>CM052900.1:57107774-57222879 GCA_028534135.1 Potos flavus | reverse complement strand
AAAAAAAAAAAAAATTCTTTGCCAAATACCTATACTTTTTCATAATTCATTCAAGCTTTTTAGTCTTCCTTACCTTATGTTCCTTTAGTCATATGGGATTTATTGATTATATCACTAACTTCCATCGGTTATTGATAATACATGATACCTAGAAAAAATAATTCCCTATGCTAGAAAAATCAACCCATATTTCTAATAAGTAAAAGAACAGGTATGTGTGTGTGTGCATTGTTCTATAAAAGTAATTTAAAAATTCAAATCACTTCAGGAACTACTAAATATTGTTAAACTTTACAAAAGTTGGACATTATTTATTTAGTTGTTCATTCTCTGTCTACTGCTCTTCATTCCACTAACATATAGACTCCACGAGAGTAAATATCTTGGCTCTCTTGTTTACCACTATATCCTTAATAACCAGAATAGAGCAGAGAGTCTAGTAAACATTCAATAAATATTTGTTGAATAAATGAATGTATCCCCAGTACTTGGCAGAGTGGAGGGTGTTTAGTAAGCAATCAAGAAATACTGATTAAATGGAAAAATTACTAAATGACAAACATTAAGGAATAGCATAGTATAGGTATAGCATAGTAGGGTCAATGTTAGGAATATGTAAGAATATTTTCAACATCCTTTTAAGGACCCCTTACTGTGATTACCATAAATTTTGGAGTTAACATTTGACTCAAGACAGTTTCTTAGAGAACAAATGTGTAAGCCCCAGTAGGGCATGAAGTCAAAGGACAATGTGGCTGCCTCTGACCCTCAGCAGACCAACTCTCTTTGGCTAGAGTTCAAAGTAACTGGTTGGATTGAGAGAGATAACAGGGAAGGAAGATGGATACACAGTCTTTGGTAGCCAGTGCAGAAGATTCAGAGAACAAACCAATAGGCGAGACTTATTATATAACTGTAGTTGAGCAAAAAATGAAAATGCAGGGTCCCTTGTTCAAAAAAAAAAAAAAAAGCATAAATGTGTCATTAAAGGTAATAAAATATAAAACTTGTTCCTTTCTCCGTGGTTTCTTCCTTGACCCGTCATATTGCTTTTATTTACTATTTAATGACACCCTCACTTGCCATGAAAATACTCACCCATAAAGAGCAGACTCTTGCAGGCCCTTGCAGGGCCCAGGGACCCCACCTGCAAGGATCTGCAGGCCACCACTGCCAGGACACCTACCTAAAGCCACCTGATAGACCCACAGACCTCCCCTTCCCACCACTGATGCCCAACACACAGTGGACCTGCCAGCATCCTTCCCTAGAGACTGGAGCTTCTGTGCCTGAACACACTGTACTCCTAGACCCCAGAGGATGAGTGATGGGATCAATATCACTGAGTTGCCTATTGGGACAGGGATACTGCTGCCATTTTCTGCCCTGAAATACCACTGGTCATGTGACCCTGACCCCAACACATCCCAGATCCTAATCTAGGCCCCACAGAGGTCAAAGGGGGATGGAGGAATGAGAGTCTCATATGGGTGGCCACCCCAGGCAGAGGGCATCAACAGTCATGGGGCAGGGATGGGAGGAGGGACCAGGGCATGAGGGAGTAGAGGACAGGGAGTTGGGAGCTGGCTTGAGAACCCATCTTGAGGAGGAGGACAGCGTGTGAGCCAGGCTCCAAGTCCTGGCCACATGCTGCATTATCCTATATTGCTTCACTCACAAGATGTAAATTTACAGATAAAATTCTTAAGAATTTCAACACTGGAGAGCAAAGTATTGAATCCCAACAGTGGGACTTTTCTGAATGTGTGTGACCACTCTGGTCACAGGCCCATGAAAATGGCCTGGGAGCAGACCTCCAAAGAAAAACAAAGCCAGGGACTAGGTCTTCTGGCTCCTGACAGAGCTAAGGGGTGGAGCTAAGAACAAGAGCGCAGGGTTTCATTCTAGTGGGTGGCTGACATCACTCCAACACGTGTATCCAACTGCCCTGTCTAATCTCTGTACAGATTTAACATATGCTGTGGTTTCTGATTTCTATTGCAGATGAACTTGCTATAGTTGCTATAAGCCAGTGACTGTAAAAGAAAAGGAGAAGAAGTTGGAAAGATAGCAAAGTGTTTGGTTCAGACACTTAATATAAAAACAATGAAGGAAAGGGGGAAAAAAGAACAAAGACAATCTTCCCTGGGAGAGGTAATACTTATTTGAATCATGATTTTCCGGCTTTGCACGAGATGACATATTATATCCATTTAACTACTACAGCTCAGTAGTGTAATGCGAAGCTACTTACAAGATGGGAAATCTCTCAAAGGAGAAGGCATCCTTAATATTTGTTGAGTGCAGTCTGTGTGCTAGGAACTTTGTAAAAATTATATTTTGTTTTCACACACACACACACGCGCGCGCGTGCATACTCTCTAAAGCAGGCATATCCTCATTTTTCAGTTAAAGATGTGGAATTCAACAATTATTCTAGGTCAATTATTATTCTGGTCAAGAATAAGCAGTTAGTAAATGGAATGGCAGGAGAGGAGGCAGGACAGGAAAAAATGTGTTTTGTACTTAGATTTTCCTCAATAAGCACATGAAAGTTGCATAGTCAAAAAAAAATGTAAAGAAATTTAGAATGAATAATAATCATCTATTTGTACCAGGGAAGTTAAGTTTATGAAGACACAAAGCAGGTAATACTCAAATTCATTAGACCGCTGTTATATTATTCATTATTCTTTTTTTCCCTCCACAAATCACTAAAGAGAATATTTTGGAAAGAAAATACATCTTTTAGACCAATATATTTTACCTTATGTAGTTATATATGCAGAATAAAAGCAGTGCCCATGGCAGGAAGTAAAGGTAGAGCTGATTATTATATTTTTCTTTGCAAATGTGTTCCACATATATATTTTACCAAACATTCTAAAACGCTCATAATAAAGAATTCTGAAAGCGCTTTAATTTATAATTTGCCTATATTTGTATTTTCTCCAGGGAATTTGTCCCATTTTAAAATATTTAATTAGCATCCTTGACTCCTGAGTTTTTCTACCTAAAATTATTTAGAGATCTTTAGAATGTGTGTGTGTGTGTGCATGTGTGTGTAAAATGCAGGAATATTTACTTTAATAACACTTGTCAAATTGAGACTATTTTAATTCTTTTGTTTTTTTTAAAGAAAATAAGTTCATTTTAAAAAGCTCTTTCTCAGTTATAATTCTGAAGACATGGCATATTGGTTCAATTAAAGCAAAATTTGTTAAAGATATATAAATACACATATATCAAATATATAATATTTGAGCCAAAATCCCAAGTCATACAAATCTATTGAAGAGGTTTTATTAATTTCGAAATACTTAAAAATCTAAGTTTGCTTAAAATTCCAAATGTAGAATTTTGAATGCTCTCTCCAAAAGAGAGCATTTTTACAAATAAAATCTCAGTATATTTTCAAAAATTCTGAAATAAAAATTTGTCTTAAGAATATGTTAGGGTAGGGTGCCTGGGTAGCTCAGTCGGTTAAGCATCTGTCTTTAGCGCAGATCATGGTCCCAGGGTCCTGGGATCCCCAGTCCAGCTCCCTGCTCAGCAGGAAGTCTGTTTCTCCCTCTCCCTCAGTCCTTCCGCCTGCTTGTGCTCTCTCTCCCTCTCTCAAATAAATAAATAAATTCTTTAAAAAAAATATGTTAAGGCTTCTGGGGCAAATGGTCAAAACATTTTACCTCATGTAAGACATATTAACCATAAAAAAGTCCTAATTTTAAAACGAAAAATCAAATCTCTATAATTTATTGATTGCCAAAATTTACTTAACATATTTCTGTTATCAATACCTGAAAATTCAATATTCTTCATTTTAGTGAGAAAAAGGAAGCCACCATCAATACGCTAGTATTCATCTGTAACATCCTTGATTCACTAAACCTAGGGTTGTTTGTCTCCGTTGTTACCATTTTGATAGACTAATTCAAGGTATGGTGCCATCTGGTTTCAATATCAATTCTAAAAGCACTAATTTGGTTCATTTCTTAAGCATAATAATAAAAAAGGCATATAAGAGGGGCGCCTGGGTGGCTCAGTCGTTAAGCGTCTGCCTTCCGCTCAGGTCATGATCCCGGGGTCCTGGGATTGAGCCCCACATCGGGCTCCTCACTCTGTGGAATGCCTGCTTCTCCTTCTCCCACTCCCCCTGCTTGTGTTCCCTCTCTCTCTGTGTCTCTCTCTGACAAATAAATAAATAGAATCTTAAAAAAATAAAATAAAAAAGACATATAAGAAATTGGAGTTGTGTTCATTTAACAGCTATTTATTATAACCCCTATAATTTGATATCTAAGTAATACTGAATGATAGTTCTAAACCAACTATCTGTTGTCTCTTACTCAAAGCATATCATCAGGGTTCCTGAATAAACAGCCATGATAGAAAGGGAATCCCTGTGGCAGAAATTAAGAAATAAAGTACAGGAAGGATTAACTCCAGCCTCCCGTGCTTTTATCTCTAGCATGCCTCAAAACCAAAGACAGAAGGCCTAACCATTAAAAAAGATTAAAGGTGTTAATTAGACTAAGAGATAGAAACCTATCACTCTTATGTCAGGCAGACCAGACTAAATCTTCTAATGGATTAAAACACTCACATGCACACACACACACACACAGGAAGTATTTTGTCTCTACTGAAATTCTGTTGATGATGGTCTCATGTACATTTGCAAACAATTTTTGTTGACACTGATTACAAATTCTGGACAACATTTTTATAGGCACAGTCATTTCCATCATTCCTATTAAAATTGTTTATAACAGTCGACAGTAAAATATAACTATATGGGACTTAGAAGAGTAACCTAGCTTCATAACAATGAAATTCAGAATTTCCGATTTTCACATCTCCTTCAATTGAACCCCTTATGAAGTTAGTATCAGATGATGTAGAGATTCTTTTATTTTTCTTTCAGGATAAACATAGAATATGTTAGTCATGCATATAAACTATGTGACATCTCAAGATGCATTTGAAGTCTTTTACTGTTAGTTGTTAGAAGAAGCGAAAATTATTGTCCAAGATAATAATTACCTTTTAAATAAGTCATTTTGTCCCTTTATATTTTATTATTTTAAAATTTATATGCTTCCATTGTTAAAATATAAGGAAAAACATGCATGTGTATTTTATATAGCATAAAATATGCCTGTAATGTTAATGTGTTTACACACACATATCCATGCATACATATGTATGCATAAATATATACATATACATGTATATACCTATTTTATATGTGTATATGTCTCTATGTACATGTGTCTGTGTATACACACATGTATATGCACACACATGTATTTTAGGTTCTATAACAGAAGATGAAATGCTCTCTATATTCTCTCTCTCAAATATTAATTATTTTCATTTCACTATACTTTAAAGGTAATGTGAAAGATGACGAGGCTAGAAATCCAAGTAAGTTATGTGAACTAACACCATTTAAACATTTTTTAGACAATTATTTAAAAAAACATTGAAAACATTACTTTAAATGAGCACGTTGAGCACACCATAAGAGCCAATAAAACACAAAGTAACAATTTTATATAAAGATGTCATATATATGTCATATATGCATATATATACATATGTATGTGTGTATAGCATATATGTATATACACATATGTGTGTTACTCTCTTAGAAGGAATTGATCACATTAGATGAGCTCATGGCCCACCTCGGACACTGCCTCCTGTCCATCAATCCCCAGAAATCGGAGGGACTTCAGCTTCATTTCCAGCAGACTGTGCATGATGCAATGACGATGCTGCCTAAACTGGCCACAGGTCTGGATGTCACTGTGGAATTCACAGGTATCTCAGATTTTGAGATACATCTGCATACATCTGAGTGCAGGATCTTTGACCTACTAGGCATAGCTCTATGCTATGGCTGACTTGTTGATCCCCAGACTTCTGAGGCTGGGAAACTGAGTTATAACCAGCTGGTAGAGATCTTCACTTGCAAGTATTCCAGCAACACCAGCCTTGTAACAGAGAGCCCAATTGCAGAGCAGTTCCCGGAGACCATCAACACAGCTAGGACTTACCATGATCTATGTGAGCTAATGGCAGCTGCCAAGAAAAGTGAACTTAGCGTCTTTTTTTAAAACAACCATTTTAGTACTACGGCTAAGCATGACAGTCACTTGTACCTAATGGTCACGACCAGGACCTTCTACAAGAGGAGCAAGTAGTATAGGAAAACTGCACAATGTGGCTGGAGACAGATGCCTTTGTGACCCTGACTTGCACTTAAGTCATTCCCTGTGTAGGTTGGCCTGAAGCAAAAAGTGGGAGCAGCCACAAGGCACATTGGGCTTTAGCAACTTGGAGCTGGCTCAGCAATTTCAGCAAGAGGAGTATATGCAGCAACAAGCAGTCCAGCCTGCACCAATGTGAGCCCCATCACTGCAGAGGAACCACAGCTGGACGCACAGCTGGGGGTGTGGGCAGAGGCTGAAGCAAGAGGCAGACTGTGTCCTCCTGTGGGCCTTCCCAATGCTAAGCTGCCCAGATCCTTCTTTCAGAGGCTATGGCTATTTTGCTTGCTTCCCCCAGGTCAAAGTGTGAGATATGCCGGATAACTTAGTTAAGAACCGCTGGGGATCAGAGCATGCAGTAAATACCAAAATCAGACCCAGTAAAACTTACTGAATGCTTGTTACAGCAAGGTTTGAGTTATCTCTTTTAGTCCTCATATCTCAAGGCAAGAATTGCCATTTCTATCATCTTTTTATAGATGAGATTACTAAGACACAGAGGAAAGCAATAGTTGACTCAAGATTACCCAGCTAGTTAATAGTAGAACTGAAATTCTAACCAGGCTTGTCTGATTCTAGATCCCAAGCTCTTAACTCCTGTACTACAGCTTCATCCCATATTACTTGGGGAAAAAAAATTGCTAGCTAAATAGAAAGAGTAAATGCCATTTTAACGTATGTACTAGATAAGTTTACTAAATAAAAAGCCTAATAAAATATGATTTAGATGCTAATTCAACTAATTATATTGAAAATAGTTTTTAAAATATTTTAGATCGCTTCCCTTATTTGAACTCAAATGATCAAAGAATTTTTACCTAATTATCTTGTCAGTACACAGCTGTCATAGCATGGTATGGCCCACTCAACAAGGTGAATTCTACACTGAGAAATAATTATCATGGGTTTGACAAATTTCTTAGCTTATCAGTTTACAGATTTACAGCATCAGGTCAACACTGGATGCAAAATTCAGTCCATTGTTTCACTAACAAAGATTAAAGACTTATGACCAGAATCCTTGTGCTGTGTAAATTTACTATACAATCTCTCTGCACACTAAGTTAATAGTGGGCTCTGCAGAAATACGCTAGCACCCCAATTCTGCTGACCTTTATCATGGGTAGCTGCCCTAACCTACCATGGCTCTGATCGCCAGAATGCAATGGAACAGGGAGATTTCGTCGCACTCAAACTCACTTTCTTACACTGTGCCTTTTGACTATTTCAAGGGCTAATGCTCAGCTACTCAGGCCTTCAAGCCAGTGATCTGACATTTTGAAATAATAATTAAAAGAGAGCAGGCACTTTCATTTTAATAAGCTTACTTCCAACCTTCAGGGAGAACCTCAGCTGATCCAAACCCAAGAGAAATATGCTTGGGTTTCTCTTCTTTTTTTCTGTCTCTGACTCTTATATTCAATCTTGACATTACACATGAAAATAAAAGCCAAATAGTATTCCCAGTGATGGTAAACATCCTGATTTTCCTAACAAGGGAAGAAAAGCAAAATATACAAAGCATAATAAATCTCAGACCTATGTTGGGTGGTTTAATTCTAGTTTGGCAATAATTCACAGTTAGTAGAATTTCGTTTTACGTATATGAAAAAATACAGCTCTTTTGAGCAACATATGGAAGATTTTTTTTTTAAGTGAGCATTGTTCAGTGGTATCTGCCCTACACTTAGCAGCCATCTACTTGAGAGAATAGCTTTCATTCACTGCTTTTGCTTCCTCACTTCCTATTTCTCAACTGGTGTTATTTTGGCTTCTACATTCACGTTCATTCAGATTGTTGTCAAAAGCTCATGTTTGTTGGGCACATTCATGACATTTGTCAGTAAATTCAACGTTTCATTTTCATTCTTACTTTAATTGGGATTTGACACCTCTGTCGTTTATTTGTGTATATATGAATAACAGCCATACCTATATACATATCCTTGGTCTTACAATATTGAGGCCACATATTTAACTACTAACTGGGCATTCTGTGGATTTTCCATATTCAACTAAACTGAACTCATCTTCTTTCCTTCCAAAACCTCTTCTATCATAAACTGTAAATTGTTCTACCATTTACATAAAAACAGAAGTTAAAACTACCAAGTTACATAAAACAGAAATGAGGGCATCATTTTTACTCTTTGCTTCCCTCCCAATCATTCACATGTTAATTCTGATGAATTATTTAATACTACACTCCATTACCTATATTTACTGAGGTAACAAATATATTTTACCTACAATTTCTCAATGGCATCCAACTTTCTGTTTTCTACTGGAGCCAGAGTGATGTTTCTAAATTTCAAAATAGTGCATGTCATTCTTCTGCTTAAAATTCTGTACTAGTTTCATATTGCTCTTGGGATCAAAATCTTTAGCTTTCTGTACTGTAAACCTGTTCTATCTTCTTCTTAGGTCCCAAAGTAACTTTTTCCATTCCGTCTTCATTTTCCCAAGTACCTTTGCATTGCTTATACTATCTTCTACTCATCTTTATGTCTAAATTTAGATATGCACAGGATCAATAAATCTTCCATATCAACTAAGTCTGAATGAGGAGCTAGACTGCCCCATATTACCCCATGATAACATTTATCACACTAAATCCTAGTTGCTTCTTCAGTAGATGACAGCTTTTTTCTTATTTTAAATTCGATTAGCCAACATACAGTACATCATTAGGTTCAGATGTAGAGTTCAGTGATTCATCAGTTGCATACAACACCCACTGTTCATCACATCACATGCCGTCCTTAATGCCCATCACCCAGTTACCCCAACCCCCTACCCACCTCCCCTCCAGCAACCTTCAGTTTGTTTCCTGTAGTTAAAGTCTCTCATGGTTTGCCTCCCTCTCTGATTTCTTCCCATTCAGTTTTCCCTCCCTTCCTCCATGATCCTCTGCGCTGTTTCTTATATTCCACATATGAGTGAAACCATATGATAATTGTCTTTCTCTGATTGATTATTTTTCTCAGCATAATACCCTCCAGTTCCATCCACAAAGATGTAAATGGTAAGAATTCATTCTTTTGATGGCTGAGTAACATTCCATTATATATATACCACATCTTTACCCATTCCTCCATCAGCAGACATCTGGGCTCTTTCCATAGTTTGGCTATTGTGGACATTGCTGCTATAAACATTGGGGTGCAGATGTCCCTTCAGATCACTACATTTGTGTCTTTGAAGTAAATACCTTCAAATATTTATTTGAAGTAAATATCTGGTAGTGCAATTGCTGGGTCATAGGGTAGCTCTATTTTTAACTCCTTGAGGAAACTCCATACTGTTTTCTAGAGTGGCTGTACATTGTACAGCTTGCATTCCCACCAACAGTGTAAGAGGATTCCCCTTTCTCTTCATCCTCACCAACACTTGTTGTTTCCTAACTTGTTAATTTTAGCCATTCTGACTGGTGTGAGGTGGTATCTCATTGTGGTTTTTTTCCCTGATACCGAATGATGTGTCTTTTTTCATGTGTCTATTGGCCATTTGGATGTCTTCTTTAGAGAAATGTCTATTCATGTCTTCTGCCCATTTCTTGACTGGATTATTTGTTTTTATGGGTATTGAGTTTGATAAGTTCTTTATAGATCTTGGCTACTAGCCCTTTATCTTATCTGTCATTTGCAAATATCTTCTCCTATTTTGTCAGTTGTCTTTTGGTTTTATTGACGATTTCCTTTGCCATGCAAAAGCTTTTTATCTTGATGAAGTCCCAATAGTTCATTTTTGCCTTTGTTTCCCTTGCATTTGGAGACTTGTCTAGCCAGAAATTGTTACAGCTGATGTCGAAGAGGTTGCTGCCTCTGTTCTCCTCTAGGATTTTGATGGATTCCTATCTCACATTTAAGTCTTTCATCCATTTTGAGTTTATCTTTCTGTGTGGTGTAAGAAAATAGTCTAGTTTCATTCTTCTACATGTGGCTGTCCAATTTTCCCAATGCCATTTGTTAAAGAGATTGTCTTTTTTCCACTGGATACTCTTTCCTGCTTTGTCAATGATTAGTTGATCATAGAGTTGAGGGTCCATTTCTGGGTTCTTTATCTTGTTCCATTGGTCTATGTGTCTGTTTTTGTGCCAGTACTATACTGTCTTGATGTTAATTCAGCTTTGTAATTGAGCTTGGAGTCTGGCATTGTGATGCCACTAGCTTTGGTTTTCTTTTTCAACATTCCTCTGGCTATTCATGGTCTTTCCTGGTTCCATACATTTTAGGATTATTTGTTCCAGCTCTGTGAAAAATGTTGATGGTATTTTGATAGGGATTGCACTGAATATGTACGTTGCTCTGGGTAGCATAGACATTTTAACAATATTTATTCTTCCAGTCCCTGAGTATGGAATGTTTTTCCATTTCTTTGTGTCTTCCTCAATTTCTTTCATAAGTGTTCTGTAGTTTTTAGAGTACAGATCCTTTACCTCTTTGGTTAGGTTTATTGCTAGGTTTCTTACGGGTTTTGGTGCAATTGTAAATGGGATCGATTCCTTAATTTCTCTTTCTTCTGTCTCATTGTTAGTGTATACAAATGCAACCGATTTCTGTGCATTGATTTTAGATCCTGCCACATTGCTGAATTGCTATATAAGTTCTAGCAATTTTGGGGTGGAATCTTTTGGGTTTTCCACATAAAGTATCATGTCATCTGCGAGGAGTGAGAGTTTGACTTCTTTTTTGCCAATTTTAATGCCTTTCACTTCTTTTTATAGACCACAGCTTTTTAAGGTAAAGATTATATACTGTACTTCAATACCTAGCACATAGTAAGCACTCAGTCAATTTTTAATGACTTGCTGTCCAATGATAACTGGGGTAGGGCAATAGATTTTTCATACATTGATGGCAGGTAAGACTGTTCATTCAGAAAAATGTCCTTTCTGCAGAGCTCTTTTCATTGAATATTTGAATTTAAATGTTGGAACAACCTGCCAAATGACAGAAACTTGGCAAAGATATAGGCTGGCTCAATTGAGACATATTATTTAGTACGATCACCAACATTTAGAAAATTGAAATCTCCTTCTGAAATCTTTTAATTAAGTAGTCTTTTTTTGTTATTATTTACATATGATATTGCACATCCTGTCACTAATAGAAATTAACTTGGACTCTATTTGGAATGCACACTGATAATTATTCTCACTTCTGAAATAAATGTAGCATCGGATAGCAATGAAGTTTCACTTTAAAACTGAAGTTGGTGAAACTCCAAAAAATCCTGAACATTCATTACAAGCTAATAAATGACATTATTTCTAAAGATTACAACCAGGATTGTGTGCTTTGTCTGCTATTTTTACTTCTGAGTCACCAATAAAACTTCTTTCAGTCATTGTAAACTGTCAACCAACCTGCAATCTTATCTTATTCTAATCTAGGGCTTCTTAAGCATTCTGGATGAACTTCAAGCATTTAGTAAAGGCCACAATTTTTTTCCAAGATTGTATGAGTATATAAGTATTTATCTGGGGCAAACCTTTTGTTGGGCTTCTCAAATAGATTCCCAACTCGAATGAAATTAACAACCACCAGTAATCATTTCATAGGTAAAAGAAAAATTAAAATCTATTTAAATATTCCCATATATAAAAAGATAATCTTTAGGAGAGAGAAAGTTAGACATTTATGGAATGTTTGTAAAACAGTTAAAATTAGGTAAAATAGTTGTGTTTTAATTTATCTCCCAGCCAAATTATAATCTAGAAATAATAGAAATAAGGTAGCTTACCTCCGGAATTTTAATTTTTATGTGCAAGTAAAGGCCACAGAAGTGACTCTGCCATACAGAATCTTATTTTCTTACTAAAACAAAAGCACTTCTAGAATACTACAAAATATTTCTACTGACCCCATAATGGTAATTTTCTAGTACCGTCTCCAGATACTGCCTTAATCCATTCTTCATCTTTTCTGCTGACACATGAATTCCTCATATCTTCTTCATCAGTCTCTCCATTCCTCTCTGTCTGTGCACATTTAATATTCCATTTGTTCTTATGGCCTAAGGTTCATTGATTAAACTAGAGTCTATTTAGGGTCTAGAATCAAATGAGCACAGAAGTGATTAAGCATAATAAATTTTCTTGAAATACCAAAATGCCTTACTTGAAAACAAAGATTAGCATCTGCTATAAAAAATTGTGCCTCAAATCTTAGAAAATTTCCTAAACTGAAAAGAAAATGACATAGATCAGCTAACATGTCCAGAATATCAAAATATTCTTAAAAGAGAAATATCAATTATCATATGGTTTCACTTACATGTGGAGCATAAGGAAAAACATGGAGGACATTGTGAGAAGGAAAGGAAGGGTGAATTGGGGGAAATCAGAGGGGGAGGTGAACCACAAGAGACTGTGGACACTGAGCAACAGACTGAAGGTTTTGGAGCGGAGGGGGGTGGGAGATTGGTTGAGCCTGGTGGTGGGTATTGAAGAGGGCACATATTGCATAGAGCACTGGGTGTGGTACATGAACAATGAATCTTGGAACACTGAAAAAATAAAATTAAAGTAATTGAAAAAAATAAAATGATATTTTTAACAATTTTTTATTAGAATATTCCTTTTTCATTCCAAATAAATGCCTAGAAACAACTTTGCAACAAAATTCTCTTCTAGACATGATTATGTTTGGGGCTTTTTAGTTAGTGGGGGGCTAGCACATTCTTTTGGTTGGCATTCAAAAACAGCTTGGCTATACCTTAGCCAATATCAGAAAGTAATGAGTCTTAAGATAAAGATGAAAGTAAGCGTATACACTCTTCAGTTGGAGACAATTTCATTTCTGCTAATCCTATTCTGGATGCCTATCACAGAGCTCCAGTGCCAAACCATGAAAGAATCATGGAATGCTTCCTTCAGACTACCTCACGCTTTTCACTAACCTTTATATAGACGACTTTGATCATGTCCCTGAACTTCAGTGAGATATTTTAGACTGCCCTTCAGAGTGGTATGGTATAACTGATTCTGAGTCTAAGAACACACACACACACACACACACACACACACACACACACATACATTACCGAGAATATGAAAAGTTTTGAGATGAACTAGGGCATGGGGTGACAGAAACAAAAATAAAAACAAACACACACACAAAACAGGATACCATGATGGAGGACTGATTTTTTTTTTTTTTTTTTTTTGAGAACTGATCTTGAAATTAAGTTAGGTTTCTAAGTTAGATCTCAGAATGTCTTTGTTTATAGAAGACCCATTTTGTGCTATTTCCTTGTGCTTAACTTGGCAAGGAGATTCTTATCAGCAGTGGCTTTGGGATGAGCCTCTATAACACTGATTATCTTTTTCTGCTGGAATCACTACGTTACTTTTGTGATGACCATGGGAAAAAGTACATATTACTTTGAACATAGAAACAAGATTAACCCAGTGCATAACAGAAACCAAGATTTTGGGGATGCTTAAACAAGGGCATTGAGTGATATTGCTGCTATTTAAAGTCCTAGAACTTCATGGAAACTAAAAAAAAAAAAAAAAAAGTGGGGGCACTCTTTAGAAGTTTTAAAGGAAGGTTTTAAAGGAACATAAAACTTTATTTACAATGTTCTGATAGGTCTCTTTAGCCTGCAATTCAGAATTAAATGGATTGTTTTGAATATGGGAATTGTTCAGTCTAGAAACTAAAGAGTAAGGCTTTGAAATGAATGATTCTGCTTTAAGCAGCAGGCAAACTACATGTGTGATGATGGAGGCAAGGACTAGGAATTGATTATGCATCAGATTTCACAGGGACTCCTGTTGCACTCAGATAATAACCCCCTAGGTGTGTCATTTTTAAATATGTAGGGAACTAAGTAAGGTACACATCCTCATGCATTCAAATACACAGAGAGATACGCTGGGTTGTTTGAGTGCCCCAGAATCTGTTGACCTCCATACAGTTCCAGGTCCTTCAAATATTGATGCAGTTCAGGCTTTCTATACTGAAATGAAATATATACTCTGTGTTACATCGAGGTCTGGGCTGTGGATGCACTTCTGTAAATTGAAATAATAAATTAAATACATTGTCTCTTAGTTACAATTGGATAGAAAGGTGGCTACTTTCCATTGGAAGAAGTGATTAGCTCTCTATGTAGCTTCACATTTCTTTCTGAAGCTGAAAAAGGCTGCAGAACATTTGAAAAACACTGACTATATTCTTCCATTCTTACGACCATTCATCTAGAGTTTGCTAACTCTGACATATAAATTATGGCCTATCATTATAGTTCATGAGATTTGAAACCAGGCAGCCCATCAAAAGAATGAAGAGAAAATGAGGAAGCAGAAAAGTCCATTTCACTAACCAATTTGCACCAACATCTAAATAGAGCCTATAGCAAAGAGAAGAAATAACCAGATGCATTTTAGAGGGCTTTAAGCTAGTGAAATCTTTCTTTATTTTTTAACCCTATCTTTCTTTTCCAATTCTAGAGCGATTAATAGTTTGTTTAGCCATTTATACAAGTGAAAGATGCTTTCATACTCTAAAATAACTTTAAAATCTTTGATTTAAAACTACTACCGGGGCACGTGGGTGGCTCAGTCAGTTAAGCACCTGTCTTCGGCTCAGGTCATGATCTCAGAGTCCTGAAATAGAGCCTCGAGGCACATCAGGCACCCTACTTCGTGGGGAGTCTGCTTGTCCCTCTCCCTCTGCCAGTCCCCCTGCCCATGCTCTCTCATGCTCTCTCAAATAAATAAATAAAATCTTTAAAAAATAAAAATAAATAAAACTACTACCAATAGTTGTCCTTCACCTTTGCATTGAATCCGATTCAACTGAATCACAGAATCCAGGCCAATGGCTCCCAAAATTAGTCCTTAGATCAGGGCCAATTCATGATGTTTTAACTGGCCCAGGACAAAGTGAGAGAAATAAAAAGGATGCCCTGAGTTTTTCTTAAAGTTGAATTTATTCATATTAACAGAATATCCTCTACTGTGAGATTATGTCTATTCTACTTCAGTGTGAATACATGGTTACATTTATAAAATGGTAATGGTAGGTGGAATTACATATTTATTTTTATTTAGAGTACTAAACACACTGAAAAATCAAAATTTCCTTCTTGGATACAACTAAATGTGCTTCTCTCTAACTATAGCTACTCATTTATTTCTTTCTTCCAGCCCCACAAAAAGTATATACTCATACTTCATAAGAAACTGAGAAAATCAAAACAGAGAAAATGCCCCCAAAAGCCTTCTCCAGGTTGAACTTTTCTTGTTTTCTCAATCCTTTCTCCAACTACACTGTACACTAATGACCTTCTAAAATGCATTATTGAGAAATAGATGCACTACTCCAAATGTGGTCTTCCCAGAACAGTTATACCATTACATTTCATTGCTATGTATTGATTAATGCAGACCATAGTTACCTTAATAGTTTAAAGGATGTCCATGCCTCTCTTAAACTGCTACTGAAGTTGCATAACCTTCCCTTTGAGACACCATCGTAGTGATATTTCTTGAGCATATGGACAGCACTCAGTTCAATTCAATAAAAATGAGTTAATCCCCAAATCCTGTGCACAAACATTAGTGATATCAAGAAGAAACTCAAGGCACACAATGAGATGTGGTTTTCACCTCCTTTGTTCTCAAATAGCACAAGGAGTTTATCTTGTCAATAAACCATCTTAGAAGAGAAAGGAGACATAGTGTGAAGAAATGAGCAATGTCCATAATTGTCTACCTAACTAGATTTTGTTAAATGGTATGTAACTGATGACCATTTTAAACCATGACACAAATATTCTTAGTTCGTTACATCTTTCTCACGTTGACAGTTTCATACTATCTGCATATCTTTCTCACTCTGTCCAGAAAGCTTGTAAGTTTGTAAAATGGAATTTAAAATGATCGCAAACTATACCTGTCCCTCACATGTGTATTCATGAAGCATTTATGGAGCTACATATCTATAGATAACATTTACTAATTTGCATAGTAGCCCACACTTGCTTTGGTAGCTTTTATCACAGCCCCCTAGAAAAACAGGTCCACATGTACGCAATTCGACAACAAAAAATTCATGAGGAGCTACAGAACACAGCTTGGGACTTTTGTCTTCAAAGCTGTCTTTGACCTTTATGAAATTCACTGAAGTTATTCTTACTCTGCTCATTTACCACAGCTCAATACAATTTCTTTCTTGGATCAACCATTTTGAACTACTTCTGGCTTTTTGCCGCCTGTCATAATATGAGTTTTCTTAACTTCTTCTCCTGAAATTTAAGAAAAGAGTAAACCAAAGATTTTCTTAGATGCAGTATATTTAAGTCCTGGCAGTGACTGCCACTTGAATTCATATGCAGCTTTTCTTCTGGGGACCTCAAAGTCTCTATAAATCTCTTATGACTTCAGAATTTCACTATCTAGACGGTAGAGCCTGATACCATTAGTCCTGTGGTCACTGTCGTCCCGAACACCGAAAGCTTAAGTGATTTTCACAAGTGCCAAGACCAGGGCAGAAAATAAAATATTAAGGCAAAACCTATATTGATTATATCCACATTCATATGAGGAATAATCTTTGTTTTCCTGAGATTTGTAGAAGGACCCTAGAATTCTTCTATTTGTTTTTATGCACTAATTCATTGATTTACGTCTTCATATTTTCTGTGCATTATCTGAAAATACGCCAGAGTAGTATCAATTCTTTAGTTAAAGGTTTTGATCCTCATTAAAATAATAATAGTAATAATAATAATAACAAAGGGTAGGAAAATCGGACCACTTCAGCCATTAAAGATATATCGATTTTCTTAAGGAATAATCTTAATTTACTCTTTTTTTTTTTTTTTTTTGACAGAGAGAGAGAGATCACAAGTAGTCAGAGACACGGGGGAAGCAGGCTCCCTGCTGAGCAGAGAGCCCGATGTGGGGCTCGATCCCAGGACCCTGAGATCATGACCTGAGCCAAAGGCAGAGGCTTTAACCCACTGAGCCACCCAGGTGCCTCTCTTAATTTACTCTTAATCTACTTCAAACAAAGGGAAATTTAAAAGTCTCTGCCCTCTAAACTATCAGGACAAAATAATGAAAATCATCATAGTCTTTCTTGGCGAGTAAATTCTAAAATAATAGAACGCAAACCTTCTCTACAACCCTATCACTCCTCTCGTCAAAAAAAAATTCATGTCAGCTGCATTCAGTTGCCTATATCTTCTATTATGATAATGTCTACTACTTTTATTTTATCATCTAAATATTTTTTAACAAATGATTTTGCTTTCTTCTCAGATATGTTGAAAAACACACTTGAAGTAATGTATATCCTGACTATGATCCCATTTATAGCAAAACAATGAAAGCAGTTGGTGCTGTGATGGTGTTAATATATTCATGCAATACATTGTTAGACATATGGGCATCCAGGTTTTCTCTGTGCTTGTGGAGTTTAAAAGGAACCTTCTAGACATGCATTTTAGGTACATAAAATATAGTGTTCAAATAGGGACAATGTATGAGAACACCAGGACTTGTCAGCTATGTGCTGTCAGCAAAGATGAGCTTTCAGTGTATCGTATTTTAGACTTCATTATATTGTCCCATGGAGCATTCCCAAAAAAGTAGCAGGTAAAAATCAGGAGCATTCAAATGAAATGATACTCAAGGGGGTAAAGAGTGTTTTTTTCCCCCTCAAATTGTCTCTATTGACAGAGTTGACTTCACTTTGCCATTGAACTGTGACAAGGTGATTATTTTTAAAAACCAAAATATGGTGCATAATACATTTTAGCCTGAAGCTAGAAGTTAAGTGTGAATATTCATTCATTTTTTGCTCTTCTATGGGAAAAAATGTGGCTGGAGTAGCAAATAAAGTGTTAAAACTCTATCAATTGCATGGAGTTAATGAATGATGTTTAAATGGAATCATTCTCAACAAAGGGGAATTCTTTTTATCTTGACACTGAAATTTTGTTGAAGGGGAAGAAACTGTGGTTTTTATTCAGTTACCTGACTACCAACTTACCAGGAAAAAAATAAATAATGAGTTTAAATATAGTAAAATATACTGTATCTACAAACACCAAAAGGAGAAAGTTAAATGGATCCTGTCAGCAGATATATGACTATATGACCAAAAATTTGTGCTAAGAATTTTAGACTAACTTAAACTAATTTTAAGGTCTGGCTCTACAAAATCCTCCCAGAAATTGAATTGTCCTTTTGTGTCAATTCTGCAAGTGGCCAGAATTATAGTCAGTGGAATGACTTGGCTAGAGTCAGGCAATAGGTCAGTAGACAAGCTCATGCCCTTCTGCCAGACATTCATTGTAATGTGTTACTACTCATTAGGATGGGCTTCCAAGACCAAATAGAGTTTTAAATACTTTTTACAAAAAGGACATTGATCTATTCAAACTTTTAGTGAATTAGGCTCACAGAGACCTAAAGAACTTGTTTGTCTGGAATTTGTGCTTAGCTTAGTATCTCACACTTTAAAAAAAAAAAAAGCCTATTTAAAAAATAAATAAATAACTTTTCCAATCAAGTCTATAAGCAGGAGCACACAAGTATAAAATACTATAAATTCTGGTCATTTGTCCTCTTCGCTTTTATCCACCTAGGTCAAATTGAGCAAAATCTACTTTTTAAATATTGTCAAAGAAAAATGAAGTCTAGTAGACAATAAGGGATATTTTCTTTCTTAAGATTTTATTTATTTATTTAACAGAGAGAGAGATCGCAAGTAGCCAGAGAGGCAGGCAGAGAGAGAGGAGGAAGTAGGCTCCCTGCTGAGCAGAGAGCCGGATGTGGGGCTCAATCCCAGGACCCTGAGATCATGACCTAAACTGAAGGCAGAGGCTTTAACCCGCTGAGCCACCCAGGCGTCCCTAAGGGATTCTTTACCTCCATCTAGATTTTAAAAAATCACATTATCAGATATCGTTTGCAAAACTCTTCCTTTAAGCATCAAGATACATCTTTCCTCCTGGACACACCTAATATCAGTTCTACTTGTCTCGTTCTCGGTCACAGGACAGTGATTTTGCTTCTGTGGTTAATCTTTCACTTCTGACTTTGGTCATAGAAATGTGCTTCCTAAAATCGTTTTTCTTTCATAAGGAATAAAAGTTAAAACAAAGTTCTTACTTTTATATGAACAGGATGGAGTGAACTATTAAGCAATTCTATCCTTGTTTTTTTGGTTAATATAACTTATTTTGCAATACATTTTAAATAGAATGTCAGAAAAACAAGCAAACATACAAAAATATAGTTTGATTCCACATCAAAATTCAAATTTAATGATAATTTAAATGACTCCTTCATGGAATCCTTCTTAAAGTTTTTCTTTTGAAGGATTTGTTTATCTCTTCATAATACCACCAAAAAAAAAAAAAAAATTGGCTGCCTACACATAGTTTGATATACACCAGAGGGAAGGAAAAAAAAAATCAACATTTGGAATGCTAGCTATGCTTAATAAATATGTTTTAAGATTTTATTTATTTCATCCTCATTAAGTTCAATTTTATTTAAATAATATCAGAATTTGTTTAAAGTTTCCAATTTCTTTCCTTTTTCAAATCATCTTTAATACTGAAGTAAGACTGGAGAAAAATCTTAAATGTCTTAAGGAGTCATACTGATTTTTAAGAACTTCTATGGCATACATTAACAAGCATTTAATATCCCAACTACATGCAGTTAATGTCATAATGTGATTTGAGATTAAGGCAAGAGCAGTTTACATCATAGTCCAAAGTGTGCCCAATGGACAGAAAAGCAGGGTCTGCCTATAAAGAAAATACTGATGAATTTGACCTTGTAAAAATCAACAATTTGTGCGGGGGTGGGAGGAACTCTAAACAAAGTAAAAAAGACAACTTTGGAAAAATTTGCAATTTCCCTGGTATGTTGTTTTCTCCTTACAAAAATAACAAGAAAAATTAACCACCCAATAGAAAAATGGGCAAATGTTTCAAAAGAAGAAAAGATGTTCGGTTTTACTCAGAGTTAGAGAAATGCAAATTCAAACTATCCTGAGATGACATTTTTTACCTACCAACTTGACAAAGATTAAGAATTTGGTAACAGCTGCATTGGTAAGAGTATGGGAAACACAGATCCTTTTTTACTTGGTTGGTGTAAATTCAAATTGCCAAAACCCATACAGAATGCAATTTGTCAATAGCCATCAAAATTAAAAGCTCATCATCTTTTGATCTGGCAATGCGCTACTAGGAATTTATCCTACAGGTAAACTTGATCACTTTCAAATAACATACAAGTACATACAACATGACAGAATATTTTCTATTAGAATAAGGGAAGCAACATAAGTGCTCATCCACTGAGGACTGATTAGATAAATTATCTTCAGAAGACGGAATATAATTCAATTATAAAAAAGAATAAGGAAATTCTTTGTATACTAGTATGGCAAGAACATGGAATCACATTATCAAGGGGAAAAATAAGGTACAAAACTATGCTTATACATGCCACTTTTTATATTATAAAGAGGGGAGAATATATGCTTACATTTTCTTATAAATACTTGTATATGCCTAAGGAATCTCAGGAGGGACACAAATAAAAGAGTAAATAGGTACTACAACCCCGTGGATGGGACCTGGATGGCTTAGAGAGGAACAGGAAGAGGACTTTTTGCTTTTTAATTATGAACCAAGTAACTATGTTACTGGACTAGTGTGATTTATAGTAAGGAATATATATTTGGTCTTTGTCCCCATTTCTGTAAGAGAATTCCTCTAAATTCCTTGAAATATCCTAAGTGATAAGAGCAGAAAAAAGTATCTTTTGTTATGTTAATAAGGTGACCTTTCCAAACCCAAAGGTAATCTAAGACTGGGGACTGATTACTGAAGAGGCCAAGTTTATGATTAGAGGGTTGGAACTTTCAGTCCTATCCTCCTGAAAGAGGAGGGAGGGCTGGAGATGGAGTTCAATTACCAGTGGTCAATGATTTAATCCAGCATGCCTGTGTAATGAAGCCTTCATAAAAACCCTAAAGGATGACTTTTGGAGAGCTTCAGGGTTGGTGAACATGTGGAGATCTGGGCAGAGTGGTGTGTTGAGAGAGCCTGGAAGCCTGTCCCCCACCCCATACCTTGCCCTATGCATCTCTTCCAAATGGCTGCTCATGAGTTATATTCTTTTATAATAAACTGGTAATCTAGTAAGTAAAATGTTTCTCAGAGTTCTGTAACCTGCTATAGCAAATTAATTGGCTCCGAGGAGAGGGTTGTAGAAATCTCTGATATATAGGCAGTTGCTCAGAATCACTGAACTTGCAATTGGCATCTGAAGTGGGAGACAGTCTTGTGGGACTGAAGTGAGCCCTGAAGGTGTGGGATGAGAGGCTATCTACAGGTGGATAGTGTCAGAATTGAGTTGAATTATAGGACTTCCACTTGGTGTCAAAAAATTACTTGGTGGTGTTGTAAACCCACACATTGGGATTGGTGTCAAAATTGGAGTTATCTAGTGATAAAATTTTGAAAACATCATTCAGTGTCTCTAGAGAAGACAGATTAACTCTGAGCCCAACAGGCATCCTGTGATCCTCCTGTTAGGATTATAATTTATAAAAAAATGAGTTTATTTTTCCTTGATCAACCTGTGCCCTAAAGCAAATAGTAGAATCATAGCATTTTAGAACCAAATACCACATTAAAGACACAGTGCCTGTCTCTTAGTAACATGCAGGACAATTGATCAATCCCTCCTTGAGACTTTCTCCTTACACTTGGTTTTCATGATATCACACCATTGTCATTTTTCCTAATTCTCTGACTTCTCAATTTCAGCCTTATTTGGGGTTTTTTTCCTTCCCTTTATATATTGGAGCACTGCAGGGCTGTTTTGAAATCTCTTATATTCTCATTGAACATGCATTCTATGTTAGTTTGCTAGGGCTGCCAGAGTACCACAAGCTGCATGGTATAAACAACAGAAATGTATTCTCTCATGAATTCTGGAGGTCAGAAGTCCAAGATCAAGGTGTCCTTCTGAGGGTCGTGAAGAAGAATTTGTTTCATGCCTCTCTTCTCACATCTGGTGGTTTGTTGGCAATCTTTCGCATTCCTTGGCTTAAGAAGCATCACCCAATCTCTGCCTTCATCTTCACATGACAGTCTCTCTCTGCATGTGTTTGTGTGGAAATGTCCCCTTTTCACAAGGACATCAGTCATATTGGATGAGAATCCAAATAGCCTGTTTTAACTTGATGACCTCTGTAGAAACCCTATCTCCAAATAAGGCCACATTGTAGGATACTGAAAGTTAAAACTTCAGTAATTCATTTTGGGGAGAATTGGGAAGTGAATCCGGGAGTTTGAAAATTCAACTCATAGCATATTCTCTGGATTATTTCATTTACTCTTATACCTTGAAATGCTATCCATTTGCCAACAAATCCTCAATGTATATATCTAGCTCAGATCTATTCTCAACATTTAATCCAACTGCCAGTATGTCTCACAAGATCTCAAACTTGAATCAAAAACAATCCTTGATCATTTACCACTGCCCAATTCCAGTGTTCTACATCTTAGTAAATAGACCTCCATCCATGCTCTTACTTAAAATCCTCGGGGATCATTCCTGATGCTATGACATTCAGTCAATCACTAAGTCCTCTGTCTATTCAGGCTCCAGAATGAATTCCATATTTACCCATTCCTTGGCATGCTACCGCTATCCAAAAATTTCTGTTTCCACAAAATATCAAAAACTCATATGTGGTATATTAAAAATATTGGGAGAAGGTATGTTTCATTCAAGATTGTCAGAATTAAGGCTGTTAAGTGGTTGATTTTCTCCTTTTCTAAGCTTCCAACATTAGCCTTAAACAAGTGCTATTTTAAAAGGGTCCCTCCCCCTTTCTTTTTTCCTGTTATTTATATCAACTTAGTATCTTGACTAAGTTATTTTCTTATCTATCCTGTTTAAGAGAACAGTGGTTTGTTACTATGGCATGGTGAGATTATTAAAAGTACTGCCACTTTTTTAAATTTGAAGCATGAAGTGATTACAAAATATAAAGAGTACAATGTTCAACCTAGGAGACATGAACTAGACATCCGCTGCATTCAAAAAATGATTTAGATACATATATTAGGGAATGTGTAAGAGAATAATGGGTTTTCTAAGTTTTAAATCTACCAACATCCTGTAAAACTCAGGATCTGTGAATTCTAAAGTAAATAGGCCATGGCAGTTCTCAAGAGACAGAATTTTCACAATAGTTTTTTTTTTTTTAAATAGAACACAGAGGTGTCATCAGCTGACTGGTGGGTCACCCAGATAAGCTTCACATCACCAGGTGCTCGCAAAGAGATGCCACATGAAGAGGCAAACAGGTAGCTAGATAAAATTAACATGTGAAGATTACATGACTAACTCAGCATCAATTAAGCAAAGCACATTTATTATTTGAAATAAAGGTTATGGAATTCACTAATACATCCACATTTCCTCGTTAAGACATCTTGTATAAAAATGTCATACAATTTCAAAATGGCCACTGGGGTGCAATTTGGGATGGAAAACAAAGCAAAGCTACCTAGTTTATATGGGGGAACAAACTAATTAGATTGGCATCATTAGCACAAACCTCTACCCAAATGTGCTAATTTAACTCCAAATTACCCAGGAAAAAGGGGTCATATTGACCATTTTGTAGGACAAAATACAAACAAATATTCTGAAAATTCACAATAAAGATAAGAATTGTTTTATACAGTTTTTAAAAATAGTCTTTCAATTATTGATGTCTTTGCCAGAAACTAGATCATTATTACTATTATCATTAAAACTAATTCCTTATATTTTTAATATATATGAATGACTAAACAACCATTTTCTCTTGTTGGTATCTATCTTTACTTTAAATATACTTTAAATATTATATATATTGAAATCTGGAAATCAAATACCCTCAAAGCTTCAGTTAGCTAGGATTGAAGCACTAAATTCACTTGTATTACATGAGCCTTTCTAATCTTCCCAGGTGGAAGTAATCTCAAACTACTTCGTATTTCTAGTCAACTTTTCAGGTCCATATCCCTTAATCTCCTCAATTAAATTGTAGTCTACTTGAGGAAAAGACTTACCTTCTAGCCTTTCATATTTATATCACAGCTAGCGTAACTTTGCTCATAGTAGATTTTTTAATAAATATGTGTAGGGCATCAGAAAGAGGCATATGGTAAGAAAACAACCAACGTTAAAGAACAAAATAAAAAATCAAGAGCAATAGTTCTCAAAATTAAAAATAAAAATAAAATATCTTTTTAAAATCCTATTGCTCAAAACATACTATAGAACCATTCAGTCAAAAACTTTGGGGGTGCGATCCAGGCATCTGTAGTTCTAAAAGTTTCTCAGTTAATTCCATTGTGCAGCCAAGTTTGAGAACCAATGCTGTAAAGCAGTAGTTCCCAAACACAAGCCAGTAACATCTAGGCAGTTTAATAAAAATATATAGACTCCAATGTACCACTCTTAGAGATAATAATATAATAAGTCTTAGTACAGTTAGGAAATCTGTACTAAGAAACAATAGAAAACCCTCACAGATGGGTCCAACACACAGCTAGGTTTGAGAACCATTGCTTTAAGCCTAGACTAATGGTTCTAAAGGTCTCCAAACCAGTACCAGCATTATCTGGGAACATGTTAGAAGTGAAAATTTGTGCTTCCCACTCCCCACCTATAGAATCAGAAACTCTGGGCGCTTGGGTGGCTCAGTCGTTAAGCAGCTGCCTTCGGCTCAGATCATGATCCCAGGGTCCTGGGATTGAGCCCTGCATCTGGCTCCCTGCTTAGCGGGAAGCCTGCTTCTCCCTCTCCCACTCCCTCTGCTTGTGTTCCCTCTTTTGTTGTGTCTCTCTCCATCAAATAAATAAATAAAATTTAAAAAAAATTTAGAATCAGAAACTCTGGTGTGAGGTCCAAGAATGTTTTATCAAACCCTCCAGGTAATTTTGATGCACGCTAGACTGTGGGGACTACTGAGCTACTCTACTACAATACACTCGTGTGCTTTGTGCTGGAATACTAAAAAAATGAATTATGATATTCTATTTTAAAATGACAAATTACATGATGAATAGGAGTTTCTAGATTTTAAGTTCTGTTGACCTTAAGTTTTGGTACCTATTCCTGCTTACATGTTAGTATCATTAATAGGCAGCAAAGCAAATGAAAATATTTTTATTTTATTTTATTTTTTTAAAGATTTTATTTATTTATTTGTCAGAGAGAGCACAGCAGAGAGAGCAGCAAGCAGAGCAGGCAGAGGGAGAAGCAGGCTCCTGGCTGAGCAAGGAGCCCAATGTGGGACTCGATCCCATGACCCTGGGATCAAGACCTGAACCAAAGGCAGACGCTCAACTGACTGAGCCACCCAGGTGTCCCGAAACATATTTTTATAAAAATATTAAACACAAACCCCAAATATCTGGCCTTACTAAATTCAGAAGCTTGCTTTCTTAGTGGAAACATTGATTCTGATTTTGATTTATATTGTACTTCAGTTTACAAAGTTAATCATATTAACATGTTAAAGAAATTTAAACCTTAAGTAACAAATATGTATGTGCTAAGTCAAAATCTGTATAAAACTATATGAGAATTAATACTCATTCAAAAAGGGTTATATACATGGACACCAATTAATGAATTTTTATTACATGCGAGAAACTATGTTTTACACGAGCTGGGGGGAAGGGCAGAGGGAGAGGAAGAGGCAGGCTCCTAGCTGAGCAGGGATCCTGATGTGGGGCTCGATCCCAGGACCCCTGGATCATGACCTGAGCTGAGGCAGAGGCTTAACCAACTTAGCCACCCAAGTGTCCTGGGTGTTTTCAAATCCAATGCCAATGGACAATAAAATATATTTTAAAACAAAGAAACATTTACAATAGCATTAAATGTATAAATACTTAATGGCAAATTCGACCAACAAAAATGCACTGAAAACTATAAAACAGTGTCATGTAAAATTAAAGACAGGCCAAATAAATGGAGAGATATACTTTGTTTGTGGTTTGTTGTTTGTGGTTTTAATAAGGTGTCAATTCACCCTAAATTGATATATAAAATTCAGTGTAATTCCAATCAAAACGCCAGCAGTGTCTTTGTAGAAATTCAAAAGCTGATTCTAAAATATATATGCGGTTGCCAGGGTGGTTCAGTCAGTTAAGCGTCTGACACTTGATTTCAGCTCAGGTCGTGATCTCAGAGTGGTGGGATTGCCCCAAGTTGGGCTCCATGCTCAGGAGATAGTCTGCTGAAGATTCTCTCTCTCCCTCTCCCTCCCCCACTGTCCTTCCCCCTGTTCCTGTGAGTGTGCCACTCTCTCTCAAATAAATAAATAAATCTTTAAAAATAAGTAAATAAAAATAAAAAATATATGGATATACAAAAGTCCTTGGTTAGCTAAAATAATTTTGAAAAAGAAGGAACAATTTGAAGGACTTTCAATATTTAGTATAAAACTAAAATAATCAAGACAATGTGGTTGGCATAAAAATAGACATATATATCAATAGAACAGAATGGAAAGTCGGATCTAGATCCACATATATAAGGTCCATTGATTTTGAACAAAAAATTCAAGGCAATACAATGAGTAAATAATTAATCTTTTCAAAGAATGTTTCTGGAACAACTGGAATGAAATATCCAATAAGATCAAATCCTACCGCATACCATACACAAAATTAAAGTCAAAATAGATCATAAAACAAAACATAAAACTAAAGAATTAAAGTTTCTAGGAGGAAAACAGGAGAAAATCTTTGGAACCTTGAGATAAACAAGAATTTCTTAAACAGGATATTAAAAAAAAAAAGAACACAAAGGAAAACAAATGATAAACTGGAAACCTGTTCTTCAAAACACACTATTGAGAAAATGTAAAAACAAAACACAACCTGGAAGAAGATATTCATAATACATATACCTAACAAAAACCTTGAGTCCAGAATACGTATAAAACACAACTCAATCATGAAAAGATAACAATTTAATAAAAATGGACAAAAATATAAACAGTTCACAAAAGGGATAGAAATTATCAATAAGCTTGTAAGAAAGCGCTCAACATCTTTACTTACCACTAGAATGGCTAAATGTTTTTGAATGATACACCAAGAGTTGGTGAGGAGCAGGACTCCTGGAATGCTCTGATGGGAAAATTTACTCCTTAGGTTTTACTAGGTTTTAACTTCTTTAGAAAACAGTTTGAGAGTTTCTTATATAGTTAAATATACACTAGCTACAGGACTCAGCAAAAATCACATCTCTGTATATTTACCCAGGAGAGGAAAACCTAACTACAAAAAGACTAGAACATGAATATTCACAGAGCTTTATTAGCAATTGTCACAAAGTGGAAACCAAATGTCCAAATTGTGACATATTCATACAATTAGATGCTAGTCAGCAACATGAAGAAACAAGCTACTGATAAACAAACAACAGGGATGCATCTTTTAAAAATTGCTGGGTGAAAGAAGCCAGGCATAAAAGCATATACACTATATGATTCCATTTATATGAAGTTCTAAAAAAGCAATACTAATTTATAGAGATAGAAATCAGATCAAAAGCACCTGGGGAGGGCTGGAGGGACTGCCCAGGAATGGGCACCAGGGGCACAAAAAAAGGGTTTGAGATAATCATATATACAGTATCTTGATTAGGGTGGTAATTATGTGGGTATATGAATGCATCAAAACTCTTCAAACTATTAACTTTAAGTCGGGTGCATTCAGTTTAGTTTTATTTTCTGTTAATTATAGTATAGGAACATCAATTTAAAGAATCCAATGAATGCTTTATTAATATTTTTATCATACAAAGCCTTTGATAATGACTAGATAAAATGATATTCTGGCTTCTTTAAGACTGCAAAAAAGCCAAGCATACATATAGAAGAAAATGTAAATTAAATTTATAGTCTAAAATGAGACATAAATTAGTGTGCTTATTTAGAAAAGAATATGAATGAAGGTCTCCTGGGTGGCTCAGTCGGTTAAGTGTCTGCCTTTGGCTCAGGTCATGATCCCGGAGTCTGAGGATCCAGTCTGGCATCCGGCTCCCCACTCAGCGGGGAGTCTGCTTCTCCCTCTGCCCCTCCCCCTTCTTGTGGTCTCTCTCTCTCTCTTTCTCTCTCTTTCTCTCTCACATAAATAAATAAAATCTTAAAAAAAAATAGAAAAGAATATGGATATCTTGATACCTTCTATCCAGTGTAAAAGCTTTTATTAAGTTTAAAAAAATAATAATTATGAATAGGCCCTCTGGGAAATTTTTATATGTCAGTTTTATATTTCTTCATGTTAAATGAAGTGAAGCCACTGAGACCCTAGGCAGCTAACCGCATCATCAGTAAAGGGTTGCATTGGTAATTTCCTTTTTTAACTAGACTTTAAAAACATCACTCTGTCACCATAATTTCTAGCTTGTGATGAGGCAAAACTTATATCCCATATCATGATATCTGAATTTTAACAAGTAGAATCAAATTGGAGTTTCCATACCATTGGATTAATATGTAGCTAATATTTATGGCCTGATATACTCCAAATATCTAAGTTCATTTAGAATACATATTGTGTGTTTACTAACTCTGGCACCATTCTAAGGCTAGTGGATGACATAAAAGAAGTTTATTATATAACCTCTTATGAAAGGTAAAACTGGGTTGATCACAATATCAGCCTGAAACCTATAAGTATACCTTCTTCAAAGCACTTTTAAATCTAATCTGAGATTATATCAATCTTTGATTACGGCTATTAACAATCCTAATTATTTAGCAAGTTCAATTAAATTCAGGTACTTTAAAGCCCAAAGCTCCAATAAACACAACAGTTTACCTACAACAACAGAGTGAAATCTTTACATTTTAAATATTACTTTTAAGATCCATAATGATTAAATGTGTTTGTCATAGGAAGTAAATAATCCAAAGACCTAAGGTACCAACTCATCCTTGTCCATTGTCACATGCCCTTTCTCAGTAGCCTGGTAAACATCTGTGTTAATCAGCACCATGTCCTCGGATCTTTTCAATTCCTCTATGATATTTCACCCATGACCTGGGTTTTGACAACTCACAAGATGCCATTCTCTCTTAAAACCGTTTCTCAAATCTTCCTCCCTTTTCCATGTAAGTGGTCACCAATGCCTGTAAATTCACCATCAAATATTTTTCAGTGAAAATTTGTCTTCACTCCTATTTCTATCTTTGCCAGCCCTTAATACCACCTACATCAAAGATCACTTACACTACCACATTGATGACTGACAACTGTCTCTTTTGATTTCAGTCCATCTCCTACAACCATCAAAATATCACCTGAAATACATTAATCTGATCACATTGCCTCTGTTTACAATCTGCAATGCTCCCTCGATGTCTTCAAGATTAAGCCCACATTCCTTATGTAGTGTTCAATGCCTCTGACAATCAGATGTCAAACTATCTTTTGAGACCTGACCTCCAACACTCCCTCTCCATCATTTCCTCCATAGACTCTCCACCTGCTAGTTATTTACTTATTCATTTGTTTTGAATTGGCAATACCCGAATTCTTAATTTGGGCACTGAGTTCACAAGTCTTCATTTTCTTATTATTTTTGGATATATATACCTGTATAAATATATATATATATATAAAAAACATAAATATATACTAAATATGTTATTCTGCATTTATCAAATATTATATAATAAATTTCTGTAAAAGAGATTTTCAGATTCAACTAATAACGTTCAATTTTATCTACAAAAAGATGAACCCAAAACATACCATCATAAAAAATTTCTGACTAAAAAGACGAAAACAACACACTTGGCAATTACTAACCAAAAGAAAGCTCATATATATTTACGTATATATATATCAAACAAAATAGATTTAAATGCAAAAGAAATTTATTAGGGATTAAAAGAGTCACTACTAACAAGAATAATCCATCTGAAAAGCATAAAAATTATGAATATGTGGGAACCTAAGTAGTAAACAGACATTTTAGAAGATTTACTCTGTATAACATTATACAACCATTAAAATGACTTTTACAGCGAGCATATAAAAAGTCATATTTTTAAATAATTCAGCGTAAGCATGAAATACCATATTTTATGTGTATTATACTTTTCTTCTCTTGTCTAGATTTTAATCAGTGTATGTCATCAACTTGTTAAAGCACTTTTTTGGAGGGCTCTTAAATTTTGTCTTTTTTAATTAGCCACCGACTATCAAAATTCCTTATCAACTTCTAATCAGCCATTTTGAGGAAGATGAAGTATGGAAACATTGCTCAAAAAAGCAAGCATTTCATATGAACACTTTTTGTATAGTAAAATATGGCATAAGTATACTTTATACAAAGAGTTTATTGACAATACATCTACATATCTTGCACAAGTCTCACTTTTTGAATATGGCTGATTGTTAACTTCAAAAGGACTGCCTACCACTTATATTCCAACCAGCTGCTATGAAAGAAAGAAGTATTAATGGACCTACCACACCTTCAGCCTCTTGTCTCCAGTCACTGTGCTTAGCTGCAGGATTCCCATTAACATTAATGGGAGTTCCATGCACACATCACCTGGAGAACAGACCCCTCGATGTTTGATCATTATCTTCCTAGACAGGTAGGAATGGCATCAATCAGGTATCCAGCTTAGTTTCACAGTATGTACTATTAAAGGCATCAAGGCAATAAAAACACAGCTTTCCAACACTTTCTTTATAAAACAGTAAAAACGTGCAGAACAACCAAAGGAGATTTTAAAAGCATACGAGGAGTACATAGCTTTCCTGCATATCTTTTTATAATTACAAATGACCCCAAACTGAAGCACACGCATGATTTCTTTTCTAAGGCAGCCATAATGGGATAATAAAGACAAGCTTCATTATATAAAGTGGATTTGATTTACTATAAAGTAGCCAAATGGTAAAGAGACAGTGGAGTATATATAGAAACTGCTTGACCTCTTTTTTTTTCTTTTAACATTTCCCTACTATACCATTAAATCAAATATTTGTATGGGGTCAGAAAGAAAACAACACAAGTGATTAATACTAGTATGTAAGTTCCATCATGTTGGAAGGAACATTATGAAGAAAGACATGTTTTTTAGTTCACATCTACCATACAGTTAGTAAATTAGGAGCAGCGGCATAGTGAAAAGGAAAAAAAATGAAAAAGAAGTCCTCAAGACTGATTTTTATCAGCTATGCAACCTTGGATAAAATTTACAAAGTCACTTTTTCATTTGTAAAGTGAACCTCAAAATACTTCTATTGTAGACAAATTAGAAGGCTTACATGAGACAGACCAGTAAGCATAGCACATGAGAACTAGTAAATGCTTAAAAAAGGGTGACTATTATTCTATATATATGTATGATTATTAACTTTAAATGGTAATATGATATTCTGGAAAAAGCATTAGAGTCAGAGAGACACAGATTACAATCCCATGTCTGCCACAAACTAACTTTATGATCCTAAGCAAGTTTGAGTTTTTTCTTATTATACTTTTTCTAAATATATGTGCATGTATATGCTTATATGTACATGCATATATCTACATACATATACAATAGCATACATATACATACATATATATTCAGATATATAAATATGTTTAGCTATATATACTTTATCACCAACTCTAATGTCTCACAGTTTTAACTTTCTGAGTTCTGCAGTGTTGCTCAGTTCCTAAATTTGTAGCCTCAATCTCAATATATAAGACATATTAGGAAATTTGAGCCAGAGACAAGAGGCCTTAGGGTCTCCTTCCTATCTGCTGCTGCCTGGTTCTTTCTGGCCCTTCCAGGCCCCCTTATTCCCTGACCTCAGTTGTACAACTTCAGGACACGATGACGCATGTCAGAATTTCCCCCCAAAGTATTCTCTGGACCAGAACTCTTGTGAGCTGTTTCCAGAAGGGGGAACGTGCCTCTCGATGGTCAATTAAGTTTGAAACATTATACACAGTATAGTTCAGTTTTGACACTCAATCTACTTTAGCATAGAAAGGTTCTGAGAAGTATTATATGCAAGAAACCTGTTTAAATTTATCTAAATAGCACACTTCAACCTTAGCAAATTTCAGAACACATTTTTAACACATTAAAACCAATTGACGACATGTGGAACAATGTACTACATTTTGGTTGAAGAAGGTTGAAGAATGATGGGAAGGATAACAAGACCACTGCAAATGGACTGGGAGTGAGCGGCGCACAGTAAGGTGAGCTTTAGCAGAGGTTTGAGCTCCCAGTGCCTTTCTGCCACAGGAGCACACTTCTCCAAGTAGAGAAAAGAGAAGAGGTGGCCATTTCTGAAGATAAGTTTTAGGCTTTTGGGGGACAGTTTTACAATTTTATGATATACATAAATTTTAATATCGCAAGTGGCCACATTAGAAGATCATAGGAGAGAATGGCTAATTTAGAATTCCTATACATTAAAGTAGAAATGGCCATATCTGTATGGAAGCCTTTTATTTTTCTTCCTTTTCTTCCCTGTCTTCTCATCCCTCCCCTCTTCTTTCTTTTGTCCTCCTTCCTTCCCTTTCTTTACATTTTCACGGTATAGTAGTCAATCAAAAGCAAGTCCCCCAGATTTAGCCATGCTGACATTCCCTAAAAATAAGATAGTAAACTACAAAATATAAGTGAACTCCATCCAAACTTCAAGAATCAGAATCCAGATAGTGAACCACAGGAGGCTTCAGTTATCACGAGGTTTTATAACAGAAGTGACTAACAAAGAAAGGGAGAAAGTATTTTATAAAATTGGCCAGTCTGGGATATGTTGGGGAAATCACTCATCCCCAACAATGCACCACCCTTAGTAACTGCTACTGTCTCACATTTTATAGAAAGAAAAATAATACTTTTCTTATACAAAGCTTAAAGCGAAATCCCATTTAAGAACAAAAACCAACAATTTAATGAATTGATCCCAATATTGTTTTAATTTTGTCTTCTAAATTTAATGAAATTACCAAAGGAGCACACAAATAATTAAATCAAAAAATAAGGAACTATTGATTTTTTTTTGTTGTGAACTCATTCTGCTCCTTGACATATACTTTGAGACCACACTGTATTATATGAGCAAATTATGGTACATGAAGGAGAAGGTGAAGCAGAAATGACAGCTATGATTTTCTCATTAAAGCCAATCTAAAACAATGTTTGCATTCAGAATTAACCAAGTCTTTTTAATATATCTTAATTTTATGACACTTAGTATCACTGGAAATCTATAGAGTATATAAGCTAGAAACCCCTCACTGTCACTCAGAATTTTAGCAATATTTCCTTGATAATTCTGAACAAACACACATAATTAAAAATTTAAAAGATGCATAGGAAATACAAAACTGCTGCTGAACTTATAGATTTGTTTTCCCATCTTCATCTTCCTTTGTACATTTAGTAAGAACAAAAGGAAAAAGGAGAAAGATATTTTTAAATCTTGCAATCATATATTGACAACAATTTTTAAAGCAGGGTGCTTAAAGCAATTTCTTGCTTAATTTTGTATTATACATCTGACCTGGGGTATAACTGGGAACTCTCCCTATTTCTATGGGTTTCTGCAGTAACGTAAGTTAGCAAAAGACTGTCTTTCATCCAAAATGGAGAATATATGGTTAATCGACCTAGTATACCAAACCAAACAATATATGTACTTAAAAGGTCGAATCTGAAAAGATATTGATTATATTTTATTTTTCTTTTTGCCATTTACTACTTTGTGTGAAGAGGAAGAGCCCTTTGAACCGAAACAATCTCTTTCTTTCTTTTTTTCTTTATTGCAAACATCCAAGCTTTCCTAAATATCAAAAACCCAGAACTATGTCTGAAATAAAAACTGTCTCCCTTTATGTAATTTTCAAGAGGTTTTTTAGAGTATCTTTCCCCAAAGATTACAGGGTATTTCCACATAGGCTGTCATTTTAAGGTGAAAAATTTGCAAGGACAGTCACACCATCTGTCATCACCCGGGTTCCCTGACACCCAGAGCTGCTCAGAAATGGCCAGCAGCCTCCTGCATAACAAAGACCTTGCCCCTTGGCATTGTTTGTTCCTTGACCGGTGCTGAGAGTCCTTCAAAAGGGGCTTTACTGCAACCGTTTCAGGGCTTCTTTTCAGGGCCAATGTTTTCAAAAGAAAAAAAAATTATTATGCATATAGGAAATTTGAGATGCTCTGGTCTTACATCTAAGCCAATAGAATAAACCCTAAAAGAAGTTTGTTCTAGCTTTATTTCTGTGATCCCTGAATGAAAACCTACTTAGCATTATTTTTTTTTTTTCCTTTCTGCTTTTGGAAATTTCTTTAAGATACAATTTAGGTGTTAAGCAACCCGTATACAAAACCAGAGTCAGTGGGTTAAACGTAACTAGACCATTCAAATACAGAAACTGTGTCATTATAAGTGAAAAATCCACCTCCTGACCAACAAAACCCCAGTGCCCCTCACAGTGGAAGTCACAGACATGCTATTCTTACTGCCATGTCAAGCACCACTTATGACTTATAAATACAATACAGTACAATCACACTGTAGGTCACTTGTGCCCAGAGAAGGATTACAGCTGTAGCTCACAATATTTATGAAAGAAATGCACAAAAAAGGAGAAAATGTCAACTATTGTGAAACATTTTTACTGAGAAATGTATACTTTCATATGCCTGACATATAAAGACATAAAGTCTTCCCTTTCGGTTAATTTCCCACAGCTGTAAAATGTGTGTTCCTCAATTTAGGGAAATCGAAGCTAGGGCTCTCTTTGAAGAGACTGAGGTTTAAAAATTAGGCAGATCATTGTCAAAAGAAGCTCCAGCCATTTCTAGGAATGAATGAATAAACACAAAAGGATATTCTCTCCGTCAACATAATTAATGGCAAGATTTTATGAACTTCATTTAGTCCCCAAGACATAGTTATATACAATACATGGAGTGTGTGTTTATGTGCACCATAGTATAAATATGTAAAAGTCAGATCATTAAATCTTTTATATGTCTGTATTCATAATACACAAAGCTGTTTTTAAATAATTTAAAGATCTATTCTCTCTTCCATATACATTAATACTAATAAGAGTTGCCGTCAACATCAAAGGGAAACTAGACCCCTAATTAGAGTTCCAATCTGTCCTGAGAGTCACATTGCCGAGTGAACAAATATGGAATAAGTTGAGCATTAGAGAAACTAATAATTAGTCCTCATTCTCAACTTCTGGTTATTGCAAGAATTCGATGATTTCTTAATAAAATACAATCGCTTCCCATCACAATTTGAAAATCTAAAATTTCCTGTGAACAATTCTCAAAGAAAAAGATGACAGTTAGAACAGATAAAGTTATCATGTTAGGATATGGGACAGTTACATTAGCTCCAGAAATTTTACATAGATCTAAATTTTAGAATTTATTATATTGCCTAATTTTCTTTTGCCTTAGCCTTTTTGATGATGATTTTGACTGTATGCATGTGGTCTTTCAAATGGCAAATTCCTTATTAGAATTCTGATTACATATGAAGCTGGTATTAAAAACATTAGCCATATCTCCAAACAAACATTTGGTGAGGACTCTCTATGTACCAGAAATTTTGCTAGAAGCTGAAAATATAAAACAATAGAAAGAAAAAAAAAAACACTCTTGCCTTCTTGTCACTAAATGGTTAAGGAGTGAAACAACTAAACAGAAAGAATTACGTATATGATGAGAGCTATTTCTGAATATCAAAATAATATATGCAAATGTGTAAGGCTCTCAAATGAAAAAGAAAATGCACTCTGTGACTTTAATATGACTTGACTTTAGTTTTCCTGTCCTGGATAGACTGTCAAAATTATCATTATGATAAATTTCATATATACAAAAAAGAATAGTCTAATGGATTCACATGTTTACATCACCAGCTTCACCAATTATCAACTCACAGAAAATCTTGTTTATTCATATCCTCTTTCATGTATTCCATATTATTCTGTATTATTATACCATATTATTCCAATCATAAATATTTTAGTATGTATCTTTAAAGATAACTACAATATTATTATCAGGCTTAAAATTAGCAATAATTTATTAATATCAGATATCTCATCAGCATCCATATTAAATTGATTTTCAGAATCATATTTAATTTTTTTTTAAAGGACCAAATAAGACTCACATACTGAATGCGGTAGGTAAGCACCCTGTTTCTTTCAATCTATAGGTTCATTGCTCCTCTATCTTCATCTTTACCTCTTTCAGTCTGAAGTTGAAGAAACTGGGAATTTCATTCTGCCAATTTTCCCCATAATCTGAATTTTGGTAAATGCATCTTTGTGATCACTTTTGGAAATTGCTAGGGTACCAATCGCCATTCTGAAGATGATTACATAAGTATAAAAATCATCTATTTATCTTGCCTTTCTGGCATGAGACATTTGATGATGGAAAATTCTTCCCTATAGAAGAATTACAGCTATACAAATGTCAGAAAAAGGCCATTTTGAAACCTCTGTTGGAATCATGTATCCAAGTTGCAATCATCAATGACTGTTAAAATCATTACATGAGAAGTTAATAGGGAACTTTAAATGGATAGAGGAGGCTGACAACACCTGAACCCACAATTAACATTAACATCACCAAACTGGGACAAGAAATTTCATGCCTTGTGATGTGATGCAAAGAAATACACAGCACCATGCAAAGAAATACACTAGTCAATAAATAATTAAACAGATTGAATCAAGTCACTAGACCCACTATCATTTTACAGAAAATAAGGGGGATAGTGGAGCATGTTAAATAACATCATATAAAGATGCTGCAAGGATGTCCAGTATATGGGAAATGTTACAGAAGATAAAAGAATCCAGTTTATTCAACAAATAAATGCCTTGAAAGATAAAGGGGGGAGGAGTAACTTGTTCTATATAAAACATATATGAGAGATAAGTCAACAAAAATTAGTGTAAGAACCTTGTGGGATCTTGATTGAAAAGAATTAATTATGAAATACACTTCTGAGACAATTAACATTTCTGACCTTGTAATCCTGGCACTGTTTGTTTTTAATTCTTAGTTGTTAGAGATACATATTGAAGTATTTATAAACAAAATGATAGATATGTGAGATTTTCTTTAAAAATATTCCAGTGGTAGAAATAAAATGGGGGGGGGGGACTGCCAGTAGATAATGAAACAAGATTGCAAAATGTTGATAATTATAAATTGACTGACAAGTATATGGGGTTTCATCTGTATGCTCGAACATTTTCATATTAAAGCACATTTAAAAAATAATAATTCATTTTCCAAATAGAGGTATCTTTGAATCTTATCTACCATGAGATTGAGAATGAAGTTGATCAGATTTTAAGCATGATTCTTCCTTGAGAAAAACCTTCATGTTTTCAAAAAAGAGTTGGACACATCCTATTGAAAAGTCCTGCAACAGTGCCCTAATCCTTGTGGACCAATAGCATTACCAATACCTGAGCTCTTGTTAGAAGTGCAGAATCTTGGGGTACCTGGGTGGCTCACTTGGTTAAAGTGTCCAACTCTTGATTTTGGCTCAGGTCTCAGAGTTGTGAGATCAAGCCCCATGTTGGGTTCTGCACTGGGTGTGGAGCCAGCTTAAGAATCTCTCTCTCAGGGGCGCCTGGGTGGCTCAGTGGGTTGAAGCCTCTGCCTTCGGCTCAGGTCGTGATCTCAGGGTCCTGGGATCGAGCCCCGCATCGGGTTCTCTGCTCAGCAGGGAGCCTGCTTCCCCCTCTCTCTCTGCCTGCCTCTCTGCCTACTTGTGATCTTTCTCTGTTGAGTGGATGAATAAAATCTTTAAAAAAAAAAAAAAAAAAGAATCTCTCTCTCCCTCTCCTTCTGCCCCTTTGCCCCTTTCTCTTGCAAGAAAGAAAGAAAGGGAGAAAGAGAGAGAGAGAAAGAAATAAAGAAAGGGAGAAAGAAAGAAAGAAAGAAAAGAAAGAAAGAAAGAAAGAAAGAAAGAAAGAAAGAAAGAAAGAAAGAAAGAAAGAAAGAGAAAGAAAGAAAGAAAGAAAGAAAAGGAAAGGGAGAAAGAGAGAAAGAGAGAGAGAGATAGAGAAGAAGTACAGAACCTCAGGTTCCCTCCTTGTCCTAATGAATCAGAATCTAAATTTTAGAAATCCCCAGGTTATTCCTATGCATATTAAAGTCTAAGAAGTACTGTTCTTTATCCAATTCTTCTCATGAATCTTTTCCCATTAATTATGTATTAGGTTATATTCAATCTTTCCCTCTCATTGGCTTCTTCTTAACTGCATATAAATAAGCTCAATTTCTTTCTTATCTTAAAAATAAAATAAATGAAAAAAAATCTGCCTCCAGTTCATTGCTGACTTAGAACCCTTGACTCCCATGAGAAACATGCAATCTTAAAATAAACCCCCTCTTTTTACTTAAGCTTATTCTCATAAATTTTGGTTGCCTGCAACTAGCAGAACACTAACACATCAAAGGTATATCTTTGTTCCCAGCCCACTCCCTATTTTTAGTGAAATTTGGCTATATCACATAGCTTCTGTTATTGTCCACAAGCTAAGAACTACCAAATCTCTGTGTCCTTCTCCCTTGGGGCAGATCTACCACTCTCACTCCACAGTCACCTCCTAACCAATATATTCAAAACCGAATTTATTATCTTCTTCACTAAGCTTTTACTTCTTCAAGCATGTTCAACTTTAGTTTGTAATAGCACCAACTACTCAGTCATCCTAGTCTGACAACTAAAAATTATTGTTGACCTCACATTCACATACAAATACTAATCATCTCTTACTCAGATTAATCAATACATTCCTAGGTGGTTAATTTTATGTCAACTTGGAGGGTGTTTTTAGAGGAGATGAACATTCAAATAGGTGAACTTTGAGTAAAGCAGATTGTTCTCCATAATGTGGACTGTCCTCACCCAATTAGTTGATGGCCTGAACGGAACAAAAGAACAAAAGACTAGCAGATTGCCTTTGGATTTCATTTGCATCATCAGTCCTGGGTGGTCCATACTTGAGCCTGCTGGTCCATACTGTAGATATGGACTTGCTAGCTTTCATAATCACATGATCCAATGTCTTATAATAAATCTCTCTCCCTTTCTCAACTATATATATAGTCTGAAAAACCCTAATACAGATTTTTGTACAAAAAAAAATGAAATGCTACAGTAACAAATATCTAAAAATGTACAAGTGGCTTAGTAGTTGTATAATGGGTAGCGGTTGGATGATTTTGGGAGAACATGTTAGAAAAAGTTCAGATTGCTTTGAAGGGACTACTGGTAGGCATATGGATATAAAGTTGATTCTCGTGAGATTTCGGACAGAAATGAGGAATGCTGTATGTTATTTATATTTGAACTTTAAAAAAATAAAGTTTTTTAAATCTACCCAGGTTTAAAAAAAAGTGATGAACTTGTGTATTTAATTGAAGAGATTTCTTGCAAAATATTAAAGGCATGGCTTGGTTTCTCCTTGCTGCAAATAGTAAAACACAAGGGGTGAAATTAGTTGAAGAAATTGTTAAGCAAAAAGGAACTAAAATTTGAAGATTTGGAATAGTCTCAGCCTACCTATCTTGCAAAAAAATGAGAAAGTGTTTCAAAAAGAATGTCAAGGATAAGGCTGTGTAATCACCCCATCAAAAGATTACCCATGGATTTAATCAAGCATCGCAGCAGAAGCCGGGACTAGAGATAGGATTGTATCAGCAAAGACATTTCTAGTTTGGACTAAAGGAGGCAGAGAGGAAACAAAATAAAGGAAGGCTTTTAGACTTCTGAGATTCTTGAAGACAGGACATTAGAGTTATCCATATGCAAATATGCCTTATCCTTCAAGAAAAGAAAAGAATGACCTTGATGGTGCCAGTGCCCAGGGGGCAAGGCTATCTTTCCCCACATTTCAATGGGCCAGGCTGCAGGGGCCCCAAACCTCAGACACAGGCCTGCCACTCACAGCCATGGAAGCAGGGCCACTTTCTAGGACTGTGGGAACGTCACTGCTTCCCTAGTGGGCCAAGAGAACAGAGCATCAAGCCTATATTTTTGAAAACTTAAAATCTAATGGAATTTGCCATACTAGGTTTTAGAGTTGCCTAGAACACATGACCTCTTTTTCTTCAATTTCTCCATTTTGCAATGGAAATGACTGTCCTATGCCTTTCCCACCTTGTATTTTTTAAAGCACATAAATTGATTGGTTTCACAGGCTCAGAGCTGGAGAGGAATTTTGCTTTAGGAGTAATCATACCTCAAGGCTTTCCTGTATCTGATTCAGATGATATTTAGGTAAGACTTTATGAGTTAAGACTGGAGATATTTGGAATATGGCGAGTGTACTTTGCATGGGAGAAGGACATTAATTTTGGAGGTCCACACGGTAGAATGTTATGGAATGAATTGTATCTGTCCAAAATTCATATGTTGAAGGCCTAATCCCCAACTTGACCATATTTGGAGACAGGGTCTTTAGGAGGAAATTAAGGTTACATGAGATCATAAGAGTGGGGCCCCAGTCCAATAGAATTTGTGTCATAATAGGAAGGGGAAGAGACAGGAATATGCATGCACAAAGAAAAAGCCATGTGAGGGCAGAGAGTGAAGACAGACATCCATCTACCTGCAAGCCAAGAAGAGAGGTCTCAAGAGAAACCAAACCTGCTGATGCCTTGATCTTGGACTTCCAGCTTCTAAAACTATGAAAAAATCTATTTATTTTGTTTAAACTACCCACTCTCTGCTTTTCTGGTATGGCAGGCAAAGCAGACAAATAGGACTCCCAAAGAATCTCCATGACTTTCACCTAACCCCTCTCTGAGAGCTTATCCACAGTGCTTACAGGCCCATCTTCCTGAAAGTAAACAGATAAATTTTCTCATGAGCTCAAAACATTTCAATTCTCATCTTGTCTACTGGATAACATTCAAAGTACCTGGCATGACACACAGGACACTGTGGTCCCTGCTTATCTCTCTGGTGTCATTTTCTGCCAAACACAGGCAAACAGCCAACAATCTAGAAAGACAAACCCAACCACCTGCAGTTCTCCTAAACTGTCATGCTGATTCATAGAACATAAGGTTGCCCTTCACGGATGACCCCTTTCCCAAACCAACCAGCAAACTGCTACTCATCTTCAGCAATTCAGACAAGACTCCTCCCCTATCTTGATCATATCCTTCCTTGGGCTATGGCTAAATAAACTTCATTTATACCTCTAGAACAACATTTTAATTACTTGTTTATAATTGTTTCTTTTTGTGTCTGTGGACTTTTTTGAAGATCACACTTTATCTGTATATCCTCTGTACTTGTCATATAGACTACTCAATTACTAACTGGAAGAAAAAAGAATTAACTGATCAAATGATTAATAAACCTTTATTGGGTCAAGATTATCTCTAATCTAGAAGATATATAGAAAATCAAATTGGGAAAATGTCTAAAAATGGAAGAATATTGAGATTAGCATAATTTGAGAAGCCAAGAAAGAACAAATTATTGGTTATTATAATTCTACATTGGTCTCCCAGACTATCAATTTCTGTATTACTTACAAAAGTCACAACCTATTCATACTAGAGCTCACTTTATTGTATGTTTAATTTACTTATTATCTTATCAATCATTTTGCTGATTCCTGAAAAGAGTAATGTGTAGTGGAAAAGCACTAAATTTAAAATCAGAGTACACGAATCCCTGGCTCCGTAACTTGAGATAAATCACAATTTCCTGAGTGTCCGTTTTCTCATCTGCAAAATGGGATTTCTATAACTAACCACTTTATCTCACATAGTGGTTTTGAAAATCAAATGGGATGATCTATCAATAGGTTACAAGCTATCATTCAATAAATGTTTTTTGTTTTTTTTTCCTAGTGAATTGGCAATGTTTTTGCATATCACCAATAGCACTCTGCGTTTGGTCCCAGCTCACGGTGGTTCATCCTTCTAATTGACTGGCATTGAAAAGAACATTTAAATTTTCTGAACTTCAATGTATTTAAATCTAGAAGTAGGATAATATACAATTCTTCTAAGAATACAAATCTAAAGTATTTTGTACTTTATAATATATTACATAATCTAAGGTATTTTTATTATCCTATTTATACAACGGGTAAATCCTGTAACTACGATACTTTCTTCATATATAAAATGGAGCTATAATAGGCTTGTTAGGGGATTAAGAAAATATGTGTAAAGTGTTTTAATATAGCACATCATTGGTTAATGTTATCAATTATAATAACCATTGTATTAATACTACTAGTCCATGCCATTATGATATTTTTGCAATTATAAGAGTCCCTTAACTGAATCTGCAAGTTTTACATGACATGACATGTTTGCAATAGCTTAAATATTTTTATTGACTTACTAACACCTAATATTTGTTTCATTTCAAAGTATGATAGCTAACTATATAAAATAGTAGAATTGGGGACGCCTGGGTGGCTCGGTTGGTTGGGCGGCTGCCTTCGGCTCGGGTCGTGATCCCAGGGTCCTGGGATCGAGTCCCATATCGGGCTCCTTGCTCGGTGGGGAGCCTGCTTCTCCCTCTGCCTCTGCCTGCCACTCTGCCTGCTTGTGCTCTCTCTCTCTGACGAATAAATAAATTTAAAAAAAAAGTCTTTAAAAAAAAAAATAAATAAATAAAATAGTAGAATTGGTCATTAAGAGACAAAGTAGCTACAACTCATAATAAATATTTTCTTAGTAAAAATGTCCATAATATCTGGTGTTAGCATATGGTATCGTCTGCAGATCTTTGTTCCCTGGTCAAATCATGAAGCTCGATTGACTCACTACTCTGTGTTAGCTATTTTGTGTATTTTAGCGGCACTTACCAAACTGTAAAACATGGTTTTTATACATAGACTCACATCAAAAAAACTACTACCACATTACTACATTACTACTAAAGCTGTCATTGCAATACCAATTTCTATATATGAACTGTATTTGTGAAAATTATGTAAAAATATATATGTATATATATTTCTAAGTATATATACTATAAATATTTACTGCGTATGTACTTCTAGTGTCTATTTCTTTAGAAGTATCTACATACTTACAAAAGAAGGTGGATGGAAGGATGTGGGGGAAAACAAAGGACAAAAACATTTAATCTCATTTCCCAGCTTAAAAAAAAACAAACCTGCAGCTAATCAAGTATAATGCTAAATACGATGAAGATAAAACATCTATTTCATTTTATTGTTTTAAAATACTATTTATTTAGTAGAATGGAGGTGAAGACCACATGTTTTCTGAAAGACTTATTTTCAGAGAATAGTTTGCTCACTAGATATATCAGCTTTAACTTTCCATCTCTATTTCTCACCAATTTATAATTCTGAATATTTAGGACTCACAGATGGCCTCCATCTGAAGAAAAACAGAAACAAATATTCAAGGATCAAGATACTTTTGAAACCCCACAAGAAAAAGGAACTTGTCTCCAAGTGGAGGGAATTTATATGAAAACATTGCTTTTAGCAGGAAGGCACAGGTGCTAGACATTGGTAAGAGTATTTGAAGGTCTTCTTTTATTTAAGAGCTGATAGAAAGCATACCAATCGTCACTGTTCACGCAACATATTCTAATACAGTAAATGTAAAATTCTAGTGGAAATCAATTTTTCCAATTCAGTAAAATAAATTAGTCTAATGTTAGTAGCGACAGTGAAATGGGTAGGGGATTGCTTTTCTCGGAAGGCTGACTGCCTTTGCTTAAGTAAGTAACTTGCTATATGACAAATAGATAAATAAGAGATACTTGTGCTCATTACTAAATATTTTCTGTAAGGTACAATTCCCTTAATATAGCAGGGTTCTATTAAATGGTGGTGCATTTAAGTGTTGTTTTGATAGATTATATATTATGTGTAGAGAGTATGAGACTGGAAGAACTTTAAAACACACCAAAGCTCACTTCCAAATGAACTAATACTTTCCTTTTCAGTGGATGGCTTCAACTAGTCTTATAATACATATGTGGAGTCAGGATGCTGTCTAATGTCTGCTTTTGAGAGCATGCAAGAGAGGTTTAGAACCAGATGACCAGAAAAATTTTCTTATTCTTTAAAATGAAGTATTTTTACAGCTACCACTTATATTCTTGGAAGTTCTGATGTGATCTAAAATTATTTGGTCACAAGTAATTTGCAAATATGAAAGGCAGTGAAAGAGTATAATGAAATCATAGAGAAAACAAATAAGTCTGTACCTGTCGCAACATAAGTGCTAAAAAAAAGTGATACCCATTATTATCGTTGATGTTATTAGCTCAATATAATATTCTAAGTAGAATAAACTAAAATTATCAATTATAGCATGTTCACTATATTGCTTTTCAACAAATCTAAAATTAAAATAATTAGAAATGTTTCTCTAGCTTCCAAGATATTTGAGAGTAAAAAAAAAAAATCCTCTCAAACCTCCTTTAACAGATTTTTAAAGACACTTGGATTAAAATTAAAATTATTTCCTAAACTATCTTCCAAATTTTAAGATACACAGAATAGTTTTTATATTCTATTGTTTCTGTTTATTAATATGTTTATTACTTATCAGTATTACTAGTTATTGGTCAAATTATCAAATACTAGAGTTTTTTTGTTTTTTAAATCTCATACGTACATTTTATTGAACATTGGGGCCCATTTTATAAATAATGTGTACTGGATATTTATGCTCTTTTTATAGAACTAGCAGCTTATTTTTATGATTGTATTATTATAGATGTTTATAATTGTTTTACAGTTGCATTTCTGATATATTATGTATAAAATCTATGATTTGTTTGGTGCTGAGTATTTGATTAGGGATCAAACTATGCTTACGACATTCTGATAAGGAAATAGTGTCCAGTTTATCAAGAAGCATAGCTTCTTGGTATGTATAACTGAGTGAAAAGGGAGCAGTATCTTTATTAAGTGAGGTGCAAATGATGCCAAAAATGATATTCCATAGTACTTTTCTGAGTTAAAAAAAATATTTTCATATAAAGACCTGGCAACTCATAACCAACAATGACTTTTTTATGAATCGAAACTGAACAAGATTTATTTGGAGTTTTGTTTTCTTAGTGTATTTTATATGGTTTCATAATAGGATGGGTTTTTCTTCTCAATCCCCACCCCTCATCACAGTCACCTCCCCCACGCATTCACACAGAAACACATTGATACCTTGCAGAGCTGAGCTGACTTAACACAAAGGAGCCTTATGTAATAAAATTCAACACTGGAAAGGAGATAGAGAATCTTTACCCTAATCAGGTAGAGGAAATTTATTCTCAGAAGGATAACTGAAGTTTCCTTGGTTTGCTATTTACCCTACCCCACCCTCACCTTGCCCCAGGGTTCAAACCCTTGAGAGGGCTCATCTTTCTACAACTTCAGCCTCAGGACCTCAAAGTCCTCCTCCGTTCTTACTCAGCAGTGCAACTAACTGGAGCCTAGAAAGACTCAGAGGGAAATGAAAAGGGCTAAGGTAGAAGAGAAGGCTAAGGGAACAACCCCAAAAGGAACATGTGATATACCCTTGGGATCGAGCAGAAAAGCTGTGTCCATGCACTGAGATTGGACACAGATTGAACAAAACTGAAGCCACTCCAGATCATGTCAACTCTGGGAATTCTAAATTGGACTACATTATTGAAGCTGAAATTAAAAAAACAAAAACAAAAACTGATGGCAAATCCTTCAGAATTTCCTATGGATGTTCTTCAAAGATAGTCCACTCTTTCATCCTTCCCTTCCCCTGCAGTTCTCTTGCAGCTAAGAATGGACATCTATTTTCTACATCATGGATGGCAGGAAGAAAACAAAGATCACAGGTTAGACCAAGAAATCAAGGAACATGTTATTGATCACCCATCTCCTTTCTAAATAATAGTGATACATTTAAATGTATTAACCACCTAAAAATCGGACATTAACAGGCCCTAAGACACCATGTCTGCTATTCAGTATTTAAATTGTTTAGTAACTTTCTTATGAATTTTTTCATAGATTTAGTATCTGCTTAATATTTTTCTCAAAATTTTAAACTTTCTATATATCTAGTAACTATTTGAAGCTTAGTAAATTATAGATTTTTCATTTGTGCTGGCAATTTCTTAAATCAAGGAGCATATTAAATGGGCTAATGTCCAGGAAAACATATAAGCAAATACAAAATATTACTAGCACTTATTCAAGTAAAAGGATTTCTTTGGGACCCTTTGAACACATTATGACATATGGGAGAGAACTGCCATAGGCCAAGTTTGAGATAAGTTCAGGTCAAAATATAAAGCAGCTTTTTGAAGTGAAATAACTCATTAGCCAAAGTTAGAGCTACTTAATACTACCTTTCTTCTAAGCATCCCCTCAGAACCAGCCGTTGCCTTAATTACATAATCAGGTCAATTGTGATGCTCATTTGTAACTTGCTATCGGGTATGGCCAGATGTTTCATTTAACCTCTAATGTAAATAAAACATCTGATAAAGTTTTGCAATGCCTTTGTAAACAGCTGTTTGATCCGGAAGCTTACTGCTGAAGCAGCTATACTGATCTGGTCATTCTCTTTACATAATGTCAAAGTAATTGTCTTGATCCTTGGGAGAACTGCCACTATAGGTGTTATAAAGTCTTTCATTACAGCATGTTAGATCTCTTTCAAATGGCTAATGACTAGTCAACACATGTTTAGTCTATCCAACAAGAATTTATTAAGTACATTTAAAATGTACGAAGAAATTGCTGGTCTATTTCTCTGAGAATGTAAATGTAAGTTGAGTGCATTGTTAAAGCAATTTTATTATATGCTTAACATTATAAAACAATGTTTGAGCAGCCTTTATACTATGGGCTCTGAGGTAACAGCACATTTTTCTTTTCCGGGTTTATTAAATACATCTAAGAATGATACTCCTCATGTCCTCATATTTTTTATTCTTTGGTTAACACAGGCATATTTCTAACATTGTAATTATGTCATGTGATTAAAATAATTAGTAGGATGGTAAAAAGTTGATGCTTGAATTGCTTAAACTAAATTAAGGTAATATTTTAGACAGAATAAAATATTTAGCATTTATAGAAGGACAAATATCTAATCTAAAATAAATAAGCTGGCATATTTTAAAATGTTAGTAGATGAGTATTTATGGTCCATTCTAATGAATATTGACCAAGTTCCCTTATTTTAGATTTTTTTTGCTGAAGAACTCTAAGAATGGGGCATTATACAAAATTAGCTGCATGCAAATAAGGAATAGTTATTATAATATTAAATAATTTAGAAATTTTCATTCAACATTTGGAAAATCAATGTATTTTATTTAGATATTATATTTATGTTTTAATAGACTTTAGGATTATTAGAAATTTAAACATTTGTTGGTTTAATATATAATCCATATTTTTATTCATGTACATTACTTTATGGTTTTTCCAAATACACATTCCTACCAACTTCTATATCTTTGGCTCTATAATTTGTTGTCTTTTAATTCAATTTTCCTAGCCTTTGCACCTACATTTATTATTGCCTATACACAAAAAACTAAGTAAGAAGCACTCATTTAAAAATGCTTTATAAGATACAATATTTACATATACTTCACTTTCTGTTTTGAGGGCTGTTGAGCCATTCCCCCCACCTCCAGGAAAGTTTCTTCATGCACCCTGTAAGAAAGCAGAATCTTCCAAGGGATGGCATAGCCAAGCTCAGCCTCCTGACAAACTTTCATAGCTATCCTTGGATTTACAAGAGTTTCTGTACTTAAAGCTAAGGATCTTCAGAGACATATTGCTATCTAAGTCATTAGCTTATATTACATTAAGCTAAGTGATTTAAGATGGATTTAAAGGCAAGGGGGAACTGCTTCATTGTCTTCCAACAAAGAGTTAGAAGGAAGGCACCCTCTAAAATACAGATTTAGCCCAGATGACACTAGACATGAATTGGATAAAGAGCAACATTCCTCATCAGTGGAAGCCAGGAGGAATGTTTAATGTATTATACAAAAAGTTTGGTAGCATTAAAGCTCTTGCACATGTATGCATGCATGCATGTGTGTGAGTGTGTGCTGTATTTTCCCCAATGGGGAAAATCCATTTTCAGCTTAGATTCTATTTAGTAACTTACTTTTCCTACAGAAATAAGTGGATTAAAAACACTCCTTTCATCACCATCACAGAGGCTGACCACAGCCCACAGGGGTGAACATAGATACAGAGATTAAAGCTGCAGGGCCACACCAATATAAACAGAAGCAATGTGCAATAATAGGCACACAGGAGCAAGCATTTTGAAAAGTGGAGTAGAGGTAAGCAAAGCTTCTGCAACAACCCTATTGATGACACCCTGCACTTAACATGAGCTTTGAAGAAGTCCATAATTAGAAAAGAATAAGCTCAATGATGAAAGGAAGGAACCAGACCCAAACAGGATGTTTAGAAACAGTCTCCCAGAATGCTTTTCACAGATGTAAACCATTGAAGAAAAGTGTGAAACAGAAGATACTTTCTTAGCTATGTTTGGCTAAGGAATATTTTTCACCAACTTCTAATGAGGGAATATTGGAAATGACCTCAGAACATTCACATATCATTTATGGCTTATTGTATATTGTATTTAAATCAACTATACCAGGGCACCTATACAGAGTGGCTCAGTCAGTTAGCATCTGCCTTTGGCTCAGGTAATGATCTCGGGATCCTGGGATCCAGCCCCACATCAGGCTCTGCACTCAACAGGGAGTCTGCTTGAAATTCTATCCCTCTGCCCCTTCCACTCATGCTCTCTCTCTCTCTCTCTCAAATGAATAGTCTTTTTTAAAGATAAATTAATTAAAATTAAATAAAAAAGAAATAAACTATACCTAGTCATCATTTCAGACTGTTTATACACTCAGTCAAAACTAATCATTTTGGGGGCACTTGGGTGGCTCAGTCGTTAAGCATCTGCCTTCAGTTCAGGTCACGATCCCAAGGTCTTGGGATTGAGCCCCATGTCGGGCTCCCTGCTCAATGGGAAGCCTGCTTCTTCCTCTCCCAGTCCCCCTGCTTCTGTTCCCTCTCTCACTGTCTCTCTCTCTGTCAAATAAATAAATAAAATCTTAAAAAAAAAAAACAAAACTAATCATTTTGTTAACCTTTGGAGATTAAGGATTCCTCCAGGTAAGATTGTCAATAGACCATCGCAATTGAGATTTTGATACCCACTATGTGTAGACCAAATAAGTAGCACCTGACAGCCAACTATGCCAAAATGCTACCCATTACACCTGTAGCTGTGTGAACTGTTTCCAGAGTAGTCACCTTGGGAAGATATGCATTGCTTTGAAGAACTATGATGGTGCCCAAGCCACTGGAGGAAGATCTCTTCTGGAATTGCTTTCATCATCCCTGGCACATGCTTTTGACTTTTGTGATTAGACAATATTTTCTTTTGAGGATAAAATGAATTTGAGAATATAATAGCTAAATGGCATTCTGAGCCAATTCTAATGAACTGTGTGATCATACTAAGAAAGGCTAATTTGAATAGATAAGCTCTACTATGTTTGCTAAAAATCCATCATGTTAGCTTTCTTATACACTTGTGACCATATGCCTAGAAAAAAAGTTTAACATTGTAAATCACAATACTCATTTCCATTTGATTAATGGCTTTTTAGAATATTAGGGGATCAAAATATATAACTAAAGAGTAAAGCATGGACTGTTTCCAAAACAAAGGCTGGCAATATAAAAAAACTCACTTAAAATTCAGGAAGAGCACTTCACAATAAAAGCACTGGCAGGTGCCTTGACCTCTTTGTCACACTATCACTCCAACTGTATAGTAAGAATAAATGCTGCTAAGTGAAATAAGTCAATCAGAAAAAGACAATTATCATTGTCTTCTCATTGATATCACTCATATGCAGAATTTAAAAAACAAAACAGAGGATCATAAGGGAAGGGAGGGAAAAATAAAACAAGATAAAATCAGAGGGGAGACAAACCATAAGAGACTTTTAATCATAGGAAACAAACTCAGGGTTGCTAGGGTGGGGAGGATGGGATAATTGGGGGATGGGTGATGAACATTAAGGAGGACACATGATATAATGAGCACTGGGTGTTATATGCAACTGATGAATCACTGACCTCTCTTTGGAAACTAATGATACACTATATGTTAATTAATTGAATTTAAATTTAAAAATAAAAAGAATAGACACATTTGCATCTTCCTAAAAGACTCTGACTCTAAAATATTTTTTGGAGCTGTCCAAATAGTAAGCATGGACTCTGGAGACAGAGGGCCTGAGTTCAAATCCCATCTCTGCCTCTTCCTAACTGTGTGATTTGGAGCAAATTACTTAACCTCTGTGACTCAGTTCCCTCATCTTAAAATGGACAGAATAATAGCCTCTAACTCATTGTGTTGTTATAAGAATTAAATGATGAGTATATGTATAAGCCATAGGAAATGACCTGGCACTTAGTAAGTGCCAGTAATAATAATACATATGATTATTATAACATAATAAAAATCAGCCTCATTTTTTTGCAGGAGTAGTTAATTGTTTTCTTTGTTTAGAATCCAAAATATCCATTGGATGCAACAATTCTGTTCATTAGTTTTAGGGTGCATGTATCACAAGTATCACATAAATACATTTTACTTTTGAAAATGAAGATCTGCCAAGACTATACTCTAGACCAAATAGCAGGTGCCAAATGGACATCTTAGAAATTGTTTGAGCCAAGGTAGCCACATTATCATAAGTGCAACATTACTTAGTATAATTGTTTAAAAAGTATAGTATTATTTTAAGGATATCCTGCATAGTAGAAATTCTCTATGTATTTCTATTGTTAATCTATACATTTCCACAAAAATCTGCGGTTGCCAGAATAATGATTTTCCAAAAACATCCATGTTCTAATCCCCAGAACCTGCGAATATGTTACTTCACATGACAAAACGGACTTTGAAGATGTGATTAAGCTAGGGATCTTAAGACAGAAAGATTATCCTAGATTATTGGGGTCGGCCCCATGTAATCACAAGGATCCTTATGAGAAGGAGGCCAGTACGTCAAAGTCAGAGTAGATGTGCTGACAAAGTTGAGGTTACAGTGATGTGGCCACTAGCCAAGCCACAGAATGCAGGCAGCTTCCAGAAAGGGCAAGGAAATGAAATTTCCCCTTATACCTATAAAAGGAATGCATCCCTGCCAACCCATATCTGCCTCTCATATTGAAGTTAAGACCACTAAATTTGAATCTCACTTCTGTCCATTTGCTTCTGAGAGTTTCTATGGACATAAGCTACTCCAAATTCCCAGGAATCAAAAAGCAGAAGAGTATTTACAGTCTATTATTTTTCCTGCATGTATCCACTTAGCATACTGCTTTGCATGTAGCAGCCAGTGAATAGCATTTGTTGAATGGATAAATATATTTCATACATGTGAAACATTTGCCATAAAAGAGTGATGAAGTCAAATCAACCATTTTTATCCTACTAGGTAGTCAATAAATACATGCATGTGCTGTCAATATATTTATAAAAACTACTACAACACAGGAGACTAAAGTAATAAAATCACTCAGCACAAAATTGTGTTGAAAGGATTAAAAATTATCTAGTTTCATTTCTTTATTTCACAGACACTATAACTGAGGCTGAGGCCAGTGAGAGGGAATTCTTCCTGAAGAAAGGGCTATGGAGTCCAAACTCTGTCCTTTTTCATGTATCTCTTATACAAAAAAGTCTTCATAGATCTTAATGTTCTGCTGACTAAGTAACACTGAAAGAATAAGAAAACCAAGGAGAACTTGGAAGTCATCTGACTCTCAGAAATGAACTGCATATCTTAGGCCCACTAAGCAGAATTCTGGGTAGAAATCAGTATTTCATGTAAATGTATCTTCACCTCTTGAGAAGTAATAAAATTGGAATAGGTGGACCACGCCTCCAATGTATTTGATGATAATAGAATCAGTGATACAACAGCCCAGTATCATCTCAAACTAAAATGGGGAGCCTTTCACAAAAAGAATTATTTAAACCACTGTAAACAACTAGGAATCAGAGTAAGGATAGAAATCACATTTTGCTCTCCTTTCACAAAGCAGCTGAAGAATATTATGTTGCTATTTCAATAAGAATAACACTACACTGATAACAGACTCTATTCAAAATTTAATAAAGCATTAGTCCCTTAATCAAAACATGACTATGAGGCTTGGACCATCGCTGGAAAGCAGAATAATGTGAACAAAAGAGAAATGGAACTGTGTCTGAATATCAACTCTACAAACAAATAACATCTCATTACACATGCAGCAATTAAAGGCAGGAACTTCAAAGCCATTCTCAATTTATCTTTGTCAAGCTCCTGACCAGGGAAAAGTTTGACTCATGAAATCAAAGCAGGTATGTGGTAAATATCTATCAATCTATAAATCAAATGTCATTAACTATATTATATATATATAAATTAACTATATTATATATATAAACTATATATAAATGCATATAACTATATATGCATTTTTTTCTTATGCTGAAGACATTATCTACATAAAATTTTGCCCAAAGCACATGGATTATAAATATGTATGTATAAGACAGCCGCCAAAATGCATAATTATAAGTAAACTGCAAATGAAATAAATATAAAGGAAATTACAAATAAAATAAACTTTGATTTAAAATTGTATATTTAATTAGTAGAAAACAAAAGTTTTCCCTCTAGTTCAGCATATGTAGTGGTTAAAGAAATCTTTTTTCTGGAATTAGACACCCTGGATCTAATTCCTGACTCTTCCACTTAAGGAGTTTAGGCAGGATAGCAGAACAGTTTTCTCATGGGTAAAATTAAGATAATAATAATGTCTGCTTCACATAATTGTAAAAATTTAATGAGCTAATGCTTAAAACTCATACATTCATTATCACTCTTCAGAAAATAGAATTCACTGAAAATTTTTAGAAATAGTACCTGCCTGAGAAAGCTTGAATTCCATAGATAACTATACCATGATATTTCCCCCAAAACTGAATTTGATAATTTTACCTCATTTTAAACCCCAAATAATGATTCTTTTTTTTTTATTTGTGATTCACATTTATCTTTCATAGAAGGTCATAAAATAGAATTGTATTTCCCTAGAAAGGATCCAATAATTACATATTGAGTGAATTCATATTAATGATTACTCCCCTGTCTTTTTTTTTTTTTATTAAAGATTTTATTTATTTATTTGTCAGAGAGAGAGAGCAGAAGCAGGCAGAGTGGCAGGCAGAGGGGGGAGAAGCAGGCTCCCCGCTGAGCAAGGAGCCCAATGTGGAACTCGATCCCAGTACCCTGGGATCATGACCCGAGCTGAAGGCAGTTGCTCAACCAACTGAGCCACCCAGGCGTCCCCCGAATAATGATTCTTAAAAAGTGTTTACAACCTGGGTCCTCAAGTCAATCTGTATTTATACAAGTTCAATCAGTTTTTAATAATGCCATAATAGCATCCAATTCCATCTTACAAGCTAATTTTCAGGTTCAGGCTGACAGCTCATATTAACACTTATTGCTCATGTGGACAATAAATTACACTAGATTAGAAATCTATTAACACACAAATACATAGACTTGATAGAGAGTTAATGTGTTTTAATAGGTATGCCATATCAAATATGTGCTTTTCAAATACTTTTTTGCTTTTATTTTGTTTTAATTTTATTTATTTTCTTTTAATTTAATTTCTGGGGCTGTACTCCTTAGATTTCGGTGTGCTGGCTGGTAGATTTATGATTTTCCTGTCCTCTCTCTGGCCTTTCTTTAGAATCTGGGCAAAGACCACAGTCTCTATAATTTTAATGGAACATCAGCTCTTGGTAGTAGGACCTGTAAAAAGCAGGGTGTAAACCATCTGGGGCAAGGATCAGGCAGCTAGGAGTCATAGTAGAGAAACACAAACATAGCTACAGCAAACACTGCCAGCACTGGGAAAACATGGAAAGAGTTTGTGCAGCAGGTGGAGCAGGGAAATGTCAGAGTTAAGCAAGAATTGCACATTCTCAGGTCATACACAGGAAAGGAGGGCCTGATCACCTGGAATGTGACAGGTAGGTGGGATGCATTTGAAAGGGAGATGTGACCTCCGTTACAGCTAGAACTGCAGGTCCAGTTTTTTGGTAAGTCAGTGCAGAGCCTTGCTTCCCCTTCCTATCAGGTCCCTAAGCTAATAGCCTGTTTCATTTGCTGCCATCTCATAGGAGGACCACTACACTATATTTCCAACTCTGTAGTCACAGTGACTGTAGCTGTTCTGTTTCCACGTTTCTTGTCATGCATTCTCTACTAGGCTCTGCAAGTTCCCACTAACCCTTTGACCTAAAACCATCCAACATCTCTACAATCTTGTTGTTCTTTCCTGGGCAAACCCCTATAAAGTTCCTTTCTTTAAAATATGCCCATTCCATGTTCCACTTTTCTGGGTTTGTTTTCTGTAAGAAGGTCCATCCACTCAACTATTCAGTCAATCTCTCATCCACCCATTTATTCAATCAATAGAGTATAATACAATGAGCCAGTCACCCCCCTGAGTGCTGAAGACCTACAGAGAACACAGCAAGATCCGTGTTGTCATGGGTTACTTCCAGTGACAGGACAATAGGATAAAGATAGCAAAGGGCTGCCTAGCTTGAGGGCTCAGGAAAGACCTTATTGAGGTGGTTTATTAGTTTGCTAGGGCACTATACCAAAGTACCACAGAGTGGGTGGCAAAAATATCAGGGATGTGCTTTCTCATAATTCTGTAAGCTAGAAGTCCAAGATCAAGACGATAGCAGAGTTGGTTCCTTCTGTGGTTTCTCTCCTTGGCCTGTATTTACATTGTCTTCCCTCTGTATATATCTGTGTTGTAAACTTCTCTTCTTATGAAAACAGAAGTCCCATTGGATTAGGGCCCACCCTCTGATCGCCTTTTAATTTAATTATCTTGTTAAGGACCTTATCTACAAACACCGTCAATGTTATGGATCGAATTGTTTTCCTTCAAAATTCATATGTTGAAGCCTAAATCCACAATGTAACTGTATTTGGAGATTGGGGCTTTAAGGAGATAATTAAGATTCAATGAAATCATAAGAGTAAAGCCCTAATCTAATAAAACTTGTGTCCTTAAAAGAAAAGGGACACTAGGCATGTGCACACAGAGAAGAAACATGTGAAAACACAGTGGAAGATGGCTATCTGCAAGCCAAGGAGAGATGCCTTAGGATAAACCACACCAACCGACACCTCGATCTTGAACTTCCAGCTTTCAGAACTGTGAGAAAATAAATTTATGTTGTTTAAGCCACCTACTCCATGGCATTTTGACATGGCAGCCCTACTAAACCAAAAGAGTCACATTCTGAGATATTGGAGATTAGGACTTCCACATATGAATTCAGAGGAAACAAAATTCATAACATAACAGGTAGTTACATATGGACTAATGAGGAGGCAAAGCCAGTCTAGCAAAGAATTCTAAGGGAAGTGCACCAAGCAGTCAACAAAGCCTCTGAAGGCTCAAGTGAGCTGCCCTCAACGTCAGGACGGTCATTGCAGAAGTCCAGTGTGCCTAGAGCAAAGTAAGTCAGGGGAGAGGGTTATTAGGTAAAAAAAGTCCAATTGGGAAGCAAGGTCAGATCACGTAGGACCGTGAAGGATATGGCAAGAAGTTTCCATCTCCTTGAAGCAGGGCAACCTTGCATGGCTTTCAACAGATGAATGACATGATCTGATGTTTACTTTTAAAAGATCACCTTCTGGGGCGCGTGGGTGGCTCAGTGGGTTAAAGCCTCTGCCTTCGGCTCAGGTCATGATCTCAGAGTCCTGGGATCGAGCCCCACATCGGGCTCCCTGCTCAGCAGAGAGCCTGCTTCTCCCTCTCCCTCTGCCTGCTGCTCTGCTTACTTGTACTCTCTATCTCTGTGTCAAAAAAAAAAAAAAACCCTTCAAAAGATTACCTTCTTCTTGATACATAGAATAGATGGTAGATAAGCTAAAATGGAAGTGCCAAAATGGTTAGGAAAGGATGGAAAGAATGTAGATGACAGATCATGGACCAGGAGGAAGGACAGAGATAAGAAATAGATGGATTTAAGTAAAATATCTTTTAGAGGAAGAGCCCTGAGAACTTGCTGATGGATCCGATATTAGGAATGAAGGAAAGGATAGATGCACAGATCATACGTGGGTTTTTGCCCTGAGTATTTGGGTGGATAATAAGAGTATTTTACTGTGATGAGGAGGATGAAGGAGGAACAGATTTGATGGAAAGGGTGAAAGAATAGCGTTTTGTAAATACTCTCCAGTGACTCAGCTCACCAAATCACATGCAGTTTTGTTGTTGCTTTGTTTCCTTTTTTAGCAAACATCCAGTTCTTGAATGATGAGAAGCATTATTGATGGCTGTCTTTGATAAATGTTATTTCAGTCCAAGCCTCATTTTAACTGTTTTTCCCTATTTCTTTTATTCCATGATATGCACAATCTTCTGGTGGTTTTCCAGAAGCATAATTCCCATATGTAACTTTGTTCCCATGGAAAAATCAGTTTTAGATCACACTGTTCAAAATAAAGTTCTAGGAATAGAAACTAGGTTTGTTTAGATAAATGTATCACATAGATGAGTTTAATTGTATATGTAAAAATTAAATATACAATGATCCTCTTCTATAGAATACAGTAGGCTTTAATAAAATTTGATACAAAAATAGTCACTTGAGGTACCATCAAGCTTTTAAATGTTTATGCCATTAAAGCATTATATAAGGTTGTTCCATATTTAAAAACTAGATGGTGATGCTCATATACATTTTCCTTACTAGCATCTCATTTCATTTTTCTCTTGAATTCTGAGTAAGTTTTAATCTGTAGGAAAGTGTCCACTGAAGGAATAGCAATCCTTTACATTGCAAGTGACAGGGGGACCCTATGACACAGGTGAATGATATTGTCAGATTCATATTTTACATGGACTTTTCTGGGGGATGTGGAGGAGTGAGAAGAAAATGAAAATGCTGACAGCAGGGAGATCTGTGAGAGAGCTATGCCAGCAGAGTGGGGCAGGGAGACACGACCCAGAAGGGCTTGAACTAAGGCAGTGGTATAGGTAAAGAGGAAGAAAACATTGAAACACTAATTCTCACATAAAGTTAGAAGCATCAGGTGACCAGTTGCCCGGTTTCTAGTTTGAGTGATGGAATACTAGGTAACGCCACCAACTGAAGTAGAAAGAAAAGAAAAAAAGAGAGAATAAGAATACATGTGAGGGTGGATATGTGTGATGGTTAATTTTATGTGTCAACTGGGTTGGACACAGTGCCCAGATTAAACTTTATTTCTGGGTGTTTCTGTGAGGGTGTTACTGGACAAGATTAGCATTTGAATCAGTGAACTCAGTGTAATAGCTTGCCCTCCCAGGTGTGGTGGGCATCATCCAATCCACCTAGGGCCTGGATAGAACAAAAGGCGGAGGAAGGAGGAATTTAAGGAATTCAACCCTTTCTCCCTGCCTCACTGAAATAACTGGGACATCTCATCTCTTCTTCTCCTGCCCTTGGATTAAGATTTACACCATCAGCTCCTCTGATTCTCAGGCCTTCAGATTCAGTCTGGATTATACCACTGGCTTTCCTAGGTCTTTAGCTTACAGATGGAAGATTGTGGGACTTCTCAGTCTACATTTTATATATGTATATACATATAATCTCCTATTGGTTCTGTTTCTCTAGAGAAAGCTGACTAATAGATGGGAGTGAAAGTAATTGTTTTTGAAATAAGATGAATCTGAGGTATTTGTAAATGTCCAAGAGGAGATTCTGTTAGAATCTCATGAAAGAAGTCAAGACTAGAAATACACGTTAGGGATTTTGTAACTAGACCGCATCCCTATAATGTGAGATTATCCAGAGAGGTCAGATAGAGTTGGAGGAGCACAGGGCCAAAGATAAAACCTGTGAAAATATCGACAATTAAGTTGTGGGAAAGAGACAGTAAAATATCTGGTAGCTATTGTTTTGATATATAAATGCAGCATATATAATATAGAAATCCAATTAATGAACTTCTCTAATTGAAGATTTTATAAACGTGGGAGGGGAGAAGCTTTGCAGTATGAAACCTGAAGATTCTAACAGTATGATTTGATAGATGTTGTTATTATCTTTAAGAAAACCTTATTTCATCTTAGCTCTAACATAAACCCTAATATCTCTGCTACTCTAATGTAGCTAAAATGAAAGCAAACCAAAATATGCACACACACACACACACACACACACACACACACACTGCTTAAGGCAGTGTCAGCAAGCATCCAAAACTCTGCAGCAGAGACTTACCTTCATTACTATCGTTATAGTCATTTTAAAAATGTGGTTCAGTGCAAAATTCCTCAGGGTGAGGTGCATAGACCACTAGCAATCACCTAGAGTACAAAGGAATCTGCCAAGAGTTTGTAAGTTTCCAGACAAGAAACAATGAGACAGTTCTGCTAACATATATTTAACAAGTTTGAAATGTAAAACAATGATGTTCACAAAAATTGCCAAAAGTATTTAATAATCATTTACTAAAGATTGTGCTGATATTTTTTTTTTCTTGGAAAACATGTATGTTCTCATATGCATGACATGTTTTATAACTTTTTATTTTCCTTGTTATTATTAGGTTTCTTTAAATTCTTCATTCCCAAAACTAAGTTAGTGGTTCAAAATTGATTCATCAAAGCGTCAAAATATATTAATGAAATAACAATGTAAATATAGTTACCCAGACTAATGTTTATAATAGTAAATAGAACTCCAGGGAAAATATAAAATGTGAACCTGAAAACATGATTATTTTACACATGCACCCAAAAAGTAAGAGTGCAACTAGAAAAATATATAATAAATACCTGAGAATTCCTTGTTTTACCTTTGATAGCTAGACCATTGTCTGTTATAAAACTCTGACAATTACTGGCATGATCACTTCATACTATTTTCAAAGAAAGCATTGTTAATCTTCAAGTAAGTCAAATTTTTCACAAAGGAGCATAAAATAATGCTCATTATTTGGAAATATTGTTTGAAAACACCAAGTATATCACTACTTTTGAAAAATTTGTAAGGCCAGTCATTGTTAGTAACAAATGATGTTCGGTCAATGTGATATACCACATTAATAAAAGAAATGGGGAAAAAAAGCACACATAATCATCTCAAATGACACAAAAGAAGCATTTGACAAAATCTAATACTCTTTCATGATTAAAAAAAGAAACACTCAGAAAACTAGAAATGGAAAGGAACTTCTTCAACATGATAGAGAGTATCTATGAAAAATCCACAGCTAACTTTACACTTAGTGATGGAAGACTGAATTCTTTTCCTCATTGATCAAGAGTAAGACAGTATGTCCTTTCTTGTCACCTCTATTCAACATTACACTGGAAGTGCTAGCCAGGAAAAATAGGCAAGAAAAGGAAATAAAACGTATCTAGTTGGGAAAGGCAAGAATATAACTATCTTTATTGGCTGATGACATGATCTTATATAGAGAAAATCTTCAATAATCTACAAAAATACAGTGAAAGTGAATAAAAAAATTAAGCAATTTGGCAGGATACAAAGTCAGTTGTACTTCTATACAATAGTGATGAACAATCTAAAAGTGAAAGTAAGAAAACAACTCCATTTATGATGGCATCAAAGAAAATAAAATACTTAAGAATAAATTTAACCAAGGATGTGTAGCATTTGTACACTGAAAGCTATAAAACATTATTGAAAGAAATTAAAGAAATTATAACCAAACTGACAGTTATCTTCATGGATTGAAAGACTTAATATTGTTTATATAGCAATATGACTCAAAGTGACCTACAAATTCAGTGCAATCTTTATCAATATCCTTTGGCTTTATTTTTGCAGAAACAGACAAATTGACTCAAAATTTATATAGAAGCTCAAAGAACTCCAAAGAGCCAAAGCAAGCAAAAAAAAGAAGAGAGCTGGGCAACACACTTCTCAATTTCAAAACTTAACATAAAGTTACAGTATTAATATAATCAGGTACTGGCATGAAAATAGATATATAGATCAATGGAATAGAATCCCTAGTCCAGAAATAAATCTATACACCTATTGTCAATTGATTACAAAAAGTAGTGCTAAGACTATTCAATAGGGAAATAATAGTCTTTTCAACAAATGGTGCTGGGACAACTGGATAATCACAAGCAAAAGATTGAAGCTGGATATATCATACACAAAAATTAAGTCTAAGTAGATCAAAAGCCTGCACATGAAATCTAAAACTATAAAACTCTTAAGAGAAAACAGACACAAATCTTTATGATGGATTGTGGCAATGAATTCTTAGGTATGATATCAGAAGCACAAGAAATAAAAAGTTTGATAAGTTGTATTTTATCAGAATTAGAAACTCTTATCCATCAAAGGACACAATCAAGGAAGAGAAAAGGCAATCCACAGAATAAGGAAACATATTTGCAATTCATGTATTTGATAAGGATCTGGTATTCAAAATATATAAAGATCTCTTCAAACTCAACAATAAAAAGGCGAAGAACTCAATTTAAAAATGGGCGGAGGGGGTGCCAGGGTGGCTCAATCATTAAGCATCTGCCTTCAGTTCAGGACAGAGCCCTGTATCCAGCTCCCTGCTCAGCAGGAAGCCTGCTTCTCCCTTTCCTACTCCCCCTGCTTGTGTTCCCTCTCTCACTGTCTCTCTCTCTCTGTCAAATAAATAAATAAAATCTTAAAAAAATAAAATAAATAAAAATGGGCAAATGATTAGAATAAATATATTTCCAAAGATGATCTACAAATGAGCAATAAATACATGAAGGCTATTTAGCATCATTAGTTATTAGGAAAATATACATCAAAACCACAATGATACACCATTGCACACCCCTAGGAAAGGTATCATTAAACACAAAACAAATAAAATTATAGAAAACAAATGTTGGGGGCACCTGGGTGGCTCAGTGGGTTAAAGCCTCTGCCTTCAGCTCGGGTCATGATCTCAGGGTCCTGGGATCGATCCCCGCATCGGGCTCTCTGCTCAGCAGGGAGCCTGCTTCCCCCTCTCTGCCTGTCTCTCTGCCTACTTGTGATCTCTCTCTCTGTCAAATAAAATAAATAAAAATCTTTAAAAAAAAAAAAAAAGACTGCTCTTTCCCCAGCTATTAAAAAAAAAACAAAAACAAATGTTGGTAAGGATGTGGAAAAATTAGAAGCTTTATACCTTATTGCTTGAAACATGAATAGGACAATTACTTTGGAAACCATTTGATGGTACCTTAGAAAGTTAAATATAGAATTTCCAGATGACCCAGCAATTTAATTCCAGATACACACCCAAGAGAAATGAAAACAAACGTCCACACAAAACTCACACCAACTGTTCTAATAGCGCTACTCAAATAGCCAAAAAGTAGAACAACCCAAATATCTATTAACTGATGAATGGATGAACAAATTACGGTATATTCATAAGATGAAATATTATGCAGCCATAAAAATGTGTACAAACTACACAACACAGATGAACCCTGAAAATATTGCACTTAGTGAAAGAAGCCAAACACAAAAGGCCACTTATCATATAATCTCATTTTTACAAAATGGGTTATTGGTTTATTTCAGAATATGGATCATTATTATTTCAGAATAGGAAAATACATAAAGACAGAAAGAGATTAGTGGTTGCCACATGCTGGGGGAAGAGAGAATGGTCAGTGACAGCTTAATGAGTACACTAAGGGTTTCTTGCTAGGGTAGGAAAAATGTTCTGGAATTAGATAGTGGTGATAGTTGCACAACACTGTGAATGTACTAAAAGCTACTTAACTGTACATTTTTAAAGGATAAAAAATGAATTTTATGTTATGTGAATTTTACCTCAATATGGAAAAGGAGGTGAAAACAGAATGAAGCTACTGCTAACATCCCTGTCAAATTAACATTGTTTTTTTTTTTTCAAATTAACATTGTTAATGTTAATGAACCGCAGGGGCGTGAAAGGGAAAAATGTCATTAACTTGTTTATAGCATATATGTTTCTTTACAGTAGATAATATCATAGATGTACACTGTACAAATCAAGTTTCAGCATATGCATGAAATGTAAACGATGAAGAAGTACTTGTTGATCTTTATCAGTGAAAATCCATGCTTCAGGAAAAAAGAAGGAATTTTATGGTTAGCTAATGCCAACTTTGTGAGTTCTAATAAGAAGAATACTGAATTTGAATTCTAGTTCTTGTTGTCCACTGTGTGATAAAATGCAAATAAATGAAGTATTCTTGCCTCTCAAAGTGTGGTCCATGGCAGAGCAGCACCAAGCACCACCTAGGAGACTCTTGGGCCATACCTTAGACCTGCTAAATCAGAATGTGCATTTGAACAGGATTTCCAGATGGATTCACATGTACGTAAAACTTTGCGAAACTCTGCTATAAATCAATGTTCCTCATTGTCACAGTGTAAATGCTAGGTTTTAAAACCCACACTTTAAAATTTTAGTCAGTGTGCTTTCTACTACATCAAGTAGACTCTCATTAAAAGTTAAAATGAAACAACTCACCATCATACCTTTCCCCTTGTCCACCAGCTTTCCCAAATACAGTTTAGTAAAAGGTAATGGTTAAGAAGGAATAAGGAATTGTCACTTATCCCTAAGCACTGTATTTGTGGATTTCATACATGTACTAGAGATACATCTTCAACAAAATGAAGTTAGAGTTGAGATGAAAGCTTTCATTTTAGAATAAAGCTTATTTACTGTTCTGGATGTGTGTGTTTAGATGTGTCATCAATTTGTTACCAACTCCTCTATTCATATCTGCCCTATCAGTGTCTCTTCTATAATCTCTCCGGAGTTAAGAAACATTCATTAAAATAACATATATAAATTTCTTCTCTGTTTTTTTGTGATGAATTTTGTCGTCACAGACCATACAACTGGGAACTTCCAAATTCCTTTTTCTTTCTTAGATGCTGTTTCGAATTGTACTAGTCACCTTTTTTTCTCCACATTTGGACTTTTTAAATATTTTCCTTTCCTTCCTTTCCCCCCTTTTTCTTTACTCCATTAAATGCTATCATCACTAAACTCTTTGATATTTTTAAAAGCTTACATTTGATTAACATATAGACCTTTCATTCAGGTGATAGTAACCTTTTACTTTATGGCGCTTTACAGTTAACAGTTATCATACATTGTACCATGAAAGACTCAAAACAAACATGAAATAGATAGAAAAGACATTTTACTTCAATAACAGTTCAGGAGTCAAGATGTAGTTTATAGTATCATAGAAAGGGGAAAATCCAGATCATTAGCCATATAAAGAGAAATACAACTGTCAGTCACATGCTTTGTAAACTCTACTAACTAGTACCAATTAAGGAAAGGGCAATACAATTAACAATTTTATTTTTTCAAAAAAACTTAATCGCACCAAAAAGTATTTGAACATAATGTGTTGGAAACTCTGCACTGAGCACTCAAGATAAAACCTTCACATGAAGACTGGAAAATCAAAACGTCAAAGAGAACAGATATAGAAAACAATAAAAGGAATGTTAACACAAAAATATATCATCCCAAGTAAGTTAGGATTTGTCCCAAGATGAAGGAACTAGAAATCAGTAAAAATTCCATGAGATTCAACAAAGCAGTACATTTTCACAAAGGGACGACTTCATAAAATCCTTGCAAAATAATGCAAAAGGATCTAAAAGTCTTAAACTAGATAAAAGCACTAGGAAAAAAGAAAGAAGCTCAAATACTCTGAACTAATAGCTCAATGGATGCCTTTCAAAACAATCCCCAACAATTGGGAACTGCCAGTACTGTGCATTGATGGCATTCAAAAGATACTTCTTGACTAAGTCATATTCTGATTATGGCTAGCAACTATAATTAGGAAGGGAGACAGGGAAGGAAGAGTGGGGAGTAAATAAAGGGGGGGAAAAAAGGAAGGAGGGGAGGAGAGGGAAGGGAAGAGGACGGGAAGAATGGAAAGGGAGAGGAGGGAGAAGGAGCTAACCCAAGCAAAAAGGAAAAAGCTTAATGATTAGGAAATCAATGACACCAAACCAACTGTCCTTGAAAATGAATAAGATTAAAGTGGATCACAAAGGTAAAGATTTATGTGAGGAAAAGAGAGTGGGAACAATAAAGGGCTTTCAGAATGACACCAAAACTAGAAATCACTCTCGGCAAGAGAATGTCCAAGTAACTCCACTTTTAGTCTCATGGTGTCCCGTTAAGACCACTTAAAGAGTACATCACAATAAATGCCCTCAGCAGTTGAAAAGGCCCTTAGCCTTGTGGGAATCAATCACAGGTACTCCTTAGAACCCCCATAATCAAGGTAATTCCAGGCTGTGTGTCTTTACAGTGGCCATTATGATATACCTCTGGCATGTTGAGATAGTTAAGATCTGTTCACAGCACAAACAGTTATTTAAGAGCTAGTACACTTAAGTTCAATCCAAGTGAACCTTGGTGACATTTGGAAAGGATCTAATAACATTCAACAAACACTCTAAAAGCAACTTCTACAAACAATCTACCATTTATAGACGAATCACTACTTGATAAATTTTCAACGTATTCTCATTTTAAGTAAACCTAAATGAATACTATGTTGTAACGAGGATTCCACATGACAAAGAAAATATGAATCAAAGGAATGAGTCAAAAATATAATTTTTTTTTGCTTCAATTTTCCAGCTTTCGTTGGTCATGAAAGTGAGTTAGGGCAATAACCATGCTGCTAGTTCAGTAAAAATGTCCAGAACACTATTCTTTCAGGAAATTTGCAAACTTTGTAAAGAGAAATTCTGTTAGGAAGTAGACCTTTGATTAAATTGTAACATTAAATAGAATTTTAACTTTTTAAGAATCAGGATTAAAGTAAGCTCATATTAATTAATACGAAGATATTAAAAAGCTAAATTTTACCCCGGTGATATTTGAATTGTAATGTTATCCTCAAATTTTCAAGGTTTATCTGAGTACCGTTTCTATTTCTCTGAGAATCATTCACATTTCTACATAAAAATCTTTTTCTCCTCATATATATTCTTTGAATGTATTAGTTGAACCACGCAAAGCTTTCAGTTTACCCTTCAACAGTCAGTACTTCTCTTAATAATTAGATAGTAAGAGCTCAGTTTTGTTTTTGTTATTGTTCTTGTTTTTTATAAACAACTGTGGTACAGTCTCCAATTTTGTTCTTGATTTGAAACAAGGAGTTAAGTTATAGTTCTCAACCCTGGTGCACACACCAGAATCATCTAGGAGCTTTAAAACATACTATACCCAGGTCCCATCCCAAAGATTCTGTAATCATAATTGGGTTCCAATAAAATCTGGGTATCAATAGTTCTTGAGCTTCTTCAAATGATTTTAGATTGCATCTAGGATTTAATCACCATAAAAGTATTTCAGTCTAGAAAAATTAGAACTCAGGTCACTAAATTGCATAAGCCATAAAGAACATATAACTGAAAAGAAATATGCCACTATAAAAAGAGAAATATTCATATATTATTATAAAATTTTCAATGTATAAAACAACTTTTGGTAGATTCAGAATTAATTTGTATAGAACTAATATGTAGAGACCAGTCACAGCTAGTTCCAGACAAAAACTGTGAAACTGACTAGCAAGTCTTTAGTGCCTTACTCTCCCCTGTCTTCACCTCTACATTTGCTTTCCCTCTGAATTCTCAAGACTAGACTTACCACACAACACTTCTCTAGAGAGCTAACGTCCCAGGAAAGGTTTCCAGAAGAAAACAAAAATGACTCCTTAGGAGTCAAATATCTATTATTTAAGGACTCCTGAAAACATTATGGCAATAACAGTGCAAACAAATAGAGTATGATGAATAAAAACACATTATGAGATTAAATGTTTGTGCTTACTTTTAAATGTGGACACATGTCTTTCTTGTGGCACCACATCGAGAAGTTTCCTTGAAGATTATCTTGGCTATAAAAGAAAAAAAAATCTCTTTAGTTTTTAAATAAGGCATTTTAAATAAAATGTGGTGTTTAAAATTTGGCTGTCCCACTTTATGATCCTGGGAAAGATACTTAACCTTTCTAACCCTCAACTGTATAGTGGAAAAATAATAAAATATAAATATCAGACAGAATAATACATACAATATAAATAGCACATGGAAAGCTTTGATAAATATTAGCTGTTATTATGATAAAAATCACTATTTTTAATTTCACCATTTTCTAAAGAAAACACTCTTTCATCTAAAGATTATGTTTAAAGTTATTTTGCATGCATCTTTGATTTTCCAAAGCACTTTTACTCATATATTTTCATATTACATTTGATGAAGACAGTCATTAAGGAACCAACAGCAGTTTTCTTAAATCATAATGGATTTATTCTATATAGTACTTAGTGACCAAAATAAAACATGTGGGTAAAGAATCTCATCAGAATCACTTGAAAACTCTTTCAAACATGAATTCTTTTGCTACCCACAGATCGACCCAATACTAATCTCAGATTCTCTCCACTTTCTTGTTTCTTGTTAATAATCCCATCTGCTGAGTTTTGAAGACACCTGTTGTTATCCAGCACTTCTTGGAGATATGATTACATCATCAGTGCCCTTTCCTTGGCCCCATTTTTAGTCAGTTGTAATATCCTATCGATTTCACTTCCAAAATTGTTCTTTCATATCTCCTTCTCTTTTGCCTTCCCAAGTCCATGACTCTAGACCGAATTCTATTAACTACTGCATGAGTCTTTTCCCCAGCCAACCCATTTTATTCATAGCCACTGAATTAACCTTCATAATGAAAAATCTAGAGTATGTTACTTCCTTGATTAAATATATTAAATACTTTCCCATTTCTTACAAAAAAGCTAGTATGACATTTTTAGCTAAATGAGCATTCAAGGATTTCGTGAGAGGACTTCCATCTGTTTTCAGGGCTTTATTTCACACTTACTCCTTTTCACCTACCATAATTTTCAACCAAAAGGGAACAGAAGTTCTCCTATAATGTTTATAGAAGTTCTCCTATAATGTTTATAGCTCTCATTTTCTGGCCTCTTTCTGGTTCCTCAAGTTGATGCTCACCTGTCTGATTATACCTCCTAGGCAAATGGGAGTTGTGAAATCTGACGTTGCAGGCCTTTAGAAGCAGAGGCAGAAGCAGGGCAGAGTAGGGTAGGCAAAGTTTTGAGGAAAAAGGTCACCAAACTTTTGGTGGGGATATTATCGGTTTGAATGAATGGCTTAAGTGAAAACAGAAAATCTTTGTAGAGACAAATGGGATAGCAACTTGGGTGAGAAGAGAATAAATAACGAAAGTGAAGGGTGGAGGGTTAAAATCTGGAGAAATTCCCCAAGTCACATCCTAGGAATCTCATAGGCTCCTTTGATCTCAAGTCTGGTGGGAAGATGTTAACATGGCTGCTGCCTTATTTAGTCCAAACTCTTCCTTTTTTAATCATTCCAATTTCTTGCCATTGACATCATCCCCATTAGTCATAACTTTTAGCACATGTTAGCACCAAGAAACCTTCCCAATAACTCCCACAAAAGCTATCATTCCTTCCTCTGAATTTTCATAGCATGCTGTCTTTACTTTTGTGTCACACTGGAGTCTTCCTATTTTACTATGACTTTTAAGGACAAGACTCATGTATTTTTTATCTTTGACTCTGCCGCAGCAGGGTCTGGCTGTTAATTACCTAAGAACCTTTCCCTGTGTTATGTGTGTGTTGTGTCTCTACCTTCCTCTTCAGCATCCCCATTCACAAATAAAGAAAATTAGGTCAATGGACACTAAATAATTTGTCCAGGGGAATAATCACCCTGACATCTGACTTGCCTAATGATTCTATACTAAAGAACTCTCTCTCACTCAGTCTTTTATAAATCTGTAATATTTCACAATAAATGGACTAACTTTGAAGTAATTTTCCAAGTGATTAGGAGAGTCAATCAGTCTATCTGTGGATATGAGGAATTTCTACCAACCTTAAGGATAATTGAAGAAATATTTCTTATGAAATCAAATAGCTATAATAACATGAACTTTTTTAAAATTTTAAAACATGCATAATACATTTTCAGTCCCACATATTGTCAGCTGAATCTAAAGCCAAATATTGAAAATTTGCCTTTTCTAATTCTTGCCTTATGGTTTCTAAAACCCATGACAGATCTAGTGGTCTCTCTCCCTCAGGAGCAAAAGCAGACCCAATTCTCTTCTCTCAAATACTCTCTTGGTTTAGCCATCCATCAGCTACAGATCTGCTCTTCTCTCGTACTCATCTTCTATCTCATGAAACAGTCCCACCATCCAATAAAGCCATTTGTACTGACAGGTTCTGCTTACCTAAGGAGAGAATCACCAGTTGGTTTCTGAGTTCTAAATTAACAGAACCTCAGCTCCAGCCAGTGCCATTAGTAGTAGATGAAGTGATGTCACCAGAGGTGAACTGAGAGGACCAAGAAGGCAGGAAGGACTCCTCTAACTTTGCTATGTTTAATAAAAGCATTGTTACTGAGGAAAGCTACAGGTTAAAATGAAGAATAACAGTGCTAATATTTTGGAAGTTGCAATATTGTAAACTAAGAAATATTTATTTTCATCCTTCAGATGACCAAGATATATTTGGTCTTCCTCCAGGTTCCTGGCTCACAGCTCCTAAAACCTTTGGAGTTTCTTGTGATAAGGGTGATTAATGTGTTTTTTGTTATGTTAAAAAAGGTGGCTTTCGGACCCCAACCAAAGCAGAGGTTGGTTGCTATAAGGACAAATCCCTTGCTTCAAGGGTTGGAACTTTCAGTCCTACCCTCACCCCTCCTCTGGGGAGAAAAGAGAGGCTGGAGGTTGAATCGGCCAATGACTAGTCAATTGTGACTATATAATGAAGTCTCCATAAAAACCCAAAGGAGATCTTCCAGGTTGGTAAAGGTGTGGAGATGCAGGGGGAGGAGCACTCTTGGAGAGAGCATGGAAGCTCTGCGCCCTTTCACCATACTTGGCCTAGCGTACCTCTTCATCCCTTTTTTTTTTTTTCCTCTTCATCCTTTTCATCTGGTTGTGGATTCATATCCTTTATCATAACCTTTAATAAACTGATAAATGTAAGTAAGTGCTTCCCTGAGTTCTTTGAGCTGCTCTAGCAAATTAATCAAACCTAAGGAGGAGGCCATTGGAACTTCCAGTTTGCAGCTGGTTGGTCAAAAGCACAGGTCACAGCCTGGGGCTTGCCACTGGCATTTGAAGTGGGGTGGGGAGGGCAGTCTTGTAGAACTGAGCCCTTAACCTCTGGAATCTGAGGCTGTCTCCAGGAAGATAGTGTCAGAATTGAATTGAATTCTCTGATACCTGGTGTCCTATAATTGATGTTTTGGGACTGAGACCCACCCTATCCCCCATTGGAACTGGGTCTGGAAACCCTAGAAGAGAAATAGATTTAATTTGAAGTGGGTCAACTTTCCTAAGTTATACATTAGGAATTCCACTGCGAAATAATTTTAGTAACCTACGAAGTGCTGCATATGCTGGAAAATTCACAACGCACAATGTTTACACATTAAAAGCTCTCAGTGGGGCACCTCAGTGGCTCAGTCAGTTAAGCATCTGACTTTAGCTCAGGTCATGATCTAGGAGTCCTAGGATCAAGCCCCACTTCTAGGGCTCCCCGCTCAGTGAGGAGTCTGCTTCTCAATCTCCTCCTACTCCCACTTGTTCTCTCAATCTCTCTCTCTCAAATAAACAAAGTCTTTTAAAAAAACCAAACCAGCAAACAGAAAAACCTCTGATGTATCTACTCCAAGGAACTTTAGGAAATGCCAATCTGGTTTGTCATACTTTTACATTACAGAATCAAAAAAAAAAAAAAAAAAAGCTGGAACTGATAAAATCAAGACCATGATTTGCATTACTCAATTATTTTATAAGTAATTTGCACTACTCATTGTTTTATAAGAGACTGAGTGCTCTCTACAAGTGCTATACTGAGAAGCAAAGCACAACGCATTTGAAAACGTTGGAAAACCTTATTTGTGGAAATTGTATTTTTTAAATAAAATTTTAATATATTTCATAGTATAAAAAGGGTCTTTTTTTCTCCCCAAACTGTCCCATAATTGACTTCATCCTTATATTTTCAAAAGCCATATTTGCTTGTGTGTGTCTATTTTCATATGGAATATAAAGTATACATTCTGCTGTGAGCCATGAAACACTTTGCAAAGTCACATGTTTTATTACGCCAAACCCATAATGAATACTGGCAAATTAAATAAGGTGTGTTTTTTTTGTAGTACAAAAATTACTGACATTTAAAAACTAAAATTGTCCTTTTTAATTTTTTGTTTGTTTTTCACACCTGATTCTTGCCTTGTACCATAAAATGAATTTTTTGGTAAATTTTTTCCCTAAGATTCATTCAGGACAAAACAAAGCCAAACTAATAAAATTAAGTTTCTGGAATTGGTAGCATTGGACTAATAATAAACTATAAATATATAGTTTTTACAATCAATTAGATATAGACACAGTCATAATACAATAGGCGTAGTTCCTCGTTATGAAAGTGAGTAAAAACAAAATAAAAGTGAATAAATTTTGTGATCCAAAAATAGAAATGTAACAAGAAAAGTTTATCATAAACACTATACATTATCTGAGAATTCTGCTTGAAAGTTACTCCTTAAATCAAATGAAACTTCTCATTTTATACATGAATCTATCATGTATAATCACCACACCATACTGGATTGTTTCGCTTGAGGCCATTAATACCTTTAAAATCTTGGTCAATGCTGCCAGTTGACCATAAAATACTACTGTACCAAACATGAAGAGATAATGAATCAAAGTTGAGTCTTATGTTTTATTTACATCTAATAATTAATTATAGGTGCACAATCATAGTTAATCCAGATAAAGCTATCGAACACTATGCTTTTTTCATTTAATCACTGCTTCAGTCTTATGAAATTGAAGTACAATTCTCATTTGACACTGAGAAAACTAAAAGTTAGAGATAAGGTAACCATATAGCTAGTCAGAAGCAGATCCAACCAAGAAATGGGATCTAACCAGGCTATATGGGAACCGAACCTCTCTTCTTTAACTCACCAATTCAGTTTAGGAATATATGAGGCCAAATAAGTCATATGATAAAGAATTGTTCTAAGTAAAATGCTTCTGGAACCCAAGGGATATGGCAGGTCCTGTGCAGTTAAAGAGCTGTGCAACTCTGGCCAACTTCTTCTAAGCCTTTTCTTCATGATTAGGTATTAAATGAGATACTGCAGATAAAGTGTTCAGTTTTTACAGGGCATCTAACTGATAAATGTTTACAGTTGCTATTGTTGGAATTCCTCTTCGGTGAAAGGATTATTCTGGAGTAGATAATTAAAATTTGATTTAATTTAAAAAGCTCCAATCTATCTTGCCCAGTTTGATTTCTACCTGTTTCACTACTTAACAACATAAAAATATCTGCTTCCCTTAAGCTTTTGTATTTATTTTGAATGCTCTTAATATCTAATTATATGCCATATATATCATTTCACATGTTGCATAATTTTCAACTATCATCCATTTGCTCCATTTGTTAAAGTCCTACACATCCTTGAGAGTCAGGATCAAGCCCTGTGGTTTTTTTTTTTTGAGACTTTCTTAAATCCCCCAGTTGGGACCGATCTCTTTCTCTCTCATGGAATTCCATTGCATTTATCTCAGGCTTTCTATTATCATGATGTGGTTATCTCTTTCATTAAATTCTGAGCTTGGATAACCTTAAAGACAGAAACTACATGCTGTTGTTCCCCCACAGTACTTACTATATGGCAAAAAGTAGATATGTAAAAAAAATGTGTTGAATATATATATATTTTTGTACACATAATTTGTATGTAAAAATAGTATTAAGGTGTTGTATATATCTCATTTTCACAAATGAATCATCATTTCCCTATGCGCAAGAACCATATTCTGTAACTTCTTTGTGTCTGATAGTAGCTGGCATCATAAGAAGAAATAAATATCAACTTGATGATTTAATGACCTGTTTTTTATTATGTCCATGAGAACTTAACAGGCACTTACGGCTGGCCAATAGTTATACTCTCTTTCCCGGGTTTATTCTGCTCCCCCACATGTTAATTTCATGCTTTTGTTTCTCAAATTTCCAGTAGCTACAATTTCCACTCTTCTCACGCTCAGCATCTGTCCTCGCTCCCTATTTCACTTAGAAAACAGGCATTCTACATTTTCATTACTACATCCTCCATCCACCTATAATTGTGCCCTCAATTCTGCCTTCTTTCTTGTTACTACCAAACAATCCACCTCACCATGAATTAGATCCTATTTCTGTTGCCTATCCAAGAACATTGTTCCAGAAATACTCCTCTCTCATGTTAACATTTTTCCCTCTCTACTGAATTATTCCCATCAGCATATAAATATGCTGTATTTCCTTTTTCAAAAAAAAAAAAAAAAAGTACTTAGTTCCATTTCTCCAACCATCTAAGATCTACTTTTCTACCAACCTACATAGCAAAATTCTTTGAAAGATTTTTATATAGGGGTGCCTGGGTGGCTCAGTGGGTTAAAGCCTCTGCCTTTGGCTCAGGTCATGATCTCAGGGTCCTGGGATTGAGCCCCGCATCAGGGCTCTCTGCTCAGCAGGGAGCCTGCTTCCCCCTCTCTCTCTGCCTGCCTCTCTGTCTACTTGTGATCTCTCTCTGTCAAATAAATTAATTAATTAAAAATCTTTTTTAAAAAAAAGAAAGATTTTTATATATCAACCATTACAATATTCCCTCTACTCCTGTTTGAACCCACTCTACTATGAGGCTTTTATGTCCAATCCTCTTCTGAAACTCCATAAGGTAATACCATACTTGATCTCTCCTCCTTGAAACATTTTCTTTAGTTGGCTTCCTGGGCTCCAACCTCACTTCCTAACTCATTGTCACTTCTTTTCCATCTCCTTTTCCAATTCATTCATCTCCCAAACATTGAACATTGGAGTGGTCAAGGCACAGTTCTTGATTGTTCTTTCTTCTCTATTTATACTCACACCATAGCTTACCCCATCCAATGTCAAGACTTTATGTATTATGGATATAACCTAAAAACTAACAAATTCATATATCCAGTCCAAACTCCCTGAACTCTAGACTCTTCTATACAAGTTGCTCATACATTTGCTCTTGATGGTTAAAGGAGATCTCAAACTAAACATGTTAAAAACAAATTCCCTCTATTACCAAACTTGATTTTCTTAATCTTTTCTATATCAGTTGATGGAAATCCAATATTATTAGTCGCTAAATCCAGACATCTTGGAGAGTTGTCTTTAATTTGTTGTTTTCCCCTATCCCTCACAACCAATCCATTAGCAAATCCTGCCAGTGACACATTCAAAATGTATCAATCTCTTACCATCTACGTAGTTATTACTCTTTTCCACACTATCATCATTTTTCACTTGGAGTATACCAATAGCTATTGAATAGGTCTTTTTGTTTCCAACACATCTCCAAAGTCTATTCTTGACAGTACACCAGACCAATACCACTAGAATGTAAGTTAAATTGTGTTACTCTTCTGTTCAAAGCCCTCCAATGATTTACCACCTCAATGAACAAAAAAGCCATAGATCATTCAACAGCCTATAAGGCCTATATGATCTTTGCCATACTCCCCCCACCTCTGTCCTCTGACCTGATCATTTACCCCTGACCCCCATCTGCTTCAATTATCCTGGCCTCCTCATGCTTCTCCTACTATACAAGCAGTCCTGCCCCAGGGCACCCCTCCTATATCCCTACTGCCTATTTCTCCACAGTATTTAACACCTGCTAACATATTGCATCATTGACTTACTGTGTTTATTGATGCTCTCTCCCTCTACATTATAAGCTTCAAAAGGGCAGCATTTGTGCCTGATTTGTTCAGTCTTATACATAGTAGATACCCAATAAATGTTTGTTGAAAGTTTATTTACTTAAGTTTTAGTAAAATGAGTATTTCCACAATTTCAAAACGTGTTTCACAATGAGATTTATGTTGCAATAATGTTTAGAATAGAAAATAACAGGCAAAATGGTGTTATAATTTCTTTTTTAAAATGTAGAGCAAATAACACTAGATTGAGAATAAGTTTATTTTGGTTTTTAGACTCAGTTCTGCCAGTAAAACCTCTGTGGCTTCTGAACTTCCATTTGTTTTTGAAATGTAGAAGTAATAAAACTGAATTTCTTAGGGTAGTTGTAAGAATAAAATCAGATGATGAATTCATTCATATTCTCATTCAAGTGCAATAGGCATTGTTGAAGGTATTACTGTGAAAGCATTTTGTAAATATAGGAAGCCCAATGTAAATATAAGGAAATGTTATTTCATTACAAAAAAAGTTTTCAGTTGTATAATTCTGAACAGCAATGCATATGTAAAAATATCACAAATGTGTATATATATATATATATATATATATATATATATATATATATATATATAATCTTTCCAAACTATAAAGATTTTATTAGTGAAATCTTATTAATCCTTTGAAAATATTCTGGAAAACTGAAAACCTAAAACTATAAAAACAAGTGATTTGGGGGTATTTTACTCACCAAAATAAAATCTCAGTAAACTGGCAACTCTCTTTTTGAATTAGCTAAATGTCAAACTAAACTTAAAAGCAAGCACACATAATTAATGAAAAAGACAACAAAATAAACTCGTGGAGCTCTTGAACTGAAGAATCTGAATTTTCCATAGATTTTATTAAAGCATCATATTCATGCCCTAAATCACGTTAACTATGAGATGATTTCCATAGGATGTAAATCGGCCTGTTATTTTCAGACCCCATACTCAATCAGGAAAACTTCTGATCGTAACAAAATTCGACCATCTTGAGCTTCTTCCCTGCCTTTTATAGTATTTGAGTCAAACAAGACGGATGTCAGAAGTATACAATTGTTTGAGTTTGTCTAGATATCAACTCAAGTGCACACATTTTGCTTTACTAGTTTCCATTATTGTTATGGCTAGAAATAACTTTAATGGGATTTGAAACAATTCTTTAAGTGATTATATTAAAATTGATCTTGCTGATCCTTCTTAATTTACAATGACATTTTATACTCTAATGATATGTCTGTTTGTAACACTCTTTAATTTATTATTTATATGAAAAACTGAAAATGTTAAGGTCTTCAACCAAAATATTAAGTTCCAAAATTGAATGCAAAAAAGGAAGAAAAAAATTATGAAATTCACACCTGTATTGAAATAAAATTTTTCAGCAATTTTTAAATTTATATAGTGTGATGACATTGGCTCCTTTTTTTATATACATTACAATACATGAAGTCACTCACTGATCTTTAAAAAATCATTTGTGAATTGTTGCTACTCATTTTGTTAAACAAAATGAAAAATAAATACAGGAAAAGTGAGTATTTTCAAATATTTTTTTAAAAAATGGCAAATTGGGGGACGCCTGGGTGGCTCAGTCAGTTAAGCATCTGATTCTTGATTTTGGCTCAGGTCATGATCTCAGGGCCCTGGGACTGGGCCCCGTGTCAGGCTCCACACTAAGCAGGGAGTCTGCTTGGGATTCTCTCTTCCTCTCCCTCTACCCCTCTCCCCTTGCTCACTCTCTCTTTCTCTCTCTAAAATATATACGTAAATCTTTTTTAAAAAATGACAAATTAGCTAACTAAATATTCATTAAAGGAGCCACCTATAAACAGATGTAGAGAGATTTGAAGTACTTTATTATGTAGCTAGAAAAATGTTTTATAAAGAGAGGATTTCTTTCTTTCCTTCTTCCTTTCTTTCTTTCTTTCTTTCTTCATTCCTTCCTTTCCTTCCTTCCTTCTTACCTTTCCTTCCTTCCTTCCTTCTTACCTTTCCTTCCTTCCTTCCTTTCCTTCCTTCCTCCCTCCCTCCCTCCTTTCCTTCTTTCCTTTCCTTTCCTTTCCTTCCTTCCTTCCTTCCTTCCTTCCTTCCTTCCTTCTTTCCTTCCTTCCTTCCTGTTTATACTTTAAATACTAAGAAGGCTTAAAATAGAGCAGCAACAGTTGGTCACATTCCTTAGATTCTGGGTATTAGTATATAGTATAGTGCTACATCACCCTGTAGGTACTCAGTAAAGTGTAAATTAAATTGAGTTGAATTTTATGACTTCTTGGAAAATAGCTGTCTGATTGTAGACTATGAGGTGCTATTCTCTGAACTGGAAAGATTTCTGGCTCCTTCTTCCATTTTGGTAACTGTGTTTTGAAAAAATAAATACATAAATACATAACAGTACCTTGGCCTAATACAAGCATTCTTCTGAGTGCCTGGAAGGAAGGACAAGCTACCCAGCCTGTACAATAAAGTTAATGGAATAAATTCAGGAGCCAGCTTTGCTGACACTATTGAAAAGACAATAAAAGTAGGCACTGAGTTTTCTGGAAGTTCATTAACTCTAATGACTAAAACAAGGGCAGAATTCAACTATCACTTGATTAGAGAATATGTGTGTGTCTGTGTGTGTTGTGAATAAATAAAGCAATCCAAAGGCAACAGACCCATGTAAACTCATGTGATACTTTTCAAGATCTTCTTGTTTAAGGCTTAAAATCAATTCTACTTGTTGAGCAACAAAGTATCATAACTGACATTGTGAGATCCAAAGTAGTTGAAACAAGTGTGCTTTTCCTTTAACTTTGACGTTTCTTTTACCATCCCTAGAGTCTGAGCACATTCCTGGATATCCAGGAAAAATGTTAATTCCTCCAGCCTTGGCTAGTATTTTTTCTGTATACCAATGGCTCAGTTTAGGATAAACAGAAGATGACAGGAAAATCTTAAAAAGGAACTAATTCTTCCCATCCCACCCTCCATATACACAAACACTTGTCTCCACAGACACTATAGGAGCAATAGGGTCAATCTGTTTATAGATTTTTCTTGTTGTGAATGAGAAAAGCAGACACTGCTGTGTGAGAAAAATGAATGAATTCCTAGAGTTGCAGATTAAAGCAGGTGTAAAAAGGCCTCTGCTCCCTTGTGGTAAGTGCTACCAGTTGACAGGAAGCTTCTCTTCTGTGGCATTCGAAATGATTTGGTCACTTCCAGAAAATAACAGCTGCTTCAACCCAACTGTGTCCTTCAGTGTCTGATGAGCGCCCATATACAACCAATTTCCATTCACTTTACCTGGAACCTGCATGGTTCCAGAAAGTGAACATAAGCAAGAGTGAGCTAGCAGACGCTCCATAAATGTAAAGCTAGATGCTTTAATATATCGAAAGGTGTTTTGTCAGATACACACACATCGATGAACATATATGTATATGTAAATTCATATACAGGTCTATCTACAGGCACACACATACAGATATCAGATCTTATTCCAGAAATGATTTAAGGTAGCTAAATGAGCAAGGAATTCCTCTTTTTACTTTCACAGTCTAATGTACCTTCAGACAATGCTGAGACATATTTCTGTGGGAAAGTTCTTATGAATTTACAGAAATAGAAACTGCGATTATTCTTTTATCTGTTTTCTCTCTCAAGTAACATAAATAGCAAGTGTTTCTGCCATCAAATCTTTATCTTAATTAACAAGGAAGTTTTGGGTTTGTTTTTTTTTACTATTATTTTATTTTGTTTTGTTTTTCTTATTATTATCATAAATCCCTAAACCAAGACCAAATCCTTTCCAGCAACTGGTTCCTGGTTTTCTCTACTGAACAATCCTAAATTCAAATTCTTCCTTCCTAAGACCACATTCTTTGCTTACTCCAGATTCTTTCTCTTTTCTTTCATGTGCAGAGCAGTGAAATGTTATCCCATGCTGGGCATCATGCTAACCTGCTGATTCATATCACTGTCACTGCCAAACATCTTGTAGAAGGAAGGTCCTAAGCCACTGTGACAGACTTAGTTATCCCCACCAGTGCTTGGGGGGCAGGGTTTGGGGTTGGAGGGGGACCTTGAGCTGGTTGTCAAGATTCAGGATTCTTAGAGCTGGATGATGTCACACTGGTACCTTGAAACCAACCATGGTAGGAGCATTTTCACCATGGAAATCAACACGCAACTCAGACTTTCACTTCTCTTTCCAGATGACTCACCAGAGCACTGCTAACTGACACATCTCATGCACGCTATGACAGTATTATGTTATATTGTCGTGTTCTTATATCAGATTACCTGGGTCCCAAGACCCAATTTACTGTATGACATGAGCCAAGTTACTTAACTTTCCAAACATTGGTCACATCATAATAGGGTTAATACTGGATCCTATATCATAGGGGTCTTGAGAGGACTAAATGAGATGATTTATATAAATATCTGGAGGTACATTACTCAATAAATGCCAACTGATATTATTATTGATGTTAGTATTATTTCTTCTTATTATTTTAATTTTTAACAAAATAAACTTTTGCATTCCATCTACTGCTTGCAGGCAAATTCCCATAATTTTTATTCAATAAGTATAAAAATAATACCTTTTATGCAATCTAATGATAAATCTGGCAGCATGGAATCAATTAATGACCAGCAGTAAAATGACACATTTTAAGAAGCAAAAGGCTATTCGCATGTGGATCTCACCTTGTTTTTCCATACCAGTAAAGAGTCCTGAATGTTGGATGAATGTATATTAGTTCTCTATATCCTTCTATTATAGCAGGAATAAAAAAAAAAATTCTCACAGAGCTTTATTGTACATAGAGGAAAGTGTTTACCACGCACTCATTCTTTTAAATGTTAAGCATTTATTACATTTGACAACAGGTTCACAATCTTGGGGAAATAGAAGAATAACAGCTAAAATTAATTGAGCACTGATGGTGTGCCCGGCACAATTTTAAGTATTTTACAATGTACATAAGGTATGTGCAATTATTCTCATTTTGCAAATAAGAAAACCGAGGCACAGAGAAGTTAAGTAACTTTCTAAAGTCTATAGAACTGATAAATAGTGGAGAAATTCTGCTTTTCTAGAAAAATCATATCATCAGTTGTACACTCACCTAAAAGGACCCCAAGCCTTTACTCAAATCATTAGCCTGTTTCTGTGTCTAGAATCTGGCACCAGCCTTATCCATATCTTTTGTGAGAAAAGATAATAAATACAGAGTAATTTCTTTCCAAATATACCAGGGGAAAAAAGAATGCAATCTATGCAATATGCAATACACACTAAAGCATCATTCCAATAATTTCCATTAAAATTCTGAACACCTATGTGTAAGAGAATAGGTCATGATTACATGCTGACAAATTCATCCACATTTATCCCATCCACAATTGTGTGTGTGTGTGTGTGTGTGTGTATAGGGGGACATGGCAAATTATGTATCAGTCCTATAGTCATGTACTTCGTGATAGGAAATCATCACTGGACCAGAAAAATTCAATTCCTGCCCTCATAGAGCTTATGGGTTGAGCATTTAAGTAACTATACAAGTAAATAACCAAATATTAAAAAATAATAATAATAAAAAAGATAACTGAATATTATTTAGATGAGGCTTCAGAGCCTTTTATTCAAAGCATAGTCCCAGGATAATTAAACTCAATAAGTGTCCCTTGTGTATGAGTCACAAAAATTAATGAAATATATTAATTTTGTAAAGGGGACCATGCAATATAATGGCATTAGAAGCACAGAAAACCAGTAAAGCATGTGATAATTGGACAAAGATATTTTTTTATCAGGAAGATAGAAACACCAAAGTTCAAGAAGATATTTAAAAGTTGTTTGAGGAGCAATCTATGAAGAGGTGTCATTGACACTTGATTGCATCTGACACAAACCAGCAATTTACCTCTGGGTTACCAGGAAAAAAAAAAAAAAAAAACAGCAATCTAACAATCTAAATGTCCATTTAGACAAAGTCCCGGAGATACTCAACATGTTCTCTTAAACCTATTCCCCCACTTCACCCTGTGGTCAAGCAAGCATCTGTGTTAAATCAAAATTGCCTGAACCAAGCAAAGGCAGGCTAAAGCCAAATTCATTTGGGGGTATACAAGCCCTCTTTTAAGGCTTCCAAATTTTAAATAGGTGTCATAAAAACATAATGGAACGGGGATTTTCTATCTCTTTCATTAACTATATGAAAAACACATTCAAATTTTGGATCCAGTTCCAGTACATTCCAGCTGTATCATGACTATAGGCTGAAATTAAATAAATCCTAAAATTCTTTGACTCTTAGGATTTTTAGTACATTGCCAAACACACACACAAAAAATGCTAAATAGATAAATGAACAAGCAAATGAATGAATGCATGCATGGCTCACATATTTTTGAGACGAGTCTAAGTTCTGAATGGTTTTTCCAAGTTCCATTCCAAATGGACATACCCTTGTTTTCTCCCTCTACCCTTCCTCAGCTTCATCTATTCTTTCTTACTCTGTCCTTTCCCTGACCATAGGCTGAAATGCATTTAGGTTTTAAGGATTGTCTTCAGTTTTGACCTAAACTACTAGATACTCCCGAAACTAAATGAATTTTCAGGAAGTTTGTTGCCCAATTTAAATGATTTCCTTCATGTTCAGCGCACCTACATTTTTTCCCCTTCATTCCCTGTTAGAGAAGGAAGGGATCTGGGATTCTATTGCTTAAAGATGTGGGCATTTAGTTTCTGTTTGTGTCCCTATTATGATTTTATCAGTATGAGGGTGGGGATCATGTCTTTTTATAGCTATGCTAACTGCAATATCTAACACATTGTATGGTATATAGAAAAGACTCAATAAATATTTATGGAAAAAAAATGTATCACTTTCTACCCTACCCATTTAATAATCTCAACAAAGTGCCCCTGGATACTTCTGATTCCTAAAAAAAAAAAAAAAAAAAAAAAAAAATGTTGACAGTCAATGGACAATAAAACAAAACATAGCTCCAGCTAGTATACAACTTGTCAAAACAGCCACTTGGATTCTATATACTATCCTGAAATCCTATAGTGTGGAACTAAGGCTAGAAGTCTCTAGAACAATGTTATCCATAAAGCTTTCAGCAGTGATGGAAATGTTCTATACCTATACTGTTCAGTAGGGTAGACACTAAGGATGTAAATATCGATGACTCGTCATGTGACTATTTCAATTAAGGAAATGAATTCATTTCATTTTTATTCATTTAAATTAGGATTAAAATTGCCACATGTGACCAGTGACTACTATCTTATACAAAACAGCCCTGGGTTAAAAATTGGTATTAGTTCACATGCTGGCATTTAAGGATGCTTTTGATGCCAAAGAGCAATCTATAGTCATACCAAACAAATACTTTGGATGTGAGACTAAGGAAAACCATATGCTAATATGTTAGCAAAATTATTTTTATTTTATTGTGACTGGAAAAAAATACTATCTTCTGAAAAATAACTCTTAATGAACTCAAGCCTTTAATTAACAATAAACTTCAAGCTAAATAATTCAAACCTCTTTAATTTCTTAAAGACCAGTCCTATCTGGTTGTCATGTCAGTGATGGGACTTAGAATATGGTTTCCCAAAATATGATGCCCTGGCATATTGAATATTTTAAGCTGAAGGAATGTGAAAAATGGCAGATACAAGAAGGACTCTCTGATCTCTCCTCTCCCCTGAACCAGGTGGAAAGACCTTCATGTGAGAGATGACTTCCCTAAACCTGAAGGAAAGAAGCATCTTTATCTGTGAAGACAGAAGGATGCCCAGAGGCATCTGTAACAAACAGGCTTTTCTAATTTGTCCCCCTATGGATACCTCATATCTTCTTGTCCTATCACTTTTTCCATGACTTTTAACTCTAATCATGCCTAGTACAAAAACAGGCTTAACCATTTTGGGAGGTCTTCCTTTCCTTATGAAGGCTCATGTGTCGTGTAAAACTTATATTAAGTAAACATGTATACCTTTTTCTTATCCATCTGTCTTAGTCAGTTTAATTTTTAGGACAGTCAAGGACCATAAAAAGGTCAAGGAAAACATTTCCTGTCTTCTACCAGTCTCTCGGGAGGCATGAGGAAGGAAGGGCATTATTGCTTATAGCAATGGTTCAGCAGAGATAGCCAGAGTTGTAGATGACCAGGTGTTACTCACAGCAGTATCCTGCCAATTCCATTGTATGAATTAGCTGGGAATGTTGAGAGGAAGTGAGAAAATACAAGTGATAAATGGGAGCAGGGCAGGTGAAGGTATACAAAACAGGGGTGTGGGCACCCATAGTGGGCATAACACCATGAACACATGTGCAATGTTGACAACCCTATCAGAAATAAAATTTTTTAAGCTTCTTATCAACTTGAAGTTTCTTAACATTAAGCCCTAAGATTGCCATACTTGTTCTTTTAACATCATTATGCAGTCCTGGAGATGGGTCAATATTAATAGCAGAGATAGAAGATTATGATCCTCACTGAGGTCAAAAGAGCCTTAGGGCTTCCAGTGAGCCTGACCAGAAAGAGAAGACAGACTCCACAGCCCATGTGCAGCATGCTAAGAGGTGTGGGTGTTTGTGTGTGAAATAATCACTTTAATTTCAAACTGCATTGCTCCCTGACTATTTCCTGCTCTTTAGCAGGAGGTCTCTAGCCTGTTCAGAGGTAACAATACTCTAAACACAAAGAGGTATTTCCGTGTCTCTCCTAAAAGTGGCAGAGCCAGAGCCCTCCCGCAGGGCTGGGCTCCTCTTGCCTACCATTATTCATGGGCAGGCTGCTCGGAACCACTTCCACCATCTGCCTCCAGCTGTGTTGGCATAACAGAAAGTCAAATGTGCTGCAACAAGCTCCAACCCTGATTTTATTGTAAAAGCCACCATTTCTATTTCATTTGGCTAGTAAACAATCTCACACTATTAGGATGGTTAATTATAAATAACAGTCTAGCCTCTTTTAATTGAAATCTACAGTTATTTAGAGCCTTTTCATGAGACTAGAATTAAGAAACAAAAAGCATTAGGAATGAATAGAAATGGACCGCACTATTCAAATAGAAAAACCTCAAAAGCTAAGCATTAAAGTGCTAATATTTTAAAGTAACAATATTTTCCACTTTAGCAGAAATTTTCCTCTCCTGTTCTCAAATTACATTGTCAATGTTAAGTCTTCCCACATTCCTGAACTGAATCAGGGGTTATCAGCGTTATTTTGGCATCAAAGTCTACCTGCAGAAATACATATAACTGAATGGTACATAGGGGTGTTTTAAAACAAATGAAGAAATTCATGAAAATCCATTCTTTCATTAGAAAATATTTAGTGATTGCCTATTATGTACAAGTAACTGAGCTAAATGCTATAGGGCTGTGATTTGGGAAATTTTGGTTGTAAGTGATAGTAAGAAACATATTTTATAACATGATGTAATATACGCTTACAAATTTCTGACTTAATATTTATGAAACAATATTTAACCTTAAAATGTGTGATATATCCTGATATTTTCAATTCTGTTCTAATTAATAATGTATTATTATAATCTATTTAATAAAAATGAGGACAAACCCACTAAATTAACTTAAAAACCCACTAAAGGGTTGAAATCTGCAGTTTGAAAACAATATTGAAGAGATAGCAAGACAAATAATACTCCACTTCCTGCCTTTATGGAGCTTATGGTCAAATAGCAAAAATAAAACAAAAAACAAAAAGAGATAAGAAGAAGAAAAAGAAGGAGGAAGAGTAGAAAGAAGCAGGCTGAGAATTTAATTAAAACAGAGATTATAATAAAAGAGAATATTGCAGCACCATGAGAATTGAAAAAAGAGACAGATCACACATGGTCAAGAGAAAGGTTTAACGGAGAAGCTGATGTTTCTGATGAACTTGAAAGCAGGTAGGATTTTGAAAGGGAGATATACAAAAGAGAAGAAATGATATTGCAGATGGAATTCACAGCGTGGGCCAAGGCACACAGATGAATAGGGAAAGGAGGGGTGGATTTAGGAAACAGTGAGTCATCCATTTTGGCTGGAGAATAGTGTGTAGTCTAAAGTAATAGAGAAGAATGTTGGAAAGATAAAAGGACCCTTCGATGTCAGAATGAGTGTTATTTTAAAGTTTAGTAGGCAATGAAGAAGAATTTAAAACTTCCTATCCATCTATCCATCCATCCATCCAACCGACAAGAACTTATTAAGTAGAAACAGGCAAGACCCTCTACAAGCTACTAGAGAAAATAAGTGAAAAACAACTCCCACCCCTTTACTGTTTACATTTTTGCAAGAGCTATAAATCTATTAAACAATTAGCAATAACACAAGAAGAAGCCATTTAAGAAAATTAATCTGGCAACCTCTTGGAGAAGAACGTTGAGCTACATAAGAAATTGAAAGCAGGAAAGTCAATTATGAAATGGAAAAGACTAATTGTCTAATAAGTTCAAAGGTGAAATGTAGCTGTTGCTGCAGGTTTGTATGTTTTAGCTCTGCTGGTCAAACTTCCTCTGTCCTCCTTTTACTGTGAAATTTGTCTAAGTTTGGCAGCGAACCATATTCAAGGCCAGTTCAGCATTCCTCCATTGTGAGCGACTTACAGAACCCTCCGCCTAGCCTCTACCACTCATTAGTTTTATGCAGTGTAATACATGGACATACATCTCTTTTGTCTGAGAGGTTTCATTTTAATGTCATTATTGCACCATTTTGGCCAGTCATGAGTTAAGTCTCAGCTGGAAATAACATGCTCTCTCTCTTGTCTATTATTTTCCTTGTTTCAGTTTTTCTGTCATGGTGGATTTTAATAACACAAAAGGCAGAGTTGGAGACTGTTATTAAACAGATTTTTTTTTTTTTTTTTTAGTTCACTTCATCATTATGTCCAGTCAACCTGTGTCTGGTATTTCTAAATGCTAGAGACGTCACAGTAACCCAAGTACCTCTAGCACTAGGGAAAAGGTAAGCTTGTTTTTTAGCTGCACGATTTATATTTGGGGTGATTATTATCTACTCTTCTCTTTTTTGCAAATCTATTGCATGATTTTCCTCCTTTATTTTGAAACAAATACTTTAATCCTTTTTACTTAGGGTAGTTGTATTCGGTCATAAAAGGGGCCACTTGGTATCAGAACACCCTCACATATTTGCCTAATAATCCCTTTTAAGTAATCTGGCCCGTTGTTAATGGCTTTTTTTTAAGCCAGTCATACACTTAGAATCAAAATTAGCATCTAAATGAGGATGTTTTAAAACGCATGCCTAGGGATTGCTAGTTTCACCTTTTTTATAGTTTGCCATGTTAAATTATGTAAAATAGAAATGGTATTTTAGTATTTAATGAGCTAATGCAGAACCTATTGAGACGGCCTCCCATCCCCCCTTTCTCTTGTACAGCCCACAAAATGCTTTTTAAGGTATGAGAAATGGCCATGAATTTTAAAGCTTGCAGAGAAAGCTTTCCTTCTCAACGACTACCCCATATCAAAAGCAAGGTATTACTAGGAATAACGTGAGGCGTTGGAAATCTGGCTTTATAATCAAGCATTTTTGTCTGATGTTGTTATGTGCAATAATATTAATTAATTTAGCATTTAATTTTTCTTGAAAAATTTATTATAGTTTACTTAATGTCACAATCCCGATTCAATTAGCAAAAAATACTTCATTTGTTAAATTGAGAAATGATGGCACAAGCAGAAGAAAAATGAAATATCCATTCAAAAATACCCAAAGAACATGAAAGGAATTATGGTCAAAGAAGTTACAAATATTATGAAGAAAAGTAAAATGAATCAGACCCATGTATTTTAGCCCGACATCACGAACATTTCCAGAAAATTAGATCTATTATCTGGTAGTTTGTTCCTACAAGAGAAATAGGCGCTCCATTGTTTAAGTCATTTAGAAATAGAAGACCCCAATGATAAGGACTGTGGTATAGAAGAGGAAGAAGGGAATGATTAGATGAACTGGTAAATTGGTTCTTTCTGTAATTCCAAACATTCTCTTTTGTAGTGTAGAAAATCAAGGCAGAAGAATTTCTATGTGAGATTTGATAAAGATAATATTTTTTTTTCCTGCTTAAATATTAAGCAATCTTTGGTGGAAAGAACCTAGGAAAGAAATACATAGATCAAAACTACAAAAGATTTGCAAGTGATGAAGGCTTAAACCATCAATAGCGCTCTGGAATTCCAAAGCCCTGGGATCTAAGGTGATTGTTTTCCTTTATTTCTCTTCTGTTTCCTGGGCTGTTTTTGTTCCTCATCATCCACTCCCTACACACAATTTCTCCACTTCTATCTTATAACCAACTTCTTGTTCACTTTGCAAGATCGACTCCTCTTTTATTTAATGACTTTGAGTTTTGCTGAAAGAAAGCCAAAGTGACACCAAAGTGACATGTATTGTCTGCTAATAGATACATTTATGTTGGTTCCAAGAATTTACTATTACTTATGGCATTACAATTATCATCTTTGATATTAAATATACACTGGGTCAAATATAAAATATTTGCTGGGTTATATCTCTAAGTTTAATATTTTTTTCCCAATTAGCCTCCAAAAAGCTTGAATTAATGACCCATATTATGTGAAACTTTCTCTTTCACGTTCATATCTTCACCAAGAGAGAATCAGTATTCAAATTTTTTAATTTTTTGCCAAGCTAATATTTAAAAATTATTTATTCTTGCCTTAATTTGTATTTTTCTATTGCATTAGTCTTTTTCTATTTTTCTATTACATTAGTCTTTTGTCAAAGTGTGTTTATTGGCATTTATATTTCTTTTTCTTTGGAGAGCCTTATTTAGATCTTTTGCCTATTTTATCATTAGTTTCTTATCAGCATGTAAAAATTCTTTGTATGTTATTTAAACCAGCCATTTGTGTGGTAGACATTTTTTCAGAATGTTGTTTGCCATCAACTTTGTTATTTTTATAGAGTCAAATTTATTAACTCTCTGCATTTGCATCACTTTTTATTTTTCATGTCATGCACACAATGCTAATACTTGACATGGTGTTTCAATTTTCAGTAGAATCACTTGGTCCTTGTTGCTCCCATTGTACTACATTTTCTACAGGACTAGCAGGTTGTACTATAATTATCTATTTCCATCACTAGATTGTGGGTTCCAAGAGGAACAAGATTATGTCATATTTTTTTTTTGTAGTTCAGTTAGCAAAAAAGCTAAAATACCATAACCCATAAATACTAGCTGCTAAATGAATAAGTAAATAAACATAAATAAATATAAATAAATGAATTAGTGAATGAACAAATGGATAAATAAAATTTGAAGCTTAGCATCAGCATAATCACCAGGAAAGGAACTCTACCTTGTTATGAATTAATCACATCCATTTATAAAATCACAGTTTTCATTTCTAAAATTCATTATTATTTAATAATCATGTTCTACAGTACAGTTTAAAATTTTTCATTAAATCTTTTCTATATGTCTAATTTTAATGTCTTCTTGACTGTTTTTTATAGTAATTATTTTTCTCATTTTATTATTTAGATAGTCTTATACTCTGCTTCTCCTTACTTTAGCAGGTATAGTATTTTAATAGTCAAAATGCTTTGCTAACAAGTTGAACTAGCTTTTAAAAAATGCTGAATGCTGTGTCTAACCAAATTTAATCCTACACAAAATAGTTAAAAGTGAGGCACAGTTACCTTAGGAATAACAGAAGCCAGGTCTATAAAACCATTATGACATCCTCCCTCACTCTGCTCTACTTTCTCTGCTGTCAGTTCATTCTCTGGTTTATCATCAATATTAGAAACATAATCATTTAAAGCTGTTGGGTTCAATATCCTCAAAGCTTAGTATCCATAGAAATAAAAGGACTGTTGCCTTCCAGGTCTGTGTTAAAAAATGAATGAGTAAATAAATAAACAATAAACAAAAGAATGATTAATTGGCCAGGCACGGGTCAGATATATATACCTCTTGGAATAATCACTGTGTAACTGTGGTCATGTTATACAGTGATTGGGTGATTATGGGCCTCATGAAGAATAGATTCCATTACAAAAAGAGTGAAGAAAAGTCTCAGCAAGTGTCCTGGTTAAAACCTATGGATTGGAAGTCAGGCAGACCTGGGCCTTGCAGTGTTTTGTAACTTAACCTTCCTGAGGCTGTTTCCTCATCTGTAAGTGAGAGTAATAAGAATATACTCCATAAAAGGATGTTACAAAAATTCAGTGACATAAATGCTTAGCAAATTACTGTTCAATAAATCTTAGCTATCATCATCCTCAACTTCATCCTTATTATCATCACTGATGAATCTGAAAGAAGTTTCAGAAATGGGAGAAGAGTTTTTAAAAGGAAAATAAATGAGAAGATAAAAACAGAGTGTGGGGGATAATATTTGCAAAAAAGCAAGTAAATTATAAGATGCAAATTCTCAAATACTTCAGATACTACAGAACCTAATAACAAGTTATAAATCATTAGCCACTTACTACTGTGCTAACAGCTGTGTATATTGTTTCATCTCCCAACAACCCTAAGAGCCTGCTTAAGATTCTCTCTCTCCCTCTCCCTCTACCCCTCCCCTTCCAAAAAAATAAAAGATTCAGGAAAACTGTGCTCTGATTCTGAGTCTGCCTCCGGTAGCTGCATGGATATAAATAAATCATGCAACTTTTCTGAGATTTCATATCTATACTTGTAATATCAAAATAGTAGCAGGCTCCACTGGGGAATGCAATACTCTGAGTGGCTAGACACAGTGCTAGACACACCCACGGCCCCATTCTGTACAATGAGCTAGAAACAATTTCTTTACGCTTGGATCTTTATATTAGAGATCCATGCCTGACATGAAATCAACACAAATAAACTGGTCCAACATTCATGGACACAAAAAAACACAGATAACAGGATTGAGTGATGTCAAAAAGAGACACACAGAAAATCCAGTAAGCAAAACCAGTAAAATCAGTACTCAGATTGAGTGATGTCAAAAGAGACACACAGAAAATCCAGTAAGCAAGACCAGTAAAATCAGTACTCATAAAATCAGTAGAAATCATGAGCCAACAGGAACCATGAAATTTAAAGTAGAGAAGAGAATACAGGCAGAGACACTGAGACAAGCATAAATAGATGTCTACCAATCCCCATCACTACTATGGAGAAGGGAAAAAAATTGCTTTCAATGTATTTTCAAAAGTACGTTAAATCTACCATGTAAATTTTGAAAGCTGAGTTCTTTGACTTCTGTCTACAAGATTGTTAAGATAGTTTCTTTTTCATTTCCCTACTGATCCCTACAACCCCTATTAGCTGAAGTAACCTGATCATGTTTCCGTGAATTGAAACCAGAAAGACTGACAAGCAGCCCTATGAACCTCAAATGAGGATAAAATTAAATATGAAAATGCTTTAAAATATTGAAAACTACACAAAACAGGGTATTTGATAGTAAAGGGATATAACAACTGTGTCTAAAGAGACCTAATTTTAGCAAAGATAAAGATTTAGAATGAAAAAAAACCCCTAATTATACTATTTACATTTACTGAAAGGCAAATATAACTGTATTTGACAGTCATTTTTAAGTTTCTGATTTCCTTCAGAGTTCCAATGAGGACAACTGCAGGATATGTTCTAAAAAAAAAAAAAAAAAAAAGCCAGAACAGTTTTCCATTAAAATATCTTAATTTCTCCATGCTGTTCCTTGAGAAATAATTGAAGCTCCTTTACTTGGAATTCTGGTATGGAAAATCATTAAAATATGCTGGAGGGAACTAGCCTGTACTATCCTGGGGACAGAAGAGTTGAATGTAAGTTCTTTCATCTTTATTTAGACTCTTCTGTAATATATTTCCTTTCTGAGAAAGAATTTATCTCCATCCAACAACATGCTGGGGAAAATGGCAATACCAAACTATATCATAATGCAATAATCTATGTAATTAAATTATTTCATGGATCAATAGGAATGTGCAAATTGTGAAAAACTGTGAAATGTAATAATGTGTCTGACATTATAATTTCTGATGGCTTATTTATTCTTCAAGGGCTTTATACATTGATGCTCATTTGATTTCCCTGAACAAAGAAATGTTTCCTGGTTTGCTTTGGTTCTTCATTCCTTAGACAAATATATGTAGAAAGCACGTTCTGTGTAAGGCATTGTGTTAAGTGCTGTAGGGGATAAGAGGAAAAATAGGGTCTCTCTCCTTAAGGAGTCTATGTTCTAATACAGACAGAGAGACTGCATGGTACAGTGGAGAGAGAAGGACTCTGGAAACACACAGACTGGGTTCAGATTCCATCTCTGCCCCTAAAACTAGCTGGGTATCTATCTGGCTTATATCTACCTATCTGTGTGCAAAATCACAATAAAAAAACACCTCTCTGAGGTAACTGTTCTGAGAATGGGGAGATAACATATATAAAGTGCCTACAGAAATACTGGTATTCAGTTAATCAGTGTGACTTTCCTTATTCCTTAAGGAAGCAAAAAACAAAAACAAAAACAAAAACTATAATCAGGGTAATATATACTAAATACATAAATCAATTAGACAGGGAATAATGTGGAAGCTTTGCTATACATTTTTTAATATAGTGGTTGCCAACTAGGAAAATGAACTATCAGAATCATCTGGGAAGCTTTTTTAACTAATCCAACCATTCCAACTACCCTTCAACGTCCACACCACTCCCTTCTACATGCATACATTTTATTTTATTTTATTTATTTATTTTTTTTAAGATTTTATTTATCTATCTGACAGAGAGAGAGATCACAAGTAGACAGAGAGGCAGGCAGAGAGAGAGGGGGAAGCAGGCTCTCCGCCGAGCAGAGAGCCCAATGCGGGGCTCGATCCCAGAACTCCGAGATCATGACCTGAGCCGAAGGCAGAGGCTTTAACCCACTGAGCCACTCAGGTGCTCCTACATGCATACATTTTAAAATGTATAAGAATCAGGTAGAGAGAAGGTCAAGCAAGTAGGAAAATGCTGGGTTCTGACAATTCCTGACTTTGGCCAACTCATTCAATCTAAGTTTTAGTTTAGGGCAAATACCATGATCGCAAAGGTTTTCCATTCCCATTCCCCCACTAACTAATATTATGAATGCCCTATATTAGATACCCAGCAAATGTTTCCCCATTAGCTAAGTAAACTGTAAAATTGGCAAAGCTATAAATATATTATAGTACTATTATGAGAATTAAAATAATTTCTGTAAAACACCTCAGTGTTGCACACACTGGATATTTAATAGTAATTATCATGCAGGGGAAGGATATCCAAGAAAAACATCTCAGAAGAAATAACAGTGAACATAGTAGGATTCTGATAAGCCAGAAAGTAGATGGGGCTAACTTAGCAAGTGCTGTGGCAGGGTTATATGTATATGAGAACAGTGGATAAGCTAGTTTAGCTGGTATTTAAGCTTCATAAGAACAGAGAGTGGCAGATGATACTGCAAAGTAGATTGTGGTCAGCATGCAAACGTCTCTGAAGATGCTATTGAGATTTTCTTACATCCACCACGCAAGGAGAAGCAGATGAAGGTTGCAACACAAAAAAAAAGAAGGACAGGATCAGAACTTCACTTTTGGAGGATTAAGGTGGCACTTCTACTCAGTATGGGAAGAAACCTGATGAGAGGTGTGCACAATAGCCCAGGAAGCAAGACTCTTTAAATAATGGTAGAAGCATTAATGGAACGAAAGGTCAAGAGACATTTCAGGAGAGAAATCAACAAAGCTTGATAATATGGTGAGGTGAGGAAAGGACAACAAAATGTTCTAGAATTAATTCAAAGTTTGGTCATTGAGAATAACTATTTCATTTACAAAAGCAGAGATGTTGACAGGAGAAACTTTTGGAAAGAGAGACTATTTAACATAAAGCTATTAAGCATTTTAATTCAGTTTTGAACTTGCTGCATTTGAGGTATCAGGGAGTTATGCAGGAAAAATTCAGAGACTGGGCCAACGATGCTTTTTGATCATCATTTCAATAGAAATTTTAAAAAGACCTCATGAAGAAGGGTTAAGATAGAGCCTCAGGGAATATTCATCTTTCAGGGTCAAGAAAGGAAGATAAATTTGTCTATTTTACCAAAATAAAATTGTTCTTGTACCATAATCAGTTAAGACTATGCCTTGGATTTTTAAATGTGTATTTATGGTCTCACATTTGTATGACAGGAGATAAAAAAAAGCTACTGACTACTTTTATTTTCAACACAACTACTTATTGTCTAAAACTTCCTTTTCAGAAACCTCATTTAATTCATATAGGAATGATTCCCCAAATGGTCCTAGACAAGTTTTCCAGTTTATATAACTCCAGGAATCCTGCATTTATTTTCTTTATGCTCCTGGTTCTTTTTGCCACCCACGGGGTTTTGTGAGAGGAATGATTCATAGCAATTAAAACTCAGTTTGCAATAGAATTGTAGGCAATGCAGACAGAAAGGGACCTGAATTATCAATCATAAAATAGGTCTTCTTCCATTAGAATTTTTACTTCAGTATCAAAGTTACGATTCAGCTAATGAAAATTGCATTATATGGAATTACATGTAAATGATATATATTATTCCCACCATTTAAAGAAGTTATGTACTTTGTGGTATATTTAACAGTATAACCATGCCTGGTGGTGACTCAATCCAAATTTTCCAGGTATTTTATTTCAATGATAAGCAGACAAAGGGCATTCCAGGAATTTTCAGGATGAAGGTCGAGATAAAAGAGACCGGCATGTGATTTTACTTAATTAATCAATTAATTAAGCAAATATCTGTTAAGTCCTAGAGTGCCAATGGTGAGCAGATATTTCTGCCTTCACAGAGCTTTCAGAGTAGCAGAAAGACTGAAAAACCCAAAATCAATTCCAGCGAAGGAGACACTTATGGCGGGAAAGGACAAAGGTGCTAAAGGGCCCAGAGCAGGGGCAGCTACTTAGCTTAGAGGTATTCTGGAATGCTGCCAGTAGCAAAGTGACATTTAAATTGAGGCCAAAAGAATGAATAGGAGTTATCCAGGGGAAAGGGGAGAAAGGAAGTGGAGCAAAGCACTTTGCCTCTCTGACCCTCAGTTTCATCATCTGTGAATTAGAAAAGACAGACCTCACGGTCTCTAAAGCTTTTTCCAAGCATAAAACCCAATGCCCTATTTTAATAGGCTCTTCTCTGTACCCAAAATGCCCTTCCCTCTTTGACTCTTCTTCATCTGGACTGCCTGGTTAATTCCTATATGCCCTTAAAGACAACTCAAGGCATCTTAAAGCTCCTTCTTGAAGCTCTTTTTGAACTCCTCTGTTACTCCAGGTAGAGCCGGTCTCTCCTCCCTTACCAGCACTTTTGTCACTTTGCAGCTTTTTTTGGTCTGCCTTCCCAGCTAGATGGTGAGGTGAGCTCACTGGGGCAATGCTTGAGTTATATTTATTTTGCTGCCCCCAACATCTGTCGACATCTGGAAAAAAGTAGGGGTTCCATAAATCTTGAATAAATAAATACACGAGTTTAAGAACTCTCGAAAAAGTGTTTCAAGAAAAAATATGTATTTTAAAAATCTTTTCTACACTCCTATACACAAAAAGGCAATAGTAATGCTATTCTTTTGACAGTTGGGAGTTCTATCAAAAGAGTTTTCCAATATTAGGGCAAATTTTAGAGTTAGATAAGAATCCTTTGGAATTTTGGTGATCCAAAGCTTTATCAGACCCCACAATGGTCACTTTCTGAGGATTACTATGCTTAAGAGTATAAGTATCTGTTTGGGATAAATTACTTTTTCTTATCTTCATACTTCACCTTCATTTTTATCATGAAACTACCTTTTATTTACAGTGGTTTTAAAAACCAATCATGCTGATATAGAAACAATCAATAATTAAAGAGGCAAAGGAAACTAATTTATACACCACATAACTAAAAACAAACATTTAATTATAATGTTGAATATACATTTTGATAGTAAAATTAATATGGCAATGTTTTATGGGTGTATGAAGGATTAAAACTGGTTATCTAATTCACTTTTTGAGGATTAAAAACGTTATCTCTTATGTTATGAAGGTTGAGAGTTTTATGAACTGAATTAGAAGGTAATTTTTATTAAGCATTGATTTAATACACTGGTTTTCCTTTTTTCAGCCCCATGACATGCCTAGTATGATTTTCGAAATTCCTTTATCAACGATAGGCAAGTTTTAAAGTTTGCAGGAGTCCTTCGAATACCTTGTCAGACTAGCTTTCCCATAAAGGCCAGTGAAAACTACAGTTGCAAAGAAAATCACAACCTCCAACTTTCAGTTCATTTAGAGGCCCTTGAGTGTTCAATGACGTGAAAAGCGACATATATCTGTGAATTAAGGAACTTTAATTACACCAAGAGTGCACTTCGTTATATAATACACAATTCAGAAGACAATTCTCCATACTGAAAATTCAATCCAACTCCAGTGCTCAAATTTATTCCGTGCTTTCAGGCATATTCAAAATATTATAAAACGAAAAGCTTTGAGGCCCTAACCTGGACAGAGTGAGAACAGAAGAGGGAGGTCCACAGAATGGATTTAGCCAGGATGATTTAAGATTCATCAGACATAAATTTAGAAGTGCCTTTTCCTTTAGCACCACAAGCGAACCCAAGAAATAGTGCCTTGTAGGGACACAGATTTCTGAGCCAGAATTTAATGGAGCCTTTCCCTCCATTAAACTACCGTCTGCCGTTTTTCCATCATGATAAGTATCTCATCAGAAAATATTTCCCCTTTCTCCATCTTAGAAGCAAAGGAATCGTTAACACTGATAATTAGCTAAGTAGGAAATTATCAGTGTTAATGATTTATGGAATTAGTGGTTAGTATTCACTGCTCAAGCCCCAGCACAGAAACAACCATGGGATGGGATGGGAAATGACGAATAACTGAGAAAGAACCACGAACTTAGTTCCTTCCAGCTCAGCTTCTGCAGGTTTGGATGAACCGTTTAGCTTCGGGCAAACCTGTTCAGTGCATGCACTTCATCTTCATTCATTCTTTTACTTTGTCATTCATTCGTCCACTGTTTATATGAGCATTGGTGAAGTCAATCCCTGAGAAAGGAGTTTACTATAAATATATTTACTAAAAAATATAAATGTTCCTCGGTACCTCCTGCCTCAAAAAAATTCTGAGAGGCTGTCTTATTCCTGCCACATTTATGAGGCAGCCATTTCCCTTCCAGAAATTGATTTTTCTTCTTATTTAGTAAAAAGGCATCTAATTGTTCTCAGTGCAGATGAAGACAGAAAGTCCCAGTGGTATATACTTCAAGGGACCCTTCTTAGTTGTACACTGTGTACAGTTGTGATCCTCCAGAGGGAGACAGAAAAAAATAGTTCTCTTGAAATGTAATTGAGATCAAACCTCTCTTCAGTTGAGAACTTTCCAGTGTCTCCAACTCTCTCAGAGAAGAGCCATAGTTTGGAAGACAACAAACCAGGCACTGTGGATGGTTGACACCCCTCTCGTTTGTCTCCCCCGAACACCTTCCAGTTCCCTCAGCAACTCTCTTTTCCTCTGACACCTCAGGTACCTTCCTGCCTCCGTGCCTATGTATCTGCTCCCTTCCCTCTGTCTAAAATGCTCTCTCCTCACATGGCTAGCTGGCTTCAACATTTCTTTCAAGTCTTTATTTGAAAGTTACCTTTGTAGAGAGTTCTCTTCTGGCTACCTTTTGTAATATCTAACCCCTTACTTTGAAATTTCACATACTTTTTCTTATATTTTTTCTTTTTCTTAGTGCTTATTACTATCTAGCAAACTGCACATTTTCTAGTTATCTTATCTACTTTCTTTCTTTCCTAGGAAAACATGAGTTCTATAAAGGCAAGATATTTATCTGTTCTGTTCACTCCTACACCCCCAACATCTAGAATGGTAGGCTCAGCACACAAAGAGTGCTTAGCAAATATTTGTTGAAAAATGTTTTTCAGTTTGCTGTATCTTATCCAGGTCAGCCCTTCCTAAGGGAGAAAATGAGCCATTTCTTCTAAGAAGCCTAGGGAATCTTTTTTTAAGAGATTGATGGCAAGCCTTTCAATAAGAACTGCAAAGCTGGGTACACTAAGGCCTTTGTTTAATGAACAGCTTCATTTGAGGGTTAGCAATTTGCAAGTAGGTGCTAGTTCTCCATTGTCTTCTTCCTTTTCAACAAGTACCTTCCACCACAGGGCTTGTGTTGTGTGTGGCTGCTCCACCCTCTGAAAAGTGCCTCCTGTCCGATGAACCCTTTCCCTAATTCCTTCCTTGCCCCTCAGGTTTCAGCTCTAATGCCCCCGAGTGAACTTCCTGTGGCCCTGCTCATTAGACAGTGCCTTTTTCCTTAGCAGTGCTTTTCACATAATAATCCATGTATCTGTGTGGTTATTTGATGAAACTCTCCTCTTCATAGATTGTAAGCTCCACAAGGGCAGAGATAGGATGTACTTTTATTCACTATTCTCTGCCCAAGACAGATCACAGGCCACAGCACTGAGAGCAGCTCAAAAAATATTTGTTGAAAGGATTTTGAGTAAATGGGGAGAGCCAGCCGACTCTGAATAAGAAACTGAGACATTTTTATATCATTTCTTGGATAATCAGGACATAAGAAATGAAAAATGGCAATAGAAAGAAGAGGGAGAAGAGCAGTGGGTAAAGTGCTTTGGATCTGGGTACTAAATGATGGCATCCATATATTAAAAAGAAAAAACTTTGAATTAAGCTCATTATACTTGTGAACACTTGGTCTGAAGAAAATTTGGTCATGGAGTCTAAATAGACAGGAAAGCCAAGGAGATATAAGACTCCTTTCCATCCCCCCAAAGTCTTGGGAGGAATTTGGACTTCCACCAGGAGTAAAAATGGGATTGGGTTGTGGAATGAGGTAATTTCAATTAAAATCTAAGGCAAAATGTCTGCAGATGAAATCTGGGTTCTCTATCTTCCAAGTCCCTTCCTGCTGTTCTCCCTAGTTCAGACTCTATAATACACCATTTAGATCATGACCGTAGGACTCTCAAACACCACTGTCTGTTCTTTCTGGTTCTCCACACCCTGTAGAGAATGAGTGCAATCCAAACTCCAAGTGGTATCCAGAGCCTTTCATATCTAGCCTTTGCCTCTGATCTCTAAACTCAATTTTTAAACCATCCTCCCAGATACAGCCCACTCTCCAGACCAATTAAACTTCTCCAAACATAGCAGGCTGCTCTATGACCTCAAACCTTGGCATATCTCATTTCCAATGCTGGGAACGTCCTATCACATATATTTACATGGCATATTCCCATTAACCCTTAATCAAGCTCCAAGACATATGAAGTCATCCTGGAATTTGCCCTAAGCAAAGTTAGAGGCTTCAACCTTTGGGATTCCTTAGTACTTTGTTAACTCTTTATTATTGGGATCACTATGTAATTTTGCGATATTTCTATTAACTTGATTGTTCCACTAGGCTATGAGCCACTTGAGAGCACAAATGGGGAGAGTATTCAAATCAATATATTCCTAACAGAGACATGACATGCAATGATTGACTCACAAGTAGTTGTTCAATTTATAAATTAATGCAAGCTTGTGTTCAAATAATGTGCAATAAAATTTGTGGTTTTAATGGAATCATATCTGAGATAGAGTAAGTATCAGACCCAAATTGTGATCCAGAGCTATACAACAATTCAAGAACGTATTATAATGTTGTTCAAGTGTAATTAAAAAAAAATGCGGGAAGTAAGGAAGTGCTAGGATGATTGCCCTAAATAGTGTTGGTTTCCTTTCTTTATTCCAGGATATATTGATTAAATCCCTCTAATGCACGGGGACTTAAGGCTGCAAGATCAGCCCTTTCTTTGCAATGGCTGCATTTCTTCAGTGCTCCATGGAGTGACAGATGCCATGCAGTATTACCCAGGACTTCTGGGGTAATATTGTTCAGTCCACAGTTGCTTCAGTGTAAGAACACTTGAAATTTCTCTCAAAGTTTGTGTAAAGATCTTATACAGGGTTTCTTTTAGAGACTGGTAAAAGTTATAGATTCAAAGACTGACGAGTTATTATTCCAGGTCTTTATAGGATGACACCTCAGTCCTGTGACAAATATCCAGCATTGTGCCAGGCACTTTGGCTCTCAGTAAGTGTTGATTATATGAAGGAAGTCACAAGTTTGTCGCATGGGTAAGATATGTACAAATCAAATTACTGAAAATGTGGAAACTTTTTTGATTTCATTTCCATTAAGGATTGCTGGATACTAACTAAATTTTGTGTGGTAAATATTTCATGGGTGACCTTTATACCCTAGTTGACTGTCATTAGGAATCTCAGCAAGTTATCTAATAGAACAATATGGAGAGGGGAAAAATCAATATGCAACTCCAAATTTAATTAATATTCACTCAGAATACAAAATGTGTCAGGTTCTTTGAAGGTACTTTCACACACATTGTTCCACTTAATTCTCATGACTCAATTAGATTTTTTCTTATCTCCATTTTTATCAGTAAAGAGATTTAAGTAACTAAAAGCTTTCCTTAGCTCTCAGAAGTAAGTTGCCTATTACTGTACTTCCATTAGCTCGTCCTTCATATTTGGCTAATACTCTTATCCCAGGACACTGCAGTTGTTTGTCATAATCAACATCTTCCTCTTCACCATCATGAAGTGAGCATGTATTATGAGTTAGATAAATAATCTCTTTTAATCGAATGTTCACAATAGCACTTTCTGATACATATTTTTGTTCTGATATGAACAGAAGAAAACAGAGTTGAGGGTTTAAGTGACTTTTCCAAGTTCACAAAGCTAGGAGAGGTATAGGCAGCTATTGATTTTACATCCTCTGTCTCCAGAGACTGTGCTCTTAAACACTGGACTACAATGCCTCTTCTTGATTTCCTTCTCTGTCTGCTTCATGAAGCTGTCAATTGTCTGAAGGCAGGAAGCATATATTATTCCATTCTAAGACTTCACAATAGGTGCTCAATACGTGTTTGTTGAATTATCAGAAACCTGCTTCCAAGTATACCTTCTTTGCTAGATTTACTATCCAATCTTGAGAAACTCTCTTAGCTATTATGAGCTTTCAAGAAGATATGATCTAAGATGAAACTTTAAATATGACTCAGAGTTAAGTAGAAAGGAAGAGATAAGCATTTCTAGAAGAGAGCATGTGTGATATATTCAGAGGACAGTTCATAAACAGGTATGGCTGGAGTAAAGAAAGGGTGTGAGTGGGTAGAAGAAAGTGAGATTAGAAGACAGATTATTCACTATCTACTGCGCTAAGCCAAAATGTCTTAATTTTTTTTCATGAATGGTCAAGGAAACAAATGAAGGATTTAAACAGAGAATAACATGATACTGTCTTGCATGCTGGAAAGATTACTCCTGTGGTAACATTAAGAATGGATCAGATGGGGTGCCTGGGTGGCTCAGTGGGTTGATGCCTCTGCCTTTGGCTCAGGTCATGATCTCAGGGTCCTGGGATCAAGCCCCACATCCGGCTGTCTGCTCGGCGGGGAGGCTGTTTCCTCTTCTCTGCCTGCCTCTCTGCCTACCTGTGATCTCTCTCCGTCAAATAAATAAATAAAATCTTTAAAAAAAAAAAAAAAAAAGAATGGATCAGAGGACAATAGTGGAATGCCCTAGGCAAGAAATTAATTATTTGAGTAAGGTAGTGGGGGTGGACATGGAAAAGCAGGGGGGACAGATATCATGAAGGTGGAATCTAAAAAATACCATGACTGATTAGATGTAGAAGAGGGAAGGGTTAAAGATGCCTCCTGGATTTTTAGCTCAAGTGAGTGAGTGGTGGTTGGGGGATATCTACAAAAAGAAGCCTTATAGGAAAATCAGCTTTTTGAGCACAATAATTAACTTTAAGCTTTGGATACTAAACAGGTAGGAAGATAAATAGATCTTAGCTGAACATAGAGATTTGGGCTGGATGGATAGCCTACCTTACTAGGGGTGGGAAAAGGTCACCAGAGAAAGCATGAAGAATGTAAAAAAAAAAAAAAAACAAAAAACCAGAGGGCCAGGGGACATAGCCTTTTGGGGAAAACATAATACATAGTTGTGTGGAAGAAGAGGAGTCCAAAGAGCAGACTGGGTAGCCCGGAAATAACTGAGGAGAAGAAACTTTCAAAAGGAGGCATGATTCAGTGTTCGATACTACAAAAGGGTAAAAATTAAACTGAAAAGGTCTACCTGACTATTGTTCTATATTAATCTGGCCTGTAAGAAGATTTGACATTACTTTAGCATGTGGCTTCTTTTCTACTGAATTAGACAAGGTGAAGCTAATTATTTTCTGTGGACCAAGACAATCTTAGAGGTAGTAGCACATGAAGCAAATCATACTCTGTGCTTTTTTTCTTACTTCCCTTCCCCAAGGGCTACACTTTTTTATACAAATGGAATCTTGTCAAAATGAACAGCAAGAGTATCTTGATGAGGGACAGAATCATGAAAAGAAAATGTATCTTAGGGGCTAAGGCTGCAGGAGTGGAGATTTTCTTTCATATACATGAGACGATTGTGAACAAATATGAATATATATACATGTGAACTTCAATGTCTTGTAGCATTTCTTGACAACTTCTCCATTTGCTTTCCATACATTTTCTTCCCCCCAAAATGGAACGATAACCCTGATATATCAAATATGACTGCCTGCTCAGGTCTCTTCTTTTCTTCCTTTCTTCCCTTTTCAAATATTTAGATGCAGTTGAAAGTCTGAATGTCCATTAAGCACATAATTAGTCTCAAGAGTTAACTTTAATAAAACACAAAATATATGTAGAAGAAAATACTAATTCTACTAGATTTGTACTGAGATCTATTTGTTATTCTCCTGCAAAAAATCTTGCCAGTGCAGATGTCATCCCAGATGACTTATCACTTAAAAATGACAGCTGGGCAGGAGTAGAATATTTCGCATCTGTTTACAATGTATTTATATGTATTTAACACATTAAAAATAATTGGTGAAAATAACAAATTGACAAAATATACTGCATTATTCTTAAACTTTAAATCAAAAGATTTCAGCAGGTATAGGGAACTAATGGTATAATTACGTGTTTCCACTCAGGAAAGGTTAAGTAAGTTGGTCAAGGTCACAAAGACAATGAGTGATAGGGTTAGCATTAGAACCAACAGTCATGCCCTCAACAACTAGCTCTTTCACAGGTCCTTTGTGCTCACATCCCTAATGTGAAAAAACCCAGGTAAAGGAAGGAATCCATATGTAAAACACGCTTGAAAAGTATATGAACTACCTCCTTATCCAATTTTCAATACAGACATATGTGTATAATACCTGAAAACCACAATAGAATTGAGGAGTACATACAGGGATGGGAAATATGAATTAAAATATCCACAAAGTACCTGGGTTCACCTCCTTTCTGAAAGGATATTAAGTGAGAGAATTGGGAACACATGGAGAATGGAAATCTGCCAAACCTAAACACTTTAAACACTTAAAGAACTTGGAAAGAATTAGATATCTAACCACGGAAGATATTTTTGTTCATAATGGGTTCCAGTGATGGGAACTGTGTGTGTGTGTGTGTGCACGCACACACATGTGGTTGCACACATATTCAAATATACTTTAAAGTGCAGGCTTTAAAAAATTAAAGAAAATTAAAAATTAAAATTGATATTTTATCTTTCTTTTCCTGTTAGAAACACAGGTATCCTCTTGGTAGTGGGATGGAAGGAAATATCAGTATGGCCACACAGACTCAAGTCATTCCAAAGATCTCCAGTTAAACCCCAGTAAGAACTGCTATTTTTCTGATGAAGATGTAAAAGTGATCGAGGAAAACTAGAGTGGCTGTTAAGACCCAAGCTCCAGGTTTGGTTCTATACTCGGTAAAAATCTCTCCACCTCAAACTTTGACTTGAGTTCATAGAATTTCTTGCATAAATTGTACTTTCTTATTAGTACAACTGCATTTGACATTAGCAAGCTTGGACACCTTTGGCAAGTTGTTTCATCCTTCTAGGGGTCAGTCTCTCCATCTATAAAACAGGGTTAATAATAGTACATACTGTATTGTTGGAGAGGGGATCTAAGCTATGTTGAAATTACTCAATGAATGTTAAGTACACTACTATCACTATTATGCCTGCTATTATTACCATCTTTAATTCTCATTGAATCTTATCATCAGACATTTCTGTCAAAAAATAAAGGTTCAGGACATATCAGAAAAAATATTTTCTCAAATTGCAAAGTTTAAATTGGTACTATTTATGTTTCCCAAAGTGGAAATCCTGGCATACTCTTTAATTACTTCTTTACTCCCTTCCACATGCAAAGAGGTCACCATATCTTATTGAATTTATCTTCAAATAGTGCATGAATTTTACTACACTATTTTGTCTCTACTCTGGATATTGCAAGATGAATAGTCTTAGTCTTTAAAAAACAAGTAAATAAACAAAAAAAACCTCACCCTTGACCTTCCAACTGTCAAACCATATCTCTGCTTCTCTTTACAGTAAATGTCCTCAAAATGTCATCTATAATCACAGACTCTTCTATCAACCTTCAAATTTGTCTTGAACAAATGACAATGACTATCATGTTCCTGTCTACCATTCCACCAAAATAGTTCTTACTGAGGTCACCTTTCTTATGCTAAGCCTAATTGCTAATTTTCAGTCTTAATCCTTCTCAACCCATCTGTAGCCTCGTCAGAGGTGATCATTTTCTCTTTCTCCAAACACTCTGAACTTAGCTTCTAAGGCACCATGCTCTCAGGACACTCTCTCTCAATATCTCCTATATGCATCACTACTAATTTCTCCAACTTCTGAAACTTTGATTACTCAAATTCTATGTCTTTGAACCTTCTTGCTTCTCTACCTACACCACTACCCAGGTGACACTATCTAGTCTCCTGTTTTAAAATACTATGTAGCACAAAAACAGACACATAGATCAATGGAACATAATAGAGAACCCAGAAATGGACCCTCAATTCTTTGGTCAACTAATCATTGACAAAGCAGGAAAGAGTATTGAATGGAAAAAGTCTCTTCAACAAATGGTGATGGGGAAATTGGATGGCCACATGCAGAAGAATGAAACTGGACTATTTTCTTACACCATACACAAAGATAAACTCAAAATGGATGAAAGACCTAAGTGTGAGACAGGAATCCATCAAAATCCTAGGGGAGAACACAGGCAACTTCTGTGACCTCAGCCGTAGCAACTTCTGGCTAGACACGTCTCCAAAGGCAAGGGAAACAAAAGCAAAACTGAACTATTGGGACTTCATCAAGATAAAAAGATTTTGCATGGCAAAGGAAACAGTCTATACAACTAAAAGACAGCCTACAGAATGGAAGATACTTGCAAATGACAGATCAGATAAAGATCTGTAAAGAACTTATCAAACTCAACACCCAAAAAACAATCCAGTCAAGAAATGGGCAGAAGAAAAAAAAAAAAGAAAGAAAGAAACGGGCAGAAGACATGAATAGACATTTCTCCAAAGAAGACCTACAAATGGCCAACAGACACATCAAAAAAAATGCTCTACATCACTCAGCATCAGGGAAATACAAATCAAAACCACAATGAAACACCACCTCATGCCAGTAAGAATGGCTAAATTTAACAAGTCAGGAAACAACAGGTGTTGGCAAGGATGCGAAGAAAGGGGAACCCTCTTACATTGTTGGTGGGAGTGCAAGCTGGTACAGCCACTCTGGAAAATAGTATAGAGGTTCTTCAAGAAGTTAAAAATAGAGCTACCCTATGACCCAGCAATTGCACTAGTAGGTATTTACCCCAAAGAGACAAATGTAGTGAACCAAAGGGGCCCCTGTACCCCAATGTTTATAGCAGCAATCTCCACAATAGCCAAACTATGGAAAGAGCCCAGATGTCTATCAACAGAGGAATGGATAAAGAAGATGTGGCGCGCACGCACGCGCACACACTGAAATATTACTCAGCCATCAGAAAGGATGAAATCTTACCACTTACATCACGTGGATAGAACTGAAGGGTATTATGCTGAGTGAAATAAGTCAGAGAAAGACAATTATCATATGGTTTCACTCATATGTGGAATATAAGAAACAGTGCAGAGGATCATAGGGGAAGGAAGGGAAAACTGAATGAGAAGAAGTGATTTTAACTATAGGAAAGTTAAAACTATAGGAAAGTTTTAACTATAGGAAACAAACTGAAGTTGCTGGAGGGGAGGTGGGTGGGGGGATGGGGTAACTGGGTGATGGGCATTAAGAAGGGCACATGGAGTTTTAAGCACTGGGTGTTATGTGCAACTGATAAATTAATGAACTCTACATCTGAAACTAATGATGTACTATATGTTGACTAATTAAATTTGAATAAAAAATACTATCTATATGCTAATGACTTCTAAATTTCCATTTCCTCACCTCTCCCTCACCTCCAGACTTCTGTAAATAATCCAACTGATTATTTAACATCTCCATTTGGGCTTCTGGTAGGCATCTCAAACTTAGTATGTCTAAAGCAGAATTCCTGATTTTGCTGTTGACCTGCTCCTCCACAGTCTCCATCAAGCAAATTCCATTCTTCAAATGGAAAGTCTAATTTCTGAGGCCCCAAATCTTGTAGCTACCCTTAATTCCTTTGCTGCCTTCACATCCAAATCAAATCCTACAGTATAGTATGTTTGCTTTATATCCAGTCATATCAGACTAGATCCAGAATCTGACCACCTGATCCAAGCTACCACCATCTTTCCCTGGGATTACACTGGACTCTTCATTGCTTCCCTGCTTCTACATTCTAGTCTATATTGTGTATCCTGGAAAGTTTTAAGATATCTGCTAAAATGTCTTTAATGGCTTCCCTTCCCACTCTGACCAAAAACCAAAGTCCTTACAACGAGCCAAACACAATCTGCCTCTCCACTACCACCCTCTACATCACTCACTTTTCCCTAGTCATAGTAATCTACTTGCTCTTCTTCAGAACTGCCAGGCATGTGTCCATCTCATGGATTTTCCCTTTTATGTTTCCTGTATTTGGCATGCTCACTCCAGACACCTCCACAAATTATTTCAGGTCTCTGCTAAAAAGTCACCTTATCAGCAAGCTTTCCCTGTCTCTTCTTATAAAATAATAATCTTCTACCTTACCCCAACCCTGATATTCCTTGTACTCCTTATCCTGCTTTATTATTTTCCCATCACAGTCTGACAAATTATACATTTCCTTATGTATTTTCATTTCTTTATGTTATTCTCCCTCAACTGGAATGTAAGCTCCGGGAGGGCAAAGAATGTGTTTTGGTTACTGCTAGATTCCCAGTACCTAGGAGAGTGCCAAGCCTTGGATAAATATTTGTTGAATGAAGAGAGAGTTTTTTGAATGCATGGAATCAATAGTACCACTGCTCTATTTCAAGCCCTCACTTCTCCCCTTAGGTCAGTGCCCTAACTCCCACGAGACTTTCCTCCATCTTCAGTTCACTTTTTGTACTACCGGAGTTATTATCCTAAGGATAAATCTTGGTTCCTTAGTTCCCATAGCCAGCTTTCTATAGCCTTACAACATCCATAGAATACAATTCAAATTCCTTTGTCAGGCAAGGGCCAGGATCTATTTGGTCCGCATTATCTATATTCCAGCCATACCAAATTCTTCTGTGAATTTCTCTAGTAAACTATTATGTCGCATTCAATTATACATTCTCTAGTCATCACCAAACTCACAGTTTCTTGGATATGGTAGATATTTAATAAATGTTTTTGGAAAATGAACAAATGAATAAATGAAGTCATTCTATTTGACATATGATCATTACTACCCTGCCTAGAATGACTCTTCCTCACTTCTCTACTTGGGAATTCTTCCAAATTCTTTAAGATCCAGATCATATGTCACTTTCTATCTATGGGTAGCCTGCCTGGATTCCCCTGAGCATATATAGTCACTCTCTCCTTTGGGCTTTGTTAATATTTCTTATAAAGCCTTCTTGAATATCAGCTTCATGAGAACAGGGTCTTTATCATTTCTCTATCTTCAAGGCCTAAGCCAGTACCTAACACATAGCAGGTGCTCAGTAAATTTCAGTTAAATGAGTAATTTTCACTATCCGCTTTAGAATTTTTCTAACAAATATGATGCCTCTATTATATCATGAATAACCAGAGGGTAGGAACTCTGACTTATTTCACTGAAACAGAAAGCTTGTCACAAGTACCATCCTATAAATATTGTCTGACTAAATATGATTTTTACGATAAAATTTCATTTCAATCATACGTTAAGGTGCCATATTATTCTACACACACTTGCTGTTAAATGCGCTTTCTCCCTCTTTCCAAGTTATTCATTAAGACACCTGAAAATGATCATAGGTCTTCAGGGACCATCAGCATTCCTTCCAATGACACCTCAAATAGCTTAGTCTCCCCTGGCACTTAGTCTATGGCAATTTCATACATGCCACATGCATGGCTTGCATCTCCTATCGGATTCACAAACCAACCTGATCATACTCTAAATACACTTAACCTTGTCTTCTTGCTACACTGCCTTTTCTACTCTGGCTTAACTGCTATGGGATATGAAGTTGAGAGTGGGGGAGACCAGGGAGCTAGCTTCTATCCTGCAATGCCCACATTTTTCATCTATATATTCCAAGCTGGGCTAAAGAAAAGCAAACAAGCAAGCAAACAAATAGCAACAAAACCGGTCACATGCCTGCTGACACCTACGATCAGTCCTCCCTGTCTCCACTTATCTCCTGTGATTAAGAAGAGAAGGCAGCAATCTTCTGGACTATCATGAGTAAAATAGAATCCAGGAGCCTAGCTAGAAATATAAAATTCAAGGGATATGAGAATCATAAGCTGGAACAGGACAAGGGAAGAAAGAGCCAGTACTTGATGGATCCTCATTTTTTCCTATAAACAAGAGTCTTTGAAATTGGGACCTAAAATCATGCTAGAAAGCCTTTAATTTAAAACAAACTAGTGAATTAAAAAAAGGGAAAAAAGTCTGGTGATAATTCAAGGATTTAGGCATATCAAGAGAATCTTTCCTTCTATAATACATTTTCTGAAATTAATCTGTATTCACAGAGTTGCTCTAAAGTATTGCAGCATTTAATTTCATTTTAAATTACTGAACAAAGAAATTTTGGCTGATAGAAACCAAGCCACATAGGAACAGCAAAATAATAGCTAAATATGAATATGAAAAACATACGCAGGACACAACCATCTTCTTTCCCTTTCTTTCTGGCAGAGATAGCACCTAGGATGGAGACTGAAAGGCCAGATACTCACTTTTTCTGTTTCCCTTGTAATCAGGGCCTGGCTATATGACCCATTCTGGTCCAAAGGATCTGCAGAGAGGTCTGCTGGGTAAGAGGCTGAGGGATATAGTGCAGAGTTCTGAGAGAAGCTTAACTCTATATTGGACATGGCTGTGAGGATGTGATACAACGTTGGTTTGCAACGTCACTGTCCAGCTGAGGATGGTGGACCTCAAGCATGGCAAGAGCTTTAGTCCTCACTGACTTCAGTGAGCCACAGACCCATTCCACAGTCCACTTCTTATTATGCAGAGAGTAATACATCCTCACCACTTAAGTCCCTTGAAGTTCAGATATTTTGTTACACTAAGTGGAGCCAAAGTAGCCTACCTACTGATTAATCAAAATATGCACACAGGCCAGATTCTCCAAATGTCAAATTATGATAAGAACATTTTATTTGCTGTTACTATATTTATATATATATCATATGATATATGATAAGAACATTTTATTTGCTGTTACTATATTTTTGTATCAAGATAAGGAATGATTTCTATTTATCTTAAATATTTAATGTATTTACAGTGGTTATAGATATAAAACTAAATGATAGTATGATAAATAAGTTTATCATGGCTCCTGTTAGGACATAGCTACGTGAATATATTACCGTTTCCCAAAGTGTTTCTTGAAAAATTAGTTCCTAAAGACACTCCCAAAGAAAGTTGGCTTCATGGCTATGCATGTTTATTATAACCTGTTATAAAGTTTCAAGTACATATTAGCACGAAAGTTACTGAGAAGCCCAACAGTTTAAAAACAAACAAACAAGTTAATTTTATTTGAGTGATAATATCCCCAAATTTCTCAGATCCCAAAATCCTAGCTAATAGAACTTATCTAGATGCTCGTTGAAGTCCCTCTCAGTTCTAACATTCTATAATTACAGACGCTCACTAGTTGTGTTTGCTAGTTCCACTATTTTTACAGGACATAAGGCCCATGCAACACAGCAGTGGTCTTCTGGAAGGTTTTCGAGGGCAGATTTTGAACAAGTAGATGCCCCATAATGTTTACTACCAACACACAAACGTACATTTTCTCCCAGAACAATGGCCTCCTAAATCTTTCGTTATATTTGTATATAAGGATGTAAGAAATCACAGATGGATTAGGCTACACTGATGAGTATGCTGCTTTGTAAAGGCCCTTCTCACACTTGTAATCATCTAGGTTCTGTCCCTAACATAATAATTTGTAAATTGCGCCCATCTATTTTTTTTTAGCTCTGCATTCTAGTTCTAGATATGAGATTTAGTTGTGCTGCTCAACTATCAAATTGAGGTAGTCCCTCCAGCTTTCTGGGCCTCAGTTTTCTATCTCTGTAAAACCAAACTTTGATGTTCAACATTCATTATTTGGTATTGTCAAATTTTTCAGTTTGTGGCTACTTCATTCAGCTGATTAATTTGTGCTCCAAATGATGCCAAGTTTAAGAATTAAATTCGATTTATAAGATAGCCCAAAAGTTAATAACATTTCAAGGATAAACTTTTTCTCCCTTCTTTTTTATTAGAAGACAATTTCTATCAAATATCTTAGTAATGACATGCTAAATAGTTGCTTGGAAAATACTGAAACAGAATGTAAATACTTCCAAATATACTTTTCTTTAAAAGTAAACACATTAATGAATACAGAATTTCAGTTTAGGAAGATAATGAAGCTCTAGGGATGGATGGTGGTGATGGTTGCACAGCAATTGTGAATGTACTTAATGCCATTGAGCTATACACTTAAAAATGGCTAGAATGGTAAATTTATGTTATGTATATTTTAACAAAATTTAATAAAGTGAGTGCAACATTATGAAAATTATGTTTTCTTCCCCCATCTCTTAATACATGAGAAAATGACATGAAAGGAATTTTCTAAATTCAAAATTTAAGTGTAATTCCTTTAATTAAAAAAATATATCCATACAATAATTCATTCCAAAAATATTCACTAAGTACATTAATGAAATGAGGGAGGTGCTGCCTCAGCACAGAATAAAATGTGTTTCATTTGTTCCTAACCTGGATTATTTTACACAAAAACCTTAAAATATTTGATAAGAAATATAGTCACTAAATCTCAAATAGTATCTTCATTGGAAAAGTAGAATAAAGTAGTAGTAATCAACTACACAGACTCTAGAGTCAAAAAGATTTGGGAACCAATATTAATTGTGCAACCTTGAGCATGTTATATAACCAAAAACTACTGGACACCATGAAATCTTCCATGAATGGTGTTATAAGATTAGATGAGACACCCAAGGAAAAGCACAACATATAGTGTGTATTTGATACTTGGCAAACATTTAATAAATGTTATTTGTGATTATTATGACTACACTGCTATTTAAATTTTTTTATTTTTATTGTGGTAAAAACACAACATATCTGCCCTCTTAACAGAATTTTTAGTGCGTAATTCAATAATCATTAACTCCCTGAAAACCACCACTTGACTATTTCAGATACTTGATATAAGTTGAATTGTACAGTATTTTTCCTTCTGTAACTGGTTTATTTCACTTAGCATACTGTCCTCAAGGTTCATCCATATTGTCACCAATTGTAGGATTTCTTTTTTAAAGACTGAATAATTATTTTATTTATTTTATATTATTTCACAATTTTTTACCCATTCATCCACTGATGGACATTTAGATTGCTTCCAAATCTTGGCTACTGTGAATAGTGCTGTAATGAACATAGGAGAGCTAATATCTCTTTGAGATCCTGATTTCGACTCCTTTGGACAAATACCCAGAAGTGGACTTGATGAATCATATGGTAGTTCTGGTTTTAACTTTTTGAGGAATCTCCATATTACTTTCTATAGCAGCCATACCATTTTGCAATCCCACCAATAGTATACATGGGTTTCAAATTCTCTACATCCTTGCCAATGCTTGTCATTTTTTTTCCCTTGTAATAATAACCATCCTTACAGGTCTGAGGTGATATCTTGGTTTTGATTTACATTTCTCTGATGATAAGTGATGTTCAGCATATACTTTCATATACATGTTCATCATTTGTATATCTTCTTTAGAGATATGTCTATTCAAGTGCTTTACCTATTTTTTAATTGAGTTATTATTTTAGTTTTGGCTTTGGTTTTGCTATTGAATTGTAGGAGTTTCTTATGCATTTTGGAATTTATCCCTTAGCTGATACATGGTTTGCAAATATTTTCTCCCATTCCATAGGTTGCTGTTTCATTCTGTTGATTATTTCCTTTGCTGTACAGAAACTTTTTAGTTTGAAGTAGTTCCACTTCTCTACTTTGATTTTGTTGCCGGTGGCTTTGGTGTTACACCTGTGAATTCATTGCCAAGGCCAATGTCATGAAGTTTTTCTTCTATGTTTTCTTCTATGAATTTTAGTTTTGAGTTTTACATTTAGGTCTTTAATCCATTTGGAGCCAATTTTTGTGTATAATGTCACAAAGAGCACCAAACTGCCAAAATGATCTTGAGAAGGAAGAACAAAACTGGATGCATGATATTTCTTGATGTCAAAATATATTACAAAACTATAGTAATTGAAACAGTGTGGCACTGGCATAAAGACACACATACAGACCAATGGAACAGAATACAAAGCCCAGAATAAATCTTTCTGTGTATAGCAAATGATCTTTGACAAGGGTACCAAGACCACACAATGGGGAAAGGACAGTATCTTCAACAAATGGTGTTGGGAAAACTAAATATCCACATGTAAAACAAAATTAGATCATTATCTCATACAAAGTCAACTCAAAATAGATTAAAGACTTAAATATGAGTTTCATTTTACATGAAAATGTAAAACTCCTAGAAGAATTAATTGCTTTAAAAACAATCTATAGAGGGATGCCTGGGTTGCTCAGTCGGTTAAGCATCTGCCTTCGGCTCAGGTCATGTTCCCAGGGTCCTGGGATCAAGTCCTGCATCTGGGTCCCTGCTCAGTGGGGAGTCTGCTTCTACCTGCCTGCTGCTCCCCCTGCTTGTTCTCTCCTGCTTGCTCACTCTCTCTTTCTCTGACAAATAAATACATAAAATCTTTAAAAAAAAATCTATAGAGACCACTATAGTAGTCTAGTGAATGGATCACTAATTCCTTGAGGATAGGGGCCATATTTATTATTTCAGTATTTCACGAGTCTTAAAAGAGTGCCAATAGCATCACAGATATTCATAGAAAATTAACTGCCAAAGAATTCATCAAAAATTGATCTGGGTATAAACTTAACCATCAGACTTCATGAAGTAACATCTAGTGAGACTCCTAATTCATGCATTTAGTTACACGAAAATTGTGGTGACAGTGGTGTTTACTTCTTTTTATATTTAATATACTGTCTATTTCACATCTACAAATACTACATAAACCTGGCAATTGTATCTCATGGTAATTTTCAAAAGGAAAATCCCTCAAAACTTCAGTTCCAAAGATGCCTGGGTGACTTATTTGATTTAACAACTTACTCTTAATTTCAACGCAGGTCATGATCTCAGGGTCCTGGGATGGAGTTCCACATCAGGCTCCATGCTCAGCAGGGATTCTGCTTGAGGATTCTCTCTCTCCTCTCCCTTTGTCCCTCCCCCTGCTTGCTCTCTCTCTCTCTCTCGCTCTCTCTCAAATAAATCTTTAAGAAAGAAACGAACACTTCGGTTTCAGAGGTTTAATAATGATAATACCAGGTCATCACTTTCACACTACATGTGAATGTAATTCTTTTTCAAATGCCCAAGAAAAAAATTTTATGTTGACCCTATAAAAAGAATGATCATTGACCAAGCCAGCCACTTAAAACTCACCAGCTATTTTTCAGAGTACTCAGGAGATCTTTAATTAATGTGTTACAATAATAACAATTAAGAAACAGTTAAAGTATGATTTGGAAGTTTTTTTCTCTCTTTGAGAAACTTCGGGATTCCTATAAGGTATCATGGTTCTAACATCAACCCCATCAGCCTCTCTCTTTGGCTTACACTGCAACAGGAAAATTTATAAAATTGTCCTGGCTTCACTGACAAATATATAAGACAACAGGAGAATAAGTCTATTCAAATTGAGTAGAATAAAAATTGTTAACAAGACTGAGATCCTCAATTACAGGTATAATAAAACAGGTAGCAGCCATGGCCCTCTCCTGAACTTTTGCCCCCACCCACCACTGGAAATATGTTTTCTGGTTAATTTGTCAGTATTGTCCTCAAACAAAGAGCCCCTTTTTATTGACAGGTGCAGACAAAGCTTGCAAAAGCTACACAAAAAGGACTCAATAAAAAAAGAGAGATGGCCTTGCTGAGAAGGTAGTTCTTTCTGATTTTCTGTAATAGACTTCACTTTGCTATGAAATTAAATTTATAGTATATCTGCTAGACACTGGGACTCCAGCAAAGCTTTGCTATTCCCTGACTTGACATTAAAGCAGGCGTTTTCATGGGGAGGCCATTTCAAGCCAAATAACTGGTTATGTGAACCGTTTACAGAAAGCCTTCATTTAAAAAGAAAATGGATAGGCACTGTCATTTCCAGAAACTGTTAGTATACAGGCACACATTCAAATTTTGTTTTCCTTTGAGAATACCACTAAAAAGACAGATGTAACATTAGACAATGGGAAGCTTTCTGGCCTACTACAACACCTCTATGTTTATTATTCTGACTCATAATCTAGCATTTATCAGGTGGCGGGCTGCAAATGGAACAGCAAAATCCTATTTCAATAGTGGGTGATCCCATCATAATAAAAATCTAGCCTGTGATTTCAGCTCTGGAGTGGATATTGCATCAGGTGGTATGGAGTGCTGAACATAATCCATGAAGGGATCTACATCAAGAAAGTACTCACTCCTGAGCCTGGGAAAAACTACCCAGTGTACATATAGAGTCCTGTGGTAAAATGAGCATACCGTGTATTGGGCTAATACTGGGGCTTCAAATTCCATTTATGCAACCAATTTCCATTTATGCAACCAATTTCAAAGTTAAAAGAAATAAGAATTAAAAAGTTAAACAAATCAAGAAAAAAACTTTCAGGGGTCAGGTTGGGGAAAGGTTGGGGAGGAACACTTATCACATATTTGAAATCATATAATTATCAGATAAAACTTTAGGTCTTATTTAAAGGTCTGAAGTGACAATGTCAGAAGATTCAATCATGCTACAAAACATAAGAAGAATGGGGAAAAGTAGCTTATTAAGGATAATTAATTAAAGTATTCAAAAAGTAGTCAATTCCCTACTTGGTATAGCTCCTTGAGATGATCTGGTTCAACTTCTCATAAGTTGGCAAGGCTATGAGATAAATGGCAAGGCTAAGGCTCAAGTGAGTGAGCTATCCAATAATAAACCTATACCATGGATCCCCAACTCAATCATCTTTCAACTAGGATATATAGCTTCCAAAACAGAAACAGATCTGGTAATAATAATATTCAGATTCAAGCCTTCTAAGGATCTGGAACTTTAATCAAGTTAATTCCTAATAGTTTCTTAAATGAATTTCTTTTGTTTTAAAACTTAATGTCACTCAAGCACCACACTCTAAACATTGATTTACCTACTCTATATCACATGATATACAAAAAAAAACTAAAACATCTTAGCACATAGCCAGCTTAGCAGCATTAAAACAATGATTAACACAATTCCTCTAGGCAAGAATTAGGTGAAGAAAAGACAAATGAAAGCCAGCCATGACGTTGTCTTTGTAAGATTAACCAAAGTGGGTTCCCCACAACAGGAAGAAACTCATTAAGCACCCCCATTGCTCAGCCTGGACACTGGGACTGGTGACATAACTTCATTTGGTGGGAAACAGGTCAACTCACCTGGCATACAAGTATAGTGAATGGACCTGCTTCTCAGAGAAGAAGCTTTGGGCCAAACTTTGACAAAGACACATGGAATATGGGAGCTGGAAGTTATCTCTGTGTGTCTTGGGTTTATTACGTCGTTTTGCACGGGGGAAAAGATTTTGCAAGGTTTCTTTGAGTTCATAGTTCATTGTGCAGATAATTCCCCTTTACAGAGTAAGTCTAAGACCTGAACACTATGTATTTAAATAAAGAACACAGAAACTAATCAAAAGGAAAATTTTGACAAATATTTGATGTGGAAAGACTATTTTACTCTGAATAGCTGATCTGAGTTCATTTTTGTGAGTTCTGAGCTTTGCGTATTTGAATCTCCATTCCTTTTTCTGTAAAATGGGGATAGTATGTTTTCATAAATTTTAAGGATTAAATGATAGATTATATTTGAAAGTATTTTGAAACCATAAATTGATGCATAAACA
>CM052900.1:57028240-57107274 GCA_028534135.1 Potos flavus | reverse complement strand
AAATTTGGAAATTTCTTCTATTGAATAGACAAACATCATTACTGACTTAATTCTGAGAGCCAATGAATCACATTATTGTTTACAAATTACATTTATACATTCAAATATGTATTCTGATTTGTGCATAGATAATTCATGATTGACTGAACGTTTACTAGTTATTTCTATCTAAAACCACCTTGTAGCCGAGTCCTAATTATTGCCATACTTACTATAACTGAATGCTTCAGAACAGTCACCTCACATAAGAAGGCAATTTGTAAGATCTCTTCAACCTTTACTTGAAGAGTCTTTTATTATGATGATAAAGGGCCTGGAAACCACATCATATGATGAACAGCTCAAAGAACTCTACTCACATAATGCTATTGTGAGTACCTCTATTAGCACTTCTTCCTCTACTCTAATTATTTGTTTATATGTCTGTCTCCCCATTTAGGCTGTGAAATTTTCCAGAAGAGGGGCTGTGTTTTATTCATTTTTGTATCCATATGTCTGAACATACAACCTAATATATGTTGGCACTCAATAAATCTTATAACAGAAGGAAGAAATTTAATAAATAGTAGATTAGTTACAAGGATGCAGATTTGATTCAACATAGGGCAGAACACTAAAAATTTGTTGTGTCATAAGAGTAGAAGTTGTGAAGATATTGTATTTGTTCAGTAGCTACATAACCAAGAAGGTATAGATAAGAAGTCCTATACAGGGTTATGTGAAAAAACTACTGGAATGTACAACTCTGAAGTTTTATCATTTTGCAGACTGTGTGTTGATAATGTATTACATATTCCTCCCTGCTGTCCGTGCTGAAGTTTTCTAAATGTTTTTTATTCATTATTCCTTACGTCTTCCCAAATTCTTCTACGAAAGAAAAAGATAAAAATGTAAAGCATTCCAGAACTACCTAAAGATAAATTGTAGCAATATAATATATAACAGACTATGAGAAATGAACAACTGTTAAATATATAATTGTGAAAATATTGTTACCCTCAATGCCTGAATTTGATTTCTTGATCATATGAGCAACTTAAATGAGCTTGATAACAATTTAAAACCTTCAACAGATACAAATCTACAGTTTGCAAGCATGATTTTGTCAGGACAATTGTCTTCTAGAAAGGATTTTTTAAACTGTGCCTTTTGTTCACCATACTCATCAAAGAATTAGAAGCTTTGAGAAGTTTGGATTAAGAAACCTTACCTCACTAATGTAGTGCATAAAACACTGACCTAGAAGCTGAAAGAAAAACTTTCCCATAAAAAATATTCTGTCCGCTTGGATTCTAAACTAGACATACTCAACTTAAAGAGATCTTTCCACTTCAAATCTTGGTATATGAACAGAGAAATAAATATAGCAGTTAAATTTAGAGCCTGGTGAAAAAAGATGTCCTAAATAAAAGCATAAATTGTAAAACAAAGTTGGAGGGCAAAATAAACACCTCGTTTCAAAAACCTGAGTTCAAAAGCTCCAAACAGAAGGATGTGTACAACATTTTTCTGACTCTCCGAGGTGAGGAGAGCAGTGACTAAGGGATTATCACCATAAAGAACCAGAATAAGAGCAATGAAACAGAAGCATCCTGCAAATATGTGAGTCAGTCCCAAGAGGTGAATTTTTTTTGAAGATTTTATTTATTCATTTGAGAAAGAGAGAGCATGGTGGGGGCAGAGAGAGAGAGAGAGAGAGGGAGAAGCAGACTGCCCACTGCACAGGGAACCTGACACAGGGCTCTGTGACAGGACCCCTAGATCATGACCTGAGCCGAAGGCAGATGCTTAACCAACTGAGTCACCCATGCACCACCACCCCCCCCCCCAAGAGGTGAATTAAAACATAGAGGACCAGACTGACACTAAGCCTAAGTCAGATCTAAAAGCCAGGAGGTAAGCTACCTTTACAAGAACACACTTGTAAATAAGGCTCTCTGTCCTGTTTCCTATAGCAAGCTAGAAAGATGTTGAGCATAACCTGTTTCAGGCCTATCAATGAATCCTAGTCTTTACCAACAGGGAAGGGAAGATGCTATGATCAACTCAAATGTTGACATAAGCTACAGGCTCCACACTTGGGCAGCGAAGAGTAGAGTGTGCTCTCTCCAGCTGATTTTGGGCTCTGGAAATAGCTGGTGTGGTGTAAGTTGGCACTAAGAAGGATCTCAGATTCACACAATCAGTCAGAGATGATATTCAGAATACTCAACAGCTAGAACAGCACAAGCATGTACCAATTATAACAGACACCCCAAAATCAGGATACCACCTATGAAAAACAGTATCAGGGTACAGTGCATATGTCCTGAATATCAGACCTGTAATCAACTCCTGGACAGAGCTCTTAGCATGAAAAGGGCCTCCCTTACTTTGACTCACCATCAAAAGGCTTATCATATCCTGGACTTCTTTTATATTTTCAGTCCCCCTAAAGTTTATTTTATCCTATTTTTAGGGAAGGGAATAAGGCAGATCTGACATGGTAGGAAGAGGATATTATTTACCCCAAGTCCTAGAAATATATAGAATTATATACAAGATAGGAGAATAAATATGAAAAAGAGTAAATGTAACATAAAGAAGAATATAGAAGCTGTATCAGAATAACCAGTGGAAATGAGGGGAGCAAACCGACAGTTATTTGTTTGGTTGTTTTATTGGTCTGTTTTTAATCACTGGGCTGGCCTTTAAAGTCAATGAATCTGTAAGAAGAATCATATCCATTTTACTTAAGAAACATTGTATCCCTATGCTTGAAATATAGTAAAAGCTCAATAAAATTTTTTATTCTCTCAGTTTTTAACCAGTATACACACACACACACACACACACACACACACACACACCCCTCACATTTTGATGAATTTCTATTTCTGGCAGTATGACAGTTTAAATAAATTGTTTAACCCTTATGGAAAAAAACAACAGCAACAAATTCTGGATAAGACATAGTTTAAACATTTGTTGAATGCATTGATAATTTAGTAAGAAAATGAGGCATAATCTGAAGTGAAAAATTAAGTTAAAGCAGGAGCCTAAAGAATAAAGACAGTTTTACAAAATCTAGTGAGTTTGAACCTTGGTTTTTGGATTTCTCAGGGCATGTGAAAAAAGGAACAAGGCACAGGATCTATTCAAGAACCAGAATCTAATGGAAGCACTCCTATCTCCTTTTTAAAGTTGATCTTCAAAGCTTGCAACCTCAAGATAAAGGTAATTTAGAAATATTTCTCCACTGTCACCCACTAGAAAATCATATCTTAACAATTCAAACTTGAGTCTATTTGTGGGAAAACAAAAATTCCTCTAAGAATTTCTCATTACTAAGTAGCTATCCTGGTTCTGCAACCATAATTCTCAATAATTACGGAATTAAAATCAAAACAAACAACAAGCCAAGAATTAAGTTTAAAGCAATGCTGGGTTGATAGTACCCACAAATAACTAGTAAGAGAAATGGCAAACTTTCTCTGAATAAATTAACCTTCAATTCAGGTTTCAAATAATTCTCACAGTGCCAATGAATATGAGTATTTGGTTTAAAAAAATCATAATTACAAATACACAGGGAAACAAGGCATCAAAAGAGAAAGCCAGAAGGAAAAAGAGAAAGAAAATAGAGTTATAAGTATAAATATCTTAAATTTTGGAGTTATCAGAAGAAAAAAAAAAGACCTAGAAATAGAAGTTTATCAATTGAAATTAGAAACTCAATGGAAAGTTATAATAACAAATTTGACATAGGCAAAGAGGGGAATATTTCCTGGAATATGGAGCAGAAAATATTAGAACGTATCAAAGAGAAATTTTGAGATAAAGAATACAAAAGAGAGTTTAAGAATCAGGGAGGATAGAAAAACAGATCTTAAATACTTCATGTTTTTAAGGAGATAGGACAGGGAATGAGGGAGAGGTAACATTTGAACAAATAATGGCAGAACATTTTCTAAGGCTGAAAGACACCTAGTTACAGACCCAGGAAATCTAGCAAATTCCAAACTGTACATATGATAAGAAACTCAGTTCTAGATAAGGAGAATGCCAAAGCAAAAATAAGATCTTAACAACAGTCAGAGAATGAAGATAGATCACCTGCAAAGGAATAAGAATTAGCCTGAAAATTGGAAGACAGAAGTCAGTATAACCATATGGTAGCCAGAATTCTAATATTCCCTGTCCCAGGTAGACACACACCTTCTTCCAGTTAATCAAACGTTGTGAAATGTGACTTACATTTTGCAAATGTAACTAAGATCACAAATCAGTTGACCTTAAGATATGGAGATTATCTAAGGTCTGCTTGACCTAATGATCTGAACACTTTAAATCTGGTATAGAGGTTACAGAGAGGAGAACTTAAAGATTTGAAGCAAGGGACTCTATATAGCTAGTTTATAGGTGGAGGAGGCCACATGGACTGGGGTCAGCCTCTAATCAGTGAGAGCAGCACCCAACAACTTATAAGGAATCAGGGAGAACCTCAGTCCTACAACCACAAGGAACTGAATTATGCTGATAGCAAGAATAGGCTTGGAAGCAGAATTTTCCCTGGAGCGTCCAAAAGAAAAGTCAGACTAGTCTATACCTTGATTTCAGCCTTTACATATCCTGACTGACCGTGCCAGACTTCTGACCTACAGAACAGGAACTAATAAATGGTTATTGTCTAAGCTGCTATGTTTGTGGTAATTTGTTACACATCAAATAGAAAACAAATACAAATGATACTTAAATGTACTGAAGCAAAATTACTGTAAACCTAAAATTCTACATCCAGTAAAAATATATTTCAAATTTTAGGGCAAAAGAGTCACTTTTAAGCAGAAAAAGATATTCCTGAAAGAGTTTTTAATAAACACATCCTTGCTAATAAAAATTATAAAAGATATACTTTGTATATATTGATGGAAAGGGATCCAAATAGTGGTATGAGATATAAGAAAGGATAAAAAACAAAGAAAGTGGTAAACTTGCAAATATATTTAACCTGATATTAACTGTAGAAAATAAAATGAAATTAAAAATTATAGAATTAAAACATACATTAGTATATGTCAGAAAAGTGATAATAACATTTAAGCCAGTGTTTTTATAATTTGATTTAAAAACAATAAACGTAAAATTTCTAGGGGAATCTCTAAAAAATACAAATAGAATGTATAAATTAGAATCAATAACAGGAGAAATTTTAGAAGAGAAAGGAGTAATAAATTTAAAAGGGGGCAAAAAATGAGGGAAAGAAAGATAGAGGAAGATCAAATTGAAAGCAAAAAATGATAGAAATAAATTAATCCAAGAAAACAAGCTAAATATCTTGGTTAAAGGCTAAAGATGGTAAGACTGAGTTTTTGAAAATACGTCCACTTGTCATTTTCAAGACATATATTGAAAACAGGATGCAGAAAGATGGAAAATAAATTGTTGATAAAATAATTATTTATCAAAAGAAAACTGGTAAGGTTACTTTAGTAACAATGAAATAGAGTTAAAACCAGAAAGTATCAGAGATAAAAAAGACCCATAAATAAGGATAAAAGTTTTATTTCATAAGATATAATTTTGAACTTATATGTACCTACTAAAATAACCTTAAAATAACAAAATACACATGATGATAATTTCAATGAGAAGTGAACAAATCCAGCATCACATTGAAAGGTTATAACACAATTTTTAAGTAACTAATTCATTGAGTGGAGAAAATATCACGAAGGATATAAAAGTTCTGAATGAAACATACTTTATCTAATGGCCAAGAAATTATTATATAAACCATTTTCTCCTACTATTAAGAAAATAAGTTAGAAATAAATAACCAAAAGTACTAGAAGTTTTTTTTCAAGAGCTTAGAAATTAAAAAACACACTTTTTTTTTTTTTTTAATAGAGAGAGAGCACAGGGGAGGGGGAGAGGCAAAGGGAGAGGGAGAGAAAGAATCATAAGCAGGCTCCATGCCCAGCAAGAAGCCCAACAAGGGGCTCGATTTCATGACAATAAGATCATGACCTGAGTTGAAATTAAGAGTTGGAGACTTAACCAAGTGAACCATCCAAGTGCTCCAAGATACAGAATTCTAATTAATGAATGGATCAATAAATAAATAAAAATTTAGAAGTTACCTTAAATAATGAAAAACTTATGAAAACCTGTGGAATACTGCTAAAGTGGTACCTCAAGGCATAGCTATACCTTCAAATATTTACAGAAAAAAATGAAAATAAATGATCTAAGACTCTCTAGGTTATAAAAAGGAAAAACAAATAAAACCAAAGAATAAAGAAGGAAGGAAATAATAGGGATAAATGCAAAAATAATAAAATGGAAAGCAAGCAAACAACAGAGATTTAAAAAAAAAAATGCATCCTTACTGTGCTAGGTTTATCTCATCAATGTATAGTTATTTAATGTTAGATGTCAACTGATGTCATTCATCATATTAATCAATTAATGGAAAGAAATTATATGTTCATCTCAATAGATATAGAAAAAGCATTTGATAAATTTCAATATTCATTTCATGATAAAAACACATAAAAAAATACTTGAGAATAGAAGAAAATTTCCTGAGCTTGATGAACATTATCTACCCAAAACTTGCACCAAATATCATACGTAAGTAAAACGAGTGGTAAAGATTAAAAACGGGTAAAAGATGCCCACTTTTACCACTTTTATTCAATAACATACAGTGCAGTAAGGAAAGAAAAGAAATATATAAGAATTAAAAAGGAAGACTCAAGACTATCTTTTCTTTAACATACAGATGATACATTTCTCAAAGTAAATATTTAGAATCAACAGGAAGGATTATCAGCCTCACTGGATTAATAAAAGAAAACTAACATACAAAGTCAATTGTGGGACACTTGCATGGCTCAGTCGGTTGAGCATCTGATTCTTGGTTTCAGCTCAGGTCATGACCTCAGGGTTGTAGGATCAAGCCGCTGATCAGGCTCCACACTCAGCAGGGAGTCTGCTTGAGATTATCTCCCTCTCCCTTTCATTCTGCCCTTCCCTCACACTCTCTCTCTCATATAAAAAAAAAAATAGTTGGGGTACGTGGGTGGCTCAGTCAGTTAAGTGTCTGCCTTAGGCTCAGGTCTTGATCCCTGGGTCTGAGATCAATCCCTAGGAGATCCAGGGATTAAGTCCCACATCAGGCTCTCTACTCAGTGGGGAGCCTGCTACTCTCTCTCCCTCTGCCTGCTGCTCCCGCATTTGTGCTCACTGGAGCTCTCTCACTCTGTCAAATAAATAAAAAATATCTTTAAAAATAAATAAATAAATAAATAAATAAATAAATAAATAAATAAACAAACAAAATTTTAAAAATCAGTTACATTTCTGTATGTCAGAATCACACAGTTAGAAAATGTCATCTTAAAACTGTATCAGTTACAATAGCACCAAAACTATGAAGTAACAAGAAATAAATTTAACAAAATCTGTGTAATCAATTCCTGGAAAATTTTTAAGAATATTTTTATAAGCATTGAAAGAGACTTAAATAATTAGAGAGATAAACATCATGTTCATTTATTGGAAGACTGTAATCTAAGGATTCTCTTTAAATTGGTTTATAAGTTTAATGGTACTTTCAATATTTTTGTTTATTTTTTTATTAAAATGGAACTTTAACTCATATCACACAAAAATCAATTCCAGATACATTAAAGATTTAAATGTAATAAACAAGGTAATAAAACTTATAGAAAATAATATAAAAAATAACTTTATGATCTCGTAGTAAAGAAGAATTTCTTAAACAAGAGGAAAAAAACCCAAGCCATAAATGGAATGATCAGTAAATTTGACTACATTAAAACTGAGAATTTCTATCTCTAAGACAAGGTAAAAAAGTCAACATATAAGCCACATGTAAGATAAGACTACATAAACAATCTTGGTCAGCAGTTCATATGGCACCTTTGGACAAATTGGTAAAGGTTTTACTTAAATTTTTTGTGAATGCAGTTTCATACACCCAGAGCAACCTTGTGAGTTTATGCCACAATTAGACCACCCCTTAACAGAATAAATTGGTACATACACTCTGGAGAACAATTTTGCATATTTGGTAAAGTCAAATATGTTCATACATTAAGATTCAACAATTCTATTCTTACGTATAAACCCTTGCACATGAGCCTCAAGACACATATTCCAGAATGTTCATTGCAACACAAATTATAATACCAAATAACTAAATATTGAAAAATAACGTCATTTGACAGTATGCCAATTAGATGCTGCAAAGTAACATCCTTCTATACAGACAAGGTTTTAGAAGGCCCACTCTAGCCCTCCTCACAGGGTGGCAAGTCCATGGGACCAAAGGAATACACCACGCTAGAGAATGTACTCCACTTCTGTATCATGTTCAAGGGAGTTGGCACTCCACAGTATCCCCACCCCTGCTTCTATGGCCTGCATTAGTTTTTATCTGAATCAAGGCAAACCATGCTACTCATAAGCCTGAGGCATGGTCAAGAAGTGGCTGTAGGTGAGGGCCTGGACAGTGGGCAGGAACAGAGCCTGGAAGTTCAGACTGGTGTGTACACATACCTGCATGTGAGACATAATGAGAGTAATAAGGGGTCAGTCTGTGGGGGACCAAGGGCCAGTCTCTCCATGTTTTGGTGCACAGAGTAAAGGAGTCTGAGAATTCTAAATTTAAACCTGACCTTCCAGGTTCCTGTGAAGGTATATTTGCCCAGAAAGTAGGACAAGAAGTTTTACAGAAGAGTTTATTAACTTGACTTATAAATTTCAAATATTTAGTCATATGGCATGTAGGGCTCCATCTGTACCCTTGCCCTTGGCCAGGCAAAGACAGCAACAGGCCTGATGGTAGAAACCAAAAAGAGATATTTCAATATCTCTTTAATCATTCTGCATGATACAAAATACATAGTGACCACATTAATGAAATGAATAGAAATATAGAGATAATAGAAAAATAATAGTAGGAGGAATAAGTCCTCATTATCATCCTAAGAAATCCAAATGTTTTCATTTCTCTGTGTATCTTTCCAAATTTTTTATCAAAAATGTTGAGAAACCAGACATAGCTGAATAATTATATATGAAATTAAGTGCTGTACATTATCTGTAGAGTTATATTATATATTAGACATTGTTTTGAAATATCTTTATATTCAATTTTAAAGGATAAAAATATGAGCCATTAAGTCAAGTATTGTAGAATAGAGTTAAGAAAGAAATCTACGGTGCCTGGGTGGCTCAGTGGGTTAAAGCCTCTGCCTTCGGCTCAGGTCATAATCTCAGGGTCCTGGGATTGAGCCCCGCATTGGGCTCTCTGCTCAGCAGGGAGCCTGCTTCCCCCTCTCTCTCTGCCTGCCTCTCTGTCTAGTTGTGATCTCTCTCTCTCTGTCAAATAATAAATAAAAAATCTTTAAAAAAAAAAAGAAATCTAGTCTCCATTTCACTTTTTTTTTTTTATTAATTATCAGAATCTTATGATCTACCAAAATCCTATTTGGCTTTGAAAGGGTGACCGTTTTTTTCTATTCAACATCCCTATTACCTTTTGTGGAAAAAGAAGGCTCCTTCCACTATAGATTTTTGATTCAGGAGCCTATTTTTTGAGAAGATACGGGATTACTGTGTTCTGTGTGAATTTGTTTAATCATCCCCAGGGTCCATTCTAAATCTTGGATTGTTTGGCAGAAAAAAAATCCTGCAGAATGTTTCTCCAAATTCTAAGAATATGAAAGTCATCAATCAATCTAAAGCCATATCAGATCCAAGTACAAATGAATAGAAAAATATGGCAAAGATGGCTGAACTTCCGCCAAAATAAACCCAAGATAAAACAAAGAGAAGTCATCCTAGATGTTTCAGCACTGGACAGGATTTATAAAAATCATCTATTCAAAACCCAGTATCCTACATCCACTTATCACCCAGCCCCTCACCTGGAATAGAAATTTTGTTGTTGTAGAGACCCACATAAAGGGGGGGTCTAGATAAATGCCAGGTGCTCGGTGGTAAATATGTGTTGAATGAATGAATGAGCAAACAGATTTTATTTCTTAAAAAATTCTCTTGCTGGTCTTTGTTTGTCATCCTTTTGCTTATTTTAGGGTATGAGCACATTAATTAATAATGTTTCTTAAAGCCTAATTTTCTCCTTTAATTCTTGTCTTAGAGTGTCTTTTTTTTTTTTACTTAGAGTACTTCAGTGTATAAAATTTCAGAGAGCTTAAAAAAGTTAAATATCAATCCAAACAGCACAGTCATGCCACCACCACCTTTCTCCTTTTTAAATAAAACTAGTATAATTTAATAGACCATGTTTCATTAATAGCATCTTAAATAAATCTCTCTTTTAGAACTACCTTGCTTGATCTCTTGTTCCCAATGGTTTTATTTTGTAGGCCAAATCTGTACCAAATTTCATCTTGGAAAGACAAATCACAATTTTTAAATACTTTTAATGGAGCAATGTACTAGTGTATCTGGAAGTGGACCACAAAACGTCTAGTGTGCTTTATTTTTTAATTGCTCTTATTCTGAGCTAAGTGTTCTTCTGAAGTGTTATGCTATTTGCCAAGAACTGAAGGTGAAGAGGAAAAATAGCAAGAGCCTCCTTGAGAAAGAACAGAGAAGAAAATTAACTAAAAGGGAAATCAAAACTAAGAATCACATAGAAAAAAAAACAATTATGAAGTCGTTAGTGTTGCTTTATTATGAGCAATGTTTAAAAAAAAAGACAACGAATACTTCAAACTTCTGTAAATAGATGCATAGCAGTACCCTATTCTGGCAGACCCGAAATATGGGGTAAGTAATTAACCTTCAGGTTGTCAGAATTGATACTCAGTCATCATCATTGTGTCTCCAATGGTATAAACCCCAAAGGAAAACATAATTCTTATTGCTGTCACTCTCATTTGTGGCCCCAAATCACACAGGGAAAGTTTTTTTCTGCTTCTTTCTCAATGCAGAATGCTGCCTATGAAATTGATTTTTGTAGAATAATAAGCTAGCTGAAATGTCTTCTGAATGATAACATTTCAGAGTCTAGATTTAGGTATCACATCATTGCATATTGAAATCCAACTCATACGTTTTACTGATCAGATGAGACATTTTCTAAATTCTTGTGGTTGGTTGACATATATTCAAAATAATTACCATGGTATTCTTAGGAATATCAAACTGATAACTGACCTCCAGCATAGAGGAGTTAGGAATTTTAAGCATCAGCTCTCACCATATGTATTTCTCAGCTTCAAACGATTAAAAAAAAAAAAATCCCCAAATTATCTTTATAAACTTGTTCTCCACCCTGGGTATAGAGAGGGTTGAATAAATGAAATCTCACTACTTGCTGGAAATAAATCATCAGTTATCTGGGTGACAAATAGATGTTTATGTTGTTTTCTTAATATACACAATCAGACTATGAGATGAACATTTTCCTCTATAAACTTCATGAATTTTCTTGGTACTCATTTTCTTCATTTTATAACTTTTTATCCAGTTGTGATCCTTACATATACATGCTTAGAAACACAATACTATTAGTTACATTAAGATTACTACTACAATCCTTATGGCTTTGTCTTACCGTTAATATATTCATAGTGATTAAGCTAAAATAAATCAGCACGAAAAAGCTTTACTTCTTAGGACAGATGTGTCTATTTCACAGAATCAATAATGTATTATTTGTATTTCTAAAAGACTTTCTCCTAAATACTGGTTCTACTACCTCTTTTCAAAAAGAGCATATAAAAGGTTTGTTCATTTTTTCTTAAAATATTTAAGTTTAGAATTGTTTCTTTTATTAGGTTACATTCCCATTTTAAGACACTTAAGACACAAGAACCCCACCAAAATATGTAGAACAACAGTATAAAGTGAAAGTGTAGTAATAAATGCAATATGGAAATTTTTTAAGATTTAAGATAACAACCAACATTTAAAATTTTTATTTCTTCTTTGGAAGATAACTACAGCCACATATTCGATACAAAAAAATGATTTGAAGGTAAGAAAAGGCTTGTTTTATCTTGCCTAGTAATAGATTTTTTTCTTTTGCTGAATTCTCTGCGTGAATAACAAGAGTGGCAGCCATTTTCTCCCAGCTCAACATCAAAACCCCTTTCATCTGCTGTCTAAATGCAAACAAAGCAAACCTTCCACCAGCCCTTTCTTTCCAGATAAATTAAAACTCTCATGTCCTGGGGCCTAAATCAAGCCTACAGGCCTTCCCTAGATAAATCCGCTCTCAACCTGAAATCTTCTTGCCACACGTGCTCCTTGTAAGATAATTTTGCAGTAGCTAATCAATAATGCAACAGTAAATTGCATTTAAATAAACATTAGCAGCCCCTCTTAATGAATAAAACCTCATCTGCAATTTGTCAAAGTCAGAAATACTGGACTCTTTTGATATTCATTGGAATATTGGAAATTGGAGCTTTGACAGGGTTTATGTACATTGCAATTACCATTGTGTGTGTGTGTGTGTGTGTGCACTAAAAAAAGGCTTATTTTTATACATTCTGGACTGAATATAGTGGAATGTACAGCAGGTTCCTAGACTGGAATTCATATGTCTGCTACCACTCTGGTTAAAAATATATCAAGATAATCCTGCTTTCCATTGCAAATTATGAAGCAACCAAGTTGTATGTAGCTCATTTGAATTTTCTGACTTTAGATGAAAAAAAGTAGAAATCTTTATTCTGAAATGATGATGAAGAGGAAAACTACTTGATATTACGTATATCATTATTTTTGTATCTCACTGAAGAAAGTTATTATTATTTAAGGAATTCTGAAATAATTATAGAAATTAAGAAGATTCGTTGACTTTCAGACTTAATATCTTAAATTTATAAAACTCTTTTTTCTTAAAATATCCATTTTTATGTAGACTATGAATGTTATAACAGGCTTAATAATTCCCTGACATTCACTTCTCTTATTCTACAGAATGCTTACTTTAGAAAAGTAAATGGCTATTATTTTAAAAGTGCTTTAAAAAAACTAAACAAAATATTAAGACATATCTTTGGCCAAATCTGTGAGAAAGAACGTAAGACTGTATTCACGTATTGTCGTATTTTAAGGTGCTCCGTGACATTTTCCCTAAATCCAAATTTAATATCATTTTCTGGATTCTAAATGCATTGTATTTTAGAAGTCTGAACTAGAACACTCAGAGTGAAAATTAATGCCATTTTAAAACTTTAAAAATAAATAATGCTATTTTATAGGAATTTCAAAGTGTTTAACGTGGGAACAAAATGGAATAATATAAAGATTTACTCGAAGAAGGAAGCTGTTCTTTCAGAATATCATCAGAATTGAAGCCATTTTTAATTTATATATTCTCTATATAATGTCATTGGAATGGAAAAAGAAATGATCATATTTTATAGATAGAAAATTTGGATGTCAAAGGACTACTCATCGATCAGTCAGAACCACACCCAAGCACCAGTGTTTAACATACCAGGTCGGTTCCTATCTCATTTCCCCAGTTCACATACCAAATGGACATTCAAAGATGTGACCAAATAGGCTGACATACATACATACATACATACATCAGGCTGAGCATGCATAGATAAATCCACAGGGTCATTTTGACCCTTTGAAATGTTCACACTTTTCCTGCAGCTAATCACTGGTAAGGACTTCTCTAAATGGCATGTTCAGAAAGATTTAAACATGAGAAAATGATTAGTGTTCTAATTTGTTAACCTTTCCGTCTGCCTCCGCTTACAGTGACAGGTATTCCTATGTACACCGCAGTGGCATTCACCACGCCAGGCATCGAGAGCCTCTTGCAAGCACCAGGCAGCTCAGGAACATCTGCCACTGTTCATCTTCCTCAAAGTTGAAGAGTAAATGTAGATGCAGAACCAAGAACTTACGACAGAAAAGGGTTACAAGCCAATCAAAAGTTTAGGCCTTGTTCCAGTTAGTTGTGTCCTTCTTACTTTTTGGAGAAGGAAAATGGATGGAACAATACTCACCAGAATGCGAAATTTTGAAGCTCCTTTCAAAACTACGGTAAAATAACCCAGAAAGCCAGGGTAAGACTTAATAAGGGACAAAATAGTTATTAGAAATATCCTGACCCTCCACTATTGAGAATAAAAGTGACTTAGAAGAGCTGTGTTTCTGTTAAAAGTTCTGAAACCTCATATTGTCTAAAAAAGCAAACAAACCCCACAGGTTTTAAATATAATAACTAAAACTATAAAGCTCTTAAAAACATAAAATGTTTGTGACCTTCGATTAGGTGACAGTTTCTTAGATATGACAACAAAAGCACAAGCAAGAAAAAAATACATTTTACTTCATTAAATTAAAAAGTTTGAGGGTCAAAGAGCACCATTAAGAAAATGAAAAGAAAAATAAATAAAATTTAAAGAAAAGAACATGAAAAGACAGTACCATAGAATGGAAAAAAAAATATTTACAAACCGTATATCTGATAAGGGACTTGTAACCAGAATACATAACTAATTCTTACAACTCAACAATAAAAAAGACAAATAACCTAGTTAAAACATGGATAAAAGATCTGAATGGACATTTCTCCATAGGAGCTGCACAAACGCACATGAAAGGATCCTCAGCACCATTTGGTATCAGGGAAATGCACAAAACCATAACGCGATGCTCCTTCATTCTCACTGGTTTGGCTATTAAAAAAAAGAAGAAGAAGAAGAAGAAGAAGAAGAACAAGTGTTGGCAAGAATGTAGAGAAGGTAGAATGCTCATACACTGCTAGTGGGAATGTAAAATGGTGCAGATTCTGTGGACTTTTTGAAAATTCCTCAAAAAGTTAAACATACGATCCAGAAATGTTACTCCTAGATATATCACCAAGACATATGAAAACATGTTCCCACACAAAAATGTATACACAAATGCTCATAGCCACATTTTTCAAAATCGCTGAAAAGTGGAAACAATCCAAATGTCCATCAACTGATGAATGGATAAACAAACTTCTTTATCTATATTATGGAATATTACTTAACAATAAAAAAAGAATGCATGCTACAACATGAATCAACCTCTAATACATTACGCTAATATACATACAGCCAGTCACACACACACACGCACACAAAACCACATATTGTATTTCATTTACATGAAACTTCATAATAGACAAATCCATATAGGCAGAAAGTAGATTAGTGCTTTCCAGGGGCTAGACGGAGGGAGAAACAGGAGTGACTGCTAATGCGTACAAGGTTTCTTCTGGGGGTGATAAAAATACTCTAAAATTACATTACTGTAATGGTTGAACAACTGTGAATATCCTAAAAATCACTGAATTGTAGATTTATAAAAGGGTGGATTTTATGGTATGTGAAGGATATCTCAATAAAGCTGTTATTAAATACACACACACACACACACACACACAAATAGAGGCTTAATCAAAGTTAGAAATTGATTAGACTCAGCTCTTCCACTCACCAGCTGGGTTACTTTGGGGATTGTGGCTTTTTATCAGTAATGAATTTAGAGCCCCCAGGATCTGGCTGATTGTAAGTATTCAATAAGTCAGAACATTGCAATTAAGAGGACAGACTCAGCAACCAAACTGAGCGAAAACTCTTGCTATACCACTTAGAAGCTGCTTTGGCCAAATTATTAATCTCTCTGTGCTAAAATTTTCTCATCTCTAAGAAGGGGAAAAATAATAGTACCCACCTCATCTGAGTTGTCGTGAGTTCTAATTGAGCTAATAGAAGTGCTGAGAGCATTTGAGGTATTTAAGACATCAGTATCGAATGTTAAACAAGTAATATTTTCTCAAATTTCTACACCAGTTGCCCTAGCACTGTGAATTCCAGACAAGAATTATTAGATTATAGCATTTACACTCAGCCTTGAAGACTTTTAAATGGAGACATTAGAAAGTCATATTGACTGCACATATACATACATAAATGAGTGATATTTATATTATGATGTAAGTCATTGACAGTCTGGCCCATCTATGGATGATATGGTCATATGGAGAATAGCCAGAGGCCTCTGGACAGGGCTCAGGGAATGTTTGATTTAGGCATTAAAAATCAATTTGAATTGAAAATTTTATTTTGTAATTATGGCTAAAATATCAGAACTTTCTTAAAGTAACAATTTAGCTTTTGATGCTAACTGCCTCGCTCATCACTGAGTAGAATACTCAATAAAAATGAATTTGAATGTTAAAGAATAACATACAAATAATTTTTCAAAATCACTTAACTTGTTCAATTTTCAGTCCCAAGTAGAGCTTATCACTCTATTTGGATAAGACTACTTTGATAATTTACTTATCACAAATTTTTCTCATATACTATAAACATTAATGATATGAATAAAAAGCTTTTATTTAGCTATTTTCCTTAATGAGGAAAAAAATACCGAAGGAAAAGAAAGTCGATGAAGGTCATATGGTTTGTAAGTAGCAGGGTCAGGACTCAAACCAACATCTCTAGAATTCTAGGCTAAAATTTTCTCTCCTATACTATTGGGTCTCACATTTTTTCAATGAAAGAAGCAAAAATAAAACCATAACAGTTTCATGGATCACCCACTACATGATGGTGATTGTCCTTCTAGTATATGTTGAGATGAAGACAAAATGCTATATAAGCTTAGTAGCACTTGTAAATTAATTACATTGTGATCAGCCCATCAGTGTCTACTTATACATTTTTAAAAATAACAACTCATCCAATTAATTGAGCAGAGTAGGCTAGCATGGCTGTAGCTCATTCAAAACTCTCTTCAGAATTCTCTCATGGTTTTCACCATCTACTTTTCATGTTGCAGAACTGATAATCTGACTGCTGTTTAGGATTTGGTCTGCTTTATTTAGGCCACTATAAGCAATTACCCTTAAAACAGCCCAAGCAGAAAGGTAGTTTGGGATGCCGTTTTTAATCACCAAATATCAATTCTTAATACACCAGGAGGCGATTTAAGAATACATAAGCCCGTTAGGCTGGCAGAGTGAAGCCTAAAATGAGGCCAGAGCGTGGCACTTACTCTGAGATTTGGGTTAAACATTTTCACTTGTGTCCAACAAGTGACTCACATCCTAGAGGGTACCTAAGGATTGACCAAGAAGCTCAATCAGGAAGGGAAGAAACATTTCAATTAGACATTCACCATAGCAAGTGGATTATATACCATTAATGATACAAGGTAGACATGGCTATGGGGAAACAATCTTAGCAGATTTCAGTCATTTCTCCTCAGTGACTGTAAGACATAAAATTTAAAAAAAATTTTTTTAAACAAACAAACGAAAAAACAGGAACCTAACCAACCTAGCTCTGCCTGATTCTAAATCCTATGGTCCTTCTACCCTACCATGCTGCTCTTCAACAAATCCTTCCAGAAGGCTCTTTAGGGAACTAATGGGGTAACTTTCTAAGCTTACCCACAGTTCTCCAAAATCAAAGCCAATCTGAAGTCACACTTGGGTGACTTCAGTAAGGGAATATAACTAATTCTAAGGGTATATAATTAATTCTTCCTGGAGCAAGGAAAAGAATCCCCTTGAGGATTGTCAAGGCTAGATTACAGAATTCTTAGGAGAGTTAAAGACTTGGGCTCCTGTTCCAAGTTCAGTAATTGAATGTCTTGGATAAACTCATTTAACTTTTGGGTGCTACAGTTTTCCCAACTATGAAGTAAGAATTACCAAATGAAAAATTTGGACCTTCAAACCCTCACTAGGTAATATAGAGAAGCTTTTCTCTATGAGATTTCATACATATCTGTAAGAACTATAAAGAGAAATACAAGGCACCAAAAAGCAGATTAAAATGACCTTAATATTGGAGAAGGACAGCATTTAAAAATATTGGAGAAGGACAGCATTTAAAATTTGGTAAAGACTCTCTGTTCCAGAGTGTTATAATTAATTTCTCAATTGGACTAAGCCACTTTGTTCTTCTAACCCAAATTAAAACAATGACTTATTTTCTATAGTTAAATTACCAAGAAGACAATAAAAAATTTAACTAACAATAGCATGCACTTATCACTCATTGATAATTATTTCTTTAAATGTTACACCACACCTAAAGATATAAATTTTGGAAGTTTAAAACTGTAATAGAAGCAACTTTAAACGTAAGGTATAAAAAATAATGGTAAATAGTATTCAATTTCTGATGGACTCAGCACTTTATAATATTGGTTTCTGTAGAAACTGAATCAATAATAAATAATCTCAGAGCTAACAAAAGGACTGCTAATGTGTAGGTGGTCCCAGAAGAGCAGTCTATATATATCTACCCTTAGTAAATTAACTTTATCATCCATCCAAGTACTTTTATGGGGGAGAAGGGAGCTTTTCTCATTTTTCCCCCCACCACCCCCGCCCCCTGCCATGGGCATATTCACCAACTGCTTTTGTCTAGAAATTACCAGATATAGTAATTTTAGTTGTACTTGGGGCTACCTACTAAGAAATTGTCATTGCTACGGAGTAACAAGACCATCAGATTATCAATGGAAATGTTCCATTCTGAAACAGAATATTTTCAAATATATTTGTATATTTCTTATAAAACAGTACTATGCACAATAGTGAGAAATTATTGAGATTCAGGTAATTTTCCGAACATAGAGAATTTCCGAGGCCACGGGGTATGTCACATAGTTTCAGTTCATTTTAATCTCCCAAACATCTTGGTGAATCTACATAAATCCCACCTGAAGTACATGTTACATCTTCATGCCCACATTTCCTTCCAACTGTTATCCCTTTTGGGGGGAAACAGGCACTTGGTGATGGGAGTCTTTGGAAAAGAGCACAACAGTGTCTAGGGATTCTCACTGGAGCCTTCAGGGAACAGCTGGGGAGCCTCTCGACATGAAATGGAGCTGGGCAGCTGGCAGGCTCTCTCTTCCCCTTTGTTGATTTTTTTTTTCTGTGCAGGGTGACATTCCCCTCCCCCACATCACCCTTTTCTTGAAATCCTTTCTAATCCTCTTCATAATGCCCGCCTCTTTGGTGGGACAGAACTTTTCTAGCCCACCACAAGCACCAACAGAAGCCAGGAACTCGTGCTTCTACCTTGTTAAAAAAAAATGTAAGCACTTTGAAGTTTATGTACCCAAGTTGCCATGCGCAATCCTGATGATCCTAATAGCCTTTCTATAGGTTCTGTAGGCTGTTCCCAAGCTATCCTGTCCTCCATTTCACTTGCCTTTAAAATTTCCAGATAGATAAATATGGAATTTAGAAAATAAAAATGATGAATGAAAGTATGGCTTTTTTTTTTTTTTTAAAGAAATCACATACTTTTCTTCTGGGGAAGCATTCTAAATTAATTCGGTAATCAATTAAAAAAGAAAAGGGACACCACTTATAGCAATTCATTTGAAAATAATTTTTTTTTCTATTTTCTAATACAAATTACCCTGAAAACTCTTTGAACAAACAAAGTTTTGCGAATCATTGTTATTTTACATGAGGCAGGGTCACACTTCATCATTGGTCTTGCTAGTAAATCATTTACTAGCTAAATATTTTATTAAGAAATCAGTACCTATTAAAATATATCTTTGTAATAGTATGCATTATCCTTTAGGGTGAGGGCTGTTATTTATTCACGCAGGATCTCTCAGTGCAAATAGGACATCCCTTTTCAAGGGTTCTTTTACATAGCAATGATGAAAAAACAAAACTAAAAACAACCAGCACAGAAAATGATAGTGGTTCTTTAACCAACACTAGGCAAAGCTTGTCATATCTTTTTTTTTTTTTGGTTATTATTATTTTCTTTAAAAAAAGTATTGGGAGTTCACGAAAAACTACAAATGAAGAGAATATCCAGTAAGAAAAGTTTGACCTCTGATTAAATTATTTCACCACATGGGACCTCAGTTTCCTCATATGAGAAATAAGGAGATTGAATGAAATGATTTCTAACATCCATTTCTGACTAGGAGACAGATCTCATCGCAAGCATCAGAAATGATTCCTTTTGTTATTTGGCCTTGACTCAATATGAATAAGGCAATGTGTCTCTATATGTAATTAATATAACATTTGAAATGGTCTTTTGTAACACTTGAGGGATAATAGAATAGAATCGTAAAGACATTTGCAATTTAGTTGAGTTTGGATAAGTTTGCAGCTTCAAGGAAGCTTCTGCAGAGTATTTCCAAGAGGAAATTAGGGTAGGGGATTCGTTACTTTCCCCGGCCATTAAAGGGATGGGTCTGCACTCATCTGTAGCAGTGGAGGCTCACATCTATGTGAGATATAGATTTGCAGATCTGCATTACAATGCTTTACACATGACCTATGACATTCTATTAGGATGTCTTTGGAATTAGGCTCTTAGAACAAAGATATGGTTTCTAATTTATTCATTGCTTTTTGAAGGAAAGAAGAGAAAGAAAAAGAAAGAAAGAGAAAGAAAGAAAGAAAGAAAGAAAGAAAGAAAGAAAGAAAGAAGAAAGAAAGAAAGAAAGAAAGAAAGAAAGAAAGAAAGAAAGAAAGAAAAAGAAAGAATAAGAAAGAAGAAAGAAAGAAAGAAAGAAAGAAAGAAAGAAAGAAAGAAAGAAAGAAAGAAAGAAAGAAAAAGAAAGAAAGAATAAGAAAGAAAGAAAGAATAAGAAAGAAAGAGGGAAAGAAAGAAAAGAAAAAGACCGACCTTTAGATAGTAAAGAGGTCTAGAAATTATTTCAAATCAGATACTTTTTATCTTTAATAATGGTTTCTCCTTGAACCATAAGCTTTAGTGTATCTAGGATGTCCGGAGGTTACCAGGATACAAAATTTTCTCTAAGCCAATTAGAACTCCCAATCCTGATTGACAAAAAGAGGTCAGATACGAACAGCCTTCTTTATCTAGTTCCAAAAACACCTTAATATTAACAAATATATGTGTTTACCTGTATAGAACTATGCATTTAACTTGTATTATTAAGTAAATTTATTAAAATACCTACAAGAAAAGGACTGAAAAAAGAGGTTTTCCTTTATCAAAATATAGAATAGAAATGCAAAGTGTCTGAAAAACATTTCTTTTTTCCTCTAAGATTTAATGTGTTCATTCTTAATATAATATAAATGGGAAATGTTCTTTTACAAGGCTTAAATAGGTTCCTAAATTATCTGTGAATATAAATATTATGATATACTTGCCTAGTTTCGTATAATTGTCAAAAATAGTATATTTCACATGGTAAACAATATAAATATAAGTTATTGATATAGTTAAAAACCCACCATGCTTTCAAGAATACCTTAAACAAACATACAAGCAAGATGATGACATTAGCAACAGGACATCAGCTGACCAGCCTGCATTCCAGAGCCTTACACTGAATGGTCTGGGTAGATTAACTTAAAGGTTTCCCTTAGGTGCATCGGTTACTTTGCCAATTGCCTCACTTTGTTCATTGGTTGGTTGGTTTGTTGTCTCCCTTCCACATCACAGGTTCTGAGAAAATGGGTCAGCTCTGATTGAGCACTGGGAATTCTATTGGTACCAGCATTTAGCAAGGACCTGAGAATGTATCAGGGAAGGACCAAAAAAAAAAAAAAAAAAAGTAAAGACTAAAGTGTACAAACTGAACTTCTTAAAATAAGGCAGCTCTACTCTTTCTGTGAATCAACTAAGAAGAATTGAAACAATATTGTGGATGACCTGTTTAGGCCAACAAATGAAAACAAGGTGTTGAAATCCATTCCCTAGCTCTATTATTGCAGTGATGTCACATAGAAAGAAAAGAACCTCATCAGCTCTCCTGTCGTTTCAGGGTTCATGACGTCAGCAGAAGGTTTCGAGTAATTTATAGCATTTTGTTTACTCTGGAGCCATTTGATATGTATTAATACATGCAGCAGCAGCTGTCTCTTTTACAAGAGAAGTGTGCTCACATGAGCTCTCTCACCCAAACTGAGAACATAAGCACACTCTAATAGCAAGAGGCAGCTGCTGTTGCATGAATTAATATATTATAAGTTACTCTCTCATTTGTTATTCTTTTTAAAATCTCACTATATTTTAAAAATAAAAATACTCAAGACTTTAAAAGAAATGAAACTTCTATACAGAACTCATATATTGGAAGATACCATGAAGAAAATTACGTCCATTTTATTATATTTTTAGGGATGAATCCACTTGTATATCAAAATAAAAAATTTCAGTATTATTTTCAGAATTGAGGCATCTGGTGTCTTTGAAATGCTCAAAGTAGGAAAAGAAAAGGAAAGGAGTTTCCTACTTCTAGTTCTGACACAAGGCTAAGAACGGGATTTATTCAACAGCTTATATATAATACCAGAAATAGAAATTAGCATTAATATTTTATTTACTCCACTTTCTCAACATAAAAAAACCTATTTTGCAGATATTAAAATTGATTTATAATCTACCCATGACTTGCAAATAGTTAAATTTAATATCCATCCTTGGAAATATCCTAAGAACTAAAGTAATTTAGGATTCTTGACTCGAAGTACAGCGGTCTTCCCTTAACCATGGGGGATACCTTCCAAGAACCCCAGTGGATGCCTGAAACCACGGATAGTACTAAATCCTATACATACTACATTTTTCCTATACATACATACCTATGATAAAGCTTAATTTATAAATAAGGCACACTAAAGGTTAAGAATAATAACTAAAAAGGGTGCCTGAGTGGCTCAGTGGGTTAAAGCCTCTACCTTCGGCTCAGGTCATGATCTCAGGGTCCTGGGATCGAGCCCCGCATTGGGCTCTCTGCTCACCAGGGAGCCTGCTTCCTCCTCTCTCTCTGCCTGCCTCTCCGCCTACTTGTGATCTCTCTCCTCTCTGTCAAATAAATAAATAAAATCTTAAAAAAATAAAAAAAAAGAATAATAACTAAAAATAAAACGGAATAATTATAACCCTGTAATAAAAGTTAAGTGAATGTGGTCTCTCTCTCAAAAAATCTTATTGTACTATATTCACTCCTTGTGGTGATGTGAGATGATAAAATGCCTGTGTGATGAGATGAAGAGAGGTGAACCATGTAGACAGTGTTACATAGCATTAGGCTACTACTGAATCATCGCCTTCTGGCCCTTGGTTGACCGCAAGCAACTGAAACCGTGGAAAGCAAAAACCACAGAGAAGAGGGGCCTGTTTAACAGTTAGTTATCCATACTGCAGCCAGAAGGGTTGAAGAGTTGTTTTTTGTATTATCTGTCCTCAAACCAGTATATAGCTCAGCTATACCTACACAGATATTTATACACATACATATAGTTATATATTATATATACACATATGTTCTGCTTTATGGCATGCAAAAGTACTAATAGCCAAAGTAATTAATGCAACAAAACCTCAGTATTTCTAAATAATAGAGATACTTAAGATGATAGAAATTTTTATATTGTTTGGGGTTGGAATACTTTTGTTTATTATCTGTTCATTTGTTGTTTTAAGAAACTGTTTTTTTAGAAAGCTGAAAGCGAAAGTCTTTTTTAGACAAATGGAGAATTGGTTCCATTTCCTTGAGTCCTTTCAATTCCATTTTGTAATTTCCTGTTCTTCTCGGCACTAAGGTTACATTTCCATTTTGTAAATATTGTACTGTGTAAATCTTATAATTTTATGCATTATTTTATCATTGTAAAATATCTGCAAATGAGTTTTCTGTTTATCTAGGAATCTTAAGTATTTAATATCTTTTTTTTATGTTATGCTAGCTCTGTTAACAATATGGCTCATTATTTAATTCAGAAAGAATTTAAAAGGTGTGAGGTTTGTAACAGAAAGTGCTACAGTGATTTGCATTGACCTAATTAGTTCATTTACATGTTGACCTTTTAAACCAGTGAAGTTTGTAAACCCAACCTGTGGTTGCAACTACTCCACAAAAGAGATCTGGGAGATGGGATAAAAAATGAAGTAAGGTTCATAAAGAAATATTATTAATAAACTAAGGGAAAATAAAATTAAAATAATGTGCTATCATTTCAACAAATTATATAAAATCACCTTAGAAACTGGTAGATTTCCTTGTAACATTTTTAGAGCAGTCAGTCAACCAACTGGATCTTTCCCATGCTTTTTTTTTTTTTTTTTTGAGAAAGAGAGAGAGTGTGCAAGTGTGCACACAAGGTGAGGTTAGGTGGGAAGGGACCAGAGGGAGAGGGAGAGAGAGAGAATCTTAAGCTGGGTCCATACTCAGCATGGAGCCCAATGAAAGACTCAAGCTCACAACCCTGAGATCATGACCTGAGCCAAAACCAAGAATTGGACGCTTAACTGACCGAGTCATGCAGGCACCCCTACTAATTTTTTTTTTAAGATTTTTTTTTTAATTTGTCAGAGAGAGAGAGCACAAACAGGGTGAATGGCAGAAGGAGAGGGAAAAGAGCACAAACAGGGAGAGTGGCAGAAGGAGAGGGAAAAGCAGGCTCCCCTCTGAGCAGGTAGCCCAACTTGGGGCTCGATCCCAGGACCCTGGGGTCATGACCTAAGCCGAAGGCAGAGGCTGACTGAGTCACCCAGGTGCCCCTCCAATTGTTTATGTTTAAGTAATAATGGAAAAATAAGTAAATAACACCCAAGTTAGAGTAGAATTCCATGTCTCTAAGATCATATTTAAATTTCTTGAATTACAAACAAAGCACTCTGAATCCACTATATTCTCATAGGTTTTGCAATGACATTCCATGAAACTCAGAATCTTAAGGACAACTTAAATATGCGCTTTTAAAAAATGGTGCAAACTTGTATCATTTGAAAAACACAAACTAAATATTATTGTGGATATAGCAGAAAAGTGAAATGGACAGGTGAGTTTAAATAAATTCCCATGACTGATAGTTATATTGGGCCATCCTTCGAAATGCACGCCTCTCTGCTCACCTGTCCTGACCAGTCATTCATTTAAATACTGTATTTATCCTCCCAACCCTGCCCTTTTTGCCTACTCTTTCACTGAAGCCCCTGTCTTGGGGAATCCTCCCCTAAACCTCTAGCCATGGATTTTTCACAAAACACCCTTCTAGGTTTCCTAGATTGCTAGATCATCCACATGGACTCTCAATCTTTCTCTCCCTGTGGCCCTTCCAAAGAAGAGCTGCTTTTTCTCCTGCTCCCATGTTCCATAGCATTTGAGGAATGAGGGGGTAGCTTGGAAAAGAATAGTCAGAATTTCTCTTGCTGCCTCCAGCCTTGCCTCCTTCTTAAATAAAGGTATGTCTGATATGAGCTTAAACTCCTGTGAATATATAATACTCTATTTCTCCATGTCACTATTACATGCTGTCTCTTTGGGCACTGTCCAGAGTTTATTTAACACTTGAACAATTCACTCAATCTCTCTCTTTAGCTCTTTTCTTGGGCAAGTTTAGTGTCTATCAGATTATCCAAAAACCTAGTTTGAATTCCTTGACTTCCCCAAGTTAAATGTCTTTTGTCTTGTTCCATTTCAACCTCCATTGTACACTTCCATGGCCGTATCCTAGAACTTGCAACACCTGGACTGCTTTGGACCTGAAATCTTAAGCTGTGGTATATAACCCCACAACTCACAATACTTTAAGCTCTTCAAGCTCTGGGAGCATCTCTATTCCTATGGACTCAACTATGAGCTAGGCTTAATTTCTCTCCTCAGTTCTACTGCCTTGGGGATTTTAACCTGGATGCCCCACAAGTACTTTAAATTTAGCAGGCCCCTAATGAAATGCTATGTGATATAATATTTGAAAGAATGAATTCTTTCCAGAAGTCAACTCCTCCTCTTGTGGATATTCATGTTTCTCTTAATGGCATAACCATTCTCTCAGTTACAAAACTTAACACTCATCATTGGTTCATCCATTCTTCCTTCAAAATAACTCTTGGTGGGTAAGGGAATAGATGAAATAGATGGTGGGGATTAAGGAGGGCACTTCTGATGAGCACCTGATGATGCATGGAATCAGTGAATCACTATATTGTACACCTGAAACCACTATAACACTGTATGGTAACTGTATTGGAATTAAAAACTTAAAAAAAAAGAAGAAATGGCTAATATCTAATTATTCTGTAGAAGCCCATAGAATAAATTATGTTTATTTTTATAAAAAAAAATAACTCTTGAACCCATCTTATCATTTTCTTATGGTTTCTAACTATCAGCATTGACCTAGAGAGAAATTATTGTAGTAAACTCCTAAAAGTTCTCCTTATCTGGCACCATGATTTCCACAGTAGTCAGTAATTATTTGTAAAGCAAATTCATGCATGCATAAATGAATGAATCCTTCCCAAAACTAGCAAATGAAGCATCTAAAAGCAAAACCTGAATCATGTTATTGTCCAAAAACTTTGTTGTTGACACTTTCTAAGGGACAAAAATGGCCTTTAGTCAAATATTCAAGCTCTTCTTTCATCTGACCCAAACTTTCTTCCAGCCTCTTCTCCTGCTGCTCCTTTATGCATAACTCATTTCCACTCAGACTGGTTCTCAAAGTATGGTCTAACAGACCAGCAACATCAGCATCACCTTGGAAACTTGTTAGAAATGAGATTTCTGAGGGCCCACCCACCCCAGACCTGTTGAGTCAGAAATGCTGGGTATGTTTTAACAAACCCTCTAGGTGATTTGGATGCAAGCCAAAGTTTTGGATTATGTTTTCAGCATCACATGTATATTAATGTCTTTTTTTTCCACTTGAAATATCCCCTCTACTTCCCTTTCTATAAAAATTTTACTCTTCTATTTCAAATCTTAAATCAAATGTTATCTTCTCTCTGAAATCTTCTTTGCTCTTTTAGTAGCATCTAGTTACCAATTCTGCTTAGTCCCTTTTCTGAATTCCCATTTAAGGCAAACTTCTTTATAAGGTGTTAATGTAACTTATAGCATACTATCAGTAATTGTGCTTATTTAACTACCTTCTCAGTCAGTCCATACCTCATCAAAATATTGATTCAGTATCTATTACCTACTTATATTGTTTCCTTGAGGTCACCAATGTTTACCCAATTTTATCAAATCCCACGAACATCTTTTTTCTTTTTCCTTAAATCCCTAACTTCTCTAAGGGTATTGTGCATTCTTGACTACACCCTCCTTTGTGAAACCCTTTGCCTCCTTAATTTCTGTGGCATCATCCTCTTCTGGCTTTCTTGTTTTCTTTTCCTCCTACTCTACTTTCCTCTGAAATGTGGCTTATCCCAATGAATTCCCTTTCCCTTTGTCACCCAGTGTGCTCTCTCACTTATATAGTCTTAGTTTAAAAGCCCTTCAAGACTCCTAAATCTGTATCTCCAACTTAATATTCTTAGATGCCTGATACAAACACCTAACCATCTACTAGAAATCTCCATCTTGATACCCCACAGGCTCTCAAATATTTCAAATTCATAGTTTTCATCTTTCCCTCCTATATTCCAGAAACCTTTCATTTATCATGAGCTCCTCCCTCTAACTCATCCCACACCTTGAATTTGAAATACCTTTAAACCCAAGAAACAAAAATTTCATATCTTTACATGTACTTTTTCCAATAATTAATTCAATTTCCAGTGTCTCATGCAAGCTTCAACACTTTGCTTCCCAGAGGTTTCATCTTCAGCCCCTTCCCCATAGTCTTCCTCTCACAATGTTTCAAAATGATTTTCAAAACCACTAGGCTGATCATGACACTTCCATTAGGAGCTTCCCATATCTTCCAGAATATAATCCTTAGCTTATCACCTTAGATCCAAAATGGACTATCTCCCACTGACCTGTCTAGCCTTGCAATCTGCAAATATTTGCCCAAAGATGTCCTTCTTTTTCAAATATCCTTTTGTCCCTTTGTCCTGTTCTATGTCTAATCAATAGATATTCACCTGAAAGATATTCCTGGATATCCCTCCAATGCCTTAATTCACTGTCCTTCTTCTACATGTTTCTACAGCACTTTCAGTATAATTTTACCACAGTAATCCAGGTTCTCTAATTTCCCTCCTCCACTCCTAGACTAAGATCTCCTCAAGGCAGGAAATGTGTTCCATTAGAAATTGTAGCCTGATCTCCTAGCAGAGAACCTGCATCCTGGGAAAGCTTTGAATGAATGAAGACATGAGCACAGCTATACTGTCTTAAGATACAGGTATAAAACTCTCTAAAAACCCAGTAACTCTGAGTATACTACACTCACCAAGGTAATTAATACTACCCATAACAAGGATTCACATCCAATTCATTAAACAAATATGTGATTCTAAAGATTTCAAAATGTGCTGATGATCTGTATTTTGAGATGCAGATTAGAATGAAGATACTATAATACTTAAGATGTTTAAATTTTATATTTCATCATATCGCTTCAACAAAAGTATACCACCGACTTTGATAATAGGTAATAGTTCATATCCATAAATACGTGATCAACACTGAGGCCAAAGCTTTTTTTTTTTTAAGATTTATTTATTTGAGAGAGGGAGAGAGAAGGAGAGAGAGGGAGAGCATATGTCAGGGGAGGGGCAGAGGGAGAGAATCTCAAGTAGCCTCCAGGCCAAGTGAGGAGCTCCATCCCATGACCTATGAGATCACAACCTGAGCAAAAAGCAAGAGTTGGAGGCTCAACTGACTGAGCCACCCAGGTGCCCCAAGGCCAAAGCTTTAATGTATCAAGGTTAAGGCAAGCTTCAATTCGGGAAAAAAAATCAAGATTTTGTTTTTCTTTCTATGATAAAGCTGAAACTTATCAGATTTCCCCAGAAAACCCCTCTAAGAAAAGATTGAGATGGACCTTGATGAAATGCTTTGGTAGTCACTCAGTAATGGAGTTTGTGAAAGCTTAACATGGCCCTACCTCCCTCACTATGCTGCCTAGAAAAGAAGATGAGATGTAAGAAGAGTCTCATGATTAAAGTCTGTCCCCCATCCAACTGCCAGCAATAAGTACATTTAAATTTCTCACTTATACTTGGAACAGGGCTACAGATTAAATAGATACAATTCAGCCAATATTTACAAAGCACATACTATGTGCCAGGCACTTTTTGGCTACTGAGAATTTAACAGGGAAAAAAATCCGTTAAGAACACAACCCTCATTGTAACAGGGAAAACAGAATTTAATCAAATAATTGAGGTTTACATCATATACTTGATCATTTTCCTAGGGCTCGTATATTTATAGGACCACTCTTCCATCACCTACCAATACTCTAGGATGATCATTTCAGCCATATCAACATAGAAGTGGTTGAATAATCCTCAGTCATTTAAATTGTATAAAAATCTTGCTATATTCCACGTTTTTATTGGTATTTACCCACAATTTCTACAAACTCAGGAAGACTTAAACTTTGCTTTCTTATTTTACTAAAGAAATGATAAATTAATAGACATTCCCTTACCATTTTGTGTAATCATTTTAATAGATTTAGAGTTAAATAGCAAAGAGCAGTAAACCCATTACTGAAAACTAGGAAAGATAGAAAGATGAAGAGATGCAGTAAAGCTAATATGTATCCATGTTAACTTCTTACTTTGCAAAATGTGGTGTCTGAGTAACTCATTCCCTGACCTGGGTCTGCTTGTTTTTCTGGGTTCACGGGTCCCAGAAAGCACCTGAGTTCAGAGAAGTATTTTGTATAGGTGTCCCACCCATTGAATAGGTGTCTCCAAAAGCTAGAAGTTTCTGTATGAGTGATTATAGAAATTCAAATAGAATTTTTAAATTCTACACTGGACTCTTTCAAAGGTAAATTAATATTTCCTCATATTCAAGTTTGTAAAGACATCCTCATTACAGCCTCTGGATATATTTAGCACGTCTATGATCCTAATATTAAACCCAAACCTGACAAAACAAAATTTCAAATGTAAGACCTTTACAGTCAGAATTATCAACTTTATACTCAAGGTGATAAAACAAACCCAACCATTACTTTGATTCTCATATTCCTACACCATGAAGACTAAATAAAAGCAACAAGTGGATATAGCATACTATGGCACTGATTCCAAATAAATGCTTTCATGAAAAATATTTACGTATTAACAGTGGTACATTAGAACTCTTTCTAGCGTCCTAACGATAGTGTCTGACCACTATAAATGGGGGGCTATTTCAGTAGTTACAGTGACTGCTCAGTTCCTTCATGACATACACCATCACACCCAGAACTCGAGAAAAACTAATACTTGGAAAACAGATTCTACAATCGGAAGGGTCCAGATTCTCAGGGTTTTAACTCTAGACCTAATAGATAGCATTTTCTCTGTGAGATAAGGCCAGGAATGTGTTATGTGCATTTGAGATATGAAGAGAAATAAACCAACAGGAATTCATTTAGGAACATTCCAGTCAAAGTAGCTATGGAAAAAGATCAATTCAATCTCAGCCATCTTCCCTTTGAGCCCAGAGAATTATTTCTTCACTCTTCCATGCATCTACTTTCCTTTCACAGACTTTTATGACTACTCTGTCTTTATTTGGACCAGAGGGTGCACAAGAAAAATAATGGAAATGAAATTAAACCCAGTCAGATTTGCAATTTGTTGGTAGTTCTGGATTTCAATGGGGGGAGGGGTTTAAAATTACCTGCCTTAAAATGAGTCTTAGTAATTAGTGGTAAAATTTAATTGTCCATGTTTTTCCTACTCCCAGTTACCAAGGTTACGCAATTTTTAAAAATTTCTTTGATTATCCATTTCTTCCTATTGGGGGAGGAGAAGAGAAAAGCACATTTGCACTTAAACTTCAAAAAAATTGAATAACCTTCCAAAACCTTTATTAGTATCTTTTAAAATACAGCATTCTAGCGGCTATAAACTCAAAATAAAGTGAAAAGAAAAAAAATCTTTTTTACTCCCAGAGAAATTTTCTTCCCCAACAATCAGTGTTCTAGTTACAATTTTTCATTCATGTGTAGTTATTATGGTCTTCAGTTATTCTAGATTATTAAAACTTTAACATACTGAAGTCTTATGTGGCCCTGAAAAAAAAATTTATCAACTTATTCAGGCACCAATTTTATCTCTGGAAATGCTATATTATTGTTAAAGTATCACAATTAATTTTTGAGGAAACATTATTAAATAAATAAAATGAATTTAAAATATTTATTCAATGATCCATTGTCTGTTTAAATAAGCTACTGACCAATTTTTTAAGTCTGCTAACCTGTTACTCTATCTCATATTTTAGTAATACATTTGTTATTTTTGTTAAGTACCATCAACCAAGTATTTGTATATAAATAGGTTCAAATAGAAATTAAACTTCTTGTCATCTGGGACTCAAATATGTACCCTCTAACATCATGCAAATGAGACCAAACGAGCAATTGAGTTTGTCTAAAAAACCGCTAGAAGCCAGGTGAATATAGAAAGTAAAAAATGTTCTATTCTGTGCTTATAGAGGCTACTTAGAGGGAATACCGGAGACACAGAATGGTGCTAGCTTAATTCGATTCAATTCTGTTTAGTTCAATTCAACACATATTCAATACCTCCTGTTTGTAGGGGCAAAAATGGTGGACCACATTTCTAATGTTTAGAAATCCAAATTTGGAAAAAACTTTGGAAATCATCTAGTCCACTGGGCTTCAAGCTGTGTTCCAGGGTAGTACCTGAAGAGACCCAAGAGAGGTGACAGGGAAGGGAGCCAAAGAGGTTCTGACTGAGCTCCCTTCTCTTTCCAGCAGGGGATGCTTTGCTTTGCTTTTCACTGTTTTATAACTTGCAGTACCAAAAAATACTTAAATTCTAAAATGTTTTTGTTACCAAAAAAAAAAAAAAAAGTTGGAAAAATGTCAAATTTAGCTCATTCCCCAAAATTTACACATAAAGAAACAGACTGACAATGTTAAGTCACGCCTTGGGCACTCATAAATACTTAACAGCAAAGTTAGAAGCTCTGTTTCAATATGGTTTTCAAGTCACCCCAGCAATCTGAATCACAGAGCCTAGATCAGAGCCTTGTAAGTTTTAAGGAGTTTTAAGAAGGTTTGCAGTGATGATACAGGGATTTTTTTTCAATATTGTAATCTCTAGGGTATAACCAATAGATTCTATCCTCTGCTTCCTCATAGCACTTTGCAAGGGTATCATTTACAGAAAATACATTATGGAAACATATTATACCAACGGCAGATATTCTTAGACTCACTCCAAGTCCTAGGAGAGGTAACAAGAAAAAAGAAATACAACAAATGTAGAAAATGAGATCCAAAGTTTCAATTTAATGGGAAAGCAAAAAGAAAGTCTCCAAAGGAAAAAAATATATTGGGAGTGTTGCTTGCATAGCGAATTGAATGGAGAATAACAAAATGTCTGAAAAGCAAGTTGAGGGTGGAGATGAGGATCAGAATGAGAGAAAGAGTTTATCTTTAGGAGGAAAATAATAATAATATTCATAATAACAGCTAAAAAGTAAGCAAATACCAGATGTACACATATCAACACATTATCTAGAAAATTTCCTTCTAATGCAGCAAATTTTAACCAGAAGTTTGATTTAATTCAACAACTATTTAGCATCTACTATTTTTTTATGGCAACTTGGTTAGGATAATAAATAAAACAAATAGGAAGCTCACTTCCCAAATTACTTGTCGTCTACAGCCATCCCACTCTGAACTCACCCAATCTCATCCAACTTACATGTCTTTATATGTTTTTATATGCTTCAGATTTTGTATAACAGACTACTTTCATGAACTGCTCTCTAAAACATGCACTTTCTGCTGTATTTCTGGTTGAAATGGATGTGCACAATCTCATCTCTATTTCAACACCTGACTCACCTACTGATGGACCTTTGTAATGCATTTGGCTGGATGATAGATGCACTTGGTGTCTATAGAACAAAGAAAAGCTGTATGACTCACACTGAGATATTGCATCTTGGACTTTAATCTCATTAGCCTGAGCTGAGTAACTTCATTTCCCTAAGTAAAGAAGACCTACCAAGAAACTAAAAATTCATCCCAAATTTTTTTTGCATGCTTTAAGGAACAAGAATATCATCATAAAAATGCATACCTCAAATCAATCTAAAGTAAATTAGATATACTATTCACAGTTAGCACATCTCAGGTTTTGAAATAATATAAATAACAAATAAAAAGATAAATAAATGTGGTTTATTATCTACCCCTACCCATTTTTCCTACCTGGAATCAGCTATAACTTACATCTAACTATACTGTAGCTTTTAGGTAAATGGTCTATGATTGCTAACAAAAATAATTATTTTCAGGCCTCTCACCTTGAGACGGTCTTGTTCTGAAATATACAGATCAAGTAAATAAGACGGTAACATAACATTACAAATACTGGAGGTGGTGCCAGAACAATGATGTGAAATACAAGAAAAAAAATTTTAAATAAAAATAAATGATAGTTCTAATTCTAGATTTATATAATCCAAAATTATAGAGGAACATTAAAATGAAATGTTACACCTAATGAACATTATGTAGCAAAGGGAATTCAAATACACATTGCAATATATTAGTTTACGCTATAGCAGAAAAAAGCAAAAGAAAAATTATGATCATCACAAAGGCTCAAAGCTCACTTTAAGTAACTGAAAACAATTGACAAAAGTTATTCATAATTATTGTAACTCTATTTCTCGGTTGGTGAGCATGCCTTGGTGGCCTATTTTGTTTAATGCCAGATTGATATTTAATACCCCTATAGCGACATATCTTGTTAAAATGAAGTAGAATGGAACTGTCCAAAAAGTTTCTTCGAATTACAAAGCTGTGCTTTTTATCTGAGGCATTGTATTAAGCTACACATTCTCCAGAGGAATAGTGCTATTTAAATATGCGATGTTGTGTCACATCAACATGATCCTTCATTATGTATTAAGTCTATTGAAGAAATAGTATTAAGAAGAAATATGTATTATGTATTAAGAAGAAATATGTATTAAGTCTATTAGAGAAGAAATATGTATTAAGAAATATGTATTAAGTCTATTAGAGAAGAAATATGTATTAAGAAGAAATATGTATTAAGTCTATTAGAGAAGAATTCTTTATGAAAATATTTGGAACTTCCGTAACTATCCCTACCTCAAACTTTAATTTTTTAAAGATTTTTTTAAAAATTTATTTATTTAAGAGAGAAAAGGAAATGAGCACAAGTGGGGGAAGAGGGAGAGGGAGAAGCAGGCTCCCCAGTGAGTAGGGAGCCTGACATGGGGCTCAGTCCCAGAACCCTGAGATCATGACCTGAGCCAAAGGCAGATGCTTAACCAACTGAGCCACCCAGGCTCCCCACTACCTCAAACTTTTAAATCAGAGTTTGATAAATCCTCTTTTGAATCAAGAAACATTTTTCTGAGGGACACCTGGATGGCTCAGTTGGTTAAGCGGCTGCCTTCGGCTCAGGTCATGATCCCAGAGTCCTAGGATCGAGTCCCACATGGGGCTCCTTGCTCGGCAGGGAGCCTGCTTCTCCCTCTGCCTCTGCCTGCCACTCTGCCTGCTTGTGCTCTCTCTCTCTCTGACAAATAAATAAATAAAATCTTAAAAAAAAAAGAAAAAGAAACATTTTTCTGATATCTTTCAATAAATTTTTAATTTCCTATATTTCTACAGTTGTCTAGCCAAGACCCCTGATAATAAAATGCATATTAATTAAATTTATGGTGCCAAATTAGGCATACTGTCTAAACATTGAGAGACAGTATTATCATTTCAAATGATCACAAGATCTCATAGAAATCACAAACAAAACAGAAAAGATAAGCCCAGTGCCACAGAACTAAGTGTGGGCATAAGGTTTAAGAACACAGGAAAGGATTATGGTAGAACTTCATCTATGGCACTGGAGAATTATAAATTAAGTGATCAGAATAATGAATGAATCTTTGAGCAGTTCTCTTATTGCACCTGGTCGGGGTTGGTCTTTCCATACCAAGATGATACTAGAAAGTCCATCCTTTAGAAGGAAAAATGTTCTCGACCAAGTGTTGTCAAACGGTAGGCCAAATCCAATCTACTGCCTGCTTTTGTAAGTAAATAAAGTTTTATTGGAATACAGTCATGTTCACTTATTTCTGTATTGTCTTTGGTTACTTTCATGTCAAAACAAGCAGAGTAGAGCAAGTATGATTGACTACATGGTTTGCGAAGCATTTATTTACAACCCGACCCTGTACAGTAAAAGTTTACTGACGCTTGGCCTAGACAATGCCCACACACCAACATTACCTTTGGAATAACAGGATTGGTAAATCTTCCAAAATTATTCCAATGACACGATTCTATCTACAGCAGCACTTTATTATTTCTTTTGCTAAGTCATTCTTCCTTTTTACTTCATGAGTTTCAGATTTTCTCCTTCTCCATACATCACAAAAACAATATGTCTTACCAAGCCAAGAGCACTAACTTTGTGGTGAGTTCTGTTACTCACTAGTTGAATGATGTTTAGTTGGATTCTCTCTTTTCTAATTCTTGTCATTACCCTGATCAACCCCAGTCTTTATAGTGATGACATATTTAACGTTATGGCTTCCAAATTCCTTGGCTATTTATTTCTAAAACTCTTGCTCACCTTCTTTGAGAATTTTTGCTCATTTACAAAATAGAGATAGTAGTGTATGTTACCTAAGATTGTTGTGAGAATCAATGAGATAAGCTATTATAAGATAATAGGTTTTGTCATGGTGATTTAAAAGCTTTAAAACTGGGGAGGGCTTAAGGTACCAGGGTGTAACACATTTGTCTCCTTTGGTTCTTCTCCTTACTATTCCAATGTGTCTTCGTATCCCACCTTGACTTGGGCTTCCAGACATCCATTAATTGTTTATAACACATAGTTTTGAACTTCGTGCCTCAGTGAAAACTAGTCTCCTTCCCATCTCCACCTCAGTCCCCATTTAGCTCTTAAATTTCTTTCTGATATGGAGTTACCATTCAACCCCTCTTTTACCATTTGTCCAACCTGAAACCCCACAAAGAAATTAAAATAAATAAATACTTAAATGCATGCATTAAATGCACATACATGAAACAGGAAGTTGTACTGGAATTTTCCAAATTCCATTGCCATTTTCAGGTTTCTGCTTTTTTTTTTAAGATTTTATTTATTTATTTGAGAGAGAGCACTCACACATGCATGCACGGACAAGTGGAGGTGAGAGGTAAAAGGAGAGGGAGAGAATCTCAAGCAGACTCCATGCTGAGAGCAGAGCACAACACAGGGCTCGATCTCACAACCTTGAGATCATGACCCCAGCCAAAACCAAGAGTCAGACGCTCACCAACTAAGCCACTGAAGAACTCCTACGTTTCTACTTTTACATGAGTATCCAAATTCTCTCCTCTTTAAGTCTAATGCCATCCTCCTACACTATATTCTATTCTTCTATCTCTCCATCAGCTATCCATTACCAAACCACATCTTCAAATTTGGTACTGACTCACATTCTTTATACACTTTCTTCTAACATCAATGTAGGAGATTTTATCGCCTATACAAATAATATACATTCAATAGGCTGTGATCAAAATTTCTGGATCCTCAACTCAGATGGCCTTCTTCCACCATCCCAGTTCAGCTGTACACTTTTGTGGTAACTTTAGAATTTGTTATCACTCGTGTCTGTCCTGCCTCTGAAATATTTCACTCCAATATCCTACACTCTGGTCACAACATATATCTTCTCATTTTCTCAATCTCTCACTTCCACTTCATCTGCTCACAATTCACTAAGACATAAAGTAAATTGAGATCCTCTATTTTTTCTCAGTCTCTCACCTTTCTCAACCTCTAGTTTTATGTCTTTTCCTATCTAGCACAGACATCATGCTCCATCATAAAATCTTTATCACCGAATGTCATTTTGCCACATTCACCATAAATCTTCACTCAGGAATCAATCTAAACATCTACCTACTGGGAATGGGCACTAAAGGCAGTCTCTATAAGAATGGACCCAGTAAAGAGAGGCAGTGGATTTAGGGAACAAATGATAAAATAGGCATATTATTGTTTTCTCTAACCAACTAATCCCTCTGTACCCAAAGTTTGTCAATAGTAGCACCATTCTGTTAATAACACTGATAGTAAACACAGATTCATTGTTGACTCCATACTCTCACCTATTAAAGTAAGTGGTTTCAAAGTACAGTCCATACTTACATTGGTTGATTCCTTTGTGTCTTTCCTGTTGTCATTGAAATTTAAGTTTTAATCATTTCATGTCTAAATCATTGAACAATATCTTAATTCATTGCTTTTTCCTTGTCTTCAACTTAACATTGCCAGATTAAATTTCTTAAAGCAGTATCTTGTTCATATTTCTATAATATTCTAAAGTCCCCAATGATTCCTTTTGCATTTAGAATTAATTTCATAATCCGGGGTACCTGGGTGACTCAGTGAGGCATCCAACTCTTGATTTCAGCTCAAGTTATAATCTCAGGGTCTTGAGATCAAGCCCTGGGTCTGGCTTCATGTTCAGTGGGGAGTCTGCTTGATTCTCTCTTTCCCTGTCCCTCTGCTACTCCCTACCCCACACTCCCCTCTCTCTCTCTCTCTGTCTCTCAGATAAATAAATCTTAAGAAAAAGAATTAATTTCATAATCCTTAGCCTCACATCAAGGAACTCTGTAATCTGCTTAACACCTATATTCCAATTTGTAATTATCCACCATGCTCATACATATTACCTATACCTTCATCATCATAGACTTTTTAACCATTCCACAACATACTTTGCATTTATTTTCCTCACCTTCATACTCTTATTCATGCTTTTCTATCTATCTGAAGTGTTCCATCCACCTCCTCCTCCTCACGCCTGCCTTATGAAATTCTTCCTATTATTCAATGGCCCTTCCAAATGTCACCTTTTTTTTTTAAGGCACTCTCCACACCTGGACTCTTCCTCTCATGTCTATGTCCCTATATCATCCTGCTACTCAAAATGTGGTCCTTGAACCAGTGGCAATCAGCATCACCTTGTGGCTTGTTGGAATTGCAATATCTCAGGTCCCATCCCAAACCTACTCAATGAGATTCTGAATTTTAAAAAAAAATCCATAGGTGGTTCACATGGACACTAATATTTGAGAGACATTGCTATAGTACAACTCCCATGTGGCCGCTATTACAATAGTGCCTTGATTAGTTTGTGCACATAGTTTTAGCAAGAAAAGTTAGGGCCTTGGAGTTCACAAAAAAACTAGTTCCAGTTCCAATTCTACCTACCTGTGTTACATTGGGAAGTTACTTAATTTTGCTGAACCTCAGGTTTAAAATGAATAAATAATACATAACTTGAAGAGGTATTTGAGGATTGAATGACACTACTTTGTGAAAATGCATTGCACAGGACCTGGTACATAAGTTTAATAAAAGCTGATCTTCTGTTTTCCTTCCCTTCCTGATGGGGTGAAATTTCTTAGGTGGAGGAATTATGTCTTACACATTTTTCAGGTTCCTCAATGACTCTGGGCAGTGTAAGAAGCTGGTTGGAAAACAGGCTTCAAGAAGGTAGGAAATTCAGCTGTTTGCTGACTGCTCTATGCCCACCCAGAATATGCTCAGTAAGAATATATTTTGAGGGAAAAGGCCTTATAGTGAATGATTATTGTTAGAGAAAGTCATTGCAACATAACACATATAAAAAATAAAAATTATAGATTACTTAGTCTGGAAAAGAAAAGCCCGGGACAACACGTGTAACTGAATTCTAACATGGACTTATTAAATAGAGAAGAAATTACTATTTCTCATGATGTACATGAGAGAACTATGCAAATATTTTGGACTACTATATTCATAAAGCCACCATTTATTTTAAAGAAAAGAAAAAATATAGTCATAGCAGCCTAAAATATAATACTGCTTATTGTCCCATTTTCAGTTACCCAAATGGAACTGTGAGAGATGGAGCTAAGTTGGAGTTATCTATGAGGGCAAGAGAAAATGGGAGAGATTTGCTTTTCTCCAGTAGGAATTTCCTTAGTAGAATAACAATTTCCTACATACCAAGCCTAACTCAGTGGTGAAAAGAATTTTAAATGTTTCCAAATCTTTGCCATTTAATTATTCAGATTAAACTCAAAATAGTTGAACAAAGATAACCCCATATTATATGTAACAATTTTCTTCTAATAGGAGTTGTTTAAAAAATAGGTCACGGTGAAAGTTATAATATTTTCTTTCTTGAGGATCTTTCCTAATGGGACTCACTTTGACAGAACCAGATTTGCTGAGAAGAGATAAATTATTTCTTTTGGACTTTCAACCCTAGAATCCTGCGATTCTGTATTCTAGCAAGACTGAAATGCAGACACTTTAAAACATACAAGTAAGGCACCTTAAAACAAGTAAATAAGCTGGCTCCCTTTGTTTCCATGTCCCTATTCAACTCACATCAACAATTAACTTCATCCTTATTCTTTAAGAGTTCACTAGATTCCATGAACTGCAAGAGTTCACATCAAGTCCATTGTCCTAAGTACATCCTTAACCCCAAATCAGGATATCTTCCCTTTAGCCCATGAGGGCTTCATATGTCATTTCACACAATGTAATTTCCCATAAACCATAAATGACCTTTAATGTGCCAGTGACTGCATCAATGGTAAGTTTTTTAATAACTGAATAATTTGAGGACCATTGTAGAAATACAAAATAACAAAAGGTTGTAAAAGTGGGAAGGAATTGCTTAACAAAAAGGCTTAAAAAGATTTCTCCACGTGCCTGTAAAGCCTGTCTGCAACTTCCTAACCTCTCTATATTACCTCTTCTTTTCAGCATTGAATACCACATAATCTAGAAGAAACAAACTGTCTTGGGGCTTATATCTTCCCATCATCAACCACTCCCCAAATCCCACAGATTTAATTCTAGACACCCGAAGAATAATGTAGACCTTTATTGTAGATTTTCCCAAAGGGGAAAGCAGGGCTTACATAAAGCATTGAGCTACGCAAAGCCAAACATGTCCAGTGCTTCATTGGTCCAACCCTGAAAGTCCCCACTATGGCTGCTCAGAAATCACTCTGCTTCCATAAGCACACCGTCTTCATGCAGCCTCCACAATGCCTTGTCTCTTTTCTTTGTCTGTCATGACCTTGCACATGCCTGTCCGCCAGTATCACCCTCTGCAAAGTGGATCCTTGTCTTGGACTCTAACTCTTCCCTATCAATGATCACAGCCCCCTGAAGAGATGGAAAGCCAACTTTTTGGAACATTTTAATCTAATTCAAAAAACATTCATAAATGTACATATAATCTGTGTTCAAAGTCAGTGGCTAAGTGCTAGGAAAATCAGTGGAGGAACAAAGAAAACTTGCATAATTTTGGCCCTCTAAGAGTGTTATTGACTGCATGCTTGTATTCCCTCAAAATTCATATGTGAAAACCCTAACCTCCAATGGGATGGATTTTGGACATGGAGCCTTTGGGAGGTAAATAAGTTTATAGGACGTCATAAGGGTACAGTGCCCATCATAAAATTAGTGTCCTGGTAAAGAGAGAAAGACACCAGAGCTCTCTGTCTCAGTCATGTGAAGAGAGAGTGAAAAAGCAGCCATCTGTAAACCATAAAGACGACCCTCAACAAGAACCCGACCATGCTGGCATCCTGATCGCAGACTTTCAGCCTCCGGAACTGTGAGAAATAAATGTTTGTTGTTTAAGCAACCCACTCTATGCTGTTTTGTTAGAGCAGCACAGATTGACTAAGGGAAAAGTACTAAAGGTATAATTAAATGTTGTAGAAGTGCTGAAGAAAAAAAAAGAAATTTGGGGGGCGGGGGACTAGGAAATGAATATCTGAGAACAAGGCATTTAAGCTACGAGTATAATTTCAATAAGCATAAAGTGCATTTCTGACTGGAGAGAGATGATAAACGTAGGCAGATAAATGTGAAAGCACATTATGTGTTTGGGGAGTATCATATTGACATTAAGATAACTGGATAATAAAGAGCACAGGGAAATGGGAGGATGGTGGAAAATGAAATTGGAAAGTGACTTTGAGTCCATTCAGTCATTCAACAAATGATAATTAGGTGTCCACAGTGTGCCAGGCATACTGTTTTAGGTGCTGCGGGTATATGGTGAGTAAAGGTACACACATAATTCCTGCTTTCATGTGATTATACCATAACATAATGCTATAAATAAATAAGAATTGTAAACTGTAACAAGCAAATGAAGGAGAGGTTTGCAAGGTGGAGGCATATTGCATGGGAACCTGGCAAGGGGACTGGCCCTCTTGAAGGCTTCCTTGAAGAAGAATACTAGAGCGAAGATCCAAAGGATTATATTTCACTATGAAAAGAGGCGAGAAGACACAAACATTCTTGATACAAGGAATGACACATTCAAAACAGCACATGTGAGGATGAAAATTGAGAGCGAAATATGTAGAGGTAAATAGGAAACAAAGGGCACATGGCCTGAAGTGTGTCAGCAGAGAAGACTGAAAGTGATGTGTACTGTTGATCTGAAAAAGAAACTTCTTCCTGGATCAGAGAAGTCTCTTATTGTAAGAACTTGACATATAAAGAATATCCCATTTAACACACTTCTAGAAAGAAGAAAATGGAATCACCAATAACCCAATCATCCTTAAGGAGATGATGTCCTTACAGTGTCACCTGGATAAAGGGATAGAGCCCCTCTTTCAACCTCTTCAAATCTCCTGAAATCATGGCATACCTCTAGCCATATATGCCTGCAACTACAGTTCATATAATGGTTGGTCAGTACTTCCATGCTGCACTAATGTTTCTGATGCCCTTTATAAAGTCAAAGCACTAGTTCCTAATTGCCTGTGATCTTTATCGGGCTCTGCATACCATTTCATTAAGCTCCTTCAGCCACTTGCAAAATTAATCTTTATGTTTGGTAATACACTCTTTGCTTGATTTTGGGGGGATGGGCAAGTCCATTACATTTTCTGGCAGCCATCCTGAGTCAAAATTATTCACAGGAATATATAATAATGGCGAAAAGAGATTGAAATTGAGAGCACTTGCAGTATAGTACACTGACACTCATTGGCTGAGAGGGCAAGTCTAGCACAGACTGTCACACTAGCTCTTATTGGCTGAGAGACTCTGCCAGCACACAATGCATGGAGAGCTATATCCGGACAGCTTATGTTTGTATTATAATGGAGTAGGTACACATATAGGTTTTCTTAGAAGAAAAGGCTTAGAAACAAATAACACTATAACATGTCAGGTCCTTCTAACAAATTGGGATGCTAAATTGAGCTTACATATATTTAGATGAATAGTTTTTTAGATACAAATTTTTTATGATTGGCTATATTTTTGTATAATGTTAATAGAACTATAATAATAAATTTAGTGCATTTATAAGGATATGTTTTAGTGCATAAAATACACAAAGGCATTATTAAAATAATCTTACAAAAGTAAGATACTGTAGGAGTGGATGCCTGGGTGGCTCAATTAAGACGGGCTCTTGATTATGGCACTCTGATTATGGCCATGATCTCAGGGTCCGGAGAATGAGCCCGCAGTTAGGCTCTATGCTCAGTGCAGAGTCTGCTTGAGATTATCTCTCTCCCTCTCCCTCTGCTCCTCCGACCTTGCTTTTGTTCTAAATAAATAAATAAATAAATAAATAAAATCTTTTAAAAAAGGAAGAGACTATATTATTGCAATCATAAAAATGACAGCTCCAAGTTGAGAAAAGGTCCTCACTAAAAAGAACTGCATAGTGTCACTCCTGATAACTTCTGTTGCAAGATCTGCTCTTCAAGCTAATAACATTATAATGAGCAAACACAATATGCAAATGTAGTAACTAATAATCAGAGGCAGAGTAACATGTGGTCTTGTGAGATTCACATTGTGGGGGAGGGGGGATAAAATATAAGGGCTTTGAATTAAGAAAGGACAAAAAGTGAGATTACAAAACAGGGAATGATTTGAGTGATAAATACAAATGAATCCACGGAGCTTGGAATATAGAGGACTTTGTTTTTTATGCAGAACACTGGCTTGTTCATTTTCACAAAAGGAACAAACTCTAGACAGGATGACAATGGAATTCATCCACTAGGTGGGTTTTTTAACCAGCTTAGACTGTAGCAGTTGTGGCATTTTCTCCTTTGAAATTTTCCCCTTACCCACTGGTATCTCCAAAGAAGTCCAAGCCAGGTCAGGAGAATTAGGATAAGAGAGTCAAGGGAAGGAGACACCTGGGTGGCTCAGTTGGTTAAGTGGCTGCCTTCAGCTCAGGTCATGATCCCAGGGTCCTGAGTTCGAGTACCACATCGGGCTCCTTGCTCGTCAGGGAGCCTGCTTCTCCCTCTGCCTCTGCCTGCCACTCTGCCTGCTTGTGCTCTCTCTCTCTCTCTCTCTCTCTGACAAGTAAATAAATAAAATCTTAAAAAAAAAAAATAAAAGAGTCAAGGGAAGGATACGTGTTTTGGGAAACAACAACAACAATACTGAGCCTCAGTATGGAAAACAGATTTAAGAGAGGGCAAGTGTAGATAAAAGAAGACAGAGAGAGATTGAGGCAACAGCCAGAGGAGATGGTTTCTCCGACTAGATCGTTTCATGTCATGATAGGGAGTTCTAGGCTTATTCTGCTGTCCTGATCCTTCATTTTGAAGTTCCACAGCACAACAAAACGGGGACAATTTTTTTTTACTCGGCTTCAGATCAAGAAGAAACATCTGTTTCTTTTCCGCACTCCACACTCGTCCTGCCTGTCGCCCTCTATCGACTCATGTTCTCTACCGCCATTTCATGACGCATTTCAGGGCTCCTCTGCCAGTCCGTGGGGCTTCCGCTTCACAGGGAGCGCTCACATAGGTATGGCAAGCAACGAGCAATTATAAAATGCCTTGTGGGCACCTTGCATAGTACATGGCTATTTAAGGCATCCTCATAGTAACTCTCCAAAGAAAGCCTTATGCCCACTCCCTGGATGAAGAAAAGGAGAACCTGGGAGGAATAAAAAAGTCAGGTTCAAGTCACACTCAGCTGGTCGATGTTTGGACTGATTTGAATTCAGCTCTTGGCTGACCTCAAAGTCCTGGACCTTCTCACAACATTGTGCTGCCTCCTAGTGGAACATCTGCCTTTGGCCTACTTTTGTAGTTGACAATACCAAATGAGCCAATATTATGTTTGAACTGCTTTGAAAATAAAAAGATTGATATCCAGCTCCCTGTATAGGGCATACTGCGGGGCCTAAAAAAGGATTTACCCTTTTCTAAGATTTTCAGTTATTTACCATTGCCAAGGGAGGGTTGATCAATAAGCTGTCTGCATCAAGTCTTTTTTTTGTGGGAAATAGGTTTTTTGTTTTGTTTTAACAATTCTAAAGGACTCTATTACTTCTGTTGATAGCAGTAGGAAATATATCATATGGAGATCACTGGACATGGCTTAATAAAATGAGCATGGGCTGGTGGGTATTCAATAAATCCAGGATGGAGGAATAAACAAGAGCTCAAAATAGCAATATTACTGAAATAACAGTAATAATACTACCTAGTATGTGCCAGCAATGTTCAAGTTACTTTTCAGATATTGAATCCTTTAATCTCCTTTGAGGTAGACATTCTATCTATTTTACACCTGAGGCTTAGAGAAGTTAAGTAACCTGTCGAAGGACACACAGCTCATGAGAGGAGCAGCTGTATTTGCAGCTCAGGTTTGACTCACTTCAAAACCCTTGCTTTGCCAACTATGTAATTCTATCTCCCTGCTTAAGAATCTGTATGCAATAAACTAAATAATTTTTAAAATGTATTTATGTAAAGTACTATGAGAAATACAGTGAGGAAAATAAAGATGAACAAAACAAAAATAAATTATGGTGTCTCGCCTCCAAAAGCTCACCATCCAGTAAAAAGCCTCTAAAATATTTATCAAGCCTTTCTGATATTTCAGTGGTCTAACCATACCTTTAAAAATCTATTTCCCATATGCCAATGAAGGGTACTTTTCTGATTATGTGCTTTCCATTTTAAGTTGAACAAGTCATCAGTTCAAAATAAAATCATCAATATTTTTAACTTGACCTTTCTATCCATATATCTTTTTATAGATACAGAGACATTTATGTTTATCCGTCTATATATGTATCTATATGTCTTCCATATAAATATAAATATATAGATCAGACACAATTAATTTTCAGGGAATTCATATGTGAAGATAAAAACCTTCTTTAGAAATATTTGTTTACTTAAAAATAAAACCTTCTTTAAAAATAACAAAAATATTTGTTATTTAAGCAAATTTGGAAGCTGAGGTACACAGCTGCTTTTGTTTTATATATTCAGATGGATGGATTCAATGCTATTAACATATAAGACATTTTCAGTATTTCATTACTTTTCGTTGAATTCTCCAGTCATTGCATCATATTTCACTCAGAAATATACACGACTCAGAGCGCCTAGGTGGTTCAGTTAGTTAAGCATCAGACTCTTGATTTTGGCCAGGTCATGATCTCAGGGTCGTGGGATCTAGCCCCGGGTCCAGCTCTACACTCAGTGATGGAGTGTCCCTCTCCCTCTGCTCCTCTCCCAGCTCATGCTCTCTCCCTCTTCTCTCTCAAATAAATAAATAAAACCTAAAAAAAGAAGAAATATGCACAAGTCATTTTTATTTATCCTTTTTTTTTTTAATTAACGAAGTGCCAGAACAGTCTCACACATGATTCCATCACACTTAGACTTGATCCTTTTTCCAAAATGACTATGGAGAAAATAAAAATAACACCTTCCATGTCCAGATTATGTTGCAAATATAGATAGTAATTTTAATTACTGAAGACATATGTCAACTAAAAATAAGACCGAGACAATTAACTCATTTTATCCTGACCACCAAATATCAGCCAAAAAAACAATGACTGCCACTCCTTGGTGCATCAGTCCTGGATTTGAACTGGTGACCTGAAAGTAACAAGCTTTTTACTTCCCACTCCTCAAACCAATCCCTTAAATCATCCACTTTCCCTCGTTGGACATCCCCAGATTAGTAATTGGACACATAACAAAGCAACAGATGGCCTTTAGATAGCTAAAGATGAAATGTTGAAATGTTTGGTGTTTTCATTTTGGTCTTCCTTTGCCTTGCTTTTCTAGTTGACAGCTAAAAAAAAAAAAAAAAAAGTTTATTCTATAGCATTCTGTTTAGATGCTCTAGGTTGAATTTTTGCACAACCGACCATCAAATATGTTTCAAATGGAGGAGAAATGAATCCTTGCTGGAGAGCCTTTGCAGAGTAATGCAATCCCCAGAGAGCCAGAGTAGCACTCAGAGACAGATGCTCAGTGAACTAACTGTCTCCTAACTGCAGGGGTGGCCTACCTCCTATATAAGTGTAAAGCCCCATGAAAGCTAAAAATAAAGGGAACATAGAAAAGTAATGTAATGTGTTCACCATTTTGGGCTTCAGAAGTGCACGGCAAGATTTCCCCTTGGGATCACTCCACTTTGTAGTTTGTTTCTCTGTATGTCCTACATCATTACCTTCCTTCAGACACCTGAACTATTCATGTTTCCTTAACTGGAGCTATGCTCTTAAGAGCAACCCCCAAAATCCTTCATTGCAAAGAAGGTCATTATATAGTAGATAGAAATCTTAAGAGGAAAAATCCTATATCAACTGGTGGTATAATCCCCAAGGGGAAACAGACTTTAGTTGAACAATCAGAAACCTGGCTTGCTTTATGGTGTTTACACTGCTGCGTGCTAATGGATCACCATAAAGGAAGCAAAAGGGCTCTTACACCATTGAGTAGGCTATCATGGGAGTCTTCTGAGTGTGCCTTTTTTATTTGCTGCAGTCAGGTTAATGAGCTCACCAGCCCACTTGATGTTGAGGACTTTGTAACAAAGCAATCTCTCATTAAATGCTGCCTGGCACCACTCTCTTGAAGCAAAGGGACATTCAGATTATTGAATGCCTTTGTACTCCTCATTCCTACCAGGCTATGGAGTCCAGCAGTGGCATCAGTCCCACACACTTCCTGGCAGGCATCCAGTCATCCGCCTGCCCTCTTCAAACTGCATGGGCATTTGCCAATCTAAGCAGCACTGGTAGGCAAACAAGCATGGCACACGACTCCTTTGGCTGAGAGCCAAATGTGCAGCTGAACAATCTAATTTGTTTCTACTGTAGAAGGAAACATTCTTTCCCATTCTTTCCCATTCAGTTGAATTTACATGTAAAAGTTTTGTTGTGGTACAAAGGAATGTGCATTTATCTACTTTTCCTTTCTGCTTTTACACCTTTTTAGTCTCAACAGTGCAGGTCATGATTTTGTCTGTGCCTTTATTTTAAGTACCTCCTGGGTGACAGTTTCTTCAATGAAATGACCCCAGAGTGTTATCAGCTAGCTAGCAGGTGTGTCTCTATTCAGAATCTTGCAGACAGAAGTGCATCCTGGGTAAAGAGCAATCTATGCACAATCCAGCTTTTTTTCCAACATTACTCATGAGATTTAATGGTTCACTGTCATAAAAAAAGCTAAAGAGATTTTTTTTCAATTTCAATTTTTTTAGGGTGTTGATAATGCCCTGAGACATACGGACCTAAAATAGGATCACATAACTATTTCCTAAATGCATTTTATTATATTTTAATAAACAGTTATCTTTTTGATATTAGTAAGTTCTCTTCCCAAGCTATTAAATGCTTACTTAAAAAAATTTTGAGAGCATATAGAACAGATGTTCAAAAATTAAATGTAATTTTGGCCCTTATATTACATTTAGACATACATGAACATGCAGGGGTATCTTGAGATAAACAGAATTATAATCAACGTTATACATTCTCATTCAATCCAGTTTTCAAATAATATCTGTATAAAAATTTTCTCACTATTTTAGTATGGCTTTTTGAAAAAAAAAAACAATTTAAATTACAATAATTTTTAAAAGCCAGAACATTTTGGGGATTTCCGCATATTTGGAAAGAAGCTTGTCTATCAAATCAAGTGAAAACAGTCCACCTAGATTCGTAAATTTGTTTGAGAACATAAACGAGGCAATGGAATGCAAATTAAAAACTGCTCCCTGAAAAAGATTCAAATTTAAAACCAAACCAGAGTAAAATAAAGTATAAATGTGTAGTTGGCATACACAGCAAATCGCTGTAAGAAAGAAAATAATCTTAAAATTAGCACACTTCTCTCGTGCTTTTAAATACTAGGATGGGAGAGATAGTGATGTAACAATACTAATTTAATTTTTTTCAAGCTTGCATGCTATGTCATATTTCCATTTTTATCATAAGATATTCAGTTGAAGAAAAAGCAGCCTCGTGGAGTATAAACCTAAAGCCTTGCTCTATAGATTGCTTATACAGCTTACTGCATAAGTTTACATATACACGTTTACAGTTTGCTTACATTATGTCAGTTTAACTACTTCCAAATTTTTGAAAGTATTAGCTCTGTTCAGATAACTTGGTATCAAACCTACTAGTTATTAAATTTTTTACATATTTCACTTTATAATGATTTTCAAAAAATAATTTTCATTTCAGATCACTGCACTACAGGTTAATTTTATGTCTGGTTCTAGGTGTTATCTGATTACATAATAAAGTAAATCTTTATTAAAAAACAAATCTAGACCTCATCTCAATTCAGTCATCAATTTAACATCATGTGCTGTATATATATATATATATATATATATATATATATATATATATATATATATACACACACACACAGCCTTTATGAATTGTCAATTAAGGAGGACTACGAAGACAAAAAGCATGTTAGTAGTCTAAGATATCTGTGCTCATTACTTTAAGAAAAGAGTATATTTGGATGAAATTTATATTGCCTACCATAATCTTTCCTACAGGAGGGGATGAAGGTATTATAAAAACCCAAACTGCTGGCAGCAAAGCAAAAGAAAAAAACCTAAAAACAGTAAGAAATGAGCTGGTATGTAGATCGAGCTTTCTTTTTAGATGAGTGTTCTATACTGTTCTTGAGGATGTTCCAAATGATAGAACTTTATTCTGTTTTTCAGGTATACCTATATATTCATATCTTAGATCAGTCTGGATATTTGAAGTCTCGGAAACAAAGCATTCATCTGACCCTTTAACTAGGCTGAGTGGGATAACCACATATTTTGGTAAACTGTAGACCTAGGCTATCTACAAGGTTTCAAAGAAGTCTGTCTTGCTGATTTGAAGTAGTGAAATTCTGTTACTGTGACCCAGGTAATTGCTGTCATCTTTCCTGGTACAAAATCTATGGAAAATTGAGGAATGCCTCATCACAAAGCTTTGCAATGCTAGCCTGATAGAAACGGTTTGCAATTTCAGAGTACTTGTAGAGAAACTGATTCATTTGAATATATAACCATGTAACTATCTTGAGAAAATTGCACAAAAAAGTTAGAATATGACTGATTAATATGAAATACAGTTAAAGAAAATGTATATAAGGTCTTTATCATTTTCAAATATTCATCTCTTTGTTATTACCTCAGCTGATTTTTAAAAACCTGACAATATCATAATTTGATGATAGTCATCTTGTCTGATATGTTATTTGTTCACTAAATTTTTGTATATAAAATAATAAATTAAACAAAAAATCTATATGTACATGAAGATATATGATCAGATGCTAGGATATAGCCTACTCCATTAGATGTTGACCAATATCTAATCAGGTTTTTTTAAAGTCACCTATTAAAAGAGTCAAGTTATAATAAAGGTATATATATACACAAGCATATTTTATATGTATACTAAAAAGTTTCTGCTATTAAAAAAACAATTTACAATGAAAAACATGGACAATAACAAGATTTTAAAAACCAGAATCATAACATATCTTAAATGATTCGGATAAGCAGATTGGTTGACTAAATGCTCGGCAAGTAGTCTTCAATTTTTTATCTAGCTATTTATAGAAAGCTGCAGAAACAGCTGAGCTGACTGAAGTGATGTCACATTTGCTGGTGGAATGGTTTGTTCCAGAGCACGCTCAGAGGCTGCATGAGTCTACTTAAGGTTTGGTGCGCAACCCTAAGCAGTGAGAAGGTGTAAACATGGGCATTTTTCAGCCCCACCAATCAATATTGCATTGATGACTTTCTGCTGACCTTTAACCCCATGAGGAATACCAATAGCACCATACTGAATCTTCCCATCTTCAAGGGCTGCCTAGCATAAGCTACCAATTTTACAATCGATCAAAAGTCATCTCTGTGAATAAAGCTTGAGATTTCAGGCAACAGCAAGCAATTTTTGAAAGGTCAGGGCTGGGTTTTTATTTGCTTGACCTGTGCTTTCAACTTGTATCATAGTTCTTTATAACCACTAAAAGTAGTAAGAAAATTTCAGATTTTTTTCCCCATGTATTTTTAGTAAGCCTTTGGGCATTTTCACTGTCCCTAAAAGAATATGGTTGCATGGCAACCTTCACAGTTGCTATGGAGACTCCATGTGTAAGCAGCTGCTGCAATCAGCATTAACTCCAGGCTTGCAGGTTTGTCATTCCAATACATAGGGAGGGGGAAACAAATAGGACAGCACATTGCCGTAAAGGGGAAGTCACCTAGATAATGTCACTCACAAACATATGTTCCACAATTATTCTTTCCACTGTTTTATTGCTGCAATTATAGCTAAACTAAGATTACAAAATTATATGGTTTTAATTTGCCTCTATTGACTATGTTTCACTTCCATTAAAATTAAGTCTGAACCCATTTACGTAGAAAACTGTTGGCTTTCTGGAAATTATTTTTTTTGCTTTCTCCTTTAATGTCAACAGGAAAAAAAAAAATTAATGCCCATAGAAACCTTTGTATGAAACAAGCAACTTAGCCAAAATATAAATTAACCTAACATGTAAAATACGGCCTCTGTCCCGAAGTTCCATTTGTATTTCTAGTATTTTCAGTTGTGTCGGGATAGACCACAAAGATGCCTCCGATGACACTGATCCGAGTCTTTAAAATGTAAGCAGAAATGCCAGTTAAGCCATCTTAAGTCTCTATCCTTAACCCATCCCATCATGCTTAAAAATTGCAGCATGTGATCCCAATGTCAGTCCTTAAAAAGAAAACTCAAGAGCAGAGATGGTAGGAAAATCATCGCTGATACTTCTTTCAAACTAATTTTTAATCTAATCCTGGTAAACCTGGATATTGCAAGAATCTTTGACACCACAATATCTGATACATTTATTACATAAAAGACACAAGCACGATATTAACTTAAAAATCATTTACAACATAGCATTATGTGACCATATTTCTACAACTGTGGGTTTAACATCTCAAAAAAATAATCATTTACTACTCTTTTTCTAATACTTCAATGTCTAATTTGGAGACACATTGCTTCTTCATAGAAAGCTAAGAATTATCACTAAAAATCAATATTTTACTTAAGGGCAATTTAACCATTTGCTTTCTAATTTATATGATGTAATACTAACAGACAAGAAAGTAAGTAGTTTTTATTGTATTTAATAGATTTTAGTGGCAGCACGGTATTTTTGCTCTACGATATAGAATGGCCACCTTTTTATTTTCAGCTTTTGGATTTTTAAAAATAATCATGAATCTACAAAATAAAAGATTTATCAAATATATTTCTGCTCTTATATATAAATTGCTGAAATGGATCTGTGTTAAAATGAAGACCTTCGTAAAACTTTTAGATATAGGTGGTATCAAGTGTCAGCTCTCCAGTTTTAATATTTATGTAGAAAACAACCATTACTATTTTTTACTGCATGTCACTTAGAAACTTAAATGCCAGACATGTCAGAAAAGATATTTCTTGAATGAAACAGAAGTATATAAAAATGTTTCTGTGTGTATATGTATATAAACATATGTACCTACATATATATATATATGGATGTATATAAAGTATTAGTGGCATTATCTTTATATTAGAATAGTACATGATAACAAAGCATAATTGCCCATTCTGAAAAGCTTTACTTAGACACATTTAAAAGGTGAAATTTAACAACAGCTAAAAGGTAACATGTTAATATGTTCATGATTAAAATATAACACACACAAATTTCAGAAACTTAAAATTATTATTTTTAATGGATCTTTAAGTAGATATCTAATTGCACAATTCATAGATCTTTTCAAAAAGGACCAAGTGCTGAGTTATCCAATGTTAGGATGATTTTGTTAATCTGATGTTTTCATTTTTCACCTCTTGGCATATATTAAAGCAAACATTCATTTTTTAATTGCAGTATACTATAAAAATATGCATCCTCCCACAGACCTCGTTCACTACCATTTGGAAGGAAGCTTATTTAGGTTTAGAGAATCAAAATACAGGCTACAAACCCTGAAAATGAAAACACTGATAGACCCTTAAGCACAGCAGCATTAGCAGGTGCTGCTATAATACACAAATCCAGATAACACGGAGTGACCTATTTTTAAAGCCTGTCCAAGAAAAGCGACATCAAGAAATTGAATTCTTTGCCCTTTACTTTAATAGTTCCTTGTCATGCAATCTTCAAATCAGAAAGGGTGATCACCACAAAACAAATCCCCAACCTGATATATACAAAAGGGGTATCTCTGCAGTTCAGTAGACTGGGACTTACGGCCTAGTCATTACAGTTTGTATTTTACCAGAATACAGGGCAGAGAACTCACACTCAAGTAAATATAAACTTACCAACCAGGATATAAAACCAGGTGTATTAGATAATAAGAAAGGTAAAATAACATTGGATTTTTTAAAATAGTGATCATTTCTCAATACCTTTTACGTTATTCTGAAAGATAGTTCAAATCATATAATAAAGATACTTTATGCATAATATCAAACTAAGATTAGAATTTACATTTGCCACTCCCAAACTAATCAAAGCACTGGAGTCTTTGAGTTCAATAATAATAGAATACATCCCAATTAATATAGTAAAGGATACACCTATAGTGAGAGATACAAAACACACTTCGAAATGGTTTTATGGTGAATGAGCCATTGTGCTATTTTCTAGAAAAGTGACATGAATCCGTGAAGCTAATTATTTGGACAATTTGAATATACTTCCATGACTGAGAATGAGGAGGTTTTATTTGGCTTGAATAATAGGAATTAGCTGTGTACATTGAATATAGGATGCCAGTTTCAACTAAATTGTGTTTTTGTGGCTCACTAAAATAAAATAAAAATGTAATTTTTTTCCAACTTATTTGAAAAGTTTATTAGCTACAGAAGATTTGAATAGTATAACAAATACCTATATATCCTTCAGTTAATTCAACAATTATTAACATTTTTGCCACATTTGCTTTCTCTTGGTCAAAAATTGCTGAATATTGGAAATGTCGTGTTTCAACTTGAAGCATATCTTCTTATGCTGAACGATTTGAACTTAAGCTACAGACATCATGACATTTCTCCTCTAAATACTTTACGTGTGCCTCCAAAGAGCAATGGCATTCTGCTACTTAAACCACCATACCATAACCACACCCAACCAATTTAACATGTTACAATAGTACTATCTATTATAAAATCCATAAAATTTCTCTGTAAAAAATCTGTAAAATTTCTCCAATTCCCTTGATAATGTCCTTTACAACTTATTTGGTGGTGGGGGAAGGAATCTGGAATCCAATCAAGAATTATGGACTATAGATTGCATTTAGTTACATGTATCTCTGTAGCCACCTTTAATTTAGAATAGTTCCCTAGTGTTTGTCTTGCATGCATTAAAATTTTTAAAGTCATTTAAATGTCCCACAACTTAAATTTCTTCTTCTTCTTTTTTTTAACAATTAGGTTTAGGTTAAACGTTTTGGCCAAGAGTACTACAAAGGTAACATTATGTCTGCCTGTAAAAGATTACCTTCTGTAAAGGACTGTACCTAGCCTCTCTTCTAGGTGTGTTCATTTTTCTATCACTAATTTGAATGAATTGCTAAGAAAGCACAGTCATTTGCTACTGTCACTGAAAGTATGAAATCCTACAATTCATTTAAAATAATTTGGTTGATTACACCTTGGACCTGGATCCCTTAACCATTTTACTCATGTGACTTAATAATGACAATTTGGGGTGCCTGAACACTTTGTGATTAAATTCCCTTCTCCCAACCCCCCCACCTCCTGACAGCTGATAGAATGGCCAGATTGGAAGTAAAGGAGTTTCATAGCACTTTGGTGTTCTCAGGCTAGCACAATGAATTTTTCTCCCAATATTGTTAAATATATATTTATTATATCACCACTACAACTTTGGAATACATAGGAAAACAGCAAAAAATGAAAGTTGTCTCCAAAAACAAAATCGTTTCCCCACTCTGTTCCAGACAGCATATGAGAAGCCTAAACATAATTGTTCACATTTAAAATTTTAAATAACTCTATAATTTAATAATAATATCAAAGAGCCAAAAAATTAGGCTTTTCTATCAAATAGATAGAAAATAAAGGAACTCCAAAAAATGTCAACAATATCCAGTATCTACCTGCTTTCAATCCACCTGGCAATTTTGATGTATAAATGAAGTTCTGTCATTTTTTAGAGGAAAATTCAAGAAGAGATCTTTCACATCTCTTTTCTAATCTCATTCATTCGCACATTATCTAGCGCTTGGTTCTGATTTGCAAATAAAAGACTACATTTGAAACACTTATGCCCAATAGGCCACTTATATTGGATAAAGTATATAGTTCCTGCAGCCTCTTTAAAGCCTTTTTGTAAAATGTAAAAGAATATATTTATCCTTGTCAACCTATCAAGTATGGAGCTACCCCAAATGCCATCAAATTCATTTGCCTTTTCAGCATTTTAGAATTTTTTGTTTTATTAGAACTCGTGAGGTTAGAATCCTTTATGTCAGGATGGTTTGTAAACTTTAAATCTTTTACAAATGCTGGGATAAAAAGGCCAAATGGATTTAAATGGACAAGGATAAAAACTCCCAAGTACTGGTGGCATTACATTTGGCAAGTCACTTAACCTCTCTGATCCTTAATTTTCCTTAAAAAATTAGAATGATAATAGCTACCATTTAGGAGTAAACGTATGAAAAGTACATGACATGAAGTTGGTGCTCAGTAAGTTGTAACTATTCATAATCTTGTAAAATCATGATCATAGCTCTAATTTCATATATTATGCTACTAATAACAGTTAGACTTGTTTAAATAGGTATGTAACATACATTTACTGTAGACTTTCTTTAGGTAAAGGTTTTCCTCCCTGGAAATCTATGGCTAATTTAGAGACACATATGCACGTACACATAGACACACTCACACTCACACAATTACACATGTATCAATGGTAAAATTTTGTGTGACTAAAGTACTGCAATGATATAAGGACATAATCGACCTTGGAGGGGGGAATAGCGACATATTTTGTTTTCCAGAATCCCAGCATACCTGCATTTGATGACCCATAAAAGAAATATACGCTGGAAAGCTGGAAAATGGAAACTCTGCTTGTGTCCCTACAGCAAAAATTTTGCCCAAAAACACATGCATTACTCGTGCTCTTAACATGCTTATCAAACCGAAAGAGATGAATTATCTAGAATGTAGCAATGCCCACCATGAATTCTGCTTAAGTGATTTAAAGCTTTAACCAATACTAATGTTTAAGAAGGGCTTTCTTGAACTCAATGAAGTTTTTGTTTTGTTGCTGTGTATCCTCATTTTTAATTCAAGTTTTACTTTTATTTGCATCATTCAGAATAATCAGCCAGTATTCTGTTTTGCGATCTAATCCATTTTGATATTTTTCTTTTAAATAGAAATCATAAGACTTTCTACTAAAGAGGAAAAAAGTGTGTTTAAATGCTTCCCTGCCCAAGAGACCTACATTTAAATGAATAAAAATAGCAGCACTAAGTAAAGTGTATAAACCTTACCTAGTGCTACCTGTATAATATATATATGTGTCCCCAAAATAATAGAAAGAAAAGAAAATCTTTGCTAGTTTAAAAAAAAAAGGAAAAAACTCTGAAGCATTTGTGAGCCTTTTCATAATTCCCATATAGTCAACTCTAAAATACTAATGTATAATAAAATAAAAATGTACAGTATTCTTACACAGAAAAGATTCAAAAATTCATCTTATATAATAATTTTTAATAAAAGGCTAAATCACTTACAAGATTTAGCTCTCTGAATATAGACTTATGAATGTTACTGCTTTAGTTTATATTTGGAAAGAAAATTACTCAACTGATAGCCCTTATTTATAGTCTTTAATGTCAGAGCTGCTAAAGTTACTGCTAAAAGTGCAATGTTATAAATTAAATAAGGTTAGTATGATTCTTAACAATAGGAAAATATAAGCCAATTTACAATAGCACAAAATTATAATAGCACAAAGTTTTTATATTTTTAGGCAAAATATAGTGTTATATATTATGTTACTAACTCAAAATAAATATTTGTTTATTTATAGCTGTAAAGCAGCAAGCGTTTAAAAGCTCCAATTTTTTTCTAAGACAAAATCGTAAAACCTCTACCTTCAGTCAGTCAATATCACCTCTAAGGTCTGAGAGCAAGTTTATCAGGCACTCACAGTCTATATTCCAATGCAACATTATTGTAATTAACTCTGTGAATGATTATACAAAATACGATTTATTATTTACAAAGCTACATTTATGACAGTAAGACACAATAATAATTACATTTTAAAAAACATTACATATTTATTCTGATCTTCAATTTAAAGACCCTAATCACATTCTAGCTTCTTTCTTAATAGGACAAATAGGTTTGGGCCAGAGATAATTCAAATGATGTAACAAATTTTAAAATCAAACAATCTAAAATAAGGACTTGGAAAGTTTTTTGTTTTTTTTTTTCCAAAGACACTTTTTCTCCTCCACCCTCTCTAGCAACCAACTTTTTTTCCGAGATGGGGAGGGAAAATGTTTACATTACCATCTACTACACCCATAAAAATTTACCAAAATCTCATATGTTTTTCTAATAGCATGGTTTCCTATTACTGTCATTTTGGTCCTTTTGTGTTTTACAGAGGAAATCCTCTCTGGTCCTAAAGGCTATAATGCCAACCCTCATTCATGAACAATTCCCTTATTATAGAGACTGGTGCAAAGTAAATCAGTGAACAGAAATGTAATACTGACCCAAACCCATCAAAATTTTCATGGAAAGAGGATAATCACATTCCAGGCTACTTTTGTGGGCTTTCATGGGAAATTCCTTTTAACAAAAAGTGATATAAAAATGATATTCACACAGCAAGGATAAGAACAGCAACTAAAGGTTTGAAAAGCCCACCAGGAGAGAAAATTCAACCCACTTACAATAAATCAACTGCTATATATTTCTCTAGGTTTAGTACCCAAAAAGAACATGATATGAATCCATTTTTTTCTGTTCAGATTCTTTTTAATCCTACAGATAAAAACTACCCTACTGTTTCCAAATGCTTTTTCATTTTAATGGTAAAAATAGCTACCAAAAAGATGGGATTTCACTGTGAATCTCTTACCCACTATACGCTATTGCAAAGTAGAAAATATATACACATACTTTTTTAAAGTCACTAATTGCTAGCTTGTATTTTTTAAGGCTGAAATATTTTATTAATGTCATTAGTTAGATTATCAATATTCTCTCAATAGTAAAACTTCAAATACCAAAATAGCATCAAAGAATCACACTGTTAAATAGATTTTATGCACATGATACTTTTAAAGCAATATAGTTCTCACAACGAATACCAGCAAACTGCATTTGTTTGGTAAACTCTTAACCTGCCTAATTTCAAATTCTTACTTCTTAAAAGCATGATATAGATTATTCGTACACTTAGTAAAGTGCAACAGAGAAAGAGGCTTTTGACAGACTAATCAAATTGACTTATAATAATCCCTCTATTTGGGTGGATGAGAAAATTATGATAAAAGATTTTAAAACAAAGTTCTGATATTAAATGCTATATTCTACTTGCATTAATTGCTCTAAACAAGAACTTTAAAGAGAAATGAAATTATATCATCCACCCAATATCCCATAACTGTCAAAGTATTACTCTATTTTATAGCTCACATTTTTCCTTGAACATACTTGCTTTTTAAATATTTGTTCAAAAAATTTAACTAACACAATTTATCCTCTTAATGGGGTTATTTTATTTATTCTTGTAGAAAAGAATGACTCATGCTGACACTTCTAAAAGATAATTATTTTGACAAATATAATATTCATAGAAATCTTACAAAACGTATTTTTACTTGAATGGTGTTGAATATAACAATTGTAAAGATAGTTCTCTAATATGTTAACTTCTCTCACCTAGACTCATACAGCCATTTTGTTTTTAGTCTCTCACTTACTCACAAGCAGATTTATCATTTCTGAATGATGAGGATGTACTTTTGAAATTTTGCACAATTGCAATGAAAATTATAAGCTATAGTGCACAAGTAATATTCTTACTTTATATTTTAAAAGACTTAGTGATAATCTAAATTGCCAACTCCTAATATCAACTTCGTTTACATTTTAATGATTAACTCGGTCAACTACTATAGACTTTATTTTTAAGAGCGCAGTGATTACATCACTATTTTTGGTTACCATAAATCATAATTATTAATAGTCAGGTATTACTTTATTCTCATAATGACCTTATCACCTAGCTGAAGCTGTTTTTCTGAATTGAAAGACAATACTGATTATTAATTATGCCACTGTGTATCACCTATATACATGATCTGACTATATATCATTCTGAATCAGTTAAAATAGGTGATGGTTTTCAATATAATTTTAAACGTATGCACTCTAAAAGTTAAAAACAGAAGAATGCTATGAAATTATGGTATTTTGACCATTCTCTAGTTTAAAGACAAATCTTCCTTCGTAATCAGCCAATGTTTGTAACACAATTTTTATTACTCCTAAAGATCAGGGTAAGATTTGGCTAATTGGAAATATGGGACAAAACTCTCAAGTAAGATAAGTTAAAAAAAAAAAGAAAACTTGGACATAATGAACTATGTCACGTACTGCCCGTGAACATTAGGTATCTTTCTCTCCTGGTGTGTCAGCAAAGCCACACACATTCTTTCTTGCTACAAATCTGTAAATCTGAAAAGGAGTAAAGAACATGAATAGAAAATCTCTTTATAGAATAAAAAAGCATGGGGTGTTATTAAGGAGAACTGTAAGCCCTATTCTATTCATAGTAATTACAGGATCAGATCAGGTTAATGTGCGGACCTAGGTCAATAAAGTACTGTAGGTTCACGGCTTTAATCTCTTTCAATCCTATAGTCTGCGATGCTGACTGCTCTGCTTGACTCAACAAATCACTATAGGTAACATGGATGGCATGGGAATTTTTGGAAGAGTGGAAATATATATATGCAGTCAGTCTCCAGTTTCAGAAGATGAAAAAAAAAAACTAATGTCTCAGAATAATTTGACAAGTTTTTCTCTCTCAACTGAAATAATAAAGGCCAAATTTCATTTCTAGGTAATGCCATTTTTAGTCCTCTTTTCACAATAAAATCTGTTTCCTTATTAAATTTTTCAGCCACCCATCATTCACAGAAGATATTACACAATCTTGATAAACATATAAATGAGAACTAAAATAGATTAGAATTTGGCCTTATGCACTTTGAGATAATCCCTTTCGTTTTCCTACAATTTTCTCTAAAATTTCTGTGGAGGATAAATAACTAAAAATTCAAAACTTGATATCTCATGCCCAGAGATAATTTGTTTTTTTCTCTGAAAAGTGCTTTCCAGGTTCTGTTTCTCCCCTAATATTGTGAAATTTTCTGCAGTAAAGGATACAAAATCTTTTTTTATGATTTGTCAGGGTTATGATGATTTTTTTTTTTTAAAGTTTGTTTGGGGTTAGTACCAAGAACATCTTACTCTTGGAAAAAATTTAGACTATGTGAAATAAATAATTCTTTAAACAGTTGTCTCATTGTACAGTGATCCATGCAATATCCATTAAAAATGAGAGACACTAAAATTTTGAAAATGAAATTTCTCCTTTGAGTTTAATGCATATGAGTGAAATGTACAGTAATCCTTTAGTGATTCTTTTCCTTCTTCAGGGTTTTGGTAACTGCTTTTGCCACTGATTGCCTCTTAAATTATCAGTCGCTAAACAACAGCTTGTATTCAAAACCTGCCCATTCTAGACCCTGGAAGAAGCCTATAGAAGAGAAGAGCAAATGAAAGAGAACTGGCGTATATGTGATTGCATCACTCCTGCACTCCAGCATTGGAATATCTCATACTTTGTCTTTCTTTCCCTTCAAATAAGTAGGGTACTGATGAACAAAACACAGAGTAATCATAATAAAGGAGGAATTGTCAAAATACTCCAAAAGGCTATTAAGGTATTGTTATAATGGAATAGCCTACTCTGGACCCTGACCATGTATATTTTCACTTTTTAATCACTTAGCTTTTCTATAGATTGCTAGGTAATTATGTCTAATATGGATACCAAAGTACTTATAACAGCAATATTAAAATAGACTTGTTTGTCTTAGTATGCAAGCACCTTGAAGGTAGGAACTGTGTTTTCTATATTCCTTTAAAGTTATTATGGACTTATTAATTTGAATCATAATTATCACTTACTATAGATTTATCCCCCAAATTAAACAGGTAATTATTTTTATTTACTGTAACTCACTCATTTAATATCACTCAACATAAGTAATTTATCCTATGAACACAAAAGAGTATGTTGAAAGTTAAATATAAGGAATTATTTAGCAGAACTGACCATTTGCCATAATAAAGGAAAAGATGTGTGTGAAAGCAGAGGTCATCACAAGGAAGTTTTCAAAAATGGTTCAAAAAACCAACCTACCAAATATGTTACTACTTGAATGATGTGAGTGATGGTAAACGCCAGCATGCAATATGGCAAAAATGAATCAATCAGTTCAGCTTAGTTCAGCCTCTGCAACTGGCCATCTGGCACAAAATCAACCGAATGTATCCCTGCATATTCATCTTCATTTTCACAAATACTCAAGAGAATGTCATTCTAGGGCAAAATAAAATTAAATCACCATAATTTTTAAGACATCTTTCCTTTCATACTCTCTTGAGAATACTGTGTTTATATGAGAATACCTATTGCTATAAGGTTGTATAATTCTTATTTGGATGTATTCTCTCTTTTCTAAAGGTTGAAGATAAAACATTTAATCACAAACTTTTAATTTTTCAAAAAAATATTCTTTTGGAAGAGAGAAACTTCTATAAGTAGGGCTGTTCACCTTTTAGTTGAGTTAATCAATAGATCAAGTGACCAAAGCCACTTTCATAGAACTTAATAATTTCATAATTGCACTAATCTTGAAAGTTGGCCTAACCTATGATTAGTTATGTTTAACACGGGCAAAACAATACAACATTAGCTCACATTTCAATTTATATTTACATGAAATAAAAAACTAAAATTTCATTTGATCAAATGAAAGTTTTACATAACATTATTATATAAAATTAGCCAAATACTTTATAAAATCCTGAAGAGATAAGGCTAGATATTATTTCATTATTTTGTAATAGTTTTGAAATTCTATTAATATTTGCTTTTCAGGTGGAAGCTATAGTTTATACTTATACTCTTTGGTTCATTTTGAATTAAAATAGAATAGTTTCTATTTTTTTTAAAGATTTTATTTATTTATTTGACAGAGAGAGAGGGAGATCACAAGTAGGCAGAGAGGCAGGCAGAGAGAGAGAGGGAGAAGCAGGCTCCCCACTGAGCAGAGAGCCTGATGCGGGGCTCGATCCCAGGACCCTGAGATCATGACCTGAGCCGAGGGCAGAGGCTTTAACCCACTGAGCCACCCAGGCGCCCCGAATAGTTTCTATTTTTAAGATTAATATCCAGTAGAGAACTGAATCAAGTATATTATTTATTTTATCCATTTGTTTTTGTCCCAGAACCGAACCACTAAACTTTAAGCTTTGACTCTTTGAATAAAGTAAATGAATGTTAATTAAGACACATCAAAACACACTAAGTAAATCAATTTTAAGCAACCTTATTTCCCAAATTATGATTATAAGTATAAGAATTATAAAACACTTAATTAAAGAAATAGTAATAATTAAATTCCACTCACTACGATTTTGCTCATTAAAAAGATACTTTGTTAGAAGTTTTTAATTTTAAATGGATCAGAGATAACTTAGATTTCTTCTTCGTACATTGCTCTTTTTTTCATTACTTGAAAGGTTAAATTGCAAATAATAGTTCATTCTGTATTTGAGAAAAGAAGCTTATCAGCAAATAATTTCTGAGCCCAATATATTGTTATAAAATGTTTCTTTTGAGAATTATATACTGATCTATATCAATCATAGTAATTTTTTTCCCATTATTTATCCTGCAGCCTGTTCTGTTTTAAAGTTTTACTGTACCTCTGGCAATGTTTCCTGAAACAATTTCAGCCCAGAGCCAGCTAATGGCTTAGGATCATTTCTATAGATCTTGGTTTGCCTTTTTGGATGTGTGTGGCCTTCAGGGATGTTACAGTTTGCTGTTTAGTAAATTGACTCACAGTTTGAAAGCATTCTTTTGTCATTAAACACACATGAAAAGGGGGACTCTCTCCAGGCAGAATACACCATCAGATTGAATGGACAAAAACTTGGAACCACCATCAGTATTAAGAATCCCAGACTCATCATCTTCAATCTGCTCAACTTAAAGAAAATCAGAGTCAGGTTTACTGTGGCTCATCTTTCTGTTGCATCATTGATTTAGAAATGTTGCCAAGTACATGTAAATATAAAATAAAATGAACTTGGCTATAAAGATTTTGTATTTATTTATCTACTTTGTGAATCACTGTACCCATATTTATGGACTCTTTTTAAGGCTTGGAACTTTTTGTTCATAAATCCAACAGCTTTTAATTTCTGAACATTAAGCTCTTGATGAATAGCTTACATTCATGTATTTTTAATATTTTTTAAATAACACACACATATATTATCTCACTTGATCCTTAGAATAACTTGCAAAAGAGTATAAGTGCTTTCCCCCTTATTTAAAAAGCAAAGAAATAGAATGATAGAAGTTATATAACTTGCTCAAAGTTACCTTCTAATTAGCGAGGGAGGTAGATTCACAACTGACAAATCTAGACTGCTGGAATTTCTGTTGTACCTCAATCCTCACTTCTTATAGAAGGCCAACCCCAGAAAAGAGCTTATTAAACTGCAGCGTTTTGAGATATCTACCTGCTTCTTCTGAAAAATCTCTAAGCTCGCTACAAAATGAGTGAGCAGATATCATCCAGAGCCCTCTTCCCATTCAAGTACCACCATAACTATTCCCTGCCTTTTAAAACTAAAATTTGGAAAACAAAGTTCAAGCATACTACCTCCTTTCTCTAGTCCAGCCATTCCTCAAGCTCTTTCAGGCTAACACAGGTCTACAATTCTAGACTCATGTAGCTATCCCCTCTGTGTTCCCTCAGCACTGTGTACTTCCCCATACATGACACATCTGTTTTTCCCACAACACTGAGTTCTTTAAGATAAAGGACCCCATCATCTTCCGAACTTCTGTGTTCACCATACCTGGCATAGTAGCTAGCATAGCACACACCTCAAATATTTGTTGAATGAAGGAATGTATAAAATAATCATAATGAGATTTAAAAGGCATTATTTTAAGAAAGGAACTGCCTTTGATTGGAAAAATATCTCAATAAGCTATTTGAGGTAAACAATGAGAGTTGAAGGCATGGATTGGAACAAGAGAGCACAAGCAGCAAAGGAAAAGAATAGCTAAATTGTTTCCTACAAGATGAAGAGGGATTTGGTCTTTGCTAGAGAGTTGAGAAAGAACAAATAAAGAAAAGGAGCACAAAAAGATGGTGAAAGGAATCCCTGAAATGGACTAGTTGGAGACCCCTGGTGGTGGTAGGATCCCTCTGAAGCTTCTGCACTACTGAAATATAAAACCCTCCATTATCTCCTTTCATATCATCCCACCCCTCGTTTGAGTAAAATTTCCCACACTCACAGGTATTATATGTAAGGCTCTTTGAAAATTGTGGAAAGACCTGAGTTTCATACCTAGACTAACCGTGAGGAAAACAAGTCATAGTCACCAGAGTTGATGGCCCAGTATTCATGACAACAAAAGCCTATCAGAAATGTGATGAAATTCAGAGGTGAGCTTTGAATTTCTAGAAACACAGAAATGTGGGCTCAAGCCAGTCTTATATGGATCTTAAGGAGATAAGACACTTGAGTTGCCATGAAAATTTCCTAATAAGAGAATAAATGAAACCAGGCAATATAAATTACAAAAAGAGAAATTTAATTCATTTATTCACACAAACATCCATTTATTCAGTTAACTTTGATTAAGCACCAAGGTATTTCAGTTGCTAGAAATAAAGTTTCATTTCTTATAAAACTTACAGTATGAGAGAAATACAGATGAGCTCTGACAGATGCTAAAATAGATGAACGGGTAGAATATTATGGAGGTACTTAAAGTGGCACCTAAACCTGACTCAAGTTTATCAGAAAAGACTTTCAGTAACTCATGTCTAAGTTGAAAATTAAAAGCTCCAGTTGAAATATTGGTAGGAATAGTCCAGGCACAGGAAACAGCATATGTGAAGTCCTGAAATGAGAGGGAGACTGGCATGTTGAGCATTTGAAAGTCGTGTTGAAAGGCTGGAGCCTTGAGAGAGAGCTTAAATTGATGAAGGATGAGGGTGGAGTGATATACAGGGGACAAATCATGAAGGATTTGTAAGCCATGTTAAGGAGCTTGTGCTTTACGCTGAAGCAACATGGAGTAATTAAACAGTTCTTAGTGCAAGTGTTACATGGTTAGATCCTCGGGAATGATCATTCTGGCTGCTGCGTAGAGATGGGATTATAGCAAGGCAGCCTGGAGGTGGAGAAACCAGTTGGATGAATTAGTATTCCCAGTGAGAGAATGATGATTGAAGTAGGGAAGGGATCATGTGCATAGGGAGGATTTAAACTACTTAGGGATATTTAGAGATAATATTCACTACATGGGGTGGTTAACTGCATATGCACATGGAAATAGAGAGAGACATCCAGGAAGACACGCAAGGTTGGGCAACTGGGTGCTGCCCCTCACTGTTACATATAAATCGTAGGAAAAGAAACACATCAGGAGGGAAAAATAATAGCTTTTTTGGAAACAAGTAGAGTTTGATATTCATATGAGACTCTAAGTGGAGGTCTTCAGGAAATCTTTGGGCACCCAGGGAAGCTCAGGAGAGAGATCTGGGATATAGAGTTGAAAGTTATAACAAAATAGACTTAAGAAAAAAAAAAAAAAAACAGATAGTACTTCAAGGCCAGAGTGAATAAGATCATCCAGAGAACATGAGACAGGGCTCTAGAATGGCCTTTGAGGAAAACCACCACTTATCAGTAAGATAAATCCTGAAAGGTATTCACAGATTTTTCTATAAAAAAGCATTTCTGACTTTTCTGAAGGAGTTTCAGTGGCAAAGTTCATGAAGCTGGAAACCAATTCAGCATGTGAAGGAATAAAAGGAGGACGAAGACATAAAAAATAATAGGAGTACATAAAATTTAGCTATGATAAGGACAGCATAAGCTAGGGAAATATGACAATTTTTAATACATGATATATGAGCCCGCTTAACTGTTGATAAGAAAGAGCTAATAGAAAGGGAAGATGGAAGAGAGAGATGGTCAGTACTATAAATATCCTCTTATTTAGGCAGGAAAAGATGCAAGAACTGTTTAAGGAAAGAAGAAATCCTTAATACAGTAAACAGGATGGGGGCAGGAGAGATGGGGCATTCCTGCCCAATGACTTCTAACCTTTCTGTGGAATAAGACCAGGGATCCTCTGCTGACATGAGGGACAGCAAGGAAGAGAGAACACAGGTTCTGGTGGGGCCAAAATTTTAAAACAATCCTGAGGCTTGAAATAACATTTGTGGAGAATGAGTGAGAACTGACTGGAGAAAGACGGGAGTGCTAGATAGCAACGTCAAAAGCACAAGTGAGGTGAAGAACATAAATTTGTGTGTTACTCTACCCAAATTATTTTTAGAATCTTGGCAAGAAAATAAGGTGATGATCAGTGATGTCTCAGTGGAACAAGACATCCAAGCACCTGGCCTTCAAGAGGCTTCAAGGAGAGTGGGAGGGGCTGATGCTAAGGTATCTCTAATGCCACATGCTCTATTTATCTGGAAGCAACTTTAAAATTGCAAGGGCATTTATTTTTAAGAAAAAAATTACTTTCTGGGACACATTATCTAAATAAGTGACATCTATATGACTGTATAAATTTAGTTCAATATTTTAGGAAATGGACAATAAAGAAAATTCAGTTAATTTTCTCTTAATGCATGGAACCATTTAATCAAATGCACTTCCACAGGCCTTTAAGAGTACCACCTGCCTAGCACTGGGCTGTGTTATAGAAACAAAACTGTATTTTAAAAGCATTTATTAGACCTATTACTAGTGATGCCAGTTAATACAGAAGGCCTTGAAAAAATTTTAATTGCTGGATTCCATGATTCTATTTATTAATTTTTAAAAAAAAGTGTCTGTCTTGTTGCTCAGTACACAAAGATGAAAAACAGTTTCTGTTCTCAAAAAGCTCACAGAAGGGACAAAGATAAACTTGTAATTGCAACAAGTGCAATAATGCTATGAATGAAGTACAAGGACAAAGGAGGAGAGCCTGATTGTGCCTCATTAATGAGCTCAAAGAAGACTTTCACTGTGGTTATAAATTCAATGTATACTTAAACTTACTTATTTTTAATTATACATATAGATATGGACACATTACAGGAGTGAGTTGAGATCATATTCTGAGATTCTTTCAACAGTAAACACTGGCAAATCTAGACCTGTAATTCCAATATCCCAATATTCTACTTTTTTATATGTCTATGATACTATAAATCAATCACCTGAGCTTAACCTGAAATAGGTTTGCAAAAGCTTAACATCATATTCAAAAATAAGGATTAATCTTTCTCTGTTACATTATTGTTTGATTACAGTCAGCCATCTGGTATTTTTGAGTTACAGTTGATAGTAGTGCTGCCAGGAGCGGCAGAATCCATAGCAAATCTACTCTTGCAGAACACTATATGCTAGGATTGCAAGGTGCGGTACACATGAACAATGCAAATGGCAGAACTAAGAACAATTAAATAGGATTTTTTTTTTTGCAGTCTTTATTTGAAAGCTTATGTTCTAATGCTGTAGGTCAAGGAAGGTACTAAATATATAATTCTCTGTCCATTGTTATTCAGTGCTTTTAAGCTCATCTATAACCAGATTATTAAAAAGTACAAGGGAGATATGAAATGAGCTGGTAGAGCAAATATTATATTGGAAAACATTTATTAAATACAGCATGTTATCAAGATAGTTGAAAATACATTAAGTCAGATTCTCTTGAGTGCCTAAGCACCAGTAGAAAATTTGACACTTGATGTAGTACATTAACTCTTTCATGGTAATATTTAATGAGTTCTTTCCTCAGCCCCTGTGCATTAGTGAACACACATCATAAAACTGGCTTCATCCTGAGAGACTGAAATCCTCTCACCTCATAGTAGATGCTACTATTTTGGCAGTGGGTTATGATTCTTGGAAAATAACTAACCTGATTCCTTGAAGATGTCACATTCTCTGTTCCTATAACTCAGTTTCTAACAGTAATGGGGAAAAAATCATGCAGCTGTATACATCTGTGCACAAACTCATAGTTTACAGCTTCAGTCAGGTTTCTCAACCCTTTCTAGTAATAGTTCTACCTGTTTAATTAGCTTTCTTAATCATTGCCACAATAACATAATAACTATTTTTATTAGACATAATTGACATATGATAAATGATACATACTTTAAGTGTAGAGTTTCATAACTTTTGACATATTTAAACACATATGAAATCATCAACACAATCAAGATAACAGACATATCCCACACCCGCAAAGGTTTCCTTGTGACCCTTAGTCATCCTTCTCTCCTAATATTTTATCCCCAGGCCACAACTGACCTGCTTTGCCTCATAACAGATTACATTTTCAATTTTTATATAAAGAGACTCACAGTATGTATACTTTTATGTCTGGCTTCTTTCACTCTGCATGAGAATTATAAAATTCTATTTTGCTGTTCTTTGTATCAGTGGTTCATTCCCTTTTATTGCTGAGGAGTATTTAATTTTGTGAGTAAACCACAACTTATTTATCTCTTAACCTACTGATGGACATTTGGATTTTTTTCAAGGTTTTGGCTATTGCAAATATAGCTGCTATGAATATTCATGTACAAGTCTTTGTATAGGCATATGCTTTCATTCTCTTGCATAAATACCTAGGAGTGGAATGTCTGGATCATATGGTAAGTATATATTTAGCTTTTTAAAAAACTGTCAAACTGTTTTCCAAAGTAGTTGTATCATTTTAAATTTCCACCAGCATTCTTTTGATTAGTGTTAGCATAGTATATCTTTTTCCATCCTTTTTTTATTTTTAAACTATTTATGTCTATATATTTAAAGTGGGTTTCTTGTAGATATCATGTAGTTGAGTATTTCCTTTTTATCTAGTCCGAGAACCTCTGCCTTTTAGGGGGGGGTGCTTATACAATTTACATTTAATGTGATTATTGATATAGTGCTGTCAAAATCTACCATCCTGTTACAGATTTTCTATCTCATGTGTTCTTTGTTCATCTTTTCCTCTTTTTCTGAATTCTTTTAGATTGATATAGTATTTTTTTCTGATTACACTTTATTCCCTTTGTTGGCTATCATTCAGTGCGTGTGTGTGTGTGTGTGTGTGTGTGTGTGTGTAGCAATTGCTTTGGTTTTTAGTATACATCTTCCGCTCATCAGTCTACCTTCAATTAATATTATAAAACTTTCCATGTGACATAAGAACTTTAAAATAACACACTTTTATTGCTGTGTAGTCTTCGCAACCATTGTGCTATTGTTTCAAACACTACTAAATATGTTATAAAGCTCACACTATTTTGTCACTACTTTTGCTTTCAATAGTTAATAGTCTTTTAAAGAGATTTTTAAAATGAGATTTACACTGACTCATATTTTTACCATTTCTGGTGATCTACATTCCTCTGTGTAAATCTAGAGTTCCATCTGGTGTCATCTGTCTTCAAACTGAAGGCCTTATAACATTTCTTGTCAGGCAGGTCTGCTGGTTATTAACTCTTCCAGGTTTTATTTCTCTGAAAAAGGTCTTATTTAATTTTATTTCTAAAAAATATTTTTGATTATAGTTTTTCTTTCTTTAAGTACTTTGAAGATGCTGTTCCACTGATTTGCAGTGGAATGTTCCACACATTGTTTTCAGTGAGAAGTCTGTCATTCTTATCTTTGTTTTTCCGTACCTAATACATAATTTTTCTCTGAGTCCTTAAAGACATTTTTTAACACTGGTTTTTTTCCCACCTTTTTAACACTTAAGCATGATGTGCTTTGCTGAAGCTTTCTTCAAGTGCTGTGTACTTGGGTTTATATAATTTTGCTCAAAATTTGAAAAATTTCAGCCATTATTTCTCCAAATATTTTTATAATCCTCTCTTCAGGAATTCCACTTTCACATATATGAGGCAGCTTTACACTGTTCCACTACTCATTAATGATTTATCTTTCAGTCATTTTTCTTTTCGTGTATCATCCTGGATAGTCAATTTTACTTTGTCTTCAAGTTCATTGCTCTTTTCTTCTGTAATTTCTGACCTGCTATTAACACCATCCAGTGTGTTTTTCACGTAAGACAGTCTTTTTCTTTTATCTCTAGAAATTTTATGTTTTTCATATATATATTCCATGTCTCTACTTAACATGTTCAATCCTTCCTCTACCTTCTTGAACATATAGAATATACTTATAATAACGATTTTTAATGTATTTGTCTAGAATATCTATCATTTGTATAATTTCTGTGTCTGTTTCTGTTGACTGACTCTTCTCTGTATTATGTGTCATATTTTCCTGCCTCTCTGCATGCCTGGCAATTTTTGATTGGATGCCAGACATTGTAAATTTTACCTTCTTGGGTACAGACTGTTCCATATTCCTATAAATATTCCTGAGTGCTGAATATTTTTATATCCCTATATATAGTCTTGAACATTTTTCTGAACCTTAGTCAAGTTAGTTAAAAACAAGCCGATTCTTTTGAAGCTTAATATTTTAGCCTAGAGTAAATTTTGCCTCACTACTATAGCAAGTAGTAATCTATCTGATGTCCTATCAGTTACAAGTTTTTCCACGAAGGCTAGTAGAAAGAGGTACTTTTTCTGACCTGGGTGAATTCCCACGACAGTTTCTTCTGTTACTTATAAGTGGATAGTTCCTTCACACGCATGTGATGATCAGTATTCAGCTGAATAACTGATGGCACTCTGAGGATCTCCTCAGCTACTTCCTTCACTCCCTCTCTCTCTCTCTACACACCCTCTGCAAACTGTAGCTACTTTAACCTCTCTGAAGTGACACTTTTGTTTTCTCAACTTAAAGACTTTAAGCTCCATATGGATTGCCCTTTCCTGCATTATGGCTGGAAACTCTCCAGGCAGCCAGCTGGGGAAACCATAGGATTACCTCATTCTTCCCTCTCTCTCAGGAAAGGGATTACTGTCTTTCTTTACCTGATATCCAGTGTCTGAAAACCATATTTCTTATATTTTGTCCAGATATCTATTTTTAAAAACAAGAAGTTCAATCAAGCCCCTATTACCTCATCTTAATCAAAAGCAGAATTCCACAATAAATGTATTAAATCTTTAGCATTTTCAAGTTTCCTACCCACCTTCTTCCTACCAATGCCTGTTTCAAAAAACAATCTTACTCAAAACCTTGTGTATAACTTATTAACTATCTATCTCTATACTCTACAGTTTACCTAATCTATAACCACTTCTTAATTCCTTCCTTTCCTCCCCTTAAACCCAACTTCTCAGCTTCATCAGGAACAAGTTTCCATTTTATCATTTCTTCATTTTGTACCATCAGCCTCACCCTCTGTTCTCACTGTTTTCCTTTGGCTTCCCTTTCTCAAATGCAGTCCATCTTCTTTAAATGATGGTAATTCCCCAGAGTTTTGTCTTTAGTCATCTATAGAATCTTTTTAACTGTATTAGTCTGCTCAGCCTACTATAATAGTGCCACGGATTGGGTGGCTTCATCAATAGGAATTTATTTTCTTATAGTTCTAAAAGCTGGAAGTCCAAAATCAAGGTGCTGTCAGGATTAGCTTCTGGTGAGGCCTTTCTTCCTGGCTTTTAGATAGCCACTTTCTCACTGTGTCCTCACAAGCACTTTTCCTTGTGGACGCTCTTCTGGTGTCTCTTGCTCTTCTTATAAGGAACTAGTACTAATGGATTAGGGCTCCACCTTTATGACATAATTTAACCTTAATTACCTCCAAACAGTCACATACATTAGAGGTTAGGGCTTTCAAAATGTGAATTGTGCAGAAACACCTTTCAAACCATAACACAAACTTACTTTATCCTTTCCTATTTTGTCAACTCTTGACTGCTACCAAATCCTAATCTCCAGCCCAACCTCACTGCTGACCCCCAAACCATTTACCTAAATCTCTACTGAACATTCCCACTTGGATTTGATACCTACACTTTATTTAATATGTTCAGAATTAAACCCCATTATCTATCCCCTCGACAGCATGTTTCCCAAGTTCACGTTCTCAGTAAATAACATCACCTTTCATCCAATCTACCCACCAGAAACTATGGGAGTCATTCTTTACCCTCATGCCTCTCAATTACCAACTACATCCAATTGTTTGCCAAGTCTTACAAAGTTTGTCTCCTTAATATCTTCAGAATATGGTTCTATTTTTTTATTTCTACTGTGACGGCCTTAGTACAAAAGCTCTACTTGGGTTATAATGTATCTTGTCCAAGCTCACCTCTTTCTAACCATGTTCCACTCTACTGTCATGATAATACTTTTAAAAATAAGCCTTACTTGCATGTTAACATTCAGACTATCATTGATATCAGGATAAACCAAAAGTCCTTAACATGACCTATAAGACTCTTCCATGACTTATTTATTACATCCCTCTCTAACTCTTCTCTGTACCTCTTCTTTTTCCCAACATTTTACCACTTAAACCTTGTAATCTGTAATGAATTTTTTGTAATTTGTCAAATACAGCTTGCTGTAGTAAGGCTTTATGATTTTGTGTTACTCTCTGGATCATTCTCTTGATTACTAGTTTTGTTCTTCAGAACTCAAAACAGAGGTTATTGTTTCTCAATAGTTACTGAACTGGATTCATTCTTCTTATCCTGGATTAGATGTTGACTTATGAGTTCTGTGACTTTCTTCTATTGCATCTCTATGATATGTAGCATTTACTTGCCTGGTACTTTATTAGATATAGTCTTCTAGAGAGCACATATTCTACCATTTTTGGAGGGGAGAGGGGCATGGGAGAGAGAGAGAGAGACAGAATCTTAAGCAGGCTCCATGCTCAGGGGGTAGCCTGATGCAGGGCTCAATCTCACAACCCTGAGATCATGACCTGAGCCGAAATCAAGAGTTGGGTGATTAACCAACTGAACCACCCAGGTGCCGCCATATTCCACCCTTTATTTCTCCATAACAGCATCTAGTATGATAGCAGTTACCTATAAAAGTTTGAGGAAGGAAAACCTTAATAAATAGAGATATATAATTGATCTCATTGACCCACAAACTCATTCTATAAAACTACAAGATATCTAGAATACATTTTCATATATTATAAACAAATACATATTTTACATTCTCCTATTAGAAAAATAGCTACATTAGAAAATACGTTGCTGAAAAACACCACACAAGCTCCAGTCAGATACAGCTAATACACAACAACTTTACTCTCATGCAGGAAATTTATTTTTATATCTGAAACTATAGGCTAGAGAGTTATTTACTGGAGCAGAGATAGTTATAAAGATGTTCATGTCGACTTGATGCCGTTTGACATAATACTCAAGCATTAAAAAGCCTATTCATCCAGGTTTCACTTCCCAGTCAGCTGGCTCATTACTTGATCCCCACTCTTCAAGTTATATTGTTCTTTGTAAACCCTCAAACTCCCCTAGAATCTTAGCTCCAGATTAAAATTTCACCATCACTCAGTCCCACTTGGTGATACTTTCCTACCACTCATTTTCTACTCAAGTAACTAATTCTTCTTCCCAAAATGCTGCCCAGATGCTTCCAGACTCAACATTCTCTCCTCTTCCATAGCTTTCCCGATATTCACAGTCAACACGATCATTTCTTTACCCATCTGATTTATCCTTATTTCCAGCCTCCAGACTCATTTTGAATTCCTTCCTCAATCTACTCTAGTTCTTTCTATCCCCTACCAACTCCAACTGTAAAGCTGCTGTACTCCAGATAAAACCATCACTATCACATAGGCTGCCTGACACAGGAGTCCCAAATGGGACAGACATTCTCAAACCAAAATAAAACTATTAATATTCCTGATGATAGAAACTTTCAATCTCTATTCAAATTCTGCAGAAGGACATTTTCAATACACATTTCAATTTGAATGTGTGAGTCATAGTGAAAGTCAGCACTGACATCAAATATGCCCTAATCTTCTGCAATTGGCCTCACTCTGATAAGTCAGAATCACTTAGAGACTTATATTAACTGTGATATATCCAGGCTTGCAGCCCTTTTCTTGCTCCAGCAGCCAGGATAAGTCCCATTATTCAGTTTGTCCCTAGATGTCCTTAGTCTCTAAGACCAAACCAAACCTTCACCTTCAACAGGAAGTTACTTTTGTTACTTCTCTGACCTGGATCCTGGGTTCCAGTTTTGATATTTGAATTTGTGGTCTGACTCATAGCTTGCTGTGATAGTTAATTTTATGCATCAACTTGACTAGGCTATGGGGTGCCCAGATATTTGGTTAAACATTATTTCCAAATATGTCTATGAGGGTTCTCTTGATGGCATTTCTCTCCATCAAAATGGATAGTCTCCCAGACCTGCATCTCTATCAAAATCTAACTTATTATCTGCCCCTTCTAGTCTATAATGAATGTAAAATGTAATTTGAGAGCCTGTATCTATCCAATCCCCAAGAGTTAGATAACCTAGATTAACACAAAACATCAGCCCAAACTTTTTAAATGAGCCTATCTTCAGGAACTTTAAGAGATGTCCATATAATTTAGTTGTTTAGAGACAGCACGAGTGGGTGAGGGGCAATGGGAGAGGGACAAAAAGACTCCCTGCTCAGGAGGGAGTCCAGTGCAAGGTTCCATCCCAGTACCCTGAGATCATGACCTAAGCTGAAGGCAGACCTTAACCAACTGAGCCACCCAGGTGCCCCTATAATTTAGTTCTTGAGAATAAAGCATAAGGTATGACAGTTTGCTGAGTGCAGTCCACAGTTCAAAAAATGCATCAAATATTTGACTTTTTCCATTTTTAAACCTATTTAATTCTTCTTAATTATTATTTAGTGCTTTATTTTTTGTACTGCTAAGGAATACAAAATAACAAACAGGTCCTAAAATAGGGATAGTTGTTCATCAATGGAATAGGGTACTATTTAAAACAATTTTACAGGGTGCCTAGGAGGCTCAGTTGGTTAAGCGTCTGACTCTTAGTTTCAACTCAGGTCATGATCTTGGGGTCATACAATGGAGCCCCATGGTTGGGTTCTATGTTCAGTGCCAAGTCTACTTGTACTCTCCCTCTCCCCGTCCCTCTCTCTGTTTATGCTCTTATATGTACTCTCTCTCTCAAATTAAATAAATAAAATCTTTAAGAAAAAACAGTTTTACTTCAATGTATGAATACATAAAAATAAAGTGGTTATATGTGTATACATAATTAAAACTAACACTTCTGACATTTTCTCTGTCAATAGTATAGTATTAATTACATATATCACTATATAAATACACACACATATATATATACACACACACACACATATCACTTAGTTAACAATGGATTTTCCATCAAATGATATGTTGGACTTTTTTTTTTCATGTTGGACTTTTTTAAACACAAAAATTCTGACCTAATTTCAAAAAATCACAGAATAACATAAATAGTAGAAAAAGTAAATTGCATCGAATATTTCATTTTATTTTTTTTAAAGATTTATTTATTAATTTGGCAGGGAGAGAGCACAAACAGAGGGAGTGGCGGGCAGAAGGACAGGGAGAAGCAGGGTCCTCGCTGCAGAGGATGCCTGATGTGGGGCTCAGTCCCAGGACCATGGGATGATGACCCAAGCTGAAGGAATATACTTAACAGACTGAGCCACGCAGGCGCTCCTGCATTGAATATTTTAGTATAAATTATTTTCTATGACATATAAAGTAAATTATGATACGTAAAGATAATGACTAAACATCAGTTTCCCTGACTATACTTCCTACCTTCAAGTATTTGGAACTCTTTCCTGAATTCTAGTATCAGAGATATGCAGTCCTCTATCACTTTGTACAACCTTCCTCAAAAGAACTCACTAATTGCCATAAACACTGAAGCCAAGTTTCTTGAGTACTCAATTGCAGGGATAAGAAAGGCAGTGCAAGAATGTGGGTGAAGAGAAGGAAAGGGAAGAGAAAAGAAATGAGAAAGAATTACCATTTATTGAAAGCCTACCATAAGTCGGGCTCTGTTGATTCAGTTATTTTATTTAATCCACAAAACTATCTTAGCTTTTATTATCTCCATTTTGTAGATAAGAAAACTGAAGCCTGAAGAAATAAACTAACTTCCCACAAATGACATGGTTAGAGAGTGACAGAAGTCAAAAGGTAATCCCAGCTCTATTTGTACACTCAAATAGAGTGCTATTTCCATAAAACTGTGTTTTATGTATATCTACATATGATTCCAGTGTATAGGTTAATATATTTATGTATATCCATATGGATATCAAACAAACATACATAAGTAATCCCTACTAGGAAATAAGTTATCTAGGACTGCCAAAATAATACTCTTCTTTATTGATACAGTCCTCTATTCAATACATATCTGTTTGGCAGTTACCATTGTTATTCTCTGGAAATAAAAAAATGAAAGCAGTCATAGACCTTAAAAAGCTTATGTCCTAAGGATAGAAGGAAAACAAACACATAATTTTAATACAATCTGGTAAGTACTAAGGTGGTAAGTACTACAGACCACTACAGGAATGTCAATCAGATGACTCGGAAATAAGGATGGGGACAAGAAGAGACATAAAATCTTAGAAGACTTCCTGGAGGTGGTGTCCAGATTCACAAAAGACAAGTAGAAATTAACCAAGTGGAGCAAGAATGGTAATGTGTTCAGAATACAGGTACCACATGAGGAAAGACACTGAGGAGAGGAACCTGATTATTTGGACAAATAAAAGTTGGTTGACATAGCAGATGTGAGAAAAAAAGACGTAAGTATAGAAGGACTCCCACTGTGTTGGTTTTAGTGACTGGCTAGATTATGGTGCCACCTTTTTGGACCCAAAAATTGATGATGTTATTCCTCCACTGAAAATTCTTTATGACGTGTGTTGCTATTAGAATAGAGCTTAAATCCTAAGTGTGACCTATAATACATCTGCCAACATCACAAGCCTCGTCCTCCATGATACTCCTGTCTTTATAATGTACCCCATTTCTGCCCAGGCCAGGATCTAACACCTACTAGTCCTCTTCCTTGGAAAAATCTCTCCCTACCTTTTCACACCTATCTCTTCAACCTAAATATTACTTACTCAGGAAAGCTCTCTCTGGGCTCTAGATTGGATTATGTTACCAGAGTACATCTTCTCATGACACCTTCAATTTTAGCTTCGTAGTTCTTACTACAACTGAAATTATATAGTTACTTTGATTAATATATACTCAGTACTGGTGTCTGTCAAAATAGTGTGTCTATTCTGGTCACTCTTTATCCATATTGCTTAACCCAATAGCCCTCATTTATAAGGACCCCATAAATACATGGAGTGGTGGATTCTGAAAAGAAAATCAAAGGAGTTTTGTGGTAGGAAGAAAGCTTTAGACCAAACAAGTGTAAGATATCTGTGGGACATCTACATGGAAATGCTCATAAGGCAATTTTCTTCTTAGAAATTTTGTTTTAGTATTCAGGTGCAAGTTCTGAGCTGAACACATATCTAAGAGTAATTAGTAAATAGACAGTACTTAAAGGTATGGGAATCAATTATGTAAGCCAAAGAGAGGAACAGATGGGAAGAGGGAAGATAGAAAAATGAGACCTAACAGGAGCAGCCAGAGAGATGGGAAGAAAACTGGGGAAAAATGACAACAGGTTATCAAGGTAAGAAAATTTTCTCATAAAAAGATTGTGATATATGAAATACTTTTTTTTACCTTCAAAAAGTCAAGTAATAAGTCCCAAATATATAGTGTGGGATAGATCATATTATAGTGCAATTCTAACGGTCACTGACTACCTAAAAAGAAGACTTTCAGAAAGTGATAAGAAGAGAGTCCAGAATGCATAAACTCATGTACTCAAACATTTGACTTTTCTTAATGAAAGCCTACTGAGCACCAGTACCTGTATTTATTCATGGAGACACAAAACAAAATAGAAATGTTTCCTATCTTTGTGGACTTTAATGCACTGAGACCAGGGGATAAATTTAGCTTTGTTGCAATACAAGCAATTTAATCCTTATTGTCTTACACCCAAAAGCTTCAGACATTCGTGTTACCTATGTGGCCCCTTTAAGCATGGGAATTAACTCCAGAAAATAGTGTAGAACTGTTACAATCTGTTGAAATTCGATATGTACTCTAATAGTACACACAAGAACTATTATAATCATGAAGGTCAAGGAGCGCTTCCCCAAAAATGTAATGAGTTGGGAAAATTAGAGATGACAACAATCAAAAGAAGGAAGTACTTTCTGTAATTAAAAGGTAAAATCTCAAAATTGAGTGGGTTTTAACAGAAGTATTTACAAGTGAAAACAGAAAAAGGAAAAGTAAGTGAATATGTTTTTTACAGATTTTATTTATTCATTTGACAGAGAGAGAGAGCACAAACAGGGGGAGGAGCAGAGAGAGAGGGAGAAACAGGCTCCTGGCTGAGGAGAGAGCCCGACATAGGGCTCCATCCCAGGACCCTGGGATCATGACCTTAGCCGAAGGCAGACACTTAACTGACTGAGCCACCCAGGCACCCCGAAAAGTAAGTGAATACTAACACTCATGTCCATTTATGTGGTTTAAGGATAAAAGAATGAACTGTTTCCACTTAGTATTTTAGCACTACTTGATAGTAAAGCTTAATGTTTTTGTACATAAGTAAAGAGACTATTTCTCCCCCAACCACTTCTGTTCATCTCTGGATTCCAACCACCTCTGTTCATCTCTGGATTCCTAATGGGGGTGGGGATTGGTTTCCACTTGCTGAGAATTGAGCGGACTTTTGTGAGACCAGTTGCTAGACCAAGGTCATAGGTACTCCAACGAAGGAACAACACAGATGAGTGGACCACCCATGGCCCTGCCTTCTAACTCTGCTTTTTTCTATTATTTCTAACTTCTATTTCACAAAGTTACAGAATTCAAATAAATTAAACATAATTTCTCACCAGTGACCTCAATTTTTTTTCCATCTGACCCTGAAACACTAATGGACACTACACAGTATTTTCTTGACACTCCTTTTCAAAATTCAATATTTGATAATACATTGGCATTTTTTTAAAACTTGTCTTTATGAAATAAAGAATTCCTTCTGCCCAAATTTTTGTCTAATGCCTATTTTATTGATTATTTGAAATAAAAATTTTCTTTTGAGACAATAAACCAGAATATGTATTTAGGGAATCCTGTCTGGGACCAAGTTCCTTGCCGATAGAAAGGTGACATAGTTTTCCGGAAGTTTTAACTCAATGTATTATTACTATTTTTTTTTTTTTTTTTGGTGGCTTAAACAACAGAAATTTATTTTCTCACAGTTTCAGA
>CM052900.1:56899478-57027740 GCA_028534135.1 Potos flavus | reverse complement strand
GGATTCACTTTTCCGCAAGTCCTACCTTCCGGAAAGTGGTCGATCCTCTGTTCTTAGAGTTGCTGTTCTTCTCTTCTATCTCCTGCTAAGTTTGTAGTTGTTTAAAGTGGTTTGATAACTATCTAGCTGAACTTCTGGGATCAGTCACTATCTCCGCCTCCTACTTCTCCGCCATCTTGCCCCAAATCCGTTATAGATGGCTGTGTTATCTCTGTGCCTTCACATTGTCTTCCTTCTCTATTTATGTATCAAATTCCAAATTCTTTTTATAAGGACACCAGTCAAAGTGGATTGGGGCCTAAACTAACAATCTAATTTTAACTTAGTTACCTCTTAAAGACACTTTCACCAAATATAGTCACATTCTGAGGTACATCAAAACATGAATTTGCAGGGGATACAACTCAGCCAGTAAGAGTTAGGTTTAAACCTACCACCTTGCTTTTTATTTTCCATTTGTCCCATCTGTACTTTTGTTCCTTTTTCCCTCCTTTTCTTCCTTCTTTTGGATTGAGTGTACTTTATTATTTCATCTTATTTCCATTGTTAGCTTATGAGTTATACTTCTGTTTTATATTTTTAGTGGTTGCTTTAGGGTTTCTAATTTACATCTTTAACTCATCTTGGTATGTCTTCAAGTAATACTGTAACACTTAAAGCCTAGGACAAAAAGCTTACAACAGTACCCTTCCATTTCCTCTATCCCAACCTTTTTGCTATTGTCATATAATTTACCGCTGCATATGGCAGAAATTCCACAATACATTGTTATGTGTTGGCCTTAAACAGTCAGTTATCATTTAAAGAGATTTTTAAAGTAAGAAAAGTGATAATTTTACAAATACCATTTTTGGTGCCAAATACCATTCCTCTGAAGAGATCCAGATTTCTGTGTGGTATCATTTTCCTCCTGCCTGAAGTATTTCATTACCATTTTTGTAGCTTTGATATGTTGGTGATGATTCTTCAGGTTTGCCTGAGAAAGTCTTTATATTGTCTTCATTTGGGGGGAACATGTTTGCTGAGTATAGAATCCTGGCTTAATGGCATTTTTCTTTCATTACCTTAATGTTGTTGCTCCATTGTCTTCTGGCTCACATTACTCCTGAGATAAAGTCTATTGTCATTCTTTTTTTTTAAAAAAAAAATTTTATTATGTTCAGTTAGCCATTGTATAGTACATCATTAGTTTTTGAGGTAGTGTTCAATGATTCATTAGTTAAGTATAATACCCAGTGCTCATCACAGCACGTGCCCTCCTCAATACCCATCACCCTGTTACCCCCTCCCCCCAACCTCTTTCCCTCTGAAACCCCCAGATTGTTTCTCAGGGTCCATAGTCTCTCGTGGTTCACCTTCCTCTCTGACTTCTCCCTCTTCAGATTTCCCTCTCTTTCCCTATGGTCCTCCATGCTATTGCTTATGTTCCCATATGAGTAAAACCATATGATAATTGTCTTTCTCTGCTTGACTTACTTCACTTAACATAATCCCCTCCAGTTCCATCCATGTGGTTGCAAATTGTGGGTATTCATCATTTCTGATGGATGAGTAATATTCTATTGTGTATATGTACCACATCTTCTTTATCCATTCATCTGTTGACGGGCATCTCAGCTCCTTCCACAATTTGGCTATTGCGGACATTGCTGCTATGAACATCGGGGTGCATGTGCCCCTTCTTTCCACTATGTCTGTATCTTTGGGGTAAATATCTAGCAGTGCAATTGCTGGGTCATAGGGTAGCTCTATTCTCAACATCTTGAGGAACCTCCATACTGTTTTCGAGAGCGGCTGTACCAGCTTGCATTCCCACCAACAGCATAAGAGGGTTCTCCTTTCTCCACATCCTGGCCAACATTTATTGTTTCCTGTCTTGTTAATTTTTGCCATTCTAACTGCTATAAGGTGGTATCTCATTGTGGTTTTGTTTTGTATTTCCCTGATGGCTAGAAATGGACCCTCAACTCCATGGTCAACTAATCTTTGACAAAACAGGAAAAAAATCCAATGGAAAGAAGACATTCTGTTCAATAAGTGGTGCTGGGAAAATTGGACAGCTACATATAGAAGAATGAAACTGGACCATTCCCTTACACCACACACAAAGATAAACTCAAAATGGATGAAAGACCTAAATGTGAGACAGGAATCCATCAAAATCCTAGAGGAGAACATAGGCAGTAAGCTCTTCGACATCGGCCACAGTAATTTCTTTTAAGACACGTATCCAAAGGCAAGTGAAACAAAAGCAAAAATCAACTTTTGGGACTTCATCAAGATAAAAAGCTTCTGCACAGCAAAAGAAACAGTCAGCAAAACTAAGAGGCAGCCCACGGAATGGGAGAAGATATTTGCAAATGACATTACAGATAAAAGGCTAATATCCAAGATCTATAAAGAACTTCTCAAACTCAACACTCAAAAACTAATAACCCAGTCAAAAAATGGGCGGAAGACATTAACAAACACTTCTCCAAATAAGACATACAAATGGCTAACAGACACATAGGTCAGTATATTTTTTATGGTGCTTTTAGTAGCCACGAGACAAAAAAAAAGTTACTTTTCTATCATGACGTTACTTTTTAAAACCATTAAAATGCACTTGTCCAAATTCTGAATTATTAGATTCTATAACTGTTCGGAGTTTGATGTGAAAGTTTGATGTGATGATAATATTTAAATTAGGAGCAAGAAATATTATTAAATAAAAGCAGAGGAGAAGCCAGAGGTCATGGCTTCTTTTTGTCAGGTACAAGGCATTCAAAACGAAAAAAAAAAGAATCATCACTTTTTCTTTCAGTGAATTTGCTCTTTTATCTTATCTTTCCTTTACTATCTTTCTTCATTCCTCTCAGTGATTTTCAGTGATTTTCCCTAATCATTCTTTTTTTTTTAAGATTTTATTTATTTATTTATTTGACACAGAGAGAGAAAGCAACAGAAGCAGGCGTAGCAGCAGAAGGAGAGGGAGAAGCAGACTCCTGCTGAGCAGGGAGCCCAATGCGGGGCTCAATCCTGGACCCATGAGATCGTGACCTGAGCCGAAGGTAGCTGCTAAACTGACTGAGCCACCCAGGTGCCCCATAATCATTCTTAATATCCTATTTTTCTTCCTATTTTCCCCTAATCTTCAAAGATTAACTCACATAACAAGAAAATTGAAATCTGGGGATATGTGGAAAATATTTTTTTAAAGATTTTATTTATTTATTTGACAGAGAGAGAGATCACAAGTAGGCAGAGAGGCAGGCAGAGAGAGAGGGGGAAGCAGGCTTCCCGCTGAGCAGAGAGCCCGATTCGGGGCTCCATCCCAGGACCCTGAGATCATGACCTGAGCCGAAGGCAGAGGCTTTAACCCACTGAGCCATCCAGGTGCCCCTATTTTTTGTTGTATTTTACATATATCTGTAATTACAGAGCTTTCTTGCAGATTTTTTTTTCTCCTTACATCATTGTTAGAGATTGGAAAGGAGTTCTCTTCTGTAATAGTACTGATATATGGCAAGCCAATGTTAAGCCCAATCTCTAAAAAAATTTAAAAGGACCTTCCCAGGGGAACACAATCAGCACATGCTTTTCTTTAAGAAAGTTAAAAGGACATATGAGGCTTTTTGTTTTTTAGAATAAAAAAAAAGTAAAAGTCTAGAGTGACTTCCAATAGCTATCTCAGAAGCAGAGTCGAAAACAGCAAGCACGCTTTCTAAAACCACCATGATATCCACATACTCAATGTTTTCCACACTAATTTCCAAGAAATCATGTTTGCATTTTAGGAAGACTCAGATCCAGAAAAGTAGCTGGTAAAAGTTCAAATACCTGTTACATGAGCTCTCACTTAAACAGTAAGAGCATGAGGCAGCATTACGAAGTACCCTATGTTATAGAGGGTCCCACCAATGAGGACAGGGCTGTTTCTCCATTTGTATCCAAGTTTGAGCCCAGAATGGAACAGTGGTGAAGCCAGGAGCCTGACCTTCCCAGAACACTTCTTCTACTAGGGAAGGCAGGAGGTTTCTTCAGTAAGAGCTACACACCAGAAGCAATGATGGCAGCAGGTATAGAAGAAGTTGCAGGAAGAGCTATGGCCACACTGAGCCAGACGAGGTACATGCCAGTAAGCAGTGACCAAAAGGGCTCAGTTTTCCAGGGCACAAAAACTACCTCTGAGTGCTCTTGAGTCAGGTGGGAGGAATGGGTGAAAGATGTAATTTTCACAGAGCAGTAGAGAAATTAATTTGTTTGAACATGGCTCTGTCTCTGCTTCTGTGGTGGTATGGTCTGTGGAAACATAGGTTACATGGTTTGCTTAAGGTTTGTCATTAAGTTGGTTAATCCTGCTGAGGATTAATGATTATAACAGCCAACATTTACAGAGTTGTTTTCAGTCACTGAGGTATAGCTGCCTATTATCAAGAACTTTTAATTGTACTTTGGGCATTATACTAAGTTCATATGTGTTATCTCATTTGTCCTTTACAATAACCTATGAGGTAAGCATTAGTACTACCTTTGGCTTATAGATTAAAAAGGAAAAACTGAGGTTTAGAGTGTTTAAGAAACTTGTCCAAGTTTACAGAGCTAATAATACATGACAGAATCAAAATTCTAATCTGGTCACTCTGGCCAGATTCTCAACCACTGTATTGCCAGATGAGTTCTAGAAACTGGGGACCAGCAGGATTGTCAGATACTCAGAGGCCCTTTCAATAGTACAAAAAATCCAAGATACAAAACAGAAAGAGGAAAGGCAGGTAGACTCACTCCTTGAAGCCTAACATAGAAAAGAAAAACAGAACCTGAGAAAAGGAGTTAGTCCTAAAAGTTAACCGCCAAGCTTCTCAATAGGCCCCACACTGTTCCCTCCTGGTTCCTACCATGATGCCACTGATTCTTTTCTGAGTGGTGTGAACACAAATCTCAAACACCCTTAATATGATAACTCAGCAAAGACATCAGCTTCATGATCATCGAGGCTTCACTGAGAATTAATTATGCTCTCAATCTATCACATTAAATGTGAGCCTAGTATGTCAACTGGCATGCACATGTGTGGTAAAACTCTCTGGATGGAAAGCTCCTTGAGGGTAAGAATAAGACTCCTGAGCTCAGCTTCGAAGGTTTTCATAGTTGTTTTCAGTCTACATCTCCAACCACAATTCTTATCATCCCTCCATACCAAACCTAGATATCAGGCTTTTTTTCTCTCCCTAGAAAGCACCCCTCCACCTCCATTTCTACTTGGCAAAGTTCCTCTCTCACTTTCAAAGGCCAGCACAGATGTTGTCACTGATGTAGTGACAGTGCCATGAGAATGTGGGGTTCCCACAATCACCCTCAGCCTCTCTCTCAGAGTATTAAGACGAGGTCACTGGTCCTTCTGCCTTAACCCCAGTCCTACAAGCCTCAGCCCCTCACATTTAGGAATGCTAGAATAATCACTCTTTCCAGATGCCCTTGCCCTACCTTCAGGATCACTATGTCTCCCTCTCTCTGTTTTCAGAGTACTTTATATATGCCTCCATTACAGCATTCATATTTTAATTGCTTTTGGCATGCTTGGAGAGCAAAATTAAAAATATGATGGATTTAGCATAGTGCTTAGAACATAATAGTCCTTCAATAAAACGTGATTGACTGATTCAAAAATTATACCTGTTCTATTCTTGCATATGGCACTTAACACAGAACTTTGCACATCATTATATTTGTTTAATACAACATATGCAAAATATATAAACAAATAAAAAATAACCCCCATGATCCCATGACTTGCTACAAGTTTGCTTCCACTATACTTGTTTACAATCTTTCAGTTTATAGATTTCCATTATTCCCTATTTTTTGGCAAATGATACTCAGTTGTTCATGTCAAAAATCAATAAATCATCCTTTGCTTCTCTATTTCCCTTATCTCCTACAGCCAATCCATCATTCCATCATCCAAATATATCAAATATATCTCATATCATTCCTCTCCATCACTCCTGACCCCATCTAGTCCTAGGTGATACTAAGGACACTGAAACAGGTTCCTAATGTATGTTTCCTTGTTTTTACCCTTGCCTTTATAATCTAGTCTCCCTACAGCAGCTGGAGACATCCTGTTCAAAGTCTAATAAGACACTATTCTTCTTAAAATGCTTCAATGACCCCATGACCTTGAAAACGAAATCCAACCTGGCTTCCGTAATCTGATTTTTGCTTCTCAAACCAACTTGAGCTTCTACATCTCTGTCATTCATTCACCTTGCTCCAGTCATGCTGACCTTTTTTTTCCTCAAAAGGCAAGCTTCTGGGGGCTTTGCACTTGTTCTCACTCTACCTCTGTTCTCCTCCATCGTCAGCTCCTTCCCATCCTTCAGAACTCAGATGAAATGGCATCTCTACTGAGAGCCTGGAAGTATCCTCTACGGAGTTATCACATCACCTTCTTTCCTCCATAGCACTTGCTAGAATCTGTAATTATCTTGTTTATTGGTTTCGTTGGCACTATCTGCCCTTTTCCACCCCAGTCCTCCACATACAATAAAATAAAAGCAGTGTGGGAGAGGAGGACTTTGTCTATTCTTATATATTGGCTGTTTCTCCAGAGTCTAGAAAATATTAGGTGTCCAGTATGGATGGGCACCTAAAAAATGGATGGATATATATTTAATATTTGTTGTAAGACTTTACATTCATAGTTAACCCTTTTTGGGCAAAGGCCATGTCTTCTTTGAAAAAATTTGATATGGCACCCTAGGAAATATCACATGACTATTTTTTGTATGACTATTTTTTTTACAAGTTCAATTTTAATCTATTATAATCCAGTAAGTGATGGTTTTAAAAGCAGAGTTTCCATCAAATTAACACTTAATTCTGGGCAAAAATATATTTTAAAAACCTAATCTTAAGGCAGAAGTAAGATATTATAAAAACCAGCATGTCTAATACAGACTGTAAAGTACCATGTGACTATTGATGCAATAAATATTATTATAGATTTTGAAGGCTCCATCAGGACTATCATTTAAAGTGACTCCCGAATCTCAGTTTTCATGGTAGAAAATAGAGTCAAAGAAGCAACAACAAATACTTCTGACAAATCCATGCTTAAGAATAGGAACCCACAAATACATGGCTTCAAATGATATTAATAAAATGTGAGAATTTTTTTTCCCGGGAATGCTTTGAAAATCTGAAAACTTTTAATGCTATTTGCAAAGAGCAGGTCTCTGCTGCATTAATCTCCCTGTGTGTTCTAAGCACCCATGGAGTTTAGTGGTTCTGTTCTTAAGAGGCTCATGATGCCTAGAGAGTCACATGATCAAGAGAATTGAGCTTACTAATTCCACAAGAAGAAAGTCCAACTGAGGTAATGTGTCTGAATTTAGTACCTAAATTAAAAGTTGGAGACTCGGCTTTCCCAGAAGTAATTTCTTCTCTCATCAGGGAATGTATATGCTATAAATAAGATCGTGTAGCTTGAAAGCTAATTGTTTGAGAACACCTAATTGAAAGTAATAGCTAATGAGAGGGTCGCATTAGTGACTTAATGTTAGTGGTCACATTAGAATCCTACATTTATACAAACCTGGTTGACTTCCACTTTCATAGATGGCATTAGGGGATAAGTAAATTATTCTAAGATCACTGCAGCAGCTGATGCAGGCTGGACCTGCACCAAAGGACATTAAAAAACATGACAAAGAACCTAGACTCCTAACTCACAGATTCTTAGAACTAAAGAATTCCATCTAAACTAAAAGGAATAGAGTATCTCTGAAAGTAAACAATGAATACAAAGAGCAAATAGTAGAATCCATTGTTTTAAACTTAATGTTTGGGAAAACATAAGACAAATAAGAAAGCTAGAAAACAAATTAAAATGGCGTCTTCTCCCACAGAAGTCTCTGCACTATACTAACGTGTTCTACACAGGGTGGGATTTGGGTTTAAAAATGAGAAAGTGTTTCCCTCCGTCAACAAACCTGGCCTTGAATAGAGGCATACAAAACAGATTCACACATCACTGTCTGACAAGATGTTCACTGATAATTTTAGCAGTGCTGAGGAACTTATTGATACACTTTTCCTTTTTTGAAAAACATCTTAAACTCATGGAAAAAAAGAAATTGAATACAAAAAAGCAAATGGGGAATTTGAAACTTCACAAGAAAGTGAGTATCTGAAGTAGGACAACTTATAAAAAGGTCAGACGATATGGTGATGCTTATGAATTACCTTATTATCAGCAAATTTCTATCCAAACTTTTGAACATAAAAAATTTTAAATGAAAATAAACTGTTCATAACGTGTTAACAAACTGACCTTCTTTAGTTTACAAATTACAGAATAAAATGACAATGTTATAGCTCTATGTATATAGATGCACAGGGTACTCCCATCAGAGACCTTCCTACCCCCTTTACAATGACTATTGAACAGAAAGTGAGCCATCAGTGATTGGCTTGGGTGAACTGCATTAATCACAAAAAGCAGTTTTCATTATTTGTTAAATATCTACTATATATAATAATGAAAGAATAGATTTAAATAGCTAATTCTTCAGGGCCTGGGGATTTAGACTGCCTGGAAAAAATATTCCTCTTTCTATAAGAATGTTTAAAATATCTTTATATGGTTGATTTATTCACTAATCCACTCATTTATTTAATAAATATGTATGGAATGTAACTATGCAGAAGGGCAGAGATACCTACAAAGGATGATTGGGTATTATATTCATTATATTATTCCTTTCTGTTCAATCTTACAAATTTATTTTCTTCCCCAAAAGGAGGTTAACTACCATCTCTCTCTCTCCCTCTTTCTCTTCCCCTCTTATTTATTTATTTATTCATTTATTTGTGAGAAAAGGGAGAAGCCAGCCCAAATAATCTAAAAGGAAAGAATAATCAGCAACGGGGGCACCTGGGTGGCTCAATCGGTTGAGCGTCTGACTCTTGGTTTCGGCTCAAGTCATGTGTCATGGGATCAAGCCCCAAGGTGGGCTCCAGCCTCAGCAGGGAGTCTGCTTGAGATTCTCTCCCTCTCCCTCTGTCTCCCCATCCCCGCCAACTAGCACACATTCTCTCTCTGTCAAACAAAATAAACAAATCTTAAAAAAAGAAAGAAAGAAAAAGAATAATTAACAAAATAAATCTTAATCCATTAGGAAAGTCAAGCTGGGAAAGAGGACTGATGAGGATGCAGAGTATTTTTAATAAGCAAAAAGTTAAAAAACTAGACACTGTATTTAGCACAACAAAGTTATTTCCATATCTCACTTACTTGTGAGGATGAGGCTTCCAATTTATCATCGGACATGTTTAGGAGTCTAGGAGAAGTGGGCCTGAGAACAAGTGTTCTCAATGATGAAAAAAGCTTAGTGGGGCCAAGTAAATTAGAGACTGAAACGTAAGTTTCTCTTGGACCCTGGTTACCTGAGACCTTAAAAGTCACCCCCACTTCCACATAAAAGCTACTACTGGTGTCCCTTATTATCTTAGCAGTATTCACATAATAGCCTAAAAGTCATAATGTTCAGGAAATGTTGAGGGGATTAAAACTGATCCTTCTCTTTCATATCTGAAAAATTATGTGCAAAGTACATTAAATAAACAAATACCTGCCTCTAACCACATCATAAGAATTTTTTATGTCTTTAAATATTTATGCTGGGCTATTATCATCTAGACAGAGAAGTCATCCTAAGTATTTGGAAAAATATCTAAAAAATTGTACATACTATAAATTATATCCTTGATTTACCTGAATAAATTAAAGTTCTGTTTAAGTTTGTAGTTTTACGCTGAATTATGACAATATAGCACAGATGAATTTAACAAGGTTTATGATTAAAGTGATATTATCATGAGGCATAACTTTTAAAAATTAAATGTTTTAGTTTATAACAAAATATATTCATGATGCTACATGAAATACTATAAGCTACCAATACCTGATAAAGAAGAACAGTCCATACACATAATCACAATAACAAAGCTCTGGGAACAATTTAAAAATAAACAAAGAAAAAATGTTAAAAATATCCTACAGATTCTAAGATAGTTCCTATTACTAAGTATGGGCCCCAACTGTCACAAAGTTGCTTATGCTCCCAAATACCAATAAGTGAAAGGATTAGTCTTCTATCATGTAGGCCAGTAATACTAAAAGAACATCAAATCCCAAGATCTTGGCTAGGAATATTCTCTTTTTTAAAATGCAAGAAAATGCAGACCTACATTTTAGTGAAGTGGGTGATTAATAAAAACCATGTACCCAAGAGAATGTAAAACTAAGTACAGCATGACTATTTAGGTCAGCTATTTTTCTATCTATTTCAGAATTGAAATCAGTAACATGAACACAGTTATTTCATATTAGAGCAGGCCAGCCCCTTCACTGTCAACTAAATTTAAAACTGGCACATAGTATTTATATATACCATTATACCAGACAATATTTTCTCCACCAAAATTCATACATTGAAAACTAATCCCCAATGTGATAGTATTTGAGTTGGGGCCTTTGGAAGGTAATCAGGTTATGAGGATGGAGTCCTCATGAGTGGAATTATAATAAGATACATCAGAGAGAGTATCTCTCCCCTTGTGAGGATCCAGCAAGAAGATGAGAAGATTGGCTATCCGCAAACCAGAAAGAGTTTCTCTGGCACACACTGGATCTGCTTGCACCTTGATCTTAGACTTTCCAGCCTCCAAAACTGTATTGTTAAGGCCACCCATTCTATGGTATTTTGTTATCACAGACCAAACTGAGATACCACCATACCAATATATTTCAATTAAACTGGTTAATGTTGAGAAAATAGTTACTCAATTTTATTTCAAATGAACTGCCAGAGACTATACATTTATGATCCTAATAAAAGTATAGCAAATTTAGATTGCCTATGGGAAAGTAGAGACCAATATCAAATATAGCTAAATATCTAAAATTTAAAGTCACATTTTTTTGTGAAAATAATGGATTTAATTCTTTACTATATATGAAAAAGAAGATTCTACAGGAACACATGAGCATAACCTACTCTACAGGCCTTCACAACTATGTAGCGTAGCACCTTCCTACCTAAAATTTCAGGGTATGTGGCTAGATACTACCCTTATTCATACTCACATTCAGGAAATGTTCCTGGGCTCCTGCCTGTGGGCCAGCAAAAGGCTGAGGAATACGGGAGTACAACTTCCTCTCCTTGTGCAACTTACATAGCAAGGGGATAGGTGACATTACACATGCAAAAAAAAATTAAAAGATAATTACAGACTGTGATAAATTGGATGGAAGAAAAGAGGGAAGAATTAAAATGATAAATCATGTCTTTAAATAGTGTGATCAAGAAAAGCTTCTTTTGGAAACTAAGGAATGAGAAGGAGGCAGCTTATAGAGATGCATGGGAAGACTTTTCTAAGCAGAAAGGATAAGTGCAAAAGTTTTTAGGCAAATACTAACTTGATTATTTTTCCTTTTGAAGAACCAAAAAAAAAGTCCAGAGTGGCTGAAGAAAAACTCTGCTCCTGATTTGTGCTTTCAGCTCCTTGACCTCCGATAGTAAACAACAAGAAAACTGGACAAAATTAAAGAGAAAAACCTGTTTTCAGACATTTAAAAACAAGCAGTGCAACATGGTGGCTCCTAAGAGAAAAGAAACACACAAAGTGACTTCTACCATTGCCTCAGCTTTCTGCTTACAGCCTACAAACAATTTTTTGGAGGAAGAACAAAAGCTGAGCACAGTGAGGCTGAGGTATCTGGACTTGGCATAAAAGAGAATCAGAGAGGAGGGAGCTATATGTATTTTAAAAGAGCTCCAAAAACCTGAAAGGGGTCTTCTTGAGTCCTCATTTGAATATAAAATTGCATTATGTTCAAGGTAAAACTTCATAATGGCAAACAAACCACCTGGGGAAGCTAAATGATTTCCAGAGCTCAAGCAGAGCAGGGAGACATTTGAATTCCCATAAGCCAAGCAGAGAGAGTCTGTTGAATACCCAGGGCATTACAGTTCAGTAGAGAAAGGTCATGTATTAGAAATAGGGCTAATAAAGGGGCATGCCTCAGAAATAGTCCTAGAATAAAGATTCCGTTAGATCCACAAAGGATTAAGTTGCACCTGCAAGTAAATAAACCACCTGCCAAAGCAAGAAAATTGTTAAAGAAAAATAACACAGTCCAGACACTCAAGTCAAATGGAGAAGCAGCAAACTCTAAGCCATAGCCGGAAGTAAAATCAGTCAATAGAAGCAGGCCCATAAATACCATAGATGATGGACTTTAAAATAGCTAAGATAGATATGCTTAAGATCTTATTAAAGAAATATAGGAGCATAAGGAGGAGAGTAATAGAAACTATTATTGAACTTCAAATCTGAAGAATCCTATCTGAAATAAAAATTCAGTAGACAGGTAGATTAGACACTGCAGAAAAAAGATTATTACATTGAAAACATAACATTAGAACTTACCAAATCCAAGCACTCAGCAATAAAATGCCAAGAATAACTCCCAGAGAATAAAAGTTAATAGTCTCAATGATTTCTATGACAATATTGAATGGTCTAAAATTCATGTAATTAGTCTGGAGCCACCTCTGCCAACATGCTCAAGGTAATTCAGAGGTCTGTGGGGCCAGCCAGCCCAAGTCTGCTCACCTTCAAAGTCACCTTATGCATCACCTAAAAAGACTCATCTCACAAAACTTTCATGAAGGTTAATGAGCTTTCACTGTACTCTATTCCTGAGGGTCAATCTAAACATGTGGAGGAGCAAAGGACCCACCATCTCACATCTCCAACATTATTGTGAGCCATATACAAGTTGGTGTCAGGAAATAAACCCACAAACTAAGCTTCAGATGCAGAGCTTGGTTCGGTGGGGGTTAGACAGCTATGAATATCTCCAAAATGCACCTCTTGGATTTTTTCCAAGAGCTGGTATTGTTGGTTTTGCTGGCATTGATGGACTTCTTTTGGCTGGGGGTTAAAAAAAAAAGAAGCTGGTTTATCTACCTGGGTTCATGGGATTAGCTGACTCTCTTTATTATCCACAACAAGCCATCATATTTGTCCAGGTCAGTGGGGAGACATTATATGTCTGGGGTTTACAAGGATATATAGTCATAGAAGATTTGTGGAAGGACAACTTTCAAAAGCCAGGAATATGAAGCATTCACCTGGAAATGAGCAGAATGCTCCATGCTCTGCCCATTTTAATCTGTTATAGGTAAACATTGGAAACTCCATGCAGTAAACCAGTATTTCTATAGAAAAACGGTAGAGAAGAGTCAGAACCAAATGTAGTAAATTGGTTTTCTTCTTCAGAAAAAAATGATACTAAGCTTCTTTGTTACCTTGGGTGATGCCATACTACAAGCGGACTAATCAGAAATCCTTTCACCTAGAGATAATGCCTCAGAACTCCTTGTTCTCCTGTTGCTATTTACGTATATAATTAAAATTCCAATAACGAAATAAATAAAATCCACATAATTAGAGACACATAAAAAGGGAAGCAGAAAAATATCTCAAGACGTTTGCTGAAAATTTTCCAAATATGATGAAAACTAAAAATACAGATCCAATAAGCTCATCAAACTCCAAAGTAAGACGAAGAAACCCACAAGAAAAAGTATCATAATTAAATTATTAAACCCAGTAATAAAGACAAAATTTTAAAAGCAAGTGGAGAAAGCACAGACATTGCGTAGAGAACAAAGATAAGAATAGTTCCAATTTCTAACAAGAAACATTGCAAGCAAGAAAACTATACAGTGACATCTTTAATGTGCTGAAAGAAAATATGGCAGCCAAAATATCTTGCAAAAAAGGAAAAGAAATAAAGACATTTTCAGATAATCAGACAAACAAAAGCTGAGAAAACTTGAAAGTAGCAGACCTGCTCTAAAATAAATGATAAAGAAAATTATTTGGGTTGAAGGAAGATAATACCAGATGGAAACTGGGATCTACACAGATGAATGTGTAAGTAAGGGTAATATATTGAGATATAAAAAGTCAGTTTTTCTCATTTTTAAAAATTTCTTCAAAAGACAAATGACTTTTTGTCACCTGGGCGGATTGGTCAGTTAAGCATCTGCCTTTGGCTCAGGTCATGATCTGTGATCCAGGCCCTCAGTGGGCTCCATGCTCAGCACGGAGTAACTATATTAATATTAGACAAAGACAATTATCATGCTTTAAGACAAATGATATTATTAGAGATATAGGACATTTCATAATGATAAAAGCGTCAATTAACCAAAAATATATAACAATCTTATATGTGGCTAATAATAACACCTCAAAATACATGAAGCTAAAACTGACAGAACTTAGAAGAGAAAGACAAAGCATACCTACTGGTGAAGATTTCAACTTCCCTCTCAATGAATCATAGAACATGCATACAGAAAATCAGTAAGTATAGACAAAATTGAAACAACACTATCAACCAGCTTTACCTAATTGACATTTATAGCACAACATACAAAATACACATTCTGCTCATATAAACACAGGACATTTACCAAGATAAATCACATGCTGAGCCATAAAATAAGTCCCAATAAGTTTAAAAGGATTAAAATTATACATAGTATATACTCTGACCGCAACAGAATTAAAATAGAAAATAATATGGAAAGATCTCTGGATAACCCTACCAATATTTGGAAATTAAATAAAATACTTACAAATAACCTATGAGTCAAAGAAGAAATAAAAAAGAAAATTTTAAAGTATTTCAAACTAAAATAAACAATGACAAAAACACAATATACTAAAATTTGTGGGATGGAGCTAATGTAGTGCTTAGAGGGATTGTTATAACTTTAAATACTTATGTTAGAAAAGTAAAAAGCTTTATATTTCCACCTAAGAAAGTAAGAAAGAACAAATTAAGCTTAAAATATGTGGAAGGAAGGAAATAGAAGCACCTGGGTGGCTTAGTCAGTTAAGCACCTGAGTTTGGCTCAGGTCATAATCTCAGGGTCCTGGGATCAAGTCCCCCATTGGGCTCCCTGCTCAGCAAGGAGCCTGCTTCTCTCACTCCCTCTGCCCCTCCTACTGCTTGCGCTTTCTTATGCTCTCTCTGTCAAATAAATAAATAAATAAACCTAAAAAAAAAAAAACAAGAAGGAAAGAAATAATAAAAATAAGAAAGGGAAACTATGTAATAGAAAATAGAAATACAGTAGAGAAAATTCATAAAATAAAAGCTGGTTTTGGAGGGGAAACAATAAAATTGATAAGGGCGCCTGGGTGACTCAGTGGGTTAAAGCTTCTGCCTTCAGCTCAGATCATGATCTCAGGGTCCTGGGATCGAGCCCTACATCGGGCTCTCTGCTCAGCAGGGAGCCTGCTTCCCCATCCCTCTCTGCCTGCCTCTCTGCCTACTTGTGATCTCTCTCTCTCTCTGTCAAATAAATAAATAAAATCTTTAAAAAAAATAAAAATAAAAAAAATAAAACTGATAAAGAGAGAAACAGAAATTACCTCTATCAGGATAGAAAATGGAAACATCACCACAGATCCTACAAACATTTGAGGAAGAGTAAGGAAACATTATGAATAATTTTATACTAATAAATTCAACAACTTAAATAAAAAGGAAAAATTCCTTGAAAGATACAAATTACAAAAATGGAGACAAAATTTGGATATCTGAATGGATAGAAGGCAGTAAATAAAGGAGAGAGTAGTACCAAATATATTCAGAGATGAGGAAAGGGATCAGGTAATGTAGAGCTTTATAGGACAAGATCAGAGTTTAGATTTAAATCTCAGTGTAAAAGGCCATTAAGAGATTTTAAAGAGCAGTGGTACAATCTTATTTCAGTTTGTAGGTATTACCACTGCTATGAAAACAATGAATTCTAGAGATATAAAATTGAAAGAAAGATGATTGAAGAAAAAAAAGTTACGGAATTATTTCAATACTTCAGGCAAGAGATAATGTGGGTTGAACTAGAACAACAGTGGAGAGGAAAAGAAGTGTACAGATTCAAGACAAATCCTCAGCTTGACTCAGATATTACAGAATTTAAAAAGTACATAACAACATTTCTTACTCAACATAAGAAATGTCTTCCAGAAAAATTTGCATTAAAGGGAATTAACGTTATTTTGCCATTGATTTCCAAAGATGTTTGTTCTCTGAGAAAAATTATTCCCATACATGTAATAAATTGTAATCAAGAGTGAAGCAATTAAAATATTCAATTTCTCTGATAAGAAAAAAATAGAAATACAACAAAATATTAACAGTGACTATTCCAGAATGTGGTTTTAATGCTGATTTTGCTTTCACAATTTAGGCTTATGATTTTTAAAATGCTATTCTTTTTAAAAGACTAAAACATTTTGGGTCAGATATTTTTAAACACTGGAGTTAATTTCTAAAATATATTAGTAAACTACTAAAACACTAGCAATAGTGCTAGTTCTAGGGGAATTATCGCTTGATTTGCTCTTCCTAGGATACAGTTCCCACTGAAGATGTAATTAGCCTTAATACTTTAGCATTTGACTGTGTTTTAATCAGTATTAGCCCATCATAAATTGTGTACATTTTCATAATTTTACCACTACTTTACAAAAAAAAAAAAAAAACCTATGCTATTTATTTTAGAATCTTTGGATGAGTTAAGAGAAATCTAGAAGTACAGACTAAAATAGTCACTTGTTACTTCCCAATCTATAGCACTAAATAGCCAAGGAAAATCTGTCCCTTTCCTAACACAAACATGAAATTCATTTTAAAAGTTTATATGAAGGCAGGCTACTGGCCATAAACCCACATAATGCCCTCAGAAGGAAAAAAAAAAAAAAAGCCTTCTAAAAATTCTTGACAGCTTAAGATTAAATAAGTGCTAACATCTTAGTTCATTTCAATTGAATGTTCTTTCTCCTTTTCTTCCCACTCAAACATGCATATTCTCACTTACAGCCTAGAATCAAGCTAGAATTGAACCAGCCACTAGGAATAAGTTTCATTTCAACTTAAACAAATTTTTATGAACACGCACAAACTGGAGTGGATAGAATCCTTTACTTTGTGCATGGTAAAAATTTTTACATTTTTTATCGATGGTTAAAAAATGAATTTTTGGAGTATGGTATACTGAATTTTGCTCTACTGCTTACTTATTTTTTTTAATGAACTGTAATCTTAGCCAAGCTGTAGTAACCCTTCCATACACATTTGTTGCTAGGATCAGCACCATACCTGACACATAATCCAATTACTCTTTTTATTATTTGTAACTATGCTAAACAGTATAGATGTTTGTGTATTTGCTTAGTCAAAAATAAAACATCATCCTTTGAAAATGAAAATATATACACTTCAGATTCATACAGATGTTATATCTGAGTTTATGAATATAATCAGCATACATTCGGTTTTCAGATTGACTCTGTTCTCACAGTACTCGTCATGCTTTTCCCCCTGACATGTTACAGGATACTGTGACTGGATGATGATCACCTTGTAAAACTATTATGTAATTAAGATCAACTTTACAAACAGCTTCTTTGTTTAATCTATATCCTGTTGACTATGGTATTGTCCACACCACACTGCTTTTCTTGCTGACCACATGTATACTTACTTCATTCAGTGTTTTTCATTCCTGCTCCCAGCAGGTGTTTTCTGCTTTAGTAACATTTTCTGCCTTCTTGCTTTAATCACCAATGCTCTATAGCACAGTACATCTTCCATCAGGCCAAAATCAATCCCAAGAGAAGATAAAAGTTACATGGATTTGATAAATTTGAAGATTATAGTGCTTCGCAGTACATCAATGGGTGTAGGATATGCCTTCCTATAAAATAAGCTCACAATTTTCCTTCTCGTTTCTAAGTATTTATAACATCAGGCTTTTCTTCAAGTCAATCTGTATCACTGACTTGCATTTTACTGTGGGTGAGTAAATGCCCAAAGAGACCTCTAATTTGGGTCTTTAATGCATCGTGCACAGGAAAAACAAAATCTAGTAAGTATGCCACTAAGATTAGACAGGGCTCTTATGCACAATACAAACAATACTGTGACATTTCCCTAACTAAAAATAGTCTTTAACTTTGTATCAGACAAATAATGTCAAGAAGTAATATTTCTGCTAACTGTGTAGTACTTCCAAATTCAACTCTGCATATCTTTATCTTTGATTTTGATTCCTTTTAATTTTTCCTTAATTATTTCCCACTGATATCCCATCAAAGAGATTTCACATGTAAAAACTTAATAGACCTACCCACTCAAGTGTTATACCAGGTTTTGACAGTCTCGACCAAAATAACAATGCTACTTTCTTTAACTGAAGAAATTAAACTTGTTTTTTCTAAAACAGTGATGAAATCAACTCGCAAAGATGACAATCTTACTTAAGATTACTTATTACCTTGTGTTGTAACTAATGTAAAAAAATGAAGCAAGTTATATAACTGAAAAATTATACTTAATAGTAAGGCATTATAGATGACAATAATTTTGTGGCAATAAAATATTTAAATTATTTTTCACAAAGAAATATAGTATTAGCTGTTAAATAATGAAACAACTTTATTTAATAAAATGATAGTAAAAATGAATAACCTAAATAACATTATCCTAATTGTCCCCTAAGTCCTTACTACTCAAAGTATGATCTATGCATTTTTATCACCAGTGAGTTTATTAGAATCTCAGGCCACACCATAGACCTACAGAATCAGGATCTTTAATTTAACAAGATCCCCAAGTGATTTGTGTGTATATTAAAGTTTGAAAAACATTATATGACAAGAAAATCCATTTAACTTAGTTGAAATTGTGGTACCAACTCAAAATATCAGAACTCTAATACCACTAAGTATTCAAAGATATCAGCTAACTGATATTTTAATTCTTAAACACCAAAAAGCAAACATTATTAATACTGAATAAAGTTCTATTTTACTTATTAGGATAAGTCGCCAAGAAACTATGGCTTCCACGATTATAAAACTTTCATCTCTTTGTATTCCTATCTATTCTGTTTTACAGTGTGAATTTCTGTTCTCTGTTTCGTTAAGAAAAAAATAAGAATCATAAATGAGATGAGAAAGAGTTTATATTTTATCATATATCATTAGTAGTTTTTTACTTAAAAATCTAAAATTGATACTTATCTTCATAACACAAGTAAATACCTATACTGGATTTTAGAAAACCAAAATATTATTTTGCTTTATTGTTTGCAGTATGAGGTGTAAATGTTTAGAACTGTAAAATATGGATGTGTTCCGGAATGTTCACAGGAGCCATCACAGAGCTTCAAGAACCCTGAGGACTTTCTCCTTCATCCTAAAACAAGATGATGGCTTAAACTGAATCAAGACAATGAAAGAGTCAAGACAAGAACAGTTAGCCAGACCATGCTCTCTCATGAAAATTTTCCAAATACATTTACTTAATTTTGAGGATAACTAGAACCAACTAGAAGATGATGTTTGTCACCCAAAATCTTTGCCTCACTTGAGACTGTGGAGGTATGCAAGCAAAGATTGGCTGATTTGGGGCCGATCATGGCAGATTGACTCTGGATTGTCACTTAGCTGGTTATTAGGGAATCTTTTACACTGATGTATAATGTTACCATCACTACACCAATCCTTAGACAGCATACAAAGGGGTTAAGTCAGAATCATACCACATATAAAAATATTTTTTAAAGAGGTATTTTCAAATGAGGAAAATATTTAAAAACAAAATACAGTGGTTTGATGAAAACCTTTCACTAAAAAGATCAGATTAGTACCACCAACTGAAATAAAAACACTAGTTGAATCTATCATGCTTTGTACTCAGATACAAAGGTCAGTGGCTCTGAGATAAAATCTAACTAAAATTTATTTAAAATATGGGACAAACACATATATATTTTAATATATACTTATGCATATATTTTAATATAATGCATTATGTACACATTAAAATACTTTGATAATTAAACATGTTTTATTTTATAGAAGTTAATGCAATAACATTCTAATCTTAAGGAGGTCAAGGTCCAAAAGACCATTTAACTGTAAAAATTATCACCAAATTGACTTCGCAGGATTTGAGATTGACTGGCTCTGTGGAGTTTACTATTAATTTGTTTTTACCTTTGCTAACTAAAGTGGCTGTATCCTCCTGTTTTTCGATGTCAAAAGTAATCAGCATGCTTCTGGGCTTAGAAAACTATATTCATATACTAATAGGATTTAATAAAAAACAATCCACAACCTATTAAATACAGTACCATAATGGGAACAGGGCTGTTATTTTAGACCCAGATGTTTTCATAATCCTATATGAACATCCCACCAAATGTGCCTCCTCTCTCTAATCTGTTGTCTTTACATCCTTATTCATTCTGTGACTTCAACTTTATGTAAAATAAACTCCAAATCTACATTTACCTTGAAATCTCCTTATAATTTCCTACTGAAATTTTCCACATGTTTATTCCATGGCCACATCTGATTCACTGTCTAAAACAGAACTCATTCATTCTTTCTTCTATACAGTAATATTTATTGAGCAGTTACTATGTTTTAGGAACTCTTCTAGACACAAGAGTTACATCAATGAATAAAATAGACAAGATCTCCTGTGCCCACGGGACTTCCATTACCAAGGGGCAGTAAGGCGATATCTATAATACAAAATTACAATATATATGATGGTGGCAAGTGAAGTGAAGAAATTTATGAATCTTGGAAGAAGACTAAAGGATAACAAGTTGAGTGAAATTTTAAAGAGGGTTGTCAGTGAGGGACTGACTGGTAGTAAATTTTGAACAAAACCTGAGTCAGGAAGAGGGGATGAAATCTAGTACACAGGTAGAGGGCTTGGCCATAAATTGGAGCACAAATATTTCATTTTTAGCAATAAGCAGGAAGGCTAAATATATTAAGTATAAGTGTGGGTAGGTGGGAAGATGGGTAGTAGGAGCTTGTGGATATTCTCTTCCATTTGCTATTTTCTTTTTTTTTTTTTTTAAGATTTTATTTATTTATTTGTCAGAGAGAGAGCACAAGCAGGGGGAAGTAGCAGGTAGAGGGAGAAGCAGACTCCCTGCTGAGCAAGGAGCCCGACGTGGGACTTGATCCCAGAACTCTGGGATCACGGCCTGAGCTGAAGGCAGACACTTAACCAACTGACCCACCTAGGCATCCCTATTTTCTTAGTGTATTAGAGCAGTTACTGCCGAGAGTGAGAATATGGAAAGATGTCTTGGAGGCTTGAGGGTAAAGGGAAAGAAATAAAATTAGAATCACATTTGATGTTAGAGCTCACTAATTGTGCATTTTTCTTTGGCTCATTCAGTTTTGCAAATACAAGCATGGGGTAGGTAGATATTTAGATGTAACTAGAATTAAGGTTTTGTCAGGTATGTGTATAAAGTGAGACAGTAGCAAAGGAGTTTAGGGAATATGCAAAGGAATGATTATAATGATTATTATGGGAAATTACTGTGGGTAAGAAAGGAAGTTTGAGGTCCTGTTTGAAGGGAGCCATGGAAAAAGGGTAGAAGAGTCAATGGATACAGGTTCCCACTGAACCAATAAATTGTTGGAGTTGGGTATGTGAGGGAGTAAGCCAGAAAATTAGAGCTGAGACTTGCAGAGTAGAACCACTGAAATTGAGATTATGGACAGGTGCCAGATGTTGGCAAACACAGGTATAGGGCATAACCATGTAACTGACGGACTGAGATGGAGTGAAGGACAAAATCCTTGGAGAAAAGAAGTTTAAGGAACTAAAAAAAAAACAGGATATGAAAAGGATCATTACAGGATTACTAAAATCACCAAGAATTATGAAGCAGTGTTGGGAATAATGACAGCAAGCCAGGAGTTGAATGATTAGAGATGACTTTAGGGTTTGCCAATGACGGTGGCAAGGAGTGGCAGATGGTTTGATGACATGGGATTTAAAGCTAAGGAAGATTGAGAAGGAGGAGGAAGAATGGGCTGGAAGAAGCATTGAGGAGCAAGGAGAATGCTCTCCTTACCTACATGCCTCGTGGTAAAAGGTTACGGAAGAAAAATGACCAAAATTTGAAAGAGCTCATAAAGAAGCAAGGTCTACAGAAAAAGGGCCAAACAAAGCAAGAACGTGAAGGAAAAGAGTTGCTCAAAATTGATGGTGAACTCCACTGGAAAGGTTTCAGGAATTGGGGGTGGATGACAGATGTGGTCAGAAAAGAGGATGTACAGAGAAATAGGGAGGTGAGAGACGTGATCTCATGAGCAATGAGATCTATGGGATGAGATGACACCAGAGTTTGGATTTTCCTAGAGTAACCTATTTTTTTTTAAGATTTATTTACTTATTTGATAGAGAGAGAGAAAGAGAGAGAGGCAGGGGAGGGGCAGAGGGAGAGGAAGAAAGAGTCTCTAGCTGACTCCATGCTGAGCATAGAGGCTGACGTGGGGCTCAATCTCACAACCCTGAGATCGCGACCCTGAGATCATGACCAGAGCCCAAATCAAGAGTTGGATGCTTAAGCTTAACCAACTGAGCCACCCAGGCACCCCTAGAGTGACCTATTTAAATAGGATTAAAGTTCACTATGAAACTGCTTCTAATCCTCTCAAGGTGGTGGGCAGTGATGAGAGAGAATAGGGGAGAGGAGTAGTGAACAAGAAAGGAAGATTCCTGGTAGGGCCAAACACGGCCAAACAGGTACCTAACATCTTCTTCCCTCCAGGGCAGCAGCTATCTTACCCAGAAAACCAAACTCCAGCTTCTTCTTGGTTCCAGAGCACAAAGTAGTGCCATGAGAAACAGTCTTCCGAATCCATATCTCAGAATCTGCATTTACAGATAAAAGATATTCCAAAGGTCATGAAGCCCTACTCTTTTCATAGAAAGATGAAGATCCAAAAAGGGGATAAATAAGGACTTTGGTAAGATCACAAAGTTCTTTACAGGCAGCTGACACTAGGAATCTGATGGCTTTATCCCTGGTCAGAGGTTGTTTGTCTGACACAATATTATGATTTTGGCAGGTTACAACTTTAACTATGAAAGTAATGAGCTATTTTGAAAGATATCTTTAAATGTTTACATAGTATAAAGAACAATGAGTTTATCTCTCATTTGATAACATCATATAATATTAAGAAGTATTTATGACACACTTACTTCTCCTAGGTGATGTGATGATTTTTACACACATTTTCCTTTATTGCCACAACAACCCACTAAGGCAGGCACAGTGTTATCCCTCTCTCACATATAAGCAAACTGAGTCACCAACCCAGTCTCTGTTCATGCTTGCCTAACTGTGCTCAATTCTCTCTGACTTTTTAGACCTCCATAGACTTAAATCCTCACCAACACGATATTTTGTTTGATTGTTCATTTTTCACTTCTCACCCCTTTCTGTACCAGCTGACTATACACAACACTTATGGGACATTCTCCCACTCTTCCATCTCACTTGGTTGCTTTTCTATTCATAATCTTGCCTGCCTGATTAGCAGTCCCTGCTGGATCTGTATACAAGCCAGGGACCTGATTTTGGCTCTTTTAGCAAGCCAAATAGAGGTCCATACTTGCATTTTCAAATACCTACTGGTCATAGCCCACACATACTCTTGGTTACTTGTTCAGAAGCAACTCATTGTCTTTCTCCTACCATGAACTACTCATTTTGCTCCTTCTATTTCTAGGACTTTGTTTGCTATTTCTATTTCTAGTACTGCCATTCTCTTAGAGCTATAAAGTGAAACGTTAGAGTCATCTTTTCTTTCCTCCTCTCCCCACCCAATTACATTAGCTTCAAATTTGTTTCAAAGTTCTATACGTTGTATTCCTTTCCATTCCAACTTCTGTTACACATTCAGGCCTTCATTACCTGTTCACTATGCTTTTTAAAGAGAGTAGTCCTTGATCCTATTTTTCTACATTTCCATTAATCCTGTTAGTTCTATGGTCAATTAACTTTCCAAAGCTCTGATCCAAACATGATACCTCCTACTTCTAAAACCTTAAATAATTGCTTGTTTGTAAGACATTTCATAATACCTTTCCCATCTTCCTTATAAGAGTTTACATTTCTTCTTTGTACCAGCCAAGCTGAACTATTTCTAAGACAAATTCTCTTATTTCATGTCTCTGCTTCTGCAGAGGGCCGCTTTCCAAGGTCCGCTTCACTTGGAAAATACACCTCTCTTAATCCCCCTGTTAAGATTTTATCCACTCACCTCTGCCTATCTTAATTGTCACATTCTCTTGATTCCCTACACTGATTTGATCTCTACCCACTTCGAAGGCCCTCAAGAAGTATATCTCTATACCACAATTATGATATTTCTTCTGTGCTCTACCTTATAGTTTTTTGTTCATGAGCTGACTTCAAATATTTGAAAGCCTGTCATGTGGAAGAGAGAGTAAACTTGTTCCACAAATCTCCAGAGTAAAACCAAGACTAATGACTAAGAGATACAAAAAACAGCTTTTAGTTCTACATAGGAAAGAATTTTCTGACATTCAGAGTTATCCTAGTATTGGGTTGCCTCTGAAAAGAGTACATTCCCTGTCATTGTAATGTTCAAACATAGATTCAAAAACTCCTTTTAGCAGATACAGTAGAAAAGACATATCAATTGGACCAGATGGTCAGTAACAGTACCTTACAAGCCAGTGTTTTTTTTCTTTAATTTTGTGTTTCTAAAGGCACTTCAGAAACCCTACTTAGATATAATCTTGTCATATACTGGTATGATGAGTCTACTACTACTTTCCTTTAATTCTACTACTGCTCAACTCCCCAACATCAGAATAAAAAGAATTCATTAGGACAACAAACATAAAGTTGGGAGTGCAACCAAGAAAGGAGAGATAGATCTTCATTCTTTAAAAAATTTAACAATACTGTTTTATATATAATGCCCTGTCCCTTGAATATAAATATGTAAATAATAGCCTTGCTATTCCTTGAATATCCACTTCACAAATTACTTCTTAAGTGTTTTATAAAATCTGTGAAAGGCTTTTTCTTCTTTTGAATTATTGTCTTTCATTATGACAACAGAATGCTAAAGATTGCAATATCAACTGTAAAGTCGTTTTACCTCACTTGACTCTGCGTAGCGCATACTTAGGACCTGAAGTAAATATAGTGCATACGCATACTTTGACATGCAAAGGGATTTTCTAGTATCTCTTTTTATATAACTCAATTTGACAACAGTGACAGATGATTATGATAGTCTTGGAAATTTACAGTGAATTCCTTATCAAAAATGTGAATTTCCTTTTAAAGTAGAAATTTAAAAATAATTTAAACCACTAAAGGAAACATTTCTTAGAAAGTGACTGTTTTAATCTTAATAGATAGACAAAGTCTAGGAATAGTCAATGGACACAAGAAAAAACCTAACATGTAAGCAAACACAGAAAAAATGTCCAACCATGCTAATTATTAAACAATTTTACATTAAAACAATAGGATACCATTTCACACCTATGAAATTAGCAAATATTTTTAAAACAATACTCAGTATTGCTGTGGCTATAGTGAATCTAAAGTACGTTGGTGGCATTATAAATTAGCATAATATTTTTGGCAATTATTTGGCAATACATATTAAAATCCATTGAATTTCCTTATTCTTTGACCTAAGAATCTGAAATTTCAGGATGTATCTAATGAAATGATAAAGAAAAGGCTATTTGCATAGGCTTTCATTGCTATATCAGTAACAACATAAAATTTCCAATTATAGGCAAGTGTTTTCAGATAATACTTAAGTTAAATATTAAACAGCCATTAAAAAGTATAATTTAAGAAATTATATAACAATACTGAAAAAAATGATAGGCATGTGATTGAGCGTAAAGATCAAGATTCAGAATAATATCTATACTATTATTACAATTCTGTATAACTTATTCTATATGTACAACAACTAGAAACAAAATTTGATTTTTGCCAGGGCGATATGGAAAAAAACTATGTGCCTTTTATGTTTGTTACATTACCATGCCATTTCTTTATGAAAGTAACAGCAAGATTACGCTTAGTCTTACTATTTGGAAAGGATCGGTAGTGAGTAGATTCCTCAGCTAGTCATATCAAACCCCTTAGTGTCAGATTTTTTAGTGTGTATTATAAAGCTTTGCAAATAAGTTCTCTCCAAGTTCTTTCTAGTATTATTATTTCAAGATTCCAAATGATCCGAAAGGAGCAGTATATAGGAAAGTCTCTGTTAGTTGAGGAAACTCAGCTTTTCCTCATAGTGAAGGTAAATTATAAGATCTTAAAAACACCTGAAAGTGGCAGATAAACTTCATTTGAGGCCACAATAATAGTTACCCTGTATTAGATGCCAATGACGTACCAGACGCTGAACTTGTGCTTCGCTTTTATTGCCCCATTACTTGAAAAATCCTGTGAGTTTATTTCTCCCTGTTTGCTGGAGGAATAGGTTGAAGCAACAGAGAAAATAAGAAATTTGCTTACAGGGGCGCCTGGGTGGCTCGGTTAAGCATCTGCCTTTTGCTCATGTCCTAAGATAGAGCCCCGCAACAGTCTCCCTGCTAAACAGGGAGTCTCCTTGTCCCTCTCCCTCTGTCCTCCCCCTGTTTGTACTCCTCCCAACCCCCTGCACCCTCATGCTCTCTCTCTCATATAAATAAATAAAATTTTAAAAGAAAGAAAGAGAGAGAGAGAGAGAGAGAAAGAAAGAAAGAAGAAAGGAAGAAAGGAAGGAAGGAAGGAAGGAAGGAAGGAAGGAAGGAAGGAAGGAAGGAAGGAAGGAAGGAAGGAAGGAAGGAAGGAAGGAAGGAAGGAAGAAAGAAAGAAAGAAAGAAAGAAAGAAAGAAAGAAAGAAAGAAAGAAAGAAAGAAAGAAGGAAAGAAAGAAAAGAAAGAAAGAAAGAAACGTGCTTAAAGTCACACAGATCTTATTGGTAGATCTAGAATTTGAATTCAAATCTTTTTCCTCTCCTAGTCATGTTCTTTGCATTTTAATAGACTACCTCCCAAAGTGTATCACTTTAGAAGAAATATTCCAACTTCAATCCTTTCAAAGTCAGTCCCTGCACCAAGCAAACCAGTTACAAACCAATAAGGATACCTGGAGTCATTGTAGCCTAACTGCTGAGCACTGACCTATCATGCTGTTGAAGCCAACATTTCTGGTGTCCCATGGAATAGACCACCATCTCATGCCCTTGATTATCCTCTGATGGAAACCACTGACGAATGTCTAGTTTTTCTAGGCACAGATGAGAAGTTTGAGGACTTTTTTTTTTTCTCTATTCTCACTCTCTTTCACCCAGAGCAGTAAAATTTTAACAGTGGTCAAACAATCGTGTCAAAGGAGTAAGTATTTAACAGTATTAAAAAAAAACAAAGTTCAACTGAGCAAATTTAAAGACTTAATTGGCTTTATTCAACAATCCATGAAACTACCCAATAAATAGAAAGAAGCTCTGAGGAGCTACACAAAATGGAAGACTTTTATAAGCATGAAGGAGGCTAACAAGAAAGTTAGCAGCAAAAGTGGATTGTTTCAGGCAAGGTCACCTTCCTTTGAGGGACAGCAGGAGCCTATCAGGCAGATTACCTCACCAGTGCTGACCAGGAAATTCCAGTCTGACTGGTTAAGATTACCTTTCCTGAAAGGCTGAAATTGTATTTAAGTTAGGTATTAAGTCCTGCTTTGGTGACTATGTGCTTAGCACAAGTAACTCAATTTTGGGCCTGTTTTCTCTTTCAAAATAATATCCCCTTTGTGATCAGACTCAGCTAAACCGAGAGATGTGATTAAAGTTGAAGACATGAGTGTCATTCTCTGCTGCTGCTCTGAAGTTCTCAAAATTTTTGTCTGATCTTCTGTATGGTATTCGCAGATAACATTTTTTTGTTGAATCTCAGTGTCATGAATTCAGGTTCAAGCAAAGACCCTGTGTGCACCACTAAGAATTCCCAACATGGACGCTGGGACTATGGAAAGGACTGACAGCAGACCCAACAAATGAGGAACTGTGGGCTAAACCACCAGCATTTCCAAACAAATGAGGAACTGTGGACTATTCCCACCAGAAGTTCCCAACACGGAATGTGGGGACTGAACCAAGGTTTGGGATTTCCCAATTAAACAGGGAATTGCAGTCTAAACTACCACGGTTCCCAACATGGAACTGTGGAACTGTGGAAAGACAATTAGATCAGGAGCTCAACTCAAAAAGAGCAGAGCTCAGAACTAAGTGGAACTTACCCATGGCCGTCAGAAATGGCATGGAAGAGAACTCAGAGTTCACAGGTACCATGTCTCTGTTTCTCGTTGTCTCCGAAGCCATCAGAAGTTTTCCATCAGATTGTGACACTGACAACAAATCTGTTAAAAAAATAATAACTGAGTAAATTTTAAAATCTAATGGGCTTTATTCAATGACTCATGAATTGACAGCATCCCATCCAGTAAGTAGAAAGGAGTTTTAAAGAGCTGTACAAAATGGAAGATGTTTAAAGACAGAAGGTGGAACAAAGAAGTTAGCAACAAAGAGTGGATTGTTTCAGGCAAGGTCACCTTCCTTTGAAGAATGGCAGGGGTCTATTGGGCAGATTATCTCACTATTTGTTGACCAACTAATTCCAGTCTGGCTGGTCAAAATTACATTCCAGGAGAGGCTGAAACTGCAATTAGGTAAGGTATTAAGTCTCAGTTTGGTGATGTGGGCTTAGCACAAGTGAGTCTATTTTGGGTCTGCTGTCTCTTTTTTAATACAGTGACATCTCAGGCAGCAACCAATTAATTGGCAAGGTACTAAAGGGAAGTAAAGTATTGGAATTCTTGAACTCACATAATTTAGGTAGCCTCATACTCTTCCTTGGAATAATATGTGATGTTAAATTTATTTTTAAGAGATAAAAAAATAACTTATAATGCTGTGATCATGGGAAAAATATGAATTGAGAGATGTCTTTTAAAACTTTAAAAGTTAGGGAGGATTACAGAAAAATGAGAATTAAGTTCATTTGCCACAACACTAGAATAATGGATTATCCCTGGGAAAATTTTAAGAGATAATTTTAAGTCCTAAAACTACTACTGGCAACTGTAAATATTTGGAACTTGTTATCTATTTGGAAATGAATCAAATATAAATAGGCTCAAGAAGATCTATGATAAGATAGTAGATAATTACATATCAGGTTAAGGGTAAAATAAGAAAACTTTGGAGGAATTTTGTGTCTCACAAGTTAAGGCAGCCACATCTTCCCATGAAACATAGTTTGATGCTACTGCTAGAAACATAACTGGTGAGCATAGCTCAGGTCTGGTGCAGCAGTTCTCATGTTCATTTATGCCTAGGAGTATTACAATTACTAGTAGTTCATATATATGTAGGAATTTACTTTTATATATGTAATTAAGTAAGCATTACTATGTTGTTTGAAATACATGTGTAACCAGGTAAGCAGAAAGCTTTCCTTGTAACCTATAAACCTTTAAGTTAACACATTCTGTTCCTTTACATAGCATTCTGTTCCTTGACATAGCATTCTTTATGTCAACTTTTTCTTTTAGGTATGAATCTTTGTCTCCTCTTTGGAAGCCTACACAATGTTTTAATTTCTAATTAAAACATTTTTCTGAGATTTCATTTATTATTTATTTATTTATTTCAGAGAGAGAGAGAGAGAGAGAGGAGGAGCTCAAGTGGGGGGGGGGAGGAGTAAAGGGAGGGGAAGAAACAGACTCCCCACCAAGCAGGGTGCCCAAAGTGGGATTCAATCCCAAGACCCTGGGATCATGACCTGAGCCGAAAAAGGAAAATGCTTAACCAACTGAGCCACCCAGGCACCCCATAGGCATTATTTTTTAGAGCAGTTTTATGATTACAAAAAAACTGAGCAGAAAGTACAGAGTTCCTGTATATCCTCTCGCCCCTCTCACCCCTCCAACCTCCATACACACCTTTTCCTTGTTATTAACCCCTTGCATTAGTGTGGCACATTTGTTACAGTTGAAGAGCAAATATTGTTACATTATCATTAATTAAAAAGTCCACAGTTTAAATTAAGTTTTACTCTATTGTGCATACCATGAGTTTTGACAAATATATAATGACATGTATCCACTGTTACGGTATCATGCAAAATAGTTTCAAAGCCCCAAGCCCACATATTTTAATGGAGAAATCTGCTTCTCTCAGCTGGCTATTGGTTTAGCATGAGTGATGACATTGCACCCAAGCAGATAACTTGTTGAACCTTTATAAAGTAATGAAGAAAAGTCAATAGAACTCAAAATATTAGAAAGTTCAATACCTACTCCAGCTATTGCTGGGAAAACTGCCAAGCTCATAATAATACTATCTTTGGTCTGCTTAAGTATGAAAAGATGATGAATGAACCCAAGATCTTTGGACATATCAGTGTTAGAAATAAGAAAGAGGGGCACCTGAGTGGCTCAGTTGGTTGAGCGTCCAACTCTTGGTTTCGGCTCAGGTCATGACCTCATGGGTCATGAGATCGAGCCCCATGTCAGGCTCTGCACTCACCAGGGAGTCTGCTTGAAGATTCTCTCCCTCTGCTGCTCCCCCAACTCTCTCCCTCTCTCTAAAATAAATAAATCTTTATTTAAAAAAAGAAATAAGAAAGAGATTTGACCTACTATAGCTAAGCACGATACCAAGAATTGAACATATCATTTGATAGACTCCAAAGTTCTAAAACACGGTTAGCGGGACCCAATGTATAATTTAATGTTGTCCAAGGGATATATATTGTTCAAAATCAGTCTCCTAAGGATGAAGAAAAATTTTAAATGACATATCGCAGTATTATAGCAACATATATGGGAAAGGCTATCTGAAAAGACAAAAGTAAAGTAAAAAGTGAATAGGTGTGTTCCATATACTAGATAGCCATTACCAAAGTATGATTAGTAAATTTATTTTTATGAAAAATTTTACATTAAAGATTCTTTACAAAAGGATATGGGACCAATTGTTGTACTTCATCATGGTTTGTACCCAAAAAATGAATGCTGAGGAGTTGGTAGGAAACAAAGCTACATTAGATTAAGCAAAAGAAGGAAAACTTCTTTCCTTGGGGAAAAATAATCCCAACTTAAGAGACCGATACTGTTGTGGACAAGGCATTCAATTCCATCTTCTGTTTATACCCCCAGGCTATTTAGCATCACCACAAAAAGTCACAAAATCATGCCAATTGGACTCACAACAAATTATGATATCTACCATCAACCACATATCTGCTCCAAAATCATTTTACTTTTTGTCTCCCTATCTTCTGTTACATTGCATCTGTATTAAGCCCTTCCAATCATTTTAAGACTCCATCCCTGGGATGGTAACATCGTCACTTTACTGAAAAGGTGGATACCATCCAATTAAAGGTTCTCCACAACCTCATCATCCACTCTACCTAACCCCTATTCCAAAGAAACATGTTTACTCTTCCACCCCAATGCCCTCTATGTTTGCCCATTTCTCCTTCTCTGAGATTTGTTCCATCTGCCACTCCCCTTTATTGTATTTTCATCCTTTCTGTCCCCATGTACTTTTTAATGCTATGCCTAGTCATGTAATCAAGTTTCTTGAGCCCCTCAAGAAAAGTTTTTTTTTCATCTTTCAGTTTTCATTGTAGGTTACACATACAGGGTCCTTAAAGAAGCCCTTAAGTAGTAGATCAGGCCAATTATATACTATATACAATAAATCATATATTACATATAACTTATAAACTTATTATAGAAGTTGCCTGAAAATAGGCTCGAAATCTTTTTGCCAAACAGTAAAAGATATGAAGATAGAGAACCCTAAGGATGTTAAATTGATATGGGACCTCCCATTTTCAACTAAAATCAACTAAATTGAGATGGGTATTCCAGTGATTTTCTTAGATATCCTAGAGGATATGGCTAATTCTCCCAGGCTTTCTCCAGTACCTTGAAATGGAAATCCCAGATCCAGTTATGATCTCATACCTTATTGTGACAGTTTCTTGAAAGCCTGTTCTGGATCTTTAGAATTGGTGGTTGAGACTCATCAGAGATTATGTCTCATACCTACCCACTAGTAAAATCAATACATATGTATGTATATACATATATATATATATATGTGTGTGTGTGTGTGTGTGTGTATATATATATATATATATATATATATATATATATATATGAGAGAGAGAGAAATTAATCATAATAGAAGTAAGTTCTTCCATTCCAGATATACTAAGCATCTTTCTGAGGCAAGTGTACTGGCCTATCAGATCCTAGAATAGAGACTCAGAGCTGAGATTATTGACCAGAGACTCATATAGAAGGTAACAAATTGCATACATGCTCTCTTTCCTTCAATCCCACTTTGAATTCCTCTGCCACTTTTATTACTCAGAGTAACCCATTGGCTGTGAGCCTTGCAATGCAGAAAGCCATAAATCAGAGTCATTCTCATCAGTGCCACATAGTAAGGTCTCATCCCAGAAAGGAATAAAGCCATAGACACAATTTGTCCTTAATATCTGTACTGGATGCTCACAGCTGGTTTTATTGTCTTTGGAAAATTGAACCAAAAGCAACAAAAACAGTTTCGTATGAGCCAGTTGCTTTACATGCATTATCTCACTGTAGCTTAAAACACTGCAACATAATATTTTTACTCCTGCTTTATAGATGAGGAAGGGAAGTTCAGCAAATAAGTGGCATAATGAAGGTTCAGGTGCAGTCATCTCATATTTGGGCATGCTAAAGCCCACACATTTTCAGCAACATATCACTGTTATCATATTATATAAAAATGATAATGACTAATGACTATTGACTACATATCCCACACCAAACACTGTACAATTTAATCCTCATAACAAACCAATAATCAGGTACTATTTTTATTTCCATTTTTCATCACATAGTTTCCTTGAAGTCTGTGTTAGAAGCAAAGCTGTCTAACTCCAGAACGCATGCATATAACCACTGTTAAATACTTTGATGATCTACAAAATATACACCTTGGGAACATCTTGGGAAAGATCTTCTGTCTGACATGGTATCTTGAGAGTCCAGTACAGATATTGGAAAATATAAAATCCACCATGGCAAGTTTTTTTCACCCCAAATCCACATTTTCCTATACAAGACTAGGATGGCCTGAAAGAGGTCTCATAATATGAACATCTGTCTTGCCTTACTCCTGAATAGGCTCTACCTCAGACACTATTTCCTGCATCATGAAGAAGCTAATTTGGTAGAGAGCTGACTGATCATACCTGAACCTACTAACCCTTTTGCCTTCTGTGCCTTGGACTTCCCATTTCCCCCTCACTAGAGCTAAATTCTGTATTTGAATTTATTTCTCCCAAAACCCAACTTAAACCACACCTTCACGTGTGGGTCAACATAAATCCTAACTAGGATCCTCCTCCACACTACTAACACTTTGTTATGAAGTTCTAGAACACTTCACTACTAAACCTGATAGTAATTATTCAATATATATTGATGAACAAATTTAATGAGTTCTTAAAATGCATTTGCAACATCCCGTTTACATCCTTCCCTAGTGTTGCTAATTAATTGAAATAAGATTTATTGAGATATTCACAAATACCATTCAACATGATTCTAAACTTACCTGTTCCTTGCTTGTTATCCCAAATTTACATATTTTTATGGGATATTTTCTCTGCTCTTCCTTAGTCTCCTAACATATCCTAGTTTAAATTTACAGTTTCAGAGTAGTGCCAGGGCCTCATCTACTCTAAAGAACTTCAGTACTTAATGATGCAGGGAACGTAAAGAATGCCTACAATGCTGATGGTGCCAGTAGTACTTGATCTCTCTGCTTCTGCCCATGCTGCAGTGGAAACTATGCAGTGGTGGGGTATTAGCACATCTAATAGAGGGAGCCGCTTGGGCAATTCATATTGCAGGCAAAGTTGCTGCCAAAGTTCTCTGTAAGTAACTACTCTGCAGTGCCATCCCATAGTACACCTGACTAGGTTACTATTAAGAATCATCCAAAATCATGATATTAGGATATAATCTAAGGCAACGGCCATAATTTTGCAGTGAAGGAAGGGCTAAGAAAAATCAAAATACCACAACCACTATCTTCACATTATGATGCCTGGCAGATATTAAAGAGGGTTAGTTCATGAAGTAAGTTTTTGAAGAACATAAGGATGTTCCAAAAATATTACAGTTGATTATAATGAATAAAAATAGTGCTATGAGCCACTCGTTCCTTATTGCCAATGCAATAAAACACCAATATATATATATATATATATAATGCTAGTTTAAGCAGACACGCTTTGAGGTATGCTAATGGACCTGAAAATCAGTTGAAAATATGCTTTAAGTATTTTATAACTTTCAATTCAAAAGGCTACTGGAGGAATTATCTGTTTTATTTAAATACTCAAAATATATGTTTATTATGTTCCATGTTAATTCTAACAGCTTTACAAAGGTTAACTTATTTAATCCTCATAACCTTGTGGGGTCTGTACTATTATTACCTCCATTTGACAGACTTGGAAACTGAGGGAGAGAAGTTAAATAATTTGCTCGAAGTCATACAGCTAGTAAGTCTGTAGTAAGTACAGTCTGTTGGAGCAGACTTTCAAACACTAGCTGGTAGGCTCGGAATCTGAACTTTTTACCACTGCACTATGTACCCCCTCCATTATTCATGCTTCTAATGGTTTAAAAGGACAAATGCTGGGGACGCATGGGTAGCTGAATTGGTTAAACGTCTGACTTCAGCTCAGATCATGATCTCAGCATCCTGGGATTGAGCCCTGAGTTGGGCTCCCAACTGAGCAGAGAGTCTACTTGTCCCTCTCCTTCTGCCCACCCCTGCCCACCCTCCATCCCCGCTCATGCTCTCTCTCGGATAAATAAAATCTTTTAAAAATATAAAATAAAATAAAATGATAAACACTTGAAGTGTCTGAGGACACAAAAAAAGAAAAAAATATCATTTTTTCAGTTGCCAAGTGTTTATACTACAACAAAATGACAGGCCCTATACTGGACATTGGGGATGTCATGGAGAGCAAAGTATATAAGGTCTTTAACTTTAAGGATCTTATCTTGTAGCTGGAAATGTAAGCCCCTTGAAAAACACACAGACAAATTTTGTGATGGGGTAGAACAGGAAGGACATGTCTCCCTAGTATGGGAGGCTTCCTGGAGAGATTCCAATATAAGAGGAAATCCAAAAATTGAGTAAAAATTATTTGAGGAAACAAGGAACAAGAAAGAACAAAGATGTAAGACAAGGGAAAGAGGAGTCAGCATGTTCCAGGAGATGGAGGAGACTTATTTTTAACAAAGAAATTCAGTGTGTTTGGATTGTAGAATGTGTGGTGGATATGAAGGGAAATAAGGCTGACTGGGCATAAAGAAAACAATACAGTGACTTTTAGGCCTTGTAAAGGAATATCAAAAAAAAATTTTTTTTTTTTATCCTGAGAGCAATGGGGTATCTTTAAAATCAAAGCAAGTGAGTAACATAATCAGATTTGCATTTTAGAAAGACTCTTTGGATGCAGTGAACAGATAAAATTTACAACTCTGAAAACTTGGACCAATGGCCTGACCGTTAATATGGAGGTCAATGAGACTGAACTAAGAAACACAAACACAGGCCAAACCATGCTAGGCCACTATGAAAGAGCAGAGGAAGGTGTCTCCCTCATGTCCCACTGCCTGTCCCTGGTTGCAAAGCTGAATAATGGTGCAAGTGGACCTCAACTGCATGCCCATCATCTCTTGAAGCCGCCAGAGTGTTGTTTGCCCCATTCCCTGACCATTATCAGTACCTCTCCATTTATACCCATGTATTCCATATATATCTCAGAAAGCAAATGACAACAAGAGGGGACTAAGCAGATGCCACTTTATACCTTGGGAGGTAAAACCTGCACTAGTAAAAGACTGATGTGGCTGAGACAAGGGAATCACTAAAAGCAATCTCTCCAGGCTCTTTTAGCTATTCAGCAAGTCAGAAAATTAGATAGTGAGCATAAGACACAAATACCTCTTGGTCCAGCCAAGTCATTCATATATATATATGACTTTTAAATAAGTGCCTAGCATTCCTAATTTATCATTGTAATATATTAAAGTGTGACTTGCCTGGACCAAGAGATATACATAGATAAAGAGAGAGATACTGATGTGAGATATACCTACATACTGATTATAGATATACTGATGTGTAAAGAAATTCAAGATATATATTTGCAGTACAGTATGTTGAGCATGATCTTAGGGAGAAATATTAGTGATACAGTAAAATGTTTCTCAAACAGTTTTAAGCCAAAACAAACAAACAAAAGGCAGATACTCTATTATACAAAAATACAGAAAGAATTATTTATAAAAATTATATAAATGAATATTATGAGTGTCTGCTTTGTGTGAGGTACTGTTCTAGACGCTAGCAATGTAAAGGTTAACAAAACATAAAGCATAAGAACCTTTAATGTCTAGGAGCTTATATTCTACTGGGAGAGGACAAACAAGAAATATAATAAATAATTAAAATATACACTATGTTAGAATATGATAAATACTGTGGGGGGGAAAAATAGAGTAACAGGGAACAGAGTTTGGGAGGTACAATGGAAAATGGGTGCTTAAGGGGGACCTTACTGGGAAACTGACCATTTAGGAGGCTGGTGGACCTAACTCCTCTATCTCATTCTTAAGTAAAATGTTGATGGTGGTTATTTCTCTCCTTTTTTTTCTTAATGGGTAATTTATGAGTGATTGTTTGGGTTTTTAATGCTTTTCCTTATTCTCCAGAAAGAAGATATACTGTATTAACAACAGTGGAAAAATGTAAAAAATAATAATAATCTATAGGATTGACTATAAAATTAGAAGCTCTATGCCAGGTCCAAATGGTTTGATAGGCAAGTTTTGCCAACATTTGAAAGAGAAAAAATATCATCCCAACTGTATAAAAACTTCCAGAAAATGGAAAAAGAGAAAATTCTTCCTAACTCATTTTATAAAACCAATAAATATTGGATCCGAACTAGGAAAAGAATTTTTTAAATTATAAACTCATTTATTCATGAATACATGTAGAAATACTAACTAAGGGGCAGCAGGGTGGCCCAGTTGGTTAAGCATCTGGCTTCAGCTCAGGTCATGATCTCAGGGTCCTGGGATCAAGTCTCATGTCAGGCTCCCCATTCAGTGAGTAGTCTGCTTGTCCTTCTCCCTCTTCCCCCCCCCAACAACAAGGGCTCCCTCTCTTTCTCTCTCTCAAATAATAAATAAATAATCTTAAAAAAAAAGAAATCCTAACTAAAATATTAGCAAACTAAAACAAAGTATATAAAAAGATAATATACCATGACCAAGTCGAGTGAATCCCAGGAATCCAAAGATGATTGGATCTTTAAAAATCTATAAATATAATTCACCACATTAACAGATTAAAGGGGAAAAAAAACATGATTATCACAATCAATGCAAAGTAAGCATTTGATAAAATCAAGATAACATAGCAATACAAAAAATCTGAGTAAGGTAAGAACAGAAAGGATAGCTTTAGCCTGATAAGGGTACCAATAAAAAACCTACAATAAACATCATCCTAAAGAAGGAAAAGTTAAAAAAATGTAAGTTAATAACAGAAAAAAGACAAAAATACCCTCCATCTCCACTTCTACCCAATATTGTACTGAAGATCTTAGCCAGTACAAAAAGAAAACAATAAGAAAGTAAAGGCATAAGAATTTTAAAGAAAATAACACATATTTCATTATTTATATGACAGGATTTTATGATTTATATGACATGATTATCTATAAAAAATTGCCAAACTCTGATATACAAATTGATTATTTAAAATATGGAATAGTTTAACAAGATGGCTGGATATAAGATCAATATATAGAAGTCAGCTGCATTCCATATGCCAGCAGTATACAGTCAGAAAACATAAATTAAAAGGACACTATCCTCCATCTGAGGACACTATGATAAAGCAGCAGTTCTCAAGCCAGAAAGAGTGTTCTCACCAGAATTCCACCATATTGGCTCCCTGATCTCAGAATGCCAGCCTCAGAACACCGGAGTTAACTTCCAACAACCAGGCTCTTGTCACCCAGGGCTTGTGGAAACACCACCCTCATTCCCACTCAGCATGGCAGTCTTGGAGATCCCAGGGATCGGAGCCCCCATCTCAGAGAATATAGGAAGGTCCATCTCTTTTCAGGAAATTGCATTCATGGTCTATGATTGGTGCTAAGTTTAGAATCATTATTCTTTGTAACTCTGTAAACTTCCATTCTTTAAAATAACTTAGGATGTACAATTAGGATGTTCCAAACATCCTCAGAGATACCTCAGAATAACCCTATGAAGATGGCATTATCCCCCTTTCACAGATGAGGAAATTCTGCATCAGGGAAGTCAAATAATTCATCTTAACCTCCACAGCCTGCAAGCAGTACAACCAGAATCAGAATCCAAATCTCCTGACTCCAAATCACACATTCACACCTGCAATACTAAATGGGACACTTAGTCCCAAGAAATAGCTTCTGTGTGACCCCAGGAGAGATCCAAAATGTTCTGCATTCTACCACATATACCACTCTTCCTACATTTCTTGGGATTCTGGACTCCAGGAAGACAAAGAAGATGCTAGCAGCCACCAGAGACTGCCTGGGTGTCACTCTTTTTTCTAACCCAGAAAATAAGGCCACTGGTTCATTTCCACCCAAGCAACAGGTAGTAGAGGTATTCCTCCTCTGGCTACATCTCTTAACATAAAATACGGCAACTGATTACCCTCTGAGATATAGGAAAGTGATGATGTTCACATATTTATTTTGCAACTGGCCATCACCCTATCCTAACTATTTCTAATTATTTTTCAGTTTGTCTACTTTGAAAACCTAAGAAACCACTGAATCCATTTCCAAACATTAATTTTGCAACTTCCTTTCCAAGAGTCTGTCCTGCTTCTTTTCCCTAGCTTAATCACTGGCTTGAATTTCTAGAATAATAATTAATAGTAATAAGAGAGGACATGCTGGTCTTGCAAGTGACTTTAAAGGGACTGTCTCTTAGAGCGGTGTATTCTAGATGTTATTTGGCTCCAAAATTCTTTTTTGCACAATACAAAATAGGTTCCTGTGTTCCTCAAACATTGTTTGGAAAGTGCTATTTCGCTATTAGGGATGAAGTCACTACTGACTGAATATCTTAAATACCAGGGCATCCGTGGCTATCCTTCAATCCCTATGTTTTTAAGAGTAATGGATGTTGAACTTTATCAAATGCTTTTCTGGCACTTACTGAAAATATCTGAGTTTAAAAACAAGAAAAAATAAGAGCACACTATTACAACATCAAATAAGACTAAGTACATATAAATAAATTTATACGAAACATGTTAATGAACTTCTGTTCAACCAAAGTTACCTTAAGGAAAGAGATAAAAGAGTGACAAACTGAAAGAAGATATCTGCAACCTGTATAATCAACAAATGGTTAGCATCAAAAATATACAAACAAATTTTGCACATCAATAAAAACAGAACATCTGATGGAGAAATGGGCAAAAGCCCTGAGTAGACATTTCACAAAAGAGAAAACACATATGGCCAAAAAAGAAATGTGCAATCTTATTGGGGATCAGGAAACAGCACATCAAGACCATAATGATATACCATTTCATATCCAAGAAATTGGCAAAAACTAAGAAATCTAACATTACCAGCTGTTGACAGGGTATAGCACATTGACATTGACATTGCTTGTGTAAGTATAAATTGACGTAATCACTTTGGAAAACAGTTAAACATTTTCTTATAATATTAAACAAAGACATGTCCCCCAAATCTAGCAATGCTACTTTTACACATGTACACCTATAAGACACATACAATAATGTACACTATAAGAGTGTTATGTAGGAACAACACAAATGTCTATCTACAAGTAAATGTATGAAAAAGAGACCTGTAGTAGATTCATACAATGGAATATTATACAAAAGTCAGAACAAATAAACTATAGTTAAAGTAACATAAATGAATCTTAGCAATATATAATTGAGTAAAAAATGAAAGTACAAATTTACATGCAGATTAAGCGTAATATTTTGCTATAAAGTAAAAAACAGCTAAAATTGCATGTTTTTAGGGATATAGATGTTTAAGATAAAACTATATTTTAAAACAATCAAGAGCATAGATGATAAACACAAGATTTAGAATACTAATTATGTCCAAGAGAAGAGGAAGAGTTACAGGATGAGGGAGGATCACACATGTAAATCATGGCAATATGTTGGATGATGGGTTTCCTGTGTTTACCATATTGACTTAAATTGTTTTAAATTAAATATTAGTGGGGCGCCTGGGTGGCTCAGCCTTCAGTTCAGGTCATGATCCCAGGGTCCTGGGATCAAGCCCCACATAAGTCTCCCTGCTCGGCAGGAAGCCTGCTTCTCCCTCTCCCACTCCCCCTGCTTGTGCTCCCTCTCTCACTGTCTCTCTCTGTCAAATAAATAAGTAAAATCTTTAAAAAATAAAAAATTAAGTATTAGTTAAAAATAAAACACCATGTATAGGACCAATGATTAGAACCAAGGTTATAATTAATCCTATTTGTTTACATGTTTATTGGTGTGTTTGTTTAAATCGAAGCCCTTCAGAATTACCTAGGGAAGCAAGTCTCACCATTAGTTTGGAGGTAGGGAATATAGCAGGGTAGTTATGGGGTTGACTATATATCTAACAGCTGTCACAACAAAATATAACTACCATTTGTTAATCCACTGGAGTTCACAAAGATATTTCACCAACTTCTAATCCATTGACTTTAACTGCTACAGATATACTACACAAAACCTTTACAATTATATGACCCTTACGCCTTAAAGCCTACATATTTAAAAATATATTCTCTATAGCCTAAATTGCTAATCTATTTTGCTTTTTGGAACTCTACTGCAGTTCCAGCCTCAGCATGATGCTCCCCAGGCTTTGACTCCAAGAGGATCATCTGGTGCAGAGAAGTGCAGTATCTCAGCCTCTCTCCATCTTAGGAGGGATTTCAAAGGTGTTGTTATCTTTGGCTCAGTCAAGTCTGGTAAGATAATAAGCTTCACATTTACATGGTAAATATCAGTTCTCAGCAACTTTATCATCTCATTTGATTCTCAAAACAATTCTCTGAGGATATCAACCTATTATTATCATTCCCATGTTATACAGAAGGAAACTAAGACTAAAATTAGGTATGTGACTTGCCCAAATTCACAAGTCTTGTGAGTAGTAGAGCTAAGAGCCAGACCCAGGCATTCAGATTCCAGGTCTCTATTTCTACGGTAATGCCCATATTTCAGAAACTTCCACTACTCTCTTTCCTGAGAAAAAAGAAAGATTTAAAAAAAAAAGAAGAAGAAGTCATACAATTTTTTTATAAATACCAGTTGGCAGAACCATAGATTGGCAGAACCATAGACAACCATAGTTGTCATCCATAGATGACATGGAACTTATGACAACAGCATTGTCTCCATGGAATGGCGGGGGCTGTATCTCAGGATAGGAAATGTTCAATGAGATCCAGGAGGGAATGTCTCATGCTTCTACACGCACAATAACAATATGCATTTGACAAGCAGTAGGGAGCTTGTTAGTATGTTACAATGCCAAAACTTCACAATCTGCCTAGCAATCTGAAACCCTGAAATCTCTGAAATTAATTGGATAGTGCCTGCTCTCTCCCATGGTTATGATCACTCGGGGCTCTACAGGACCGTCTTCAATAGACTGGCCATATTAGGAAAAGGGGGAAAAAAATAAGCACTGTCCCCGTATTAAATACCTTCCATGTGTTTTATCTATGTGGTACTCATGATTGGGAAATGCAGGTTCAGACTGATGGATATTTTGCCCGAAGTCACTCTTCTGGCAAGTGGCACACCTAGAATTCAAAACCAAGCCTTTCAGATTCCCATGTCCATGTTCTCTCTACTATAGCTGCCTCCTAAACTCATGAAGTAGCAAGTTAGTCACTAACTCTGGAGACTCCCTTGAGACGCTTCTCAATTTACAGATTCATTATAAACCTGGAGATTAGACATATGAGTCATAAAAATGGCCATTTTTTATTGATTATCAGATACTTTGTGTGTTTTCTTTCCAATCCCTTCAACAACCCCCTGTATGAGATATTATAGCCATTCCATTTTTGTGTATGAGGAAACCAAGGGCCAGAGGCGGAGTGCGGTATGTTTCACCACATCGCACCTCTGAGTTTCAACACACCTACCTCTCATCCCCCACAGTTTATTCCAAAGGCTCTTTCTTCCCTCGCACTTGCCTATTTTTCATGTCAACAGCGAACTAAAAGGAATAATTTTGTAGTTTTAAAATACAGTATTCTTAATAGATTCCATTTTAGTTCAGCTGACTCTTTTGTTTTTAGCTTAGAATGTTTTATTTTGCACTATGCTTTGAGCTAATTTTATCACAAAGATTTTGCTTTTATGAAATGAAAATAAGTTAATATGTATTTAAGACCATGTTTTCAACAATTATAAACCAAAGGGCAGATCCTAAGTCTTAACAAGAAAAAAATGTAACAGCTGAAGTTATCAATAGTTCAGCCAATAAAAGGTTGGATTCCCCAAAGGAAATATATATATATAATTAAGTATTCTCTTTTGTATGTGTTCCTGCTTTAACAAATTACTTCTTTGTATTACTACAAAAAACCTACATAAAAAAATAAAAAATAAATGTAGCAGTTTCTTACTGATCTTTGCAGCTTTATAAATTATGTTCAGGTTGATTTTTGCTTTGCTTTGTTTATTGGGATAAGGGGGGAGTAGTTTATTACAAGCAAGCTACGAATCCTGAAGGAAGAAGGGATGGAAAGAAAAATACTTAGATTTTGTCCAAATCTTCTCATACAGGCAGAAGTTTTAAATAATTTGAGTGCTTTAAAAATGAAAGAGCCTTAATAACGACTCCCCTTCTTTAAAATACATTCAGATAGAGGCTAGATGGTCATTTGGATATTCTAAAGGGGATTTAAGCACCTGAGGGAGAAGTAACATCTCTTTGCAAATCCAACAATCCATGAAATACTGTGAAATAAGTAAAATTTCAATTTGTAAAGATTTGCATCCCATAATTTTACTAACATTATTAATTGTCTATCTTTAGACAAACAGTTTGTTTGATTTAAAATAACCATATTGAGGACCTCACAGCTGTGGCTGCATATGGGACCAAGACAGGATTTAAAGTAGCTGAGAATTATAGGCTTATTATATCTCAAGTGGATCAATTTGATTCTAGGCTGCATATATCTACAGCCATCCTATAAAGCATCATATTTGGAAACATGGAATTTTTCTGGGATCATGCCCCAATAGCACCCCCCTCCCGGTGTTTTTTGTTTTTTGTTTTTTTTTGTAATTTGTCAACACATTCACTCTGGCATTAAAGACAATTTAGCAGCAGGTTCAATACTGCAGCATTTCTGACAGTGAAAGTTGGTCAATATTGTAAGAGAAACTAGGAAAGGTGATGGAATCTTCTCATTTAGAAATGTCATCTATGTATAGTGTGGGGTGGCCTGAAGTGAGAGAAGTAGACTGAATGACTTCCCAAGACCCCCCTCCAGTCCTAGGTCCCTGTAATACTGTCTCTGCTTTTAACTAGCAGGAGCAGCTTATGGTAGAGAGACCTGTATTCATGCGTTTGTTCATTCTTTTCTAAAAAGGCAATGGATTTTATGTGAAAGAAAAGGAAAGAGAAAAGGAGAAAGGAAGAGGGGGAGTGAGAGGAGAGAAACGAGATGCAAAACAAGAAGAGACAGAGAAGAGATATAGGACTATCATCTAATGGACAAAGATTCTTGATTCTGGACTACCACAGCAGCACCAGAAATCTGCACTCCACTGATCCTGCTTAATTTTTGCCTGAGTATACTTATGCAAGCCCTGTTGAGATGTCGGGGTCTGCTACTCAGCATACGTGGCACACTAAAAGATATTTGGCGTGAAGACGATGAATTTTCAAACTAGTTCAAGAGTAATTGAAAATGGAATTCTGAGAAAAGCTAACGTGTGTCCTTATCTCCACATAAACACATCAATACTCATTTTAAGCCTGCCAGCTATCTATCTGCTAGGAAACACTCAATACTGCTCCTTGTACACTCAGCAGATCATTGAGTTTTCTCTCAAAAACTAATAGTACAATCATTTGCAACAAGAAATTCTTCTTTGTCTGATGAAATAGTACCATCCCGGAGCCGTTGCCTTATATTTCAGGAAACACGGGAGTTTGGTCTATGAATTTCATGCCCATAAGCAGAGCTCAGACTCGGGGCGATAACATCCCTGAAGCTACAAGGGACCTTAGAGATCCTCCAGTCAAACCCTATGATTTTATAGGTAAAACAGCTAAGCTCTTAAAAGCCATGTTAATACTCAAGTCACCTGTTAATTTTATTTTCAAAATTTAATGTTCTCATTTTTCTAAACAAGTGAGTCTCCACAGTTTTAGGGGGGAAAAATCCCCTGGGGATACCAGTATATCTCTAGTTCTAGCCTGTTTTTTTTTAATCAAAAATATATTTATACATTCTGCAGTTAGAGTATGCTGTTTGCTGTGATTCTGGCCCTACTCAGAGCAATGAATGATGATTTAGGAGGGGGAAATATAACAACTCCACTGCAAATAGCTAAGGCTATGTCACCACAAACAAGTAGTTGGCAAGACATATGGGCAATCCAATTAGATAAGTGTCATTTTCCTATTTTACAGATGAGAAAACTGAGCCTCTAAGTCAAATGACCAACTCAAAAAACAAAAAGTGGTAGGTCTGGGAACTTAAACTTGCAAGAAATAAACAGATTTCTGGAGGAATCAGGTGGCAATAAGGTTAAGCACAAGTTGCTGGAATCAACCATGGAAAAGGGGGATCCCAGTAAGGAAAATAATGAGTGGAGGTACAAGAGATTTTCTGAATTAAAGAGAAAGAAGTTGATGGTATCATTGCCACAGGATTATTTCTCAATGCTCTCCATAAATCAGGAAAGCTTAACGGTTGAGTGTAATAGCAGTAAGAATAAGAGTGAGGACACAAGAAGTAGAGAAGTGGATTGGAGCTGACACACCCAAATGTGATGTCACATCCCAGAGAACAGGCCAGATTGCATAAATTTCTACAGGATCCAACTAGTATGCTTTTATGCCCTTCTATAACTGGCAGGATGAGAGCTGGGAATGCAGGTAGTCAGGTTGCATTCGATTCCAGAACTGACACACCAGACCCACAGCGAGATGAAGATGCAAGATTACTGCACTCTCAAAATGTCAAGGTTTAGTCACTGATCGTGGGACTCAGAGGAGACAGGGATTCAAAACAATTCAAAAGTAAATTGATAGCCCAGGAGGGAAAAGCAGCTTTAAAAATAAAAAGTAAATGTTAGGTTATTTGGTATGAGGAAATGTTCAAATTGCAACTTATAAAGATTGATGAGAAAAGGAAACACTGAAAATACTACTGATATAATCATTATTACAACTGATCTTAAGATATTAGAAGTAAACCACTCTAGGCAGGGATGAGATCCATACTGATAAAGCAAAGCTGAAGAAATGAGGAAGTTAAGAAAAAAATCAAGTGTCCAATAATAAAGTAAAAATTTTGAAGGACGTTCATAGGAGGTAAAATAGAAAGGCAAACAATAAACTGAAATTGTCAAGATGGATGAGAGTCATAGAAACTGGTAGGTGAATAACACTGAGGATAGACAGAAGAGAGAACAATTCATAAAAGGTGTTCAAAATACAGTAAAAGGTTATTTATATACAAATTATGTGACAAAACAAGTGTCAATGCACCATCTCTTCCTATTGCAATAAGTAAGCAATAAAGGTAGAAGCTGAATCTCCTAAAAAGGGGATATGATGGTATCAGGAAAATTTTGATTAAGATTAGATTTTGATTACGGCATGGTGAGAAGGATGGATGCCCTCAAGGGAATCACGGGCTATTTCATGACTTTTCAGATCCACAGTATAATTGGACCAGGCTCTCAGCACACAGTAAAAGCAGCTGCCATAACCCTTTTGTATCATCTTATTCCTTCATTCATTCTAAATATTCCTTAAAAACACTGTACTAGGTATATGGTAGATAACGGTGATAAAACAGAAATGGTTCTAGTTCTCAGTAGCCTAACATCTTCGCTATAAACCTATAAAATCTATAAAAATCCGGATGATAAATTTTATAGCATCAAATTTAAGGATAAACTAATCAGTCTCTCATTGATAAATTAGGAAACTAAGGTACAAATAATTAGCTAGAGTAGTTGAGTCACAGCTAGAAGCCAGGTTTCTGGGTTACTAGCCCAGAGCTGTTAGATTAAATTATGTCGAATCACTGTAGCATGGCACCAAGTTTAGAAGACATGCTAACAAAAAAAAAAAGTGTTGTTTTCATAATTCTAAGATACCTTCTTTACATTTACTGCTTTACAATCTTCAAAGCTCTGCTTTCCCCTATATGCCAATTCATTTTGAGAAGGAAAGAGTAGACTGATTAGAGATTTCCCTATTCTCTTTTTCAATTCTTTTCCTACCATGAAAAATTATCACTCAATGGATGGTAAACATAGAAAATAGATAAAACAAGTTAAAAATCTGACAAATTCTGGGCATTCTTTTAATTCCTCCATTGCACCTAACAATGTGTCTTTTGAAGAACAGGTAATCAATAAGAATGAACGATATCTTAAAATTACAAGTGTCCTTTCAGTAATACAGTAATCTGTAAATTAAAATATTAAATGCTTAAAACTTAGTTCATAAAAAATTATAGTAATAGATTTTTTAACTTTTACATTAAAAAATTGTCTTTGTGACTTTTAGGTTTCATAAATATTTAAGGCCCATATGGTGCATATGCAGTATGTGTTTCTGAATCACCACTATTGGAATTAACATATCAGCATAGCACATGCTGACATTTCTACAGTTTTGGGTACACACTGTGCCTGACTTTTCCCACCATAGGGCAGCTGTTAAGAAGCAATGGTAAGCCACCTAGACATGTTCTACACTATATCCGACCAGGGAAAATAATTTGAAAACTAAAAACTGATCTCTGGAAGAAGAGACTGTCTCATTTAAGTCTCTTTCTACAGGAGACAGAATAGCAGCACATACAAATGTGGTCTTTCAATGATGAGAGGTGGACCTGGCTAAGGCCAATCTCTGAAAATGCCATTAGCTAAATGCCAGGACAGCACAGCATTCCTACAGGGACCCAGAAAGAAGACAGCTAATGAAGCCCACAGCCAGGTAGAAGGAACCACAGCCTCTTCCCCTTACACGCACGCACACATTCACACACACCATGCTTGACCCTCTCATCTACCAGATACATAGAGAATTCTCTCCAACAACCACTACAGAAGCTAGACTCCAGTAGTTTTCTTCTATACTTTATCTGTAGACATAGATACCCACAATAAAACGCACTTCCACAACAAAGAAACTTGTCATTCTATGCTTAACTGCACAGAAGCTGGGCAACTGCTTACATTGGATCATTTTAATGATAATTGAAAGAGAAGGATATGGTTGAGTCTACAGTTTGAGTGCCTCTTCCTGGTTGATTGAATAGATTATAGTTCTATCCCTAGAATCTTTCTGTGAAAGAACATGGATACAGAATCCTCCTTCTTGTTCTTGGCAGTTAATTTCATTCTCTGCCTGAAGAAAATCTCATCCTTCAAAATCTCTCAAATATACCCTGTTCAATGAAGTTTTCCTTAAAGCCACTAGGAAGAATTAATTCTTCTATAACTGTGCTAGTAAATAGTACTTTGCTCATGACACTAAAACACGTGTGACTTTACATAATTGTTTCTGTGTGTTTCTATTCAGTTACTCATGATTGCTTCTGCACTTTCAAAGTACCATCTATATATATATATATATGTAAATATTATATAACCCACGGTACTGATTTATCTGATTACAGATCTGTCTCTTTCCCCCTTTCTCCATCTCCCCTCACAGGGTGATCTTCTTGAGACCAGGACAGAGACAGCAGCCAATTTATCTTTGAGTTTGCCATTGGGTCAGCAAACCTTCCAAGATACTAAATGTCATCACTGCCCTTCAGTTGGAAGGAGAGTCAATGGGGCCCTGGCCTTTGTCTAGCCCACCTGATTTCTGCCAACTAGTCCTAGATCAAACTTCAATATTCATAGCCTTTGTTCTTTTTCCCATCATCTTTGGAGTGAAATGTCTCTTACTTCTGGTATGGAGCAGAGTCTATAACCACTTTTTTTAAAGATTTATTTATTTATTTTAGAGAGAGAGCATGAGCAGGAGAGGCAGAAGAAGAGGGAGAGAGAAACAGAGTCCAGCAGACTCTGCATGGAGCATGGAGCACGGAGCCTGATGTGGGGCTCAATGTCATGACCAGATCATGAACGGAGCCAAAACTAAAAGTCCAACAGCAGCCAACATTGCCACCCAAGTGGCCCCTTCATATCTCCTTCTTAAGCATCATAATTGGTAGATGTTTTCTGACTTGGGGCCACACTCTCCTGACCAAACCAGTATTCTTTGTTGGGAGATGTTGATGGCAATCTTGTGTCCTTTGGCTGTTCTACCAGGGTCTATTTCCAAGCCTGTTTTTAGGGTCTGTCCTCTAGGATACACAAGTTTTTGCTTCCTGTCTTTCCTTGTCTCCTTAATCAACCACAGGACTCAAGGGATCTGTAGTTCACTCTCACTTCTTTCTGTTCAACTCTTTTATCATACTCAAGCTTATGCTTTAAGAGTCAATGAGCATTTCACAATTTTATCCCACTTTACTCTTTCTAAAGCACCTTTGCTCACCTCCAAGAGAATGTTCTTCCTTCACAACGGCCGCATTCACAGATTTATAACGTAAATTTGTATGTTAGAGGAAAAAAGATAAATCTCTGCTTCCTTTAAGCATTTTAAAAATACTTTAGATCCTGCATTGACAAATCTGCCATTCTTCCTAGATCCTTGTCATGGCAGAAGCAGGGACTTTTGTGTCAAAGAAATCCAAGTGGACCCCAGTTCTGTGATCTTAGTAAAGTTATTTATTCTTGCTGCACCTCCATTTACTCCTCAGTAAATTAGGAGTAAAAACACGCGACTATCATGCTGTGTTGAAGTTTCAAGATTATATGACACTTGGTAAGCACTCAATAAATTGTAACTACTGATAGTAAAGAAAAGGAAACAATTCTCTACTTATTGGATGGGGATACTCAATTTGTGTCCATAGGAAGTCTAACTAACTAAAAGATGACATTTAAAATTAGTTTCATCATAGTAACCTCCAAATCCAACACCCTGTATGTTAATTATCTAAATGTGATCTGCTTTCTTTTTCATTTTTATAAAAATCATCTGCATATGAAAAGATAATTTGGACCACCATACCAGAAAAAAAAAAAACAAAGTCCAGAATAAACTACTTACTGAAACTGTCCACATTTCCTATCTCTGTGCATTGCTGTGTCTCTGTAAATAGTAGTGTTGCCATCACTTCTGCTTAAAGCAAAGATTTAACAGCTCCATAAAGATGGCAGGGCCAAATGAAAGCTATTTCATTAATTCAGAAAATAGATTACTTTTGAGCCAAATCTCTGCCATCTTGATGAGAGACTGAGCTTGAAAATATAGCCACAAATCTGCTACAAGTTCACAGTGCTTGCTATCTAGTTATGGACACAAAAAAATCACCATCGATTCTATAAATCAATAAAATGAGTACTGCAAGTCAACAAAATTAGAATGATGACAAAGGTCACATTCTGGTTTTCCAACTTTTTGTTTGATTCTACCATACTTAAGCACTCAAACTCAATAATTTCCACAAGTAGCACTAAGGGGAATATGACTAAAGAGATCCCCTACCAAAGAAAGAACTTTGGCAATCTTGAGTCTTGTGGGTGTACCGCAAGAGAAAAGATTCTGAGAATATTACCCTCCAAAGTGCACCTGTTCAAAGTATTTTATAAATTACACATACTCCCTGTCCACCTCTAAGAATTTATTTGTTGTATGAAGTAATATGTGGACAGATACTTTCAAAAACCCTCCCCCAGCAAAAGCCTCTCATCATTCATTTATTCACTCACTCACAGTATTTATTAACAGTTTTCTAATTAACTGTACTTGAACTTAAAATTTTTTTAAAGGAGAGTTTTCTATGGGCCAGATACTAAGCTAAAGCTGTGGATACAATGAAGAGTAAGAAAAATACTGTCCCTCTCTTCCAATAGGGGCAACAACATCACCTTACAATAGAGTGCTGGGATTCAGTGCAGACAGAGGGCTCACCAATGAGATAACTGAGAAAAACCTTCTAACGTTTCCGCTGAAATCTAAAGAATGAACACAAGGTACCCAAGGGAGGAAGGAGAGTTGAGAGATGAGACTGGAGGTAAAAAGAAACAAGAATTTTTAACTTATGCTAAGATGTTTAAACTTTACAGTAGAAGCATTGGGAAGTCACTGGATGATCAGGGTAGGGAGCAATGTGGTAAAAATATTCTACTTTTTTATTGTGTTTTCTGATTTTTCTGTTGTATTTAAAAAGATATAAGGAGTATATTTAACTTGTAATTAATAAAGGTAAGAGAAAGAAAAAAAAATAATAGCAAGAAAGTAAAGCTGAGCCAGAAATGAGATTTTTTTTAATGTGTATTGTTAGAGCCTTACTAGAGATAGACCAGAAATTTAGCTCTAAACTTATTAGAAATCAATTAAAAGAGTGAAATTCCATTAGTTTCATAATACGCAAAGTCCATGAGTAAGAAGGCCAGAATGGCTGGAAAGCAATGAGTGGGGAGAAGAAAGAAGAAAGGAGCTAGAACAGACAGGTGGTAGGTAGATCATGTAAGGCCTTGTGGGTCATTGCAAGGACTCTGGATTTTATTCTGAGTGTGACAGAAAGCTTTGTGTGGTTTTGAGTGGTGGGGCAAAGTGATTTGATTTACATTTTAATAGCTTACTTTGGCAGTTCTGTGGAGGATGGGCTATGGTTGAGGAGGGTCAGGAGCAAAGGAGGGAGACCAGTTTGAAAGCTATTGCAGTAGCTCATGAGGGAAGTGATGGTAGGCTCAGCATAAGAAGGTAGTCGTAAAGACAGAAAAACATGATCAGACTTAGGAAATATTTGAAGACAGAGCTGATAGGATTTGCTTATGGATGGGTGGGTGGGATCCAGAATGGCTCCTGAAGTTTTTCCCCCGGAATGGGTGTGACCTTTACAGAGATGGGGAAAACTTGGGAAGATCAGACTAGGAGGAGGTTTGGGGAGGGTAGAAAACAAAGAGCTCTGGTTTAGACATGTTAAATTTGAGATGCCTTTTTTTCTTTTCCTTTCTGTTATAAGTCCCATCTCTAAAATGAGATGCCTTTTGCACATCTATTAGAAGAGGCTTATTAATAAAGACAAATCCCTTTTTCATGGGATGTCAGGAAGCATGGCAAGGTGAAGGAATTTGGTAAGAAAGTTGAAGGAATATCTTGATACTAAAAGGCCTCTGGCTCTCTCTTCTCCTAAGTATAAAAGGCTCCTGAATACCCTAGCCATTAGTTAACATTTGCCAGAACAGGGCAATCCTAAATCCCAGAGGGCTGGGTTTTACAGATCTAAGCTTCTACAGGGCCTCGAATTAAGGTTCCTTCTCTGTTCCCTTCTCTATTCGGCTTCATTTAGGTCATTCTAAAAATGGGTTTGCTACCTTACTTCCTGCAGCCCTCCTATACCATCCTAGGCTAAGAACTGGAAACATTTCTTTTTTGGAAACTGGATTAAGCTCTGGCTGTCAGAATAACCTTAGTCCTAAAACTTTAGGGTCTACTATCAGAAAGGAAGATCAGACATTTGAGAAACAATCCTGAAATAGTTATTTCTAGGCCCTGCCCAATTGTCACCTGACCAAATAGATTGCCTATCAGAAATTCTGAGGTGATGAACCAAGTCCTTTTTATGGATCGAAATTACAGGGTTAGGTTTTTTTTGTGAGAATCAAACAAGATAATGGATTAGAAAAATAATTTTAATGAACTGTGACATTATATCTCCTCTACTAAACCCAGAATAGCTCAGGTTCCCAAATTCTTTATTCCTTCAACAATTATGAACAATGTGCCAATCACTGACATGATTCAAAGAGGCTGTATTATAGAAAGCTCAGAAACCAACAGGAGAGACATTCATAAAATATACTTGCTAAAAGAAGTATATATCAAAGTGCACAGAAACTCAGAGGATGGGGCAGCTTCCTCCTCCTGGGAAGGAGGTAACAAAGAGGCAAGATCTCACAGAGGATGTCAAGAAAAGCTGTTGAAGAATTTAAAACATAGAAAGTTTGAGTGTTAGGAAACACTGTGGTAGCAAGAAAAGAGAACAGATTAGGAAACGGTGAGAAGAGGGACTAGTGAGGGGGCTACTATAACATTCCACCAGAGAAATGATGATGTCTGAACGAAAACAATTATCCAAGAGATGAAGAAAAGATGGGTTCTTGAGATATTTATATGGTAAAATTAAAATTAAAAAAAAAAAAACTTCCTGCCTATATTCTTGCCTTGTTTACATTTTCAAAGAATGGGAGGAACTACAGATGATGAGGAAGATTCTGGCTTAAATGTGATCTTGGCTACAGCTTTCAAGATGCAATTTATAAATTCAATGCCTTAGTTGGAGTTTTCTATGGATATTTAGCCCTGCTTTCTTCCAATGCAAATCCATTTGCCTTTATTGAATTTCTTCAAATGACATCAAGAGGGAGGCTCCAAACAAGTCCAGCAGAAAAGACTTTTCCTGAAAAGAACGGCCAATAATACCATAATGTCAAAACCCTCCAGGAAGATTTAGATGTGTTTCCTGGATGATTGCTTAAATGAGATATCATATGCAAACTGCAAATAGAGTGCCTGACACATTAGAGGTACTCAATAAATTTTAACTATTTTGCCATTAAAGCTTAGTCATCAACATTGATCACAGGCTTTCTCTAGATGGTTAATTAATCATCAAGTATTTCAAGCAATATGTATTTATTGAATATGTGCACAGCTCTCTGCAGGCAATACACCCTGCCATGTAGTTTGCCTGGAGTTGATTCCCAGCCTACAGAAACACTCACTGGAAAGACAGCGTAAAACAATAGGAAGGCTATCAGCCTAGGAATCAAGAGATTAGGGTTGTAGCACTAGGGGAGTATGATATTAACCTTATTCACATTGGAGAAACTGGTACCGCTCATGGCCCATTAGGGGTTAGAGGTGCAGCTAGGCCTAGAAATGGGGGCTCCTGACTCCTTGTCCAGTGACTTGTCCAAGACACCACACACGTGAGACCTATTCACCCTGAAGGACCACCATGTGGTCTAACTTACTTCCCTGCAGAGATGGTACTATGATAAGTTAATTTCTCCAAACATAAAACAATACCCTTAAGTTAAGCATGTCAGATATAACCAGTTCAACTGAAACCCATGGTGCCATGCCTTGGACACAGCATACATATGAGTAACTGGAGATAAGCACTAGTTTGGATTCTTTATGATATGGTGGTTTATTTTCCTAAATATATTCTTTCTACATATCTACCTAGTAGGCAAAAGAAATTGCATATATTTAAATATATAAAGCATGTGCATGCCCACACACATTCACCGACACACAGGTAAATCTTAAGTTGCATAGGTGAAACCAGTAGAATTTGGTGTTTCTACCAAAAGCATCACTATGATTTGGTTAGTTGAAAGCCAGCTTTAAGCTAACCGAGAAACACATCTGTGTTCTGAGTCGGCTAGGTATACATTTGAACAACCCAAATATTGAGATACATTATATCTGAACACAGAACTTCTGCATCTTCAGCATGTCTGAGATTGTAGCCTTGAAAACTGAATTAAGAAAAGGGAATTTATTAGCAATGTTCAAACTCATTAATTAATAAGCATTCACTATCTCTTTTGCAAGTGAGCAATTTTATCTTCATTTTGGGGATGAAGAAACTAAAACAAAATCAAAGAGCTATACTGACTCACCTGAGATTTGACTCCAAATAAACTCAGGACTTAATGATTATTGGGCTAGCATTTTGGTCAATGACGTTATGGTACTATTCTGAAGGAATCTGAATGAGTATGTACTCATTGCTTCTTTCCCATAGTAATCCTCAATCTTTGATTTTGAGCAATACTGCAAACAGTAACTCATACCCAAAGGCATAATTTCCAAGGTTATTTGTATCTTGAAGCAAATAGTTGGTGTGATCTCCAATGATTAGTTCTTATCCCAAAACCACCACATTAAATGTTAATATTCTTTCATGTTTCCATCATTGTTTACTTAGTTATTTTAATCAACAAAATACTGTAATTTAAGAAGTACTACTCTATCTTTGACCTAATTTTCCCTGAGTTGTTAGCCCAATGAAAAGAATTCTTATTTACAGTAAGGTCTTTGTTTTTTCAGAAAGAGTCTTTACATATGAGTAATAGCCATTTAAAGATTTTAACATGAAAATCTTGAAAGAAAATTAATGTTTCAACCAAAACACTATAAGAAAATAAAAGCATTAATTTAACTTGAGGTTAAAGTTTTTCTAGCAGCATTTATATTTTCACTTTCATATTTGATATTATTTATCACTCTCAAGATGTTTTGCCAATATTAATAAATTTTTAAAGTTCTCACTAAAATAGGGATTATTGCTCTCATGATAAGAAAACTGAGGCAGAGAACTGTATTTCATATACCAGAAGTATACTCATATCTAGAAAACTCCATGCAACATAAGCATATTATTAACACATTTTATATTTCCTCCCAATATGGGCATTTAACTAACACACTTTATATTTCCTTCCTTTGAGAATTAAGAATAAAATATCAAACATTTAATAAGTGCAATAAGAAGTGCAATCAAAGGCTTGAAAGAGTTAATTCTGATACTACATAATGCCTAACTTCAGTAAAGAACTAGCTCAAGCCCTTGAAGTTTCAGATTCATAATTTAATTGGCTAGATTGTGTGCTAGGATATGAAATAGAAGGACAAAAAAAGGAAAAACCTTTCTTAAAATAAATATTAAAGAACTGAAAAAAGAAAGAAAAAGAACCTTCACGTCCCAAAATTAAATTTCTAAAAAGCAGCGTTGCTACTGCCTTTGCCGAATTTCCGTTTCACGATATAATGCAACATAAAATACCAATCCACGTATACCTATGGATATGTATCAGTTCAGTCCCAACCCTTCAGTTTCACACACGCATGTGAATAAAAGGCAACCCAAATCAATGTCCCCGTGAAGGCAGTGAAGGCAGAGGGAACTGGTTTGTGTCAAAGAACAAACTTTGGGTTAGGAGTGTATGGAAGAGCATAAGGTGTCTGCCCCTGAGACAAAAGTATAAAATAACCACAGGGAGGAGAGTATAGCGAAAGAGTACTCTGGGAAGATACATGGTGATTAAATACTTACTTCTGTCGTGAATGATTAAGAGGAAAATAAATCATGTGAGGTATTTCTGGTTTAAGAAAAAGGATATAGATCCTAGAGACGAGCTTCTTTGAATTCTAATCTGGATTCCAACATGTGTTAGCTGTGTGACCCTGGTCAGGTTATATAACCCTCCAGAGCTTCTGTTTTCTCAACTCTAAAATGAATAAAAATTAATTCTTACCTTGAAGCGTTTTGGTGAGAATATATAAAATAATATGCTGTGAAAATCCTGGTATAACATTGGACATGCAGTAAACCCAACCAAATGTCAGTTCTCTCTTCTTCCCACAGTCACTCAGTCTTACTTAAAGATCAGGGGGTACAACAGATAGCCTCTCTCGTGGCCCACCAATTCTACTGGCTCCCAGGCCATTCAGATTTTTAAGTCTCCTTAATCTCTTGATCCATCTATAGAAGTACACTTCCAAACTAGAGACATGGTAAAACTGTATAATTATTTGTGTTAGTTTGTTTAATGTTCTAAGAAGTCCTCGATAACCATGTTTATATACATCTGCATTCTAACTTTAAACTAAGACCATTCCCGTATCTCACCAACTATGCCTACCCTCATCTATCACCTCTCTCTCTTTCTCCTTACACACACACACGCTTCAGAGGGGATGTGGACATAATAAAAATGGAATTATCCAGAAAGGGTAATCGTTCCTTTTCTTTTCAGATCCAGAAGAACTTCAAAAACCAGGAGAGTTCCTAAAAGTTTGAGACTACTTGGGTAGCCTCAGAGATATGCCTCAAATCAGTAAACCTCAGGCCACCATAAGCCCACCCTAGAAGAAAATAACACCAGCAGTTTGTTCTTCTCCATGCCTCTGGCCTGACCTCCAGACTCCACAGTGAGGCTTATACTCAGCAAGTACCCTGATCTGAGACGTTTAGCTTTTTTTGAAGACTGGAACACTCAGAAGAAAGAAACAGAAAAAAATTAAGTACAGACATTTCATTTAAGCCCTCACCAGACCAGTTTTAAGGCATAACTGACAAACCAAGTAAACCTGTGGCAGAGTACACATCTGTCCCTGGGGCTGATTCGGTGCCACTGTGGTCTGAGAAGAGAAGAAGGGAAAAGAAGGAGATGGAAAAGGAAGAATAGAGAAAGCAGAAAAGGTAAAGGAAGAGGAAAGGAAAGCTTACTCATAAAGCACATTTTCTATAAAGCTGTGGGAATCATTAAGATTGATGCTAGCAAACCCAGGTCCTCACCAAAGCATGAATGGTATTACTCTACCACTTTGGAGAAACTGTGTTTCTGCTTCTGAGCGCAAAGCCCTTCACAAAATCTCAGGGAACCTGTCAGGTCAAACTGAACAGCCTTCCTGAACCAGGCCCATTGCCCCAATCTCAATTCCTCCCAGATGGCCCCAGAATGACTTGTCCTGAGTAGGTTCTGTGGTGATGTGTATGTACAAACAAACCTGTTTATTTCTAGGTCTCGGGGGATCATTGAACCAACTTGGGATAAAAGGCAGCTGAGATAGAGTGGGGTCTCAGCTGGCTGGTTTTATAAAAGCTTCCTTTCGTAAGAAGATGGGAGTATCTAGAAAAACTCTTGAGATATTCATAATCTTCAGTTAACTGTGGTCTTCAGGAAACTGGAGTCTGATTAAACCTAGTTCCAATACAGCATAATTATATATTTTCATGGCCATGTATTTTTTTTTCATTTCCAATAGCTAAGACCTTTTCCCCTCTATGCTTTTTCCTTACAAAATCTGTTCAAGTAAATGTTCTCATTTTTAGGGTTTTAATTTTAAATATGGTATCCATGCATCTGCAATGTACATGTAACTACTGGGAAATAAAACATTGTACACATACATAAAACATAACATTATATTGCTGCAGATTAGCACAAACTCCAAAGGGCCAACCCTGATGTGAAAGCTGAGTCATTCTCCTGCCTCTTGATACCTCTGTCATCAGGTATGGAACAAATGACTTTTACCAGAGCTTAGTTTTCATGGGCTCTCTTAGGTACTTTGAGTGGAGAGGCAGGAGAATGACAGAGAATGAAAAGCTTGAAAAATGGATCTTTTCCTGGCAGAGAGAGACTGGTTCAGTATCATTAGCATTACTTCACAAACTCTACTTGATCCATAAGACTCTGCTGCCCATCCCTCCTCCTTTCTAACACCACGTCCCAGCAGTATTCCCATAAAAAGCAATAAAACATATAAGGGGCGCTATAGGAGTTCAAGGATTTTGAGCTACATTCTATTCCATAAAAACACAAAACCAAGCCAAACTAAGCCAAAACACCTTAGTTCTTTGCCATAACTTCAACATAGTTGAAACTAACTTCCTATAGTTTTTCAAAATAGCCTCCTTAACTGAAAACTATAAAATCTTATAGCAACTTTATCAACTGAGTCTCTGATTACCAAAGTAAAAAAATCAAATACAGAAGTGTTCCACTTTGTATATTTTATTTTTTAGGCATTTCTAAAACTTAGTTCTCACTTCTAAAAAACAAAAAAAAAAAAAAAAAACTACCATAAAGAAAGGGACTGCCTAATAATCCCTTTTAAACTTATAGTAAATATCCACAAACCATTGAAATTTAAAGCATTTCAATACACACACCCATACATCTTTGGAGACGTTTATGAAATTCTCTAGAACACTCTGCTTTGTCATAAATGGTTATATAAGCAGATAGATTTCTGGGTGAAAAATTGTTGTGTAAACCAAAATCGAGTTTATGGTATATGTATCAAAATGCAATTAGTTGAAGGAAATATTAGACTAAGAAGAACTGTAGGAATTTGGGGAAGGGGGGTATCACTCAGAAGCTTCATTTTCTTTTGTTTCCAAAAAATGAGATGTCCTATCATGGTATATACAGAAATACATCAGGGTTGTTTAGATGTAATGCAGGTAAATCTAATCAAAATTTTCCATTAAAAATTACTTTTGGTGTTCTCATGAAGTATTTAGATCGAAGAATCAAATAAACACATATCGTATGAGGTTCTAGTTTCCTAAATAAAACTTTGAATCTCTAGTGAGGCGGAAGTTTATAAATAAATAAGTACCAGGTTGAGTCTCTTCACAGAAGTCTCAGATCTGTACAACTAACCAGAATTCTCTGGCAACAGGGTAAATCATAGGGGGCAAGTCAAATTTCTATCAGTTTCTTTTTACCTTCTCTCTATCATGAAAAACTACATTGATTTATTTTTAGATAAAAGAAAAAGTAATAGGTATTAAAGCAACGTTTGGTAGACTTTACATTTATACTTCATGATTACCTATTGATCTTATACTTTGCCAGATCATGTGGATATAAATTTGAACTGAATTTGACAAATTCTGTCAAGGTGGAAAAAATGTCTGAATTATATGCATCTGCCAGGAAGAAAAACAAATGTAAAAATTGAAATCTGTTTTAAAATAAACTCATCAGATTACATATACTATTTATTTTACAGCCATAGGCTTTGCCATCTAACCTTCATTTGGATAAAGATGCACGGGGTCTACCAAAATATTTGTTTCCTTCTGTAACTGAGATTTATTTAAATGTAAAAAAAAAGTCCAGATGGATTGTTTCAGGCCAAAAAAAAAAAAAAAATTTCCAGGATATAGATGACTTAGCTACCTATATAAAGTAATTTTTATGATGTGCTAAATTTATCATGTGATTTTTAGGTTTTTGTTACAGATTTAAGCATTCTCTTTTAAAAAATGCAACAGTATGTATATAGTACTGAATAAATGTACTTTGGAATAACAATGACTTCATAAAGATCTACCAAATTTAATAAATACAGTGTCCATGGCAAATAATATAAACAAATAGCACTTCTCTATTTTAAACATTTGCTGAATATATATTTATGTATTATTCTTTTTTTCTTTGACAAATGTGGAAACCATTCCAATTTTCATACAAATTCACTGATATGTTTAAGGGAGTGTCATTACAATGCTATTTAGTTAATTTCCTAGCAGGAAAAAAACAAAAGAAAGAAAAGAAAAGAAAGAGAAAAGAACTAATGTAAAGTATTTGGAGTCTATAAATATGTGTTAAAATGGTGTGCTGTGTGATGATATATATACACATTGAATGTATTATATATTATGATTAAAGCTTTTCTCAACTATTTGTTTATTCAGTAGAACACAGAAGATAATCTGTGAGTGATTAGTCCCATTTAGTACATACCTTCAGTTTACAAGTAAAAATACCCACACAAATAGAATATTGCTTCCTTTAAGCAAATTAGGAAGCTAACCAAAATACTAAAAGGAAAAACATGACATAAAATTGCCATGTCCCACAAATGGATTTGTTGAATGAATATATTCTGTGTATCCACACCCTAAACACTTTTCTGAAACAGTGGAGATTTCTACAGCAAACATTTTTTTTTTTTAATCGTCCTTTAAAAACAATGAATTTTAGGTGACACACTGTTATGTATGAAACAGAGTCCTACTCTTTTCCTGAATATCTTATTTGCTCATTTGGAAAACAATTTGTAAAAGAATTATTCATTGTTCCTATGCATAAATTTTAAAAATAATTCACCACACTTGACCAAATTATTTTCAAAGTATAAACATAAAGAAAAGAATACTAAACTTTCCCCTGCCTACATGTGAGAGCTTGTCAGCATCAACTCCAAGGCCTTTAATCCCAGGCTTTAAATAATTCAGATAACAGTTGATTACTCCATTGCAAGAAGCGTTGAGCTCTGCAAAATCTGAGTAACACAATATTTTCAACATAAAAAAAGCCAATCTCAAATAGTAGGCATCTAAGTAAAACACTTCCTGAGACCAAACCATGCAACGCATTTTTGCATTTACTACACAAACTCTGGTAAATACCAGTGTAGTTTACTACCAAGTAATTCTGCATTCCTGCTTTCATTACCAAGCCATCTAGTTCTACAGCTTAATTTGCTGAAGTCACAATCCTCATCCATACATTTTCTGGGCTTAAAGGGTTTCTTTGAATCATAACAAGTGAAATGGTTAGTTACGTTACAGAGGAATCCAAAAGTGCACACAAACGAAATTTTAAACTTAAAAGACTACTGCTTTGACATTCACTTATATTTCTTTAGGAAAATAATTGTTTTATAGCTTTTGACAACCAAGATTCAATATCTGCTGCCTCTGTTCACTTGTACACATCAGCCATTACAAAAGAGTTTTGCTCACTTGGCTAAATACAACCTGAGTAATGTAAAACAGAATAACCAAGAAATACTGGCTTCCAACCCCAAATCAAAAAGCTACAAAATTTCACCATCAAAAATATCTAGCTGAGTTCCAAATGGATTAAATTCATCCATAAAGCTGATGTATGTAGTACTTCACTTTGATGTATATGAGTGTCCATATATGTCTGAGCATGTGTTCATAATTATTATGTAACCAGATAAACGAAAGAAACACAATTAGGTTACAAACATCAAATAAGCTCTGTAAAAATTATCAAAGTTGAGCAAAGAACCCACTGATTTTAGTGGTATAGAACATTTTGAACCCCTTTCTTCTCTAAAACTATTCATCACATCTTTCCCTTAAATCCTTGTCAAAGCATAAGAATCAGCAGCTCCTCTTCATTCTAGCCAGCAAGTTTAGTCCTTTAATACATCCGGACTGAAACATCATGAACTAGAAAATCTAAAGATTGCATTCAGTATCACCAATAAGTACCACATTTGACTACTGCTCATACCATTTGGAAACCAGTCCTCACATGACTACTGGCCTGACACCTCATCCATCAGCGGGGTGCCCAGGGCAGAGCTGGACAGTCTTCCTTGCGCCATCTCCAGAGCGGAGGCCCAGCTGGGAAACAGGCTTCTCTTCCAATAGCAATTAGATCTTTAAGATCAGGCCTTAGCAATTTGACCTAAAGCCATCCTTCCTCGCAACAAAGTCTCCAACATCTTCAGAGGAAGAGAAGGGGAGTAAGGCAAAGGAGGAGAAATCCAGGTCTCCGTGGCCTGATTAGAAACTTTGTTGTGTCAAATAAACTTTGGCCACTGGAGGAAGGTACCCTATGGTTGCTCTGGCTTTAGAAAGCTCTGTCCAGGGCTTCTCAATCTTCTTTTCACCTCTCTCTCTCCCCCTCTCTCCCCTCTTCTCTTGTTTCAAAAGGGGCCTCTGGTCAGCGCTGATTAATAAGTGTTTTTTGTTGTGAAGTGTTGAATAATAGAGGATGGCCGGTGACCCAGTAAAGACTAAACCTTGCTCTGGTTTATTGTGGCAAGCTGAGAAAGGGGCTTTAGGCCCGGGACCCCAAGCACTGACCCGCACACATCCCGCGGATCGCCTATTCATTCTCACAGCCCCACAGTCGCCCAGGCTCCCATTGTTTGCCAAGCAACAATGGAGATTTCGCAGGGAAAGTAAAGCTCTTTTTAGACTCCTCTCTGATGTTTTGCATTTAGGGAAACACGGACCTCCACTTTTTTCCCCGACATTTTTTCCTCACGGCAGTAAAAGCGGTTCGTTTTCGGGGAAACTTGTGTGAGTTTGGTGCTTGGTCGCCAAACACTAGTATTAGAAGGAGGCGAGGCGTTGGGAAAAGGAGAGCCCCGGAGGTTTCCTTTTTTTTTTTTTTTGAAACGCATTTAGAGGACGGAAGCTGCCTCCAGGGAGAGAGGGGGAAAGGGGGGGGGGGGTGAGGGGAGAAGAAAAAGAAAAGAAAACGTTTCCTCGCGGGGGTTGCAGGGTCTGCGGGGGCTTCGGGGCCGAGAGGCGAGCCGCCCGGCCCGCGGCTCTTCGAGGCCGGCCAGCAAGTGGCCGTTCCCGCTTGGCCGCCGGCGAGCGAAGCGCGCCGTCGCTCCTAGTCTCCCCCTTCGCTTCCTTCCCGCGCCACTCTCCGCTCCTCCTCCCCCGAGCCCGAGGCTACTCCCGCAGGCCCCGGCGCCCGGGCCCCGGCGCCCGGGCCCTGGCGCGCTCCGGGGCCGACCCAGCCGGGCGGGGTGGCGGAGGGAGTGGGAGCCAGGGCCCCGCAGGCCTGGGCCGCGTCTCCCTCTCCGAGAGACTTACTTCTGCTTTGCTTTACTGCACCCGGGCGGGGAAGGCTTTCCAATTTTCCGTCGGCCCGGGGAGGCGGCTCCCTCAGGGCCAGCTTGGGGTGGAAGGTGGGCGAGGGCGCCGGGGCCAGGCGAGGGCGCGCGGAGACTTGGCCAGGCCTGCTCAGGCCTGGGCCACTTGGCAGCCTCGCTTTAGCCACCATCGAGCGGGCAGTTGGTGGGCACCTCTGCCCGGGACCGGCCGAGCGGACCCACAGCCCCCGGGGACCCGGCTGCCTCGAGACTGAAGGGCTCGGCTTGCGCGGAACGCACGCTGCCCGCCCGACGCGTGCACGTGAGGGTCGGAGGTCATCGGGTTGGCCGAGAAAGGCCGGAGGAGAGTGGGGCGCGGCTCCCCACTGCCAAAGAGTGCGGAGTCCGCTGGGGGTTCGCGCGGCCCGGGAGAGGCGAGGGGAGCGATTTTGTGGCGCCCGAGCTGCCGGCGCCGGGACGGGGCGCCGCATGGGGCCGCCCGAGGCCGCCCTCCCCGGACAGGCCGGGTCCCCGCCCTCGAGGCCACCCGTCACGCCGTGCTCGGGTTCCGCGTCCCCGCACGCCCTGCCGCGCGCCTCCACCTTCCCCCAGCGCGCGCCTGGGCGCGGGGCGAGGGCGAGGGCGAGGGCGCCGCGCAGGCCGCGCGGCCTGGTGGGCGGCGGGAAGCTTGCACTGCGCCTGCCCGCGCGGCCCCGGCCGGCGGCCCTGCAGTCCCCAACCGCCCTTTGACAGCTCTCGGAGCCGGGAGAGGAGGAAGAGGAGGAAGAGGAGGAGGAGGAAGGGGAGAAGGAGGAGGAGGAGGAGGTGGCGGCGGCGGGCGGCACACTAAGGGCAGAGAAGGGGGAGGAGGGCTCATTGTCCGGTCCCCCCAGTCCAATTGATATGCTAATCCCTTTTCTGATGCCATAACAAAGAACACCTTTGCACTTTTAAAAGACTTTTGTGCCCTAGCTACAGAAGTTTATTATCCACTAATTAGCAACAACTTCTGGCAATGAGTTGGGTTACATTTTCATAAGCTCCAAGCCCGGGCGCTGAGGTGCGCGGGCAGGAGGATATTTGCGCGCTTGGCAAACCTGAAAAAACCCGAGGCTGGAAAGTAGTCGTCTGTTCAGGTTCCTGGGCCAAGGGTGGGAGGCAGAGATCGGAAGCTCTGTTCTCCGAATGGACTGAAAGGTGTCCAGAAAAAGGTTTTCTGGGCGGGGGAAGGAGGGAACTGGGCCCAGGATGTTAGGTGACCTTATTTGATCCGACACTGTGGACTCTGTCCGGAGAGCTGCGCGGAGGCGGCGGCTGCCGGCTGCCTTGCAGGTGTCCTGGCCCGGCCATCTGTTGGGGGGAGGAGGGGTAAAAAGGCCCAGATGAATATTCCAGCATTCGCCTCTGACCTCTCTAGCGTTTTTCTTTGCAGTTTGGACCTAGAATAAACCTCGGAAGCGGCCCATAGGTAGAAGAGGCATCCGCCGCCTAGGTTTCTTCCTAAGGCCTTCTCATCAGCAAGGCTGAAATTCCAGGACCCAGTTAGAAGACGCAAAGCTGGCATTACCAGAGCCAGGATGGGGGTGGGAGATTTGCTGTGTTAAGGGCCCACCTGGGGTCGTCTGAAGTCGTCACCCAACAGAGCAGACCCTTCTGGCTAATCAGAGCAGAGAGTCGCAGCTTCGCGGCAGCGCGACCCGTGCGCACCGCGTGACCCTGCCTCCCTCAGGCTTTGGCAAGACGTTGCCGATCTTTAACAGTCCCACATCCCAGGTCAATACACTGGAAACAGATAGAATGAGTATCATCTGGCGAAAGATAAAGGGCAGAGGGACAATGTGCATTTCTTCTAGTGCTTCCTAACAGAACGTTTATCTCTCGCCCCTAATAAAACACCGGTTCAGTGAGGCCTTCGGTCTGGGCTTGACTGCAGAGATGTTGTTTTATTTTAGGTCATTCAAGACCCCCAAACCCAGCATTTTGGGGAACACACACACGTATACATACGTATATGTACTTTTTATTTTGTTTTTTAAATCCCTCTCTCATTTTTGGTTTTCACTTTTTGCAAACGACCCCGTTGGAGGTATTGTTGGATTTTTCAAGCAGATGTCAGCTGGGTGCTGGCGGCCTGTGCGTCCTCCTGCGGCAGCAGAGGCGGCAGAGTCCAGTTTGATAAATGTTCAAGGTGAAACATGGCTTCAGAACCCCAGGGTGCTTTACCGTATAAGAGCGAATATTCAGAGGCGGGAGGTGGCGAATGATATTGTTTCATACTCTTTCGATAGAACTAAATGTGGTTATCTGTCGTCCTAATCCGGTATCTGAATGCAGTGTTTCTGAACAAACCCTGTTAGAACCAGAAAATGGGGAGTGGGGGTGCTGACGACTTAACGGAATATTGCTAAAGAAAATACAAGGAAGATACCAAAGATATTAATGGAATATTGGCTCCCATGATCTCAGGAACAAGAAAATATCTCCAAATTTCTCCCCAGCAGTGGCTTTGGGTGGAGTGAAGCAGGAGGTGGGTGATGAATGCGGGGAAGAGGAGGTCTTTCTGTTATCACCCTCGCCCCCTTCTTTGAGGGAGAACAATGGCCCGGCCTGTTTTTTGTTTTTTTGTTTTTTTGTTTTTCTTCCGAAAGAGAAACTGCGGGAAAGCAGAGTTGCTCTTGGTGACCCAGCCCTTTTAAAGGAGGGGGGAACCATACACACGACCCCCCTGACCATTAGGCAGCGTATTCGAGATCTGGACCCCTCGAAGACTCTCTAAGAGCTTTAAAAAAAAAAAAAAAAAAAAAAGGCGCTGGCCCTGTCGCCCAGTAAGTCCCACTCAGCCTCCGAAAGAAGCCCTAGCAAAACCTAGAGACCTCAGAATTCGCCTGGCGGGGATGGTGGTTGGGGGTTGGGGGCGGATGAAAACCGCACACTCTCACATGGTATGTCAGCCTTCCCACACCCCCTACCACCATATCGTCTGATCACGGTTGATTCTGCTTACGTGTGTATTTCAGACTAAGGATGTATTTATTTATTTATTTAATCCTTCAGATCTTCCCATACCACAAAGAGATTTAATTCCTTTCCAAGGCGAAGAGTTGATAAAAAGGCTCCGTTTTAAAGCAATGAGGGAATCATATGACTGTGACCTTGACGTGTGAAGGGGGGAGGGGCGGGTAGATTTAGGCCTAAACCCTTGGCCTCTCCGTTTCTGGGGCGTCCTAGGCCCTTTCTAAGGACACCAACAAAAAGGGAGGGGTATTTTCAAAGATTTCCATTAGCGGTTCATTCGTTAAAGTTGGGAACTTGGTATTTTCATATTACGTGAAATACATGATTTAATTATACTCCAAAAACAAATTAAGGACAGGCCTTCTACACAAATTGGAGGCAGCTAAATGCTCTTTTGTGCCTGCAGCCCTCGGGTTGTTATAGAGGCTGCTGATGCATGAGAAGTAAGTGACTGATTTAACTCATTGGGATGCAGGAAGCGACCTGCCCTCTTTTGAAAAAAAGCGAGGGAGAGAGAGAGAGGGAGGGAGAGAGAGAGAGAGACTTCGAGCTGGAGAAGAGAGAGGGAGGGGACAGGAGAGAAAAGAAGGAGAGAGAGAGGGAAAGAGAGAGAGAGAAGGGAGAGGGAGGGAGAGGGAGAAGAGAGAACGCAGAGGGTGGGAGGCAGGGAGGGAGACCAAACCCCCGCTTTACTGCGTTGAACGCTTCTGAATTTCAAGCAGAAAGTAGAAGGAGCCCCACTCGGCAATGAGCGTCTTTCCTTGGGCTGCGTGTGCAGAGCTAGACAATGAAAAGCTCCATCCCCCTCCCCCATCCCCTCTAGGCTACAAGATTTTTATTGTCGTTCCTTCTCAGCGGTGGAAGATGTGCAAAATCAAACCTATAGAGATGTGTATATATTTTTTAACAAACAAACCAAATGGGCTGAGACGCGGATTACCCAAACGCGCACCCGCTGTAAGTACTATCTTTTCCTACGTTGGCCGTGCTCTGCCTTGCTGGCTGGGTTGGGAGTGTTCGCTTTGTGAGTCGGAGCGCGCGGGTTGTTTCGGTGTTTCTATTCACAGGGGCTTCCTCGAAGCTTGCACTTTCCGCACGTGAAAGAGTGAAGTGTTTCGCCCGTTGTGGGCGTGCGGAACAAGGCACTGGCAGTCTTGGATGCGGAGACTTGGAGCAGCGGGCGGGGGGCGTCGGGAGGCGCGGAGTCGAGGGGTTCCCGCGTTGCGAGCATCCTTGAGAGCCTCCCGCCCGGCTCTGGGCTGCAAGGTTGGTTCCTGGCGCTGGATGGAAATCAGGTCATGGAGATCCCTAAGCTCCCGCACTACCAGACGTGCAGGGGAGACGGGATGGAATTGGAAGGAGAGATCTGAGGAGGAGGGAGGGGATGCGAGCACCCCCGGCCTAGAATGGAGTCCTGGGCCGCCGCCGGCCGGGCCCCTCGGCTTGCGGGACTTAGTCTGGCCGGGTTTGGCTGCTAGCTAGCATCGCGCCTTTGGTGGGTCTTTTAGCTACATCTCATATAAAGGATCTTCTTGTGACAAGGGCTGAGTGAGGGTAGCAGAGTGTGTCTCAGAGCGCCCAAGCGGGAGAAATTGTGGTTCTGGGAGAGGTATTTTTTGGCCTCTTGAAAATGTGCAAGAATTCCGCGGGCCCACGCTTTCTTTGTGTGCCGGGCAGCGCCAAGCGCTTTGTGCTTCACTAGGAGAAAATGGCGAGTCCTATTGTGTTTAGGCCATTTTCTTCCGGTACAAGGATTTTCCCAAGTTCTAAATACTTTTTCGGAAAGTAGTCTTCTCGTGCCGGGAAAAGTGCGAATTGCTGAAGTTCGGCCCCATGGCCTGGCATGGGTACCGACCTCAGTTTAGGCAAGAGCCTGTTTTCTTGCCGTTGGGATACTTGCATCAAAACAAAAATATGACCAGTTTGCGCAGGTCGGTGTCCTTCAAAGATCGGCAGAGGCTTTTAGGGATTCTGAAGATAAACATCTGTTTGTATGTGTTTCTATATATATATATAAATAACATACTTTCCCTGATAATCTGAAGAGAAAAATACAAGTCCAAAGACAATAAAATGTTTGGAGAGAGGAGGAAAGTTTTTTTTTTTATTCTTTTACCCCCCCTGGAGAAAATCCCAGGGGAGGTTAAATGTTACTCTGCCAGGTCAGTCTTTTGTTTTTTGAAACGAAGGTGAAATGTTATTTTGGACAGAAGGAATTACTAAGTAGTCTTAACTACTAGAGCATATGCTTTCTTCGCTTCAGTAGAAAAAAAAATATTCTAGTGTGTTAGTGAAGGGATTAATTTAATGGTCACTGTGTTGCCTATATTTGTGTGATATATCTATATCTATCTACAAGTAGAGTTGAAGAGGTTGTTGTTTGGCTTTTTTTTTTTTTCTCAATTTGTCATTTTGTAACAATTTCTGCACTTGTTAAACCATTTGTAAAAGTGAACAAGGAAGCCTAGACAAGAATGTCTCTCACTTTTTTGGAAGAAAAAAATGCAGGTTGAAAAATACTATTTTCTACTTACTACAGTTCTTTGGACCTCTAAATGGAGTGGTGATTTTGTCAGCTCAAAAATAATGAAATGCAAACTCCCCATCTGCTTTCTGTACTCACAATTTGGTGGCAAATATGGAAAAATGAAAACAACTGGAATGGGGGAGAGAACTCAAAGCCTATAGATGTTCCCCCCTTTGACATTATCTTTAAATGTTATGGCATTAAATTGGTGCAGAAGCACTGTGATTTACATTTTTCAAAATGCACCACTGGCATCTCCCCTCATGTGGATCAAGACCATGGACAGCGAACTAATATTAAATCACTGAGCAAAAAGGACTCTAGTAAAATTGTGAGAGCAGAATGGAAGTTTATATTCAAACATGTTGGGAGGCAAAACAATGTTTTTGATTTTTAGAAAGAATTAGACTTCTTTAAAGTTTGGAATTTCAAACTTATTCTACCAAGTTTCAAAAACAAAAAAAGAATGATTAATATATGCTGTCTCAAATAGTATGTGCTCTTTACTCAATTAAAATGAGATGAGGTCTACCTTTTGTTACTAGTAAATAACAAATTTAAATCCATCCTCTTAAGATGTGGGCTGTGTCTTATAAGGCCTTGGAGCAAAGTGAAGATAAAGAAATTTTACTATTTTAAGCTGGCATTACCTGAATGACAGTAAAGTAAATTAAGTTGATTTTTTCAGTGACCGAATTTCTAAATGCATCAAATTGGAAAAATTAAATGCCACTTTGATAGACAGGAATAATATGAATGGAGATATAGTCCAGTTACATCTTCTGCTCTGGTTTAGGCATTGTAGTCTATAACCAATAGTGCAATGTTGTGGGCAAACATTTTTTTCCAAGAAAGTCACAGATTTTTTTTATACGTACCGATTTGATTTGGGGCACAGGATTGAGTCAGTGAAGCTCTGTGTCAGAGATCAATTTATTTTGTTTCACACATTATTTGAATTGTCTTTATTTCTTTACAAAATTGAACTTCACTTAAAACCATTTCATTCGTGAATTACATAACACATTCAAAATTGCTCCTTTAAATTTCCAGTTTTATGTTACATTTGGGCTTATTCATAACCTGACTTCAGTGTGACTTCTAACAGACTGGGAAATCATATAAAGCAAAAATAATATGCAGGTTGGAGAAAGTAAAATAGTTCATATTTAAATTTTAATTTTGAAGCGACATCAAATTCAAGAGTTCAGGGTTTATGAATTAGGAATTAGATTTGGCTACAGACTAAAACTGCAGTTACCTGAATGTACAAATTCTTAAAATCAAATGCTACAAAGGTTTTGGACACACACATACACAAACACACACACACACACACACATCTTTTTGTTTATTTGTTTTTAAAACCATCTCCAAAGTATTTGCAAAGAAAATGCAATGATCAGGACCATGGTGAGGTCCCTGTGGCTTACAGAGTGGTGACCCACGGGCTTGGTTGGGACACACAGTTTGGTTGAGAACAGGTCATTGTTTAGAAAGGTACATTCGTCCGGAATGGCATTGGTGATAAGATTAAGCATAAACCTAAACCTCGGCCTGGGGACAGGATGGCGGCAGGGCGAGAAGAGGAGATGCAGATAAGCCCTGCTTCTGCTGCTTGCGCACATAATTAAAAGGCCACCCCTCATCTGGAGCGTGGGCTCTGTCCGGCCTAAGGTGCTTATTTTGTAGCTACTTGGCCAGTAACTACATGTGTGAGTGACTAAGAGGCCAAGAGCTCAGAATTAGGGATCTAGATGAGATGTCCAAGGGGTGTCGACTCTTGTCTCCATTTTAGGGAGAGGCAACCGAAAATGGTGACTTTGGCTTGCCTTGAGCAAGTCTGAGCTTTGATGGCAGGGCTGTAAGGAAGGGTCAGAGAGACTGGGGGCACGACGTCTTGGGGGGAGGCTGTCTTTGGGCCACTACGTTGGCGCCAGGGGTTGTAGGCAAGGGCAGGGTACTCGCCCTTTGCTGCACCCAGACGCAGCTCTTGGGAGCTGAGCGCCTTCTGCGGCTCTTTGGTTTCAAGGACACAGCGAGCTGCTCAGGACTTTGGGAGCCAACATCTGTCTGACTGGTGACGTCAGCAGCCCGTGTAATCCTCTTGTGCTGAAGGCAGATGCCTTATTTGTTTGGCTGGAGCGAGCCATTAATCCCTAATTCTGGATCAGCAAGCGAGGGGGAAAGACCGGACCGCTCCGACCCACCCCCACCCACCCCCACCTCCCACCCTAAAGCACCTTATACCTCGGAAGCCTCTCAGCCTCCTCTTTCCTCCGCGAAGGCGCTCAACAGCGATTGAAAACGCTTTGGTCCTCTCCAGGTTTGATCAGGGCTAGCAGGTCTTTCTCCTTCGGATTTCTAGGGCTATGTGTATATGTAATTCTTTCTCTCATCGATCGTTTTCGATTTTTCTTGCTGGGACTCGCGGGTCTTGCAGTTTGCAGGGTCCTAAGCCAAAAAGGGGTGGGGATTGGAGAGTGCGGATGAGGAGTGCGGTCTGAGGGAAGGGGTGAGGAAGGGGAAAGGGGGCACAGAATGCGGAAACGGCTGGACTGCGCGGGAGGATGTTCTGTGCAGTCATATTGACAGTTACAGCTCCCGACGTCTCTCCTCTGGCCGCTGCTATGCCGCAGCGTCTGGCCCCCACCTCCCGGCTTCCGCAGCCAGGGACCTGCGCGCACCGCCACCGCGCCGCCCCCCGGGCTGCGCGCCCCGGGCTTCGCGCACGGCGGGCCCCTCTGCGCTCGGCTGAAGCCTGGGGACGGAGGTCGTAGCCCACCGTCTGGGGTCCCGTCCCTCCATCACCTTATCTCCCTCGCCTGCTCCCTCCCGCCTCCTGCTCCCCTCTCCCCAAACCCCCCTCCCTCTCCTGCCGCCCTCTCTAATTCTGCACTGATTCTGTTTTTCAGGGGCTTGTGCTGGGGAATCTGCGCTGGACTGGCTCTCCGCGCTCTCTCCAGCCGCAGCTGGGATCTACGCCGCCCAGGGACCGTGGTGGTTGAGGAGCCTCCCTTCCTCGGACGCCGGAGCCGGAGCGGGCCTTTCCTTTGGGCCGACCGCGCCGTAGGGGATGCCGCGAAAAGAGCCGCAGCGCCCACCAGCTCCTGCCCGCTGCTCAGAGGGCTCCGCCCGTAGAGGTCAACTCCCCTCACCCCTTCCTCTCTCCTGCTCGCCCTCCCTCCGCCCAGGCCAGGTTCCTTCAGCCCTGACTCTTGCCGCAGTCTGTGGAGAGCGCGTTGGCTGCGCTGTTCTGAGCCATAACCCCCAGCCGGGCCCAGACCAGAGGTCTGCACTCCCCGGCAGTGGGGAAGCCTTAGCGGGCTGGCTTTTCACTCTGCACCAAAGCTGTAGCCAGACCAGATGGGCCGCCCAGCTCTCTCGGGACTAGGCAGGTGCGGTTGAGTTAATTTTTCCGCATTACAAAGAAAGACGACCCAGCCCGCCCTTGGACTCTCATCTCTTCCCCAAATCTCCCAACCGAAACCGCGGTAACGTTATCACAGGACACAGAGACTAGGCATATCTGCGTGTTTATCTTACACACACACACACACACACACACACACACACACACACACGCATGATTATTTTCCCGTCTATGTGCTAGATCTCATTCCCGACAGCAAGAAATGATTGACAAAGCTTTCTAAAGCAGAACATGCAATGGCGCGGTCCTTAAAATCTGCCATTCCTTACAAGTGACTTAGAAGAGATGCAGGGCAAAACAACTCGGTTAATTGCCTTCAGGAAAATAACACGATTATGAAATTAGATCTGTACCAGAGGGGTAATTAACTTCGATCCACGCCGTCATTTGAAAACTAGATTTATAGGCGTATGTATGTTTTTAGGTGTGCTGTAAATGGCATGCAGATATATGCATATGTATACGCAGGCACATGCATCGTCTACACTTCCACCGAACAGACTAATTAGCAGCGGCTCTGGCAGCTGTGGCAGGAGGAGAGCTGAGACAGGAGTCGGGCTTATGAGTTATGACTCTGAGGGAGTCGTAGGGACTCAGAACCCCGGGGAGAGGGGGAAAGGCATGAGGAGAAAAGGTGTATTCGCAGTGGGTCAGTTACTTTCCGGATCAAGATCAGACTCTGCCCTCCGTGTTCACAGCGGACCTTGATTTAATGTCATACAATTAAGGCACGCGGTGAATGCCAAGAGCGGAGCCTATGGCTGCACTTGAAGGACACCAGAGCGTCTCAGGACGAGAAAAAGGAAAAGGCAATCACAAGGGAGTTTGAGAGGTAGTAGAACAAACTCATCACTTGCTGCATAAAGACCCTCAAACCGATTCCAGAACCAACCTAGTGTTCCCAAAGCAAAACGGTCATAGTTTTCACCAAAAGCCTTGGAAATCTGCAGGTGACTCCCCGAAGGGGATTTTAGGAGACCTTCAGTGACAGGAGCTTCAGCGGTCAAGAGAGCAGGAGTTCCCGTTTGTGCAAATATTCAGAGTTGAACTGTTCAGAAAGCAGTGATTCTTTAAAAAGCAAGTAGGATGATTGCATTCTGGGCCAAGCTGCGGAAACAAAACAACAGAGATGATAATAATGTTAAATGGCACCCTCATCACATTGCACGAGAAACCTCAAATGGCTCAACTCCTTTGGGGGGGGACCCCCCCCAAACTACCACCACTGCCCCCATCCCTCCCCCCCTTTCTCCTCCTAGTATCCAGTTGGCCTTGCCTGGCTTTAAAAAGCCAAGATAATTTCCTTGTGTCGACATAGTTGCAATGGCCAAATCAGTCAAAGGAGCAGGACAAGGGAAAAAGACCAGGCCTGAAAGTTTAGAAGGATTCACAAATTAATTTATTTGGAAGCCAATGAAGTGGACTTTGTTACGGTAGTAGTTCCGCACCACGGCCTTGGAGCCAAAAACAAACCCAGGCTAAGAAAGCGAGCCTTGATAGATGTCTTTGTTCTGCCTTGGCCTGCAGGGGCTGGGAACAAAGGAAAGGAGCTAAGAGAGGATTCACCAAAGTGGCCGCGCCCTTCGTGCCTGGTGCTGTCCGCGGTGCTGACCTTGGCCTTCTCCTCTCCGTAATTTAACCAAAAAGCAATAGGACCCTCCCGCCCCCATCCCAAAGAATAACAGAATATTAGGTAATTTGAAAAAGAAAGAAAAAAATTAAAAGCGGAGAAACATCGCATACAGAAAAACCCAATATTTTACCAAAATAGTCCACTCTAGCTGTTGCCACACTTGACTTGTCCTTTTCCGTCTTCATGTACTTATGCAGTTAGTGTACGTACATTGGGAAACAGTTTCACTTTATTTAGACTGAAACTCAAATCTAAGCAATGGGCGGGACTTGCAAGGAGAATGAGGAGAATGAAGGCTCTATTTTTTTTTCTTGCTTAAGGCATCTTCCTTAAAACATACAAACTTAAGGTTCTTAGCTACGTACCTAACAGTGCTAGTGTGGTCAGTAAAGGGACTCGTGACGGACTCAATTGTGGACCTCAGGATTTACCAGGAAGGGACAGGATGGGAACTGACTAGGTGAGACCAAGCGGGAACCCACCCTGTAGCCCCTGCCGCCTCAGGCAGCCAGGGCAGCCTTCCTAGGAAGGTCCAGAGCTCCAAGCTCTGCAGACCTCTCTGCTGCGCAGAACTTGCTCGGCGCTTCTTGGCCGGCGGGAGGCACTGCAGGCCAGAAGACCCGAAACCCGCACTGCGGAAAAACCAACTACAGCATCTTCCTCCTCAAAGCTCCGGCAGTTGGAAAAGGGCAGGTTGGCTCACTAAATCGCAGGCAATGAAGATTCGCTTTAGGAGTCAAGGGTCGTATGGGTCAGTATTCATAAATTCAATAAATCTTTAAAGCTCACAGCATATTTCATTGTCTTAGATATTGAGAACATTAAATGTAAACAATAAAACTTTAAACATCTTAACTAAATAACGAATCAAAGAGGGGAGAGAGAGACAGAGGGAGAAACAGGAAATCAAAAATTTGTAGCCAGCCTGAGGTCTCAAAAGAAATTGCTACATATTTGCTTGCATTTGTTTATAAATCCACAAACATAAAAGATGTTAAAATTAGATAAGACAATCCAGATTGGCAATAGAGACAGCAAGACCAATCTTGATCCAGATCTGGAAATGGGCCACAAATGGATCATACAGTTCATCAGATTCATTCTTTTACACCTGAATGATGGAGATATATCAAATGAGTCTGAAAATAAAGTTGTGAAGCACAATATGCTCAGGGAATAGTCTCACATCCTTCCCTCAGGGTGGATTTTATTTATTCTCTGATTTTAGAACTCTGTGATTTAGGTCTTTCATTTCCATTGATGACTTAAGTTTATATTTCATTTTATATAATTTAGGAGGGAATGAATAAAACACACTAAAAAAAAAGGGTGCTACTTGAATAATAAAAGGAAAGTGTTGGGAAACATTCCTCTTGTGCCAGTTAAGAATAGTCACTGGAAATTGAGATGAGTAGCATTACACGTTATCATGGAAGCTTGATTTCATTCCAGAATTCATGCAACTGCACCAATCTCCTGCACCCACATTCTCTTAGATATTTCATGAAGCAACAAGGGTCTGAGGCTGCAAAATACTTCTGCCTTAGTTGTGTTGTAATTCATATTACAAAAGAGAAACACACCTAATCCCCCTCTCTCCAATCCTTCCTGTTTAGGACAATCTAAACTTGTCCTCCAGAAAGCGTAATAAGTTTTAAAATTACTTTCTAAATAGAGATGAGATACATTATATGAAAGAAGGTAAAATACCATTTAAATAAGGGAACATGCAATTTAGTGTTCTGGTTACAATGATTAAATCCAGAGTGGCTATCGATCCGTAATATTTCTAGATATTTAAGACTATTTTACTTTCTATTTATTTTAAAATTAATCATCTGGTTTAATGTCTATTGACAATTTGTGTGCTATGAAATTCTATGCTCAGCGTTTTTTGCAATAAAACAGTTTAAGCCTCGCAGTTGGAGAACTTCAGCATAGTATGCAACGGAAGCTCTTTGACAATCACAACTTTCATTTAGTGGTCTGAAATTAAAGCTTCTCGGAATAATTTAGGAACAGCTTGACCCTTTGAGATACTCAATGACAACCCTCCAGGGAAATAGTACGTTTCCTTCCTGGGAAGGAGATGCGAGCGCAGTACACCAGGGACTTACACGCTGTCAACAATGCCAGAGCGCCCTCTGCTGCCAGAAAGAGGCAGGACGCCAGCTACAATATCCAGATGGCAGAGTCGCCATCAGCAGTGAAAACATTAAGCTCTTAGAACATTTAATCTGTGAAATTTAAAAGTTCTCATCATATTGTACTTTTGAAGGGGCCACCTGATTTTGATTTTGAGGACTCCTTGAATAATTTTCTTATATTTTTGTAGGGTAGTGAAAAGTCAAATGTTTTGAAGTTTTCAGTCTGTCAAATTACTTCTCTAGTTAAATTTTTGTACACTTTCTCTAATTGTATATGGTAATATGAAATTGCAAATTGGAGTTAAAAACTTTCGTGCTGACTATATGAGTAGAGAGACTTTTCCTAGTTTCTCTAGATAACTAAGACCTAATTAAGGAAAAAATAATTAAAGGTATCTAGCACAGGTTGTTACATTTTTTAAAACTGAGGACCAAGGTAAAGAATCATTTTCTTGTTTTGATTTTTCTCAGTCTTTAAGTTTGGGAATAAGAAAATGAGTTATATTTGAGAAGAAGTTGAAAATTTTGCTTCACCCTGATATGTATACTCTTTTTATTCTTGAAATTTTTTAAATGAATTTACATCCATACGTGGCTTAAAAGATTTCTTTAGAAAAGAATGCACTCTGAGTATGAGTGATCTGATATGTTTGCAACATAGGCAAACTCATAAGAAGGTATATTTGCATTAAAATTGAGTTTTTCAGTATGGAACAATCTCTTCTCAAATGAAATGGTGGGCATTTTTTAAAAAGTTAAAAATTCTTTTTCATTTTTATGTATTATAGGGTTTGTATTTATTTTAAAAATGTACAACCATATTAGTTCAATGTTGTGAATTTCAAAATTACAGCTTCTTTCTAAACACACACACACACACATCTTTGCCATGAAGACTATTGTTGAATATATCAGTGCTAATGTAATAAAGTGTTTCTATTAATTCTGTGGTTGTTAAATAAATCTTGTAAAATAAAGTTCTACTTATTTTATGGTGTCAGAATGAAGTAGCTATCTAATATCACTCATTTAATCCTACTTTAAGTGAAAATTCTTACAAGAATATTAAGCTATAAAGTTGCTGACAGTATTAAACTAAAATTTTAAAAATTATAAAAATAATATTTTTGTAACTTGCTATAAAGTGTTGGTTAAATATTAAACTAAGTTAAATATTTGGCCAATTATATAAAATTCCATATAACTACAGGCACATTTGTCTTCTGAAAACTACTTCTCCAAAGAATGTATTTATAAATTTATAGCATTATAATTAAAATAAAGAAAATTTTTAGAATTTTTATATTTTCATCCTAATCCTTCTCTTAAAAAGCTAAATATTAAATTTCCTTTTGCTTAACCTACATTTTTTTCTAAATAAATTCATATTTTACTTAGGAGAGAATTTACGCAGTGACATAATTTCGCTGTGTTCCTAATAGTTATTATAATAAGTTTAAAACCAAATTTTAAGCAAATAAAATGCATAATACATATCAAAACATTTTCTTTCTGTCTTAAAAAACATTTGTTAAAAATAAATAAATAAAAATTAAAAAATTAAAAAAACATTTGTTCTATTCTTTTAAAAAAATACAAGAGAAAATACATACATACATACATACATACATACGAGAACAAACTAAAAGAGCTTCTAAGATGCCCAAGAGACGCCGCCAAGGCAAAAAGTATGCACCAATGTCTGCTGTTCAAATTTGTATGTAAGGATTTTTAACCTCTTCTTATTTTGTATCCGTACAAGGATAACATTGTAACTAAACAGTCCTCCTAACTTCTGGCTATTTAGAATCCATGGAAACACTCACTTCCATAAGAGTACTATTCATCTACACAATATACTTATGAGAAGCATTAATACAATAAAAGCAACTAATTACTGATACTTTTATTCAAGAATTAACCACAACAATAATTGTTCCCTTTTTTACACCCACTCTTGGATGAAATTAGTATGCAATTTAATATTTGCTGACGACAAAAATCAAAGCCCTAATCACAGACTTCAGATTAGAAAGAACAGGCATCAGCGCCCTGGGTATTTTTTTCCCCAGTGTTCACACTCAGCTGTCGCTGCAATTTCCGTCAGCTGCTCTTAAGTAACTAGTGCAATATAGAAATATGTCTGAGTAGGAATTGAAAATACGATGCCGTATTTAAGATGGAATAAAATTAGAATGTCAAGAAATGGGAATTGATTATCTTTTAGAACATCAGTAGTTGCAAAGTGCCAGGAAAATATTTACATTGAAGACCAAATAGCCAGGAACGTAAAAACGCCCACTATTGGAAGCAGAAGATACTACCAATGCAAAATAGGGGGGAATGGGAGAAAACGGTCTTTGAGATCTATGGAGAAAGAACAAAAAAGAGTTTAACTTCAACTTTGTTTTTAATATTTCAATAGAATATATTTATTTTAGATCGATATTTACTTAGGAAGGATTATTAGCTATCATCACAGGTTTCTTCATTGGAATATGTTGCAATTTTTATCTTGTGTTAAAGAAAGAAAAAAATTAGAAATCAAATGAGCAAAATACTTTATTATTCAACTCTTACCCCATGGAATAGAAGGCAGAATTCTGTTTTTCCTCTTCTGTTTGCTGGTCAAACTTTTTTAATTTTAAAGAAGACATTAATTTCAATGTAATTGTATGCATGGTATAAATAATAGAATTATTATAAGATAGCATATGTTGGGCAAAAATATCTTCCCCTGTCAATTTGTTTAAGTACAAAACAGTGATACATGAAAAAGAAACTTGGTTTAGCAAAATGTTCCTCACTGATTTCAATGTTCTAAGCAGTAGTCACAATCTATTTAAACAGCCAGTTAACTTAACTGGAACCTTCTCAGTAGTTTCCAGTAGACAATGTTAGTGTGAGGAGTGATCCCCCAGCTGATGCACTAAACACTGAGAACCTTGGCCAAGGTCAACTCAAAGGTTATGAAGTTTGAGCTGCAATGAAAACATTAAGTGGAGAGAGGTGTTGTCTTGCCCAGAGCTGTACAGTATCAATTTTCTAGGTCAGAAGAACTTCTCCCTTCTCTGGATGTCTTGACCTGACTTTACTCTCTCAATTTCCAGAACTAGGCTACAGTGGTTGTCTACTTTAATTGTCCCGACAATATCAGATAATCAAATAGAGGTTGTCTATAAGCACTCAGTGAGTACATTCTTCACCAGATGGTTTTTACAACCTAGATATATTTAAAAGAAAGAGATTCTGATTCTATGGAAGGGTTGTTTTGACTTATTTTTTAAATTCAGAAAACACAAATATTTACAAATGCCCAGTAAGCATCAGGCAGTTGTATTAGTTGAATTGGAGAAGGAGGGTTGGGTTGAGTGTGTATATATCTACATATTTATGGAGAGAAAAGCTAGTAATAATGAATATCTATATTAGAGATTACAGTTACCGTTTAAAAGATGGTGGTGGGAAAAAAATCAATTTTAGCTGTGTCCTGGACACATCTTTCCTGCAGTAATCTTACTATCAGCCAATCAACACAGTAAAACCCCATGATACAAGAGAATTATCAATAAAGAAGCATTAGAAAATTGACCAGTTTTTTTTCAAACTACTCTCCATACTCCTGCTGTTGTTATTGCAAGAGCTTTCTGCAGTAATTAACATTTTCTCAATCTATAATGTCCTTTCAGTGAATAAAATTTGTCTACATTATTTTCCCTCCTTTCTCTGCTTCCTCTTATCTGAATAATGGAACCCAGTAAAGTAAGTTTTAGACCAATAACATTGAACACACCCATCAATCATAGACATAAAACCCATAAAGAGACTTTAACTGTTTTTCTTTAACTTCTCCTTGTCATGGTAAACACTTAAACTCTCCTAGATTGCCAACTATAAAAACGTATGTTTTCATTCATTTCATCACTGTTTGGATGCTTACTAGGTGCCAGGCCCTGTTCTCTGTGCTGAGGACCAAATGGTGAATGAAACAGATATGATCTCCCCTGACAGAGCTTATAGTCTTCTCCAGAAACTGTCCAGTGTTAAAATTTATACTCCCGTAAACTAACATACTCTCTATAATTAAGTCCTTGGAAGCCCTTCTATTCCAACAAATACTCTTCATGATAAAAGCAGATCTGTATTTTACTTTTCTAGGATAAATAAAACCAATACATTCACAATTTTGTTGATCTGCTTCCCTCCACATAGGTAACAATAAATGCTTTTACTATTCCCCTTCAAATTTGGTCATAAGTTGAGCAAAATATTAATATAGGCTGAACTAACGTTGATGATAAACTATTACCTTCTATCTTACTTGTGATTTACTCGCCATACTTGAGTTTTGTGTTTATTGATTATATTCATTTCAAATTTGTCACAGATTTTGACTTCCTTTTTTTTTTTTTGCCATATATGTCCATCTGAACTCTGTGCTTTTGTCCTTATCCCTCATTGATGCATGCTTCTGATAAGCTATAGTTTTGTTTCTGTTCATTTTGATTTTTTCCTTTTTCTGTTTGTTTGGTTTTTTTTCATTTAATGAGCTATTTCTTCAGTTACGAAGAGTCTTTTTAATTTATATGCTGTTTTTCTACAGGGGTTGTAAATGTAAATAGCTCAAACCAACCAAATTGTTGATTGGTCTTATTAGATTGATTAAAAGTGCATATCAAAATCTAATTTAGTTATTAAACTGGTCATAATAACCAGACCGATTTCTTCATGACCTCATTATTTCAAATGTTTAAAACAAATATCAAAACCACCGGTCATTCAAAATATTCCCACAGATGTAATTTTTAAACTCTTCTTTAATCCATGTCATGAGCTATGAAGTTTTTAGATTTACGGCTCCAGGAAAGATGGTCATGATTCTCTCTTTGCTTTATTGTTCACAACTGTTGGCTGATCACCTTGTCTAAGTCTTTGAAGATGTCAGATATTTGTCAGATTTTTTGACAGTGACCGGTATCATGTGTACCAATGGGGTTAAAGATCTTTTCCTGTAAATTGTGATTACTGAACTCGTCAAAAGTTCTGAGGGTACAAATTCTCCAGCTTTGAAATGTGGTTAGTATAATAATCATGTAAGTAATTCATGTGTTGACACTGGAATCTGGAGATCTATATTTTACACTGAACTCTTACTTCAATCAGTTGAGTAATGTGAATATCTTTCTTTCAATGGATTTCAGTTTTGTGTGAACTTGATCAGTGACTCTCCGTACTATGCAGTAAGAAGGACCCCAGGAGCTGGTATAAATTTAGGTTTTTAGGTCCGATCCTCAGAGATTCGGTTTCAGCATGTCTGGGATACATTTAAACAATGTATTGTTACATTTAAACACTGCAGGTCGATGCAATGCAACTGGTCTACATTTTAAGAAGCTCTAGACCAGTCCTCCAAGTGTCTCTCTAGCTCCGAACTTTCTGGCTATAAATTAAAGGAAACTAATAATTCAAAGATAGTGAATCTGATCACTCAATAAGCAGATCCAGAAAGAATTCATGTTCTGGAGAAATCTTAGTTATAAAATGGCGAGTAGGCAAGTCTGGGCTCATTAAGAAGCAAATGCCAAGACGGAATTAAACATGCGATGTTTTTATTGGGGAAAATGCTTGTGTGAGAGAAAATAGGAGGGGGGCAGGTAAGCTGACCTATCAGACTGCAGTGCAAGTCTGATCTTCTTCATAAGAGAGTCAGGGTAAGTGCGGTGCAAGTGTCTTACAATAACATGCAGTCTAAGGAACGTTTGGCAGGTTTTTCAAGAACATACCGCTCTAGTGTCCTTTCCATCGTAAGAGGTTGTGAGCAGTCTATGGGAAACATGGCCTCTGAATAACACAGTGGTGCATTTTAGAACACAGGCTCTGGGGCTCTTTGTTAATTCCATTCTCTGTAGTTGGAGATGTATGAGGTATATTCTTATGGCTGTCACAGAAAGGCAAATCACTGCTAATAAAATTTAAAAAAAGTTGCCAGGAAATTTAACAGAGATTTTTCTACCATCACATTAAAGAAAACCCAGATGGGATATGAACAGAATCAACAATTAATAAAAGATGAGGGTGATTCAAGAAGTATAGAATAATTACTTGTTCCCAAAAGGTATTAGTTTGTATGGGCTAGGTTATGCTATTATAGTGAACACTCCCCCAAATCTCACTGGTTTAAAACAACAAAGGTCGGTATATTGCTCATATTCCATACCCATATAGATTGGAAGGGGGACTCTGCTCATACTGGTGTCCCAAGAAGTTCAGCTAATAGAAGCTTCACCATCTAAAGATGCCATCATTTCAAGGGATGCCTGGTTGGCTCAGTCGGTTGGGCCACTGCCTTCGGCTTGGGTCATGATCCTAGGGTCCTGGGATCGAGTCCCGCGTCGGGCTCCTTGCTCAGCGGGGAGCCTGCTTCTCCCTCTGCCTTCTCTGTCTGCTGCTCCCCCTGCTTGTACTCTCTCTCGCTGACAAATAAATAAATTTTAAAAAATCTTTAAAAAAATAAAATAAAATACTTGGGTGCTTATACAAACAAATAGGTGACAACAAATAGCATTGTTTAAAAAAAAAAAATAAAGATGCCATCATTTCAAATGCATGACCTTCCCCAACAATATTTTGAGGGCAGAGAAGGCTAGAAATTCAAGTAAAGACAAACATTTTGACCCAGAAGTCACAGGTATCACTTCCATTCACATTTTATTGGTAGAACTGGTCATAGGGCCACACAGAGAATCCAAGTCTTCCATGTATCTGGAACTCGAAGATAACAGATTATTAGTGAATAGTAATGTTTACCAAAATAAGACTTCTTGCAAATAGCACTATCACTCATATATATAGTGGGCGACTACCTCCATCTCTAAAAGTCCTAGAATTCAGCCAACTAATATGGCTGAAATAGAACTTGTGTTCAATTGCTTTTTGCATTTTCAAAGGCAGTGAGATATAGTGGATAAGACTTTAAAAGGGAGTCAAGTAAATGCTTGGTCTACAAATAAAGGCTCTTTCCCTGAATTGCTGTGTAATTTTAAATACTTATCTTACCTTTCTGGCTCTTTGTTTTCTCATTTGAAAAGTGAAAAGAGGGACACCTGGGTGGCTCAGTCGGTTAAGCGTCTGTCTTAGGCTCAGGTCATGATCCCAGGATCCTGGGATCCAGTCCTACATCGGACTCCCTGCTCAGCAGGGAGCCTGCTTCTCCCTCTGCCTGCTGTTCTGCCTACTTGTGCTCTCCACCTCTCTGTCATAAATAAATAAAATATTTTTAAAAAAATGAAAAGTGAAAAGATGGGGGCACCTGCTTGGCTTAGTCGGTGAAGCAACTAACTCTTGATTTTGGCTCTGATCATGATCTTGGGGTCATATGATTGAGCCCCACATCTGGCTCCATGCTCAGCGGGGAGTCTGTTTGAAGTCTGTTTTCTCTCTCTCTTTCTCTGCCTCTGCCCCTCCTCCTGCTCTCTCTCTCTCAAAATAAATAAAATATTTTTTAAAAAAAGTAAAAGGGTGGGATTAGTTATCTAAGATATATTCCAGAATTCAATTAGTTCTGATAATAACAGTAACATAAATAGCAAGAGGAATATGATGTAACCTAATATATGTATAACAAACTGCTGAGAAAAGCCCTTCATTTTTACTTTACTTGTGGGAAATCGGGAGTATTGCTCTAAGGTTGGCTGTGGCGGGTCATCAGTTTCCCTCAAGGTACTCCTCTGTGTTTGCCTAGAGGACTATGCCCACCACCTACGAATTGCTGCTGCACAGTTGGAATGGATAATACTGAGCCACTTTCTACACAGCTCCTTCACAGGGTTCTAGCAGGGTCAAAGCTACAACGTAACCAACTCACAAACACAGTTGCGTGGACATTTTCTCCTTCCCTTTTTGTCCCCACCTCCACTCCATTTCCTGGTTATACTCTCAAAATAAGTTAACCACCTACAAAAGCCCTTAGCCCTTGCCTTACTCAGGGCTTCCTGAGAAGAACGTAGGGTTATATTGCACAACAATCTCAACCTGATAAGTCCATTTGGGACCAAAGATGGCAAGGGACTTAAATGCTTTTAGGGCCAACTTTGACCAGTCAACGACTTCTCTTTTGGAGGCAGTCGTTACTTCTTGAAAATGAGAAAGGAAAGACTCTTGGTGGGAATATCTGGACTTTCTCCAGCTACAGCATAGGGGAAACAACAAGCTAGTTTCATGAGAATGTGGAGCTTAAAGTACAGTCAGGAAGACTCCAATTAAGCCCTCTGAGAAACTACAAAGCTCTGAGCCAGTTTTCCATCTCTTTGGCTGTTGCTAGAGGAGAGTGTGGGGGGGGGGGGTTGGGGGGGAAGCACTGAAAGGCATCCAGGTTCCTGCAATTCTGTAAAGCAATTCTGCACTTTTCATGTATTAATTTGATAACTGGTAATGTGCATCAATGAGGAAGGGAATAAAACCTCACCTAAAAAATATAGGCACCTCTAAACTCCAGTGTTAGCAAAATGAGAAATAACTAATAACTAATAACTAATAATCCTAAAGTATAATATATATATTATACTTTAGGATTATTATTATATGTTATATATATAATATATAATATTATATATTATTATTATATATTTAGGATTATTATTATATATATAATATATATATATATACACATACATACATACACATACCCACTTCATGGTGTTTCCTGAGCAACTAAGCAGGGGCACTGTCAAACACAAAAGTCATGGCCTTCTTTTTCCCTGTTCTCTCCGATCAGTCACACTGATACAAAAACAGGTTACAAGCTGCTGCTGTACCAATACCTCAGGAGAGAGTATTTGGACTGCATGGAGAGTATGTATCCAGGCTCTACTGAGGAATAAGAAAAACTGAAATGCATTCAGATGGTACACAAAGAGACGTATCAGCCACAAAAAGCTGAGAAAGGGTAGGAAATCTGATACTGACTCCAAGTGCATTAGCTTCCATTTAGATAGATCTGCATGAAACCTAATAAATGATTTTTGATCTATCTGGGGAGACGTTCTTTAACAATGCATTTATTTAATGCAGTGGGAATATGTTCTTAATAAACGAGGCTATAATCAGCATATTTAAGATTAATTGGATCTTGTTGGAATGGTATATATCCTTCGTCAGCATTTGATTTACATTTAATTTTGAAGCATGGTGTAAATGTTATATCAGTTAATGTATAATAAAATGTCTATATATAGCAAACTCTCCCAATATGCTTTGAGTTTCAGGAAAAGGTCTTACTAGCCTTTGTTATGGAGGGTTAGCACACATTAATTTCTTATTGAAATAGCTGTATTTTATTTAACATTTTCAGCAATTGCTCAGAGTTATTACACACAACATACAGTATGTGGACCTCAGTGAAGCTGTGGATTCTTCAGAAGGCTGTTCAGGCCCTGTGGTATACGAGTGTGACATTATCCTCTCACACGCAGCAGCAGCAACAACAAAAACCACAGTCCAATGACATTTTATTGTCTTATAAAAGATTCTTTCCTGCTATTCATTTTCCTACTTCCACTAAGATATGAGACTACTAAGGGAAAAGCTTCCAAATCCATTAACATATTTAACTCAATGATACATGGTAATTAATTCAACAACTAGGAAACCAGCTTCCAAGTGACTGATAACTGTATATTCTTACACGTTTCTGCCTTTTGGAATCATCACTTTTTCACAATGCTCGAAAGCATAAAGGGCTGGCGACAACCCACATATGCTTGTAAGACACTCTCTGAGTGGTCCCAGGGTCTAAGCAATGTGAGTAGGAGCATATTATCTCTTAGAATGAAAATCACTCATACCAATAACTATTATATGTTTCACAGATCAATTAATAATGATATGATGTAGTTATTGATAAGCTGCGTCCTCTAACCAGTGTCATTTAAAAAAACTCTACGAAGTAGCAAAATCCATTAACAGTTTTCAACCCTGCTGTTTCAATACTCAGCCCTCAGCAGTTTGTCCATCAGATGGAGGCTAAAGATGCTAGAAATTTTATAGTTGCCAGGATTGCTGTAAGTGCTAATTTGAGTACTGTTCACTTGGGTCTCTTTTAATCACAATGACATTAAACTTCAATTGTCTAGCACTTAATAGTTTCCACAGCATTTCCACACATGTGACTTAGAAGCCTCACAACTGTGCTGTGAGGAAAGTATCATTCTCCCATTGTACAAAATAGGAAATAGTGTCTCAGAGATGTGGTGAGAAGCCTAAGGACAGGACAGTGGCAGGGCTGGAACTGGGCTCATTGTTTTCTGATACAAAACCTGCTGCTCTTTCCTCTCCCGATACCATGCCAACTTGGAATTTTTCACTGGCTGGTGTCCAGGCTGTGCACGAACCTCAACTTGCCAATGAACATCAAGTAGCACATTTTTAACTATCCTTGCATCTTGGCTTTTGTGTTTGTGAGGTAAGATATCACCCTTAGTTCCAAGCAAGCGCTAGATACTATGTTTGACATGGAAACTAATCTCCATAAGAACTTCTCAAAAATATAATTGAGTTCCCTTGGAGCACAATTATATTTTAGAAATTTTTCTCAATATTTCTCCCAAAGGAATGTTAATGGGTAGCATAAGAATGCCCTTCAATGAGACCATAGATTTCCTCTGGGTTTTTTTGTTGTTGTTTTTTAAGGATCAGTGTTGGGTCATAGGAAATTGAGATGGAGCAAAAGACAGACTCAGAAACATTCAGGCAGTAAGTACTTGGACTCTTCATTTAATTTCATTGCAGAGCCATCAGACAGTAGCAAAATAAATACCCAACCACTGTCTTTCAATAGTCATGCTCTTTAGTTTTATATTTTTTAGTTATTTTTTTAGAAGGGAGAAGAGTAGGGGGAGAGGGAGAGAGAGAATCTCAAGCAGACTCCCAAATGAGCACGGACGCCAACACAGGGCTCAATCTTTTGACCCTGAGATCATGACCTGAGCCAAAATCAAGAAGTGGATGGTTTAACCGACTGAGCCACCCAGGTGCCTCTCATGCTCTTTGGTTTTTACTGGGTAAGATGATATTCAATCTTACTCACAGGAAGCTCACAGCTTGACCCATGACTCACTGCCTTTTGCTTCACAGGGGCACTTTTTCTAAAAGGAGCAAATAAAAAATTACATATACTGGGTTCACTATCATAAAGTCACATTTAGAGAATAATCATGGGGGTTGCTGTGTCTGAGATCTGATATACTTTTGAAGTTTTTATTTAAATTCCAGGTAGCTAACTTACAGTGTAATATTAGTTTCAGGTGTACAATACAGTGATTCGACACTGCCATACAGCACCCAGTGCTCATTGCAAGTGCACTCCTTAATCCTCATCACCTTTTTAGCCCATCCCCACCCACCACCCCTGTGGTAACCATCAGTTTGTTCTCTAGAGTTAGGAGTCTGTTTCTTGACTTCCCTTCCTCTTTTTTCCCCTTTACTCATTTACTTTGTTTCTTAAATTCCACACATGAATCAAATCATGCCACTTGTCTTTCTCTGACTGACTTTTTTAACTTAGTGTAATACTCTCTAGCTCCATCCATGTTATTGCAAATGGCAAGATTTCATTCTTTGTTATTGCTGAGTAATGTTTCATTAGATAGATAGATAGATAGATAGATAGATAGATAGATAGATAGATAGACAGACCAAATCTTCTTTATCCATCCATCAGTTTACGAACACTTGGGTTGTTCTCATAATTTGGCTATTGTAAATAATTCTGCTACAAACATGGGGGTGCATATATCCCTTTGAATTAGTATTTTTGTATTCTTTGGGTAAATATCTACTAGTGTAATTGCTGGATCATAGGGTAGTTCTATTTTTAACTTCTTGAGGAACCTCCATACTGTTGTACACAGTGGCTGCACTAGTTTGCATTCCCACCAACAACGCAAGAGGGTTCCCCTTTCTTCACGCCATTGCCCAAAGCTGCTGTTTCTTCTGTTGTTGATTTTTGCCATTCTGACAGGTGTGAGGTGATATCGTATTGTGGTTTTGATTTGTAGTTCCCTGGTGATGAGTGATGTTGAGCATCTTTTCATATGACCATGGGCCATCTGTACATCTTCTTTGGAAAAATGAATATTTATGTGTTCTGCCCATTTTTTATTGGATTATTCATTTTTTGGGTATTGAGTTTTATAAGTTCCTTATATATTTTAGATACTAACTTTTTATCAGCTATGTCATTTGTAAATATCTTCTCCCATTCCATAAGTTGCCTTTTAGTTTTGTTGATTGTTTCTTCTGTTGTGCAGGAACTTTTTATTTTGATGAAGTCCTAATAGTTTATTTTTGCGTTCATTTCCCTTGCCTCAGGAGACATATCTGGAAAGAAGTTGCCACGGCCAACATCAAAGAGGTTCCTGCCTATGTTCTCCTCTAGAATTTTGATGGTTTCAGATCTCACATATAGGTCTTTAATCCATTTCGAATATATTTTTGTGTATGGTATAAGAAAGTGGTCCAGTTTCTTTCTTTTGCTGTTGCTGTCTAAATTTCCCAACACCATTTGTTGAAGAGACTGTCTTTTTCCCATTGGATATTCTTTCCTGCTTTGTCCGAGATTAATTATCCATATAGTTGTGGTTCATTTCTGGGTTTTCTATTCTGTTCTATTGATCTATGTGTCCATTTTTGTGTCAGTACCATACTGTTTTGATCACTACAGCTTTATACATAACTTGAAGTCCAGAATTGGGATGCTTCCAGCTTTGCTTTGCTTTTGCAAGGTTGCTTTGGCTATTTAGGGTCTTTCATAGTTCCATACAAATTTTAGGATTGTTTGTTCTAACTCTGTGAAAAAAACGTGGTTGTTATTTTAATGGGGAATGCATTAAACATGTAGATTGCTTTGGGTAGTATAGATATTTTAACAATATTTGTTCTTCCGATTCATGAGTATGGAATGTCTTTCCATTTCCTTGTCTCCTCTTCAATTTTTTTCATTAGTGTTTAATAGTTTTAGAGTATAGGTCTTTTACCTCTTTGGTAGGTTTATTATCTTATTCTTTTGGTGCAATCGAAAATGAGATTGATTCCCTAATCTCTCTTTCTGCTGCTTCATTATTGGTGTACAGAAATGCAGCAGATTTCTGTACATTGGTTTTGTACCCTGAGACTTTACTGAATTTGTTTATCAATTCTAGGGGTTTTTGGTGGAGTCTTTTTGGTCTTCTATATAGAGTATCATGTCACCTGCAAAGAATGAAAGTTTTACTTCTTCCTTGATGATTTGGATGCCTTTTATTTCTTTTTGTTGTCTGATTGTTGTGGCCAGAACTTCCAGTACTATGTTAAATAACAGTGGAGAGAGTGGACTTCTCTGTCCTGTTCCTAACTGGAGAGGAAAAGCTCTGGTTTTTTCCCACTGAGGATGGTATTACTTGTGGGTGTTTCATGTATAGACTTTATTATGCTGAGGTTTGTTCCCTGTAAACCTACTTTGTTGAGGGTTTTTTTTTTTATCATGAATAGATGTACTTTGTGAAATGCTTTTTCTGCATCTATTGAAATGATCGTGTGGTTCTTTCCTTTTTTAAAAAATAATATGGTGTATCACGATGATTGATTTGAGAATACTGAACCACACTTGCAACCCAGAAATAAATCCTACTTGATCATGGTGAATGATTTTTTTTTTCTGTATTGTTGCATTTAGTTTTGTTAGTATTTTATTGAGAATTTTTGCGTACATGTCCATCAGGGATATTGGCCTGTAGTTCTCTTTTTTAGTGGAGTCTTTATCTGGTTTTGGTATCAGGATAATGCTGGCCTCATAGAATGAATTGGGAAGTTTCCCTTCCCTTTCTACTTTTTGGAATAGTTTGAGAAGAATGCATATTAACTCTTCTTTAAATGTTTGGTAAAATTTGCCTGTGAAGCCTAGAATGGCCCTGGTCTTTGGTTTATTTGGGTCCTTTCTCTTTTCTTTTTGATAATTCTGGTGAGGCTTGATATATATTTAAACACATAGATTATAATACAGAGCCATCCTTTCCAAGTGATTCCCAACTAGCCTCTCCAAAGCAGGCTCCCCTTACTTCATTTTTTTTCCCCTCTGTCTACCTGGAATGTCTTTCTTCTCTCCTCTCTGCTTCCTATATTCTACCATCGATGCCCAGATCAAATTTCTTTCCTCAATGCTGCACTTCCCACACGACATATTTAACTTTCCTTTGGAACTACAGGATTTAGGACTAGTAAAATGGATTCTAGCACTTATGCAGATCATAACTATGTGTACCTACAGCAGTGCCTAGCACACTTCTTCACACATTGTAGGACTCGAATTCTGTCAGAGACTGACACTGAGTTAATGGATATGGATAATTCTCAGTGTCTCTTTTACTTGTGGTTCAATCTGAAGTGAAAACAAATATTTATTATTATTATTATTATTATTATTATTATTATAAAACAAATTTTTGGGGATCCAAGAATTTCATTAAATGTTCCCGCCATCAACTGGAAACAATATTGCAAAATATCTATGTGTGAGGGTGTGTCCCCACCTCCAAAATATCTACTTACTTTTCAAAAAAGAGCCCGCTAGAATCCTCATACTGCAATTGAACTTCTCCCCAACACATACATGAATACCCACCTAGAATGGATGATATCACATGTCTGAAGCATTTATCACAGTACCTGGCATGTAATGAATCTTAAATAAGTGTTGATTTCTTTTTCCACTCTCAGTCCTTCCTTTTCCCACCACACTCCTTCCTAAGCCTTTCTCCCTTAGTATTTCACAGTCTTTCCTTACCCGATAGCCCACTCAAATAGGGCAATGGAATGCCTAGGAAGGGGAGAGAGTAGGGAGGATTACAGAAAGATTGCACAAGAGCTCTGCCAGTGGCTGGTTCACTCACGTGCCAGCACAGTCTGGGTTTGATAAAAGCAGAGAAGGCTTTACAAAAAGCCTACTGCAGGCAACTGCCACAAGGTGGAGGCTCTCAAGACTTCCGCATGAAAGGGAAATAGAGATTCTATATTTATCTCCTTCATCTTTCCCATCATGGCATTCAAACCAAAGAAGCCAGTGTGAAGATATTAAGTTTTTAGAACAGTTAGACACAAAGCTTCAACAATGATATTGTAAAGAAAAGAGAGAAAATGCCATTCCCGGAGGCAGAGTGAGTTATAAAAGCCTCAGAAAGTAGAGCAGAGATTAAAGCATCTATGATGCACAGTGGACAAATGTTCTGACATCCTATAAAAGGAACAAAATTAGAAGTTTAATGTGGCTTGAGATCTGATTCAAGTATGCAGCGGAAGTCAAAGTCTTAAATAGATACCGAAAAACCATGGAGTCTGAAAGTGACAGAATTCATGATTTCGTAGGTGATATTTGTTTCCAGATTATTCATGAAATTAGGAAATATAGAGGCAACTCCTCACACTGGGGATGAAGGGAAACTTTGCTCTGTAAAATATTACTGAGCGACCCTAGAATAACTAATATTTATTAAGTGCTATATGAATGCCAGTGAACTCTTTCAGCACCTTACATGTATCAATACTATATTTACAACAACCCCAAGAGTAATTTTTTTCCATTTTGTTAGTTAGGAAACTGAGACTTAGAGAATATACTTAATTTGTCCAAGGTCACACCTCTAGTAAATGGTGGAACTGGGATTTGAACTCAGGCATCTAGTTAGCTACCAAATATTAGACCTGATGGATAACCTTGGTTTTTCTCTTGTTCTTGGCTTTGCTTCATCTTTCATTTGAACATGGCCTAAAATCATTTTATGCATCAGTGTTTTGCTTCTCCATTTCTTTGTCTAACTGGGAGTTCCCTTTTTTTAACAGATCACTTCCTTTGTAAATATTTGTGACATCATAATTATTTGTTTGTATATCTCTCCATCCCACTAGGTTGGGAATAACACAAAGAACTCGTATGGATTTAATTCTAAAATACTTATTGAATGAGTGTATGATCAGACTGGGTGATATTTGTACATGTCCCATCCCACTTAAAATAAAAGCTGCATTTATATTTAAAGTTGCCATAGTTGCAGTGAATTGTAAAAAAAATCCTATTTATATCTATTTTTTCAGTATCCAAAGACAAGATATGATTTAATGTGCAAGCATATATCTACATCCTTCTAAACCTTTCTAGAAATGGGCAAATGATTTGCCTGGTATAGGTGGAAAAGAAGCAATAACAGCATTGTAAATATGCCCAAGACTATTGCCTGCTGGTCTGACATCCTCTAGAATGCTCTAGGATGACCATGTAACACCTCCGCCTACTCCTGCTCCCAAGTCTTGAGGATTGGGACTTGGGGACAGAGACAGAGTTCTAAAAATAACAAACATGTTGTTTTTTTGTTTTTTTTTTTGGTTTCTCTAGAATCAATCTTTAGCTGTGTCAAAGAAATACTGATAACTCATGGTTAGAGAAAAAGTGTGGCAATCACAGATATGCCAAAATTACTATCACTTGGAGAATCTCACACAACACAGTCCACATTTTTTGAAAATAATTTTTTTAAAGATTTTATTTATTCATTTAACAGAGAGAGAGAGATTGAGAGAGTGAGCACAAGCAGGGGGAGTGGCAGAGGGAGAAGCAGGTTCTCCCTCTCCAAGCAGGAAGTCCGATGTGGGGTCGGATCCCAGGACCCCAGGATCATGACTCGAGCTGAAGACAGATAAGCCTACTCGACTGAGCCACCCAGGCAGTCCCACGCTTTTTGAAAATCTTTTGTGTACATAAGATACTATCGCTACCCATCAGATTGGTGAAATTTATGTCTTTCAGTAAAAATGTTGTCAAAGATGTTAAAAAAAAAGAGAACTGCTAATCCACCATCGAGGGTCTAGAAATTGTTAGAACCACTACAGAGAACATTTTGCCAATTTCTAATAATGGTGAAGATGTACATACCTGTGACCAGTTTTAGGTTTAAGTTCTATTCTCTCACGTGTGCATGAATATTATAAGAATGTTCATATAGCATTATTTGTGTGAGAAAAGTTGTCAATTACCCAAATGTCCATCAACAGGTGCATAGATACACTGTGAAGTATTTATACAATACTGAAAATAAATAAACTACAGCTACCCATATCAACATCATGAATCTCAAAAACATAATATTGGGTGAAAGGCAAGTTGCAGAAGAGTATATACGATATTTATGTGAAAGCAAAAACATTGTGGAACCATATTATATTGTTTATGAATATATAGTAAAAGTATGAATAAATCCATGGGAATGACAGAAAGCAATTCTATAGGGTGGTCATATGGTCATTCCATAGTGAAGAAAGGAAAGGAGATGTAATTTAGAAAGGGCACAAACACCGTGTTTTTTATTTAAGCCACATGGCAGGTATATTGGCATTCATTGTATTAGCTTTTTGTATCTTTTTGGATACCTTAAATAAACATTTCTCAAGGTACAAGGCACTTAAGAAGGTAGCATTCTCAACATTAAAAATATCAACCAAAGATATTAAGTTTCTTAAATAAACAACGATGGGTTTAGTGTATCATAAGGAGGAGGAAAAGAAACCTCAGTAAAGGACTATGGAATAAATATTTCAACAAATAATATATTCAACTAGAAGCTGAATTTTATATTTGGGTCCAGAAAATGCCCTTGACAATATTGTACGAAGATTGTAGGCCATATGCATGCAATTGTTGAGATAACCATTTCTTTGACTCTAGACATTCTTATACAATGGCAACTTAAAATTTGGGAGGAGTTCACAAAAAGAAGCATGAAACCTAATTGTCTAGAGAAGCATAAAAGCACTCCTCTTGCCTGAAAATTAGCTGTAGCTAATTTTAGTCTTCTCAGTGCCAGTATGTATTGTGGCAAGAAAATTAGCTCAGAGTTTTATTTTGCTTTTTGTTTATATTCTCTTTTCAAAATAAGTCTTTGGTCCCGGGTTAACTGGAGAAGTATTTTTCTAATTTGGGTGCAAGAAGAATGCTTAGTTCTTAGTCCATCTAAACACAAGTGAGCATTGAGTAAGAGTTCACACTCTGTTAGAAATCTAAGGCAGATTATAGCATTCATTTAGAGTTAAATACTTGTCATCTTCTTGATGAGTTGTAATTATAGAAATTCTATGAAGGACTTGAGGTGAGCTTTCAAATAACTTTATTACTTAATATATTAACAATGTCTTTTTAAGCAAGAAGTCCACAAAGAACACCCACATTAGAATAGATTGTTCTCATATTACATTGTCTTTGGTTCTCCATCCTCCAGATTAGGAAATAGAACTAGCACACTATTACACACTTTCTCTCAGTAAGGGCTTACTTCTTTTGGTAATGTGGGAAAGCATTTTAATCAAAATAGAATTTTGTGAAATATTTATAGTCCCTAGGCTTGGAATATTCTGGAGGTCCTATGAGAAGTATTTTCCAAATTTAACAAGTATAGGACTTGAATGAGTCCAGCGACCAGACCAATAAATTCTGATTTCTCAACAGAGATATGGAACTCCATCTTCTCATAATTCTCCAGGCTACATTAGTCCTTCAATATTCAACCTAATCATTTAATAATGTCTTATGTGTCTCTCCTATTTCACATGCCATCAGTTTAATCGAAGTTCTCCCACAGCCTCTGCAGTCTCTTCTCTTTCACTTCCCACAACTTAGGGAAGAGTGCTAGAGACATTTCTGGGTCTGACCAATCGATAAAGATGTTCTGGGGAAAAAAAGTTATTGGGAGTTACAAGTGGAGGTTTTATAATCTGAAACATACAGTAGCTTGATCAATTAAAATTAAATTACTATGTTGTTTATAGTCGCAAAATAACTGACAGCCTCTGGAAAAAAATAAAGGTATTCTTGAACATTTACCACTTGAAATCAAATTATAAATCTTTAGCAACTTTAGAATGTTGCAAGTCAACATATTTGAGAATAAAATGTTTGAAACCTGATTTGTAGAGATCCCGCTAATCAAGGCTTCAACATTTATAGATGCCCATAGAGTATCTGGAAAGATGAGAGCCAGAGCTGAACATTTTTCATCTCAGTTCTCAAAGCATAATACATTTGCCATTGGATGTGTTGTTAATTGTGAAATGTATTGTATACACAAAAGAGTACGTATGCACAATTTAAACAATATATAAAATGTGCTACTGTGTATCTACTATCTAGATTAAGTGATAAAACACCACCCTACCTTAAGCCTTCTGCATATCCTCTTTCTTACCATTCTCTTCCCTTTTCCTCAAAGGTAGCCATGATCCTGACTTTTGCATTACTCATTCTTCTGATTTATTTTAATAATTCTACCACTCAAACATGTATCTCTAAGCAATAAACTATTTAGTTTTTTTAAGATATTTATTTATTTATTTATTTATTTATTTGAGAGGGAGGGAACATAAGAAAGAGCAGAGGGGAAGGGGGAAAGAATCTCAAGCAGGCTCTGTGCTGAGTGCAGAGCCAGACGTGGGCTTGATCCCATGACCCTGAGATCATGACCTAAGCCTAAACCAAGAGTCAAATGCTCAACCAACTAGCCCCCTGGGTGCCCCTAAACTGTTTAGTTTTGAAAAAGTGAGTAGCTATGTAAATCTAGCTATGTAAGGAAAAAATATTGCCAGTGTCAGAAAGAAGCTTCCAGAAAAAGAGAAACTGTCCTGAGTCTGTGAGTCTGGTTTCAGATTTTGGCAATTTACAAGAGCCTCTTCTAAGGAAGTCAGTGAGCAAGGTCACAACTGAGTCCTGGGAAATAAAGGGCTCACCACAGTGGGGACACGTGTCGGGGCTGAAGTACAGACCAAATCTGGGTATCGGGCAAGACTCTGGTCAGAGAAGACAACCAGCTCTGTATCTTATGTTTCTAAGTTCACCAGAGCCTATCTTTCAGGAGATGTTCAAAGCACCTTTTTTTTTTTTTTTTAAGATTTTATTTATCCATTTGTCAGTGAGAGAGAGAGAGCACAAGCAGGGAGAACTACAGGCAGAGGGACAAGGAGAAACAGGCTCCCTGCTGAACAGGGAGCCAGACTCGGGGCTCCATCCCAGGACCTCAGGATCATGACCTGAGCTGAGGGCAGATGCCCAACCAACTGAGCCACCCAGGAGTCCCTAAAGCACCGTTTTTATGAGGGTTCACAAGTAGGGCAGCAAGGCAAGAAGGGAGGAGCAGAAACTTCATGAGCATGTGGTCAAAGGAAGCTTATGTACATAAGAATCTTGTCCAAGCTCACTAGGCATTCCGTCCTCAGATTAAGAAGACAGTGCTTTGTAACCAAGTGGCTCTCACACGCACCCTGTCCAGCCCTCCCTATCTGGTACACACATCGAGTTCTGGGTTATCTCTGCTCCATTCTCCTAATGATTGTCTTTGCACTAAGTCCTATGTTTGATATCCTGTTTTCTGTATCCCTCATAATCCTTTTCTTGGTTTCACTCTTACTTAGTGGGGCATATCCTCCAATTGTTTTTTGGGAGATGGTTGATGGGAGTTTTTAATCAGATCTTGCATGGTTGAAAATGTCTATAGTTTGCCCTCATGCTAATTGTATAGTTGGGTATAGGTTGGAATTAAGGCTCCAACAAAATTCTGTAGGCATTGCTCCATTGTTTTCTTGTTTCCAGTGTTGTTGAGAAGTTCAAGGTCATTTTCATCCCAGATTGTTTGTGTTTGATAAGATCTGGGTTTTTTTCTCTCGAAAAACTTAAAAATTTCTTTCTATCCTCTAGCATTCTGGAATTTCACAATGATGATCCTCTGTGTAGGTAAATTTTATTCATATTCCATGATGTTGGGGACCTGCAGACCCTTCCTAAATGTCAATCCATGTTTAGGATATCTTCATGAATTATTGATGATTTTCTCCCCCCTTTTTATATTCTCTTTCTGAGATTCCTACCATTGGGGTATAACAAATCCTAGAAGTTCTTTTAGTTATCTAATTTTTTCTTCTCCTATTTTCTGTTTCATTATTTCTCACCCACCTTTCTGGGAAATTTCAACTTTATTTTTCCACTTTGACTTTTTAATTTCAAAGAGGTTTTTTTTTCTATTTATTTATTTATTTGAGAGAGAGAGAGAGCACAGAGAGAGATTGTGTGAGAGGGAAAAACAGACTCCTCGCTGAGCAGAGAGCCTGATGCGGGACTTGATCCCAGGACCCTGAGATCATGACCCAAGCTGAAGCAGACAGTTAACCAACTGAGCCAACCAGGCACACTATTCTGTTTTGTTTGTTTTTTAATGCCTCTCCTCCACCTTTACATAGCATCTTGTTCTTGTGTCATGGATGCAATAATTAATATTTTGAGGATGTGGGTTATAAATATCAGGGATTTTAAAAATCAACTTTATTGATGTATAATTTACATACAGTAAATGCGCCCATTTTAAGTATACTGTTAAATGAATGTATACACCAGTGTCGCCACCACCACAACCAAAATACAGAACACTTCCATCGTCTTCCAAAAGTTCCCTTGTTCTTTTATTTCAGTCAATTTCTCACCCAACCCCCAGCCTCAGGCAACCATTGATCTGTTTTCTCTTACTGTAGATTTATATTTCTCTAATAACAGCGTTTTACTTTTCTGCCCTAAAATAATTTATTTCTTCTGAATTGCTCCCATTTTGTTTGTTTTCCTTCAGTGAGTCTGTTTTGTTCTCTTTCATGTAAGGGCTTTTCTGAAATGTCTGATCATCCTCAGTGGTCTGCTCCCTATTAAGAGTGAGGGGTTAACAAAGTGTCTAGACTATCTGAGCACGTGGAGTGTGCTACCTTTGAGGTTAGGTACAGTACGATCAATGTGGGCTGCTTTTGGAAAACCTCTTGATTTTAGAGCTTTAAGTCTCTTCCTTAGGCTGGGGACCAGAGAAGAGAGTTTTTTAATCTCTTGCATAGATAAAAAGGCTGCTAGTGTCCTGGCACCTGAGGGGAGCAAAAGGGTTGGGTTGTGTTGAGTTGCATTTGTAGTCAACATACAAAGAGTTGATTTCTTTATTTTTTTTAAGATTTTATTTATTTATTTATTTGAGAGAGAGAGCATGAGAGAGCACAAGCAAGGGGAGCAGTGGAGGGAGAGGGAGAAGCAGGCTCCCCACTGAGCAAGGAGCCTGATGCGGGGCTGGATCCCAGGACCCTGGAATCATGACATGAGCTGAAGGCAGCCGCTTAACCAACTGAACCACCCAGGTGCCCCATGATTTCTTTATTTTTGGTAGGGCATGCAGCCCTAACATCTCCAGTGCAGAGACCTCCCCAACCCACCCTTCACTGCTCCACAGAATCAGTTTGCGAACCCGTGCTGAGATGCAGGACAAGCAGTTTCTCAGTGGCTTGGGGGTGGGGATGGGCTTTCAGGAATCTATTCATCTTTTACTCCATCTACTTTTTTTTTTAAAGATTTCTATTTATTTATTTGACAGAGAAGAGAGAGCACACAAGCAGGGGGAGCTGCAGGCAGAGGGAGAGGGAGAAGCGGGCTCCCCGCTGAGCAGGGAGCCCAATGTGGGCTCGATCCTAGGATCCCGGGATCATGACCTGAGCCAAAGGCAGACGCCTAACCCACTGAGACACCCAGGTGTCCCTTACTCCACCTTCTTATCTGAGCCCCTCCTTTCTTCGTCTCTGGATCACTGGAATTGACACATTCGTGGGTTTTTGTGAATTCTATGGTACAAATTAGGTTGGTCCCCAGTTTTCTCTACTGTCAGCTTAAGATTCAGCTTTCTGGGCTCTGCTGAATCAGTTACAACTTTTCTTTCCATTTTCTGGCTCCCAATAGTTCATTGTTATGGTACTGTCTCTTGTTTTTCTCATTCTCATGGCTTTATGCCATTTAAAAAAAAATCCCTTCGTTCTATTACTACAGATGTAGTAATTACTAGTATTACTAGTAATAGTAATGTACTAGAAAGAGTAAAAGTAGCTGTGTGTGCTCAGTCTGTTATCTTCATCCAAAAACTTCCCACTATAAGATATTCCATACTTTATTGTATGGGTAAAAGAACCAATATGCAGACTAATCAAATACACAAACTCTTACCAAATAAAGGATTTACCTTTTTTCAGTTATTAAAAGTAATTAGGCTGATAGAAAATTTTCATAAATTTGTATATTACCTCGATGCTACTTTCCTAATGTAGAGTCATTCACTAAGCATAATTTTGTGGAATCCTACATTCATTATGCTGTTACACCACTATTAAAATCAAAAGGAGAATTTTAAAACAACATATTAAGATATGAATTAGGTAAGAACCCACAGTTAGGATTCTGAAATAATGAATTAAGTTCTCTGATGTTATTACTTTTAAGGAAAAGATCGCGACTCTATTTAGAATTTAAATGCATTTCTATACCAATGATTCCAGCCTAAGAACATTATTTCCATTGAATTAAAACATGAGTGAAGATATCTGAAAAGGCAGTAGGAATAGGATATTTGGGGTTCTGCTTCCATGCCAGGTAACTGGTGTACTTATAAGGAACGGTGTTTACCAGTGACAAAGACTCCGGAAGCAATGTGAGAGCGAAGACCATGCCTTAAGTCACAAATACTGCACCTGATAGGAACGTACTCCTGGAGAAAAGCAGCTTGAGAATGTTCCTTGGGGAAAAAAAACAACAACAAATGTTACTTTGAGTGCAGCTTGGGTGTTGGGGCTAGGATTGCCAGATAAAAAGCAAGATGCCCAGTTCCATTTCCGATTCAGATAAAAAAGAAATAATCTTTTAGTGAATTATGTCCCAGGAATATTGGGGGCATACTTAAACTATAAACATTATTCATTGTTTATCTGAAATCTGTCTTTAACTGGGCATCCTGTATTTTTAGGTGTTAAATTGGGCAACTGAGATCATAGCCCTGAATCTAGAATCAGAATCTCTCACGAACTTTAGGTCAAACAAATAAAAAATTTAAAAGGTCTATAAAAGGCAGGTTAGAGCTCAAGGAAGCCAACACAGTGATTAGGGAGCACTATCTCAAGAGGGAAAGAGAGAATAATATATCGCATAAGGCATATGCAGAGAGATTCGTGCTTTTCATGTTACAGTGCGGTAGGAGCATGGAGTGGAGGAAACTCTTCGAGTCCTCTTAACCAGACTGGAGGGGGTTAGAGGAGGTTCTTGGAAGAGCAAGATGTGACTATAACTTTGCCCTTAATAATGGCCTCGTTGTGCTTTAAACCAGGGAGACTTGGAGGTCTGAGATCAAATTTTAGTGTAACAAGCCCAGAAAACTGTTTATACTCGGGCATTCTAAATTTAGAGAAGGCAGCAGAAGGGATTTGCCAAAAGGGTGTTAGATTAGAGTTAAATTATGGATCAGGCCATTGTTAAGCATCTTTATTTTTTCCCAACCCTGTACCCCTCCAACTATTATGTCTGTAAGTAAGAATTTAATATGGATTTTCAGAATAGCTTTTTTATGTGTTCATGTTTCAAAAGTCTTTACTGTTTCTTTTTAGGAGCACACATGATGAGAACTCACTGCCCCTTGGGTATTCTTCCCAATACATTTCTTCATTCTCATTCAGGGAAGACAGGAATTTCTAAAACCAGAGAGCTAGAAGAGTCCCCAGATTGCCTGACCATTTCCCTTTCACCAGGAAGGTCTCCATTCATACCATCCTTGAAAGCTGGTTGTCTGTCTTGCATTTAAAGACTTTTAGGGAAGAAAATCAGAGAATGTCCCTCTGTGAGAGTAATAAAGAGATTCTTTTTCATTTCCTTGTTATTTTTAGACATCTTTTGACACAGGATTGAAACTTTGATTTCAATTTATTCAAAAACAATGATTCTTTTCAAAAAGAAGCAATTACTAAGCAAAAACATGGTTTCTTCCATGCCTGAGTGGTCTAGGCAGCCAGCTGTCCAAGCTCTGCCTTGTAGCCCTTGACCATCAGGCAGAGGTACATAATGCCCTCAGTTCTCCTCACCCTTCCATGATAGGTTCTGTATAACTGCCTTTTCCTTACTGGACATTTTGAAAGGATTATCAGGACCAGTGATGAAGAGAGGGGAAATAATGGGGTAATGATTTTATCTACTGGCTGTCAGTGTTTTCAGTAATAACTTAAGTTAGAACATGTCTACATATAAAATCAAATATATATCTGCATTTTAAAAATATGATAGAGGGGTGCCTGGGTGGCTCAGTAGGTTAAGTCTCTGTCTTCAGCTCAGGTCATGGTCACAGGGTCCTGGAATCGAGTCCTGCATCAGGCTCCCTGCTCAGCAGGGAGTCTGCTTCTCCCTCTCTCCCCCGTTCCTCCCCCTGCTCTCTCTCTCTCTCTCATAAATAAATAAATTCTTTTTAAAATTTTAAAAAAATAAAAATATAGTAGATTCCTTCCCAATACTTTTGATATACTGTCATTGAATATTTTAATTTAAAAAACACTATGGCTTTTCCATGCTTTATTTTGAATTAAACAGTTACGGCTTTGAGATAGTTACCCATTATAAGATATAATGTACAATAACTGATACTGTATCGATCTATAAATCCTCTAGGGATTTTTTTTTCCTTGAAAGAATAAACCTGTAAAACATGGAGTGTAAAATATGTGTGGGTCTCAGCAATGGGCTGGGCTTTTGCCTTTTAAGTTCCAGCCCTGCTCTTGGGGTAAGAACCAGTATTCTATGGGGCTGCTCTCTCTCCATCCTTTCTATGAAAGAAGAAAACCCCAATGATGTAAATTGCCCCCAAGGTGTCCTTTACAGCTCAGTATTCATTATGCCTCTCAGTCTTTATCATAAGTAAGAACTACAGAGAACTATTTCCTCTTGACCATTATCCTTATTTTATTATTCTGGGTCACTCAGCAGGTGGCCAGACAAGTCACAAGATGACAAGTACCAAAGGAAACTTCAATCAAACCAGTGATTCCGAACTGGGGGCAATTTTACTGCCTGCCCCCCACCCCCCAGGACAGATTTAGTAATGTGTGAAAACATTTTTGATTGTCCTGATTGGAGGAAGAGGTACTAACTGGTTGAGACCTGTGTTCCCCCAAACATTACTACTGGCTATATGTGGTTATTGAAATTTAAATTAATTCAACCAAAATTTTAAAATTTAGTTTCTTAGTCACACTAGCCATTTTTAAATTACTTCACAGCTGCATGTGGCTAGTGACAGCTGTATTAGTGAAATATAAAATATTTCCATCTTCGCGGGAAGTTCTGTTAGATAGCACTGAGTCTAGAATCCTTATGTTCAGGTGTCTTTAGTTCCTGAATCATTCACTTTTACATGACACATTCATCACTTTCCCATTCTAGTTCGCATCAGACTCATTGACTCCTGGTGGCTAAATTAGTCTACAAATTGCAGAGCTCTGAGTCGATAGACAATATTCTCAAAACCTGATCTTTACTGGGTTTTCCTCCTTGTCTATGAGGAATCCCTCAAAGGGAAATTTATTGCTGTAGTGATTTCCATTCTGTTTAGCATCATACACATCTATACCACATGAGAAATGCTGGGGTATGGTTGCATTCCCATGGATGAACATTCCATAATGTGTCTATAAACCTTTAGACAAAATGCCCACTATGAATGCCTTCCATTACCAGGGTGGAATGGTTTGTCTAAATCTCCCTGGCTTTGAATGGAAAATTCATATGTTCTAAGCTGGATGTTACCTCAAAACTCTCCACATTGTTCAACCCCCCTTTTTCTTCTGATGCTTCTCATTTCGTCCTAATGAGAAGACATCTCTCCAAATCTGTTCTCTTCTTTCCCCTCTTAGTTTCCTATCTCATACTAGCATCATCTATCCTGGACTGTTAATGGAGCCTCCTTGATGGGCTCTGCACCCCTTGTAATCTGGTCTCTAAACTTTAAAAATGGACATCTGATCATGGATGTCCTGGTCTCACTGTTTCCCTGCTTATCACTCTTGTCCTTTAACCCAGCTCTAAGCACTGAATGCACAGGTTGCCTCCTCACTGTTCTTGGACCATATGCCCTGCTCAAGTGGACAGCCCCCATGGCTTTCTTTCACTCTGTAGCTATAACCTCTTTGCAATGCTGCTTTCTCTGTCAAGGATGCTCTGGCCCCTTCTCCCTTTCACCAGTTAATACCAATTCACTAGTTAGTGCCTAGTCAACTCAGAAGTCCCTTCTTCAGGCAGCTTTTCCTCAGATTGAATCTACTCCTTCTGCCAGAGGCTTTGAGAGCACAAAGTGCTTTTCCCTCATACCAATGATCACACTGGGGCTTTATATTAATTTAGGAGATTACTGTGATTGATGTCTGCTTCTCTTCCTACATTACAAAATAATAAGAGGGAAGCACTTTTTCTGTTTCATTCTGATCAGAATGACCATCTGATCCCTCGAGGTGGGATCATAGCAGGTTCTCTTTAAGTATTTGTTGACTGATTAATTGAAGAATGAATGAATGAATGAATGAATGAATGAATGAATTCCAAGCCAGTTTCTTCACGGAACTAGAACAAAAGCTTGTTTGAGAATTGGGGCCAAATTTCAACATAAAACTCAAGGGAAGCCAAGTAGAAGATCCATGTACATCCTAGAAACAATGGTGGTTTGCATGCCAGGCCTAGGTAACAAGTATCACTGAGTTGACAGGCAACACTCTGAACAGTGAGTGGTGTGGTGGTTACGGTGCAGGATCTGAAGACTGTCTGGGTTCCAATCTTGGCTCCCTAGTTTCCGTTCCCTTGAACTCCCTTTACAATTCCCAGTCATTTGACTACCTTCTATTCTTCTTTCAAGAACCTATTTAGTATGCTTTCCACAGAGAGGCCTTTTATAATTGCTAGGCTAGATTAGCCCAGGCAGCCTTGATTTCTCCTAACACACCCTTTGTGTAAACTACTACAAAAACGTTATTTTTAGAGTAGTTTTAGGCTTACAACAAAACCGAGAGGAAGGTATAGAGATTTCCCATATATTCCCTCCCCCTACATATTCAAAGCTTCCCCCATTATCAGCATCACTCACCAGCAGGGTACAGTTTTTACCAAGGATAAATCTACATTGACACAGAATAATCATCCCAAGTGCACAGTTTACATTAGGGTTCAGTCTTGGTATTGTATGTTCTATGGGTTTGGACAAAAGTAAAATGACATGCATCTATTATTATTATAGGGAGTACTTTCACTACCTTACAACCCCTCTGTGCTCTGCCTATTCACTCACCCCTGGCAACCACTGATGTCTTCATTGTCTCCATAGTTTTGCCTTTTTCAGATTGTCATATAGTTGGAATCGTCCAGTATGAAGCCTTTCCAGATTGGCTGCTTTCACTTAATAATATGCATTTTAAGTTTCCTCCGTGTCTTTTCATGGCTTTATAGCTCATATCTTTTCTGTGCTAAATATTACAATATCTAAATGTACCAGAGTTTATTTACCCATTCACCTGCTGGAGAACATCTTGGTTGTTTCCAAATTTGGCATTTATGAATAAAGCTTCTATAAACATTTTTGTGAAGGTTTTTGTGTAGACGTAAGAATTCAGCTCCTCTGGGTAAACACGGAGGAGTGTGATTACTGGATCCTGGGGCAAAAGTATTTTAGTTTATAAAAAACTGTCAAATTGTCTTTCAAAGTGGCTGTACCATTTTTGCAATACCACCAACAATAAATGAGAGTTCCTGTTGCTCCACATCCTCGCCCACATTTTGTGTTAGCAGTGTTATAAAGTTTGGCCATTCTAATACACAAGTAGTGGTATCTCCTAATTTTAATTAACATTTCCCTGATGATATATGATATGGAGCATCTTGTCACATGTTTACTTGTCATCTGTACATTTTCTTTGGTGAGATGCCTGTTAAGGACTTTGGCTCATTTTTTAATCAGGCTGTTTGCTTTCTTATTGTTGAGTTTTAAGAGTTCCTTGTATATTTTGGATAGCAGGCTGTTTGTTTTTTTCAGATGTGTCTTTTGCAAACAAGTTCTTCCAGTCTGTGGCCTGTCTTCTCACTCTCTTGATGTTGTCTTTCTCAGAGCAGATTTTTTTTTTCAGAGCAGAAATTTTTAATTTTAATGAAGTCCAGGTATTAATTGTATTTCTTTCATGGAGTTGTTTCTTAAAAAAAACCATCACTATACCCAAGATCATCTAGGCTTTTTCTTATACTATCTTTTAAGAGTTTTATACTTTTGCATTTTACATTCAATCTATGATCCATTTTGAGTTGATTTCTGTGATGGGTTCAAGGTCTGTGTCTAGTTTCATTGCTTCATATGTGGATGTTCAGTTGTTCCAACACCATTGGTTAATTGTATTGCCTTTTTTCCTTGTCAAAGTTTAGCTGACTATAAGAGTATATTTCTAGCCTCTCTATTCCGTTTTATGTAAATTACATTTTATGATCTGGTTTTCTCATTAGACAGACCCTCAGCCTTGTGAGGATGGAAGTATTTCTCTTATTCAATGCTCTGCCCTCATCACTCAGCATGGCATGTAGAAATAGTAGGTATGGTAAAATGTGTTGAATTTTTGGCCAATGTAGTAGTTTATGTGTTTTACTATAGAATGTAAGTCCTATGAGAGTCAAGACAAAGGGAAAAAATATTAGTTTGAAGGAGACAGGGCAGGTCTTATGGAAAAGGTAGATCTGGAAGAATTACCTTTGAAATAAGGCTGCCTTGGTGAAGAGAAGAGATGAGGTATCCAGGTAGAGGAAAGAGCTCAAGCAAAGGCAAAAGGCAAAGAAGAAAGACTAAGTATGGTATTACAAGGATATCAGACTAACGGAATTAAAGTGCTCAGAAAGGAGACTAGTAGGAAGTAACAGTGAACCATATTCTCAGGGTATGAATAGTGCATGAGTGATTAATCACACCTGTGGACACAGTTCCCCAAGAAAGAAATCTTAGATGACAATTACAGGAACTCTTGGGGAAATGGGAACTCATTTATAAATATGTAAAAAATTGGCTTTATATAGATTTCTAGAAGTAATTAATTCTAGCCCAAGGCTCTTAGATGAATCAGATTCCTTTTGTCCACAGTGAGCAAAGATTGTATGGAAATAGAAGGGTCACAGTGTATGCACACAGTGCTATCATTTAGATGTGCATGTCAACGCAGCCTGCCAATTTCAGTTCCTGTTCCATAATCAACCAGAGAACTGCCGAGGAAGTAAAATTCAAATAATCTCCAGGATTGAGGAATCAATTCAGGAGGAAGGGGAAGACTGAGCTACCCGACAAATTCAACACCTAAGAACACTTTTTGGCGTGAATTATTTTGGCGTGAACTTGCGTCTCCTACTTTTTCAATGATTATAGAGTCTTTTATAGCTGAAGAGTTAGCTAATCATTTTCAAATCATCCCAAAGCAATAGAGAATACCTAGCTGCAATGAATGTTAGAATCGGGCAATATTTAGTTTTAAAATATATGCCTATAATTGCAACAAATTCAGAGAGCAAAATCATCTTTCTACCCACTGGCTTTTCTCGAAAAATAAAAACATCAAAGTGATGATAATGAAAATCCTTGCCAGGGGTCGGCAGTGCAGATTGTAACAAAGAGATTTTTCAATTCACCAGCTTAGCTGCTGGTGCCATCTAGTGACCAATCAGATTGATAAACAAAGATGGGTTGAGAAAATGTACTCAGAATGACACAATCTCTTCTTTGATTATCTCTAATTAATGACACTACAAAAAAAGAAAACTGGATATTCATGATATTTATGCTGTAATTTAAGTTATCAAAGACAAGAAATAGAAAAAATGCCTAATTTCATGGCAAATACATTTAAAGGAAAAATTTCACAGTGAGATTGAATAGTGATTTATAAAACATGCAAGCAGAGATTTTGGACCTATCCTTCTTATACTAAAGATTAAACATAGAAATAAGGACAAATTGTCAAAAGTTCTCAGTCTTCTGGAAATATTATGTAAAATGAAGTATTACTCTATTTTTAAATCAAGAGTGGAGGGGGATAGAAACCCAAGCTTATCTGAAACACAAAATATTTCACCATCATCACCATCACCATTATCGGGAGCTAGAATGGTTAAAGTTCCAAATTTGAAACCCCATGACTTTCTTCTTTGCAGACATTTCCGCCCTAGACCCCTGAATGAAAACTTGTTTGTATTTGCATAAAAATTTCTCTGAAGAAGTTTCTCTCACCCTATCTTGCTACTTTGTATTAGTAGTGTTAATCCCACATCTTCACAGTCTTTCTGGTTGGCACCAACCGCTATAAAGAACAAGGGTTGAATGCACAGGGTTGCTATTTAAGCATATCTGGAGTTTCTGTGGGAAGACAGATGCAATAATCTCCAGTGGCCTTGGGAGACCCTGAGGTTTCGTTAGAGCGTCCTCCTTCCACAAAAGGCCCATAGTTTAAGATGCTGTCTAACCTCTAGCCTCTTATAAGGGAACACAAGGTTCTTGACCACGTAGGTTTTGAGTCACTCAATTGCTTTTGTTGTTACTGCTGCTGCTGTTATAAAGAAGGGAAGTCAGGGCAAGTAATAACATAGTCCAACAGACAACTCGGTGAGGTTTTGATGACCTTCTCTAACATGACAAGACTGGGCTCCTGAAAAGTTTTCAGCTAAAAAAAAAAAAAGTTTGGTTCCTCTGTTTCTGTGGGTGAGCTTATCCTGAGTCATTGTCACCTTCCTGTCCCATTCATCTGATGAGCAATGGCTTTTCCAAATAGCTAATTGAGCAATGGTTGGAGTCATCCATGGAAAGTAAGGCGCCCCCACCACACTATACTCCCTTCTCATGCTATTTTTACAAAGGTGATTCATAGTTAAAATTATCTGCTTATTTGTTTGCTTGCTTAGTGATTAGTTTCCTAAATATTTATCAATTATTGTACATAGGCCATTATACTCAGAATGATGAAATCATAGTCTTTGTTCTCAAGGAACTGGCTCTGAGAGAAAACAAGAATAGCATTTGCCAATAGAAGGCTAAGTAGTAGAAATATAAATAAGGATTGTAGAATTCAGAGGCAAAAATCCCAGCAAGCTGAGAAGTCAGGAAAGGAATGGGGACATTTTTGAAGCATTGCCATTAACCTACACATTGAAAAAGGGATAAAAGATTACAGTGGAGACAAATGAGAGGTAAGGGCATTCCATCATGAGATCGTCAAGATGGTGCACTAAGCGACCAGTTTACCTGCATCATGAATAAGTGTTGGGTCCCAATGGGATGCCAGGCTCTAAAAGGAAGACTTTGTCAGTCAATGGAACTGATGAAAATTGTAAATAAGAAAGGGAGTCTGTGAGAGCAGTGTTTTAGGAAAGTTAACAGATTAGCCACATATATCCATGTGGTGAATAGGATGGAGAACAAGGGAGAGAGCCTAAAACTAGGGTGACCAGTATGGTGGCTATCCTTTTAGGACCAAATTAGGGATGGAAAAGAGGAGACTAACCAGCTATTGCAGAAGTAGAATTGGCAGAATTTAGCAACTATGTGGACTTGAAGATAAAAGGAAAAGAAGAAGAAGGGGAAAGAGTTAAAGTCAATATACTTTTTAAGCCTGGGTGACTGGAATAATGTAAAATTAGCACCTAATATGAAAGGCAGGAGAGAGAACTGGCCTGCAAGAGAAATGTTGTCCTGAAAAACATAGGAAATAAACCCAGCCTACGTTATCAAAATTACACAAGAAGTACACGAAATTGTACTTAGGGTCAGAGGACCTGCAATCTGGAAGAGAGCTCAGAATAATGAAATTCCGTCCTCATGAGGGCAGAACCCATGATACAGCATCCCTAGTAGGGACAAGGAGATATCGATTACTTAAATATGTCCATGGATGAGGAGCTCAGTACATCACCAGGCCAACCATTTTATTTTTGGATATTCTCTGTACTAAATAAATTTGGATATAATATCTATATATTATATTTTTAAAATATTCTATTTATTATAAAATATATACTATATATATTATAAAGTATTAACTAGATTAACTAAATCCTATCTCTCTGTGATTTCTTGTTTGTTCACTCCACTCCTGTTTAGAGAATACCAGAACCTTTTCCTTTATAAGATATATTCTCTGTCATTTCATGACAATTATGTTCCCCTTTCTCCCTCAGAGTAACAATTATTAGTTCCTTCCTTTATTCCTCATGCAAAATTATTTACACATACCTTGCTATCTTGATGACCCCTTCCTGGAATTTTTCCAAAATTTTCGTACCCTTCAGAAATAGCAAATCTACAACTGAGAAAACCCTCAAGATGCCTCTTGTGTTTACCTGACTGCAGAGGCCAGACTCTACCTATACACTTCTGCCCTGAATACATGATTATAGATTGAAACCTCCTTAAGAAAAGCCAAGGGCGCCTGGGTGGCTCAGTTGTTAAGTGTCTGCCTTTGGCTCAGGTCATGATCCCGGGGTCCTGGGATCAAGCCCCACATTGGGCTCCCTGCTCAGTGGGGAGCCTGCTTCTCCCTCTCCCACTCCCCCTGCTCGTGTTCCCTCTCTCGCTGTATCCCCTTTTTGTCAAATAAATAAATAAAATCTTTTTTAAAAAATGAATTTAAAAAAGAAAAGCAGAAATTATAGATATGAAAAGATACTGAATTTAAGGGAAACACTTGACTTAAGAGGGGCTTTCCTTAGCTTTTTAGCAATATTCTATAGCCAATTCTGATTACAGAGCCCTGAGTTTACATAAAGGTAAAAAAGTCCATCTTTAGAGTTCATCCATGGGCATCTTGGTGTTAGGGAGAAAATACCTATTACTTGAGGCCAAGAAACTTCACATAGAATCTTAACTCTACCGCTGTTTAGGATTGAGGACTTTAAGTTTCTTTTTTTCTAAAATAAGGATAAGTATACCCGTGTCTCATGACCATATACATATTAAAATCAAAATAGGGTTGTGCCTGGGTGGCTCAGTGGGTTAAGACTCTGCCTTCAGCTCAGGTCATGATCTCAGGGTCCTGGGATCAAGCCCCGCATCGGACTCTCTGCTCAGCGGGGAGCCTGCTTTCCCCTCTCCCTCTGCCTGCCTCTCTGCCTACTTGTAATCTCTTTCTCTCTGTCAAATAAATAAATAAAATCTTTAAAAAATAAATTAATAATAATAAAAATAAATAAAATAAAATAAAAATAGGGCAATGTATATGAAAGTAAACTGTATGCTACACAACTGTAAGAAGTTAATATTACAGATGAGGGAACTGAGACACAGATTCCCCCAGATAAGAGCTATGTCTCCGTGCACTGTTAGAACTATGGAATCTGTGCTGGAGTGGGGCAGAGGGAGTATCCTCCAGTCACACCGCTAGAGAGAATGAGAATGCAATTAATCCATGCTCACCCTTATTCCTACCACTGCCAGTGGCTAAAACCTATTGCTTCCACCCCTCCCCCCAATATCCCTCTCTAATTCCCCATCACAATTGCCTTCATTCACTTCTTCAAGCTTCTATCTGCTTGCTCACTCAATCACTAAATAAATGGACTTCCTACCATGCCCCAGGCACAATATTAGCCACTGAAAATATACAGATGAAGAAAATTTGATTCCGGTTTTCCAAAAGTTCACAGTCTTTTTTTTTTTTTAAGGCAGTCTTACATCCATCAAAATATCTAGAATCAAAAAGCCAGATTATGGAAGTGTTGGCAAAGATGTAGAGAAACTGGAACACTCATACACTATGGGCGGGAATTAAAATGGTGCAGCCACTTTGGAAAGCAGTCTGGAAGTTCCTCAAATGATGAAACATAGAGTGACCATATGATCCAGCAATTCCACTCCTAAATGTATGCTCAAGAGAATTAAAAATACACGTCCACACGAAAACTTGTACATGAATGTATATGGCTGTCTTCTCTTTTATAAGAGCCAAAAGGTAGAAACAACTCAAATGCCCATCAATGGACGAATGGATAAACAAAATATGTTATATCCATTCAATGGAATATTTTTCAGCCATTAAAAGAAAGGAAGTTCTGATACATGCTATAACACGGATGAACTTTGAAAAGATACTAAGTGAAAGAAGACAGTCACAAAAGTCCATGCATGATATGATTTCCTTCTTATAAATGTGAGGAATAGGGAAACCAATAGAGACATAAAGTAGACTAGCGCTAGCTTGAGGCTGAGCGTGGGAATGGGATCAGGGAGATAGGAGAGGGTGATAGCTGAAGGCCATGGGGCTTTTTTTTGAGGTGATGGAAGTGCTCTAAAATTGATTATGGTGATGGTTGCATAACTCTGTGAATATACTGAAAGACACTGAACTTTTAGACTTTCAATGGGTGAACTGTAGAGTATATTAATTATAACTCAATAAAACTGTTCTGTTTTGTTTTTGTTTTTTCTTCAAGCAGAGTCCTGTAAGTGCCGTAAAGGATTTTAATTGCCACCATAAAACTCTGGAGTTCATCGAGATTAGCAAGGAAGGAATTCAACCTGAAGCTCAAGAAAGACTTTATGAAAAAGTGATGATACGACCAAGACTTGAAATCTGAGTGGGTGTTTCTTGCTCCATCAATTCTCCTCCCATAGCTAGTTATGCATTCACTATGGTGCACTTTCGAAAATTAAAATCTGATCATGCTAGAAAGGGGCACATGGGGGTCTTCTGAGGCACTGTTAATGTTCTATTTCTTTCTGTGGGCAGAAAGTACATGAGGGTTTTTTTTTTTTCTGCATATAAAGATTACATGCATTCGTTGGAATGGATCATCCGTTGTAAAATGAAGAAATCTCATTATATCATTATCCTGCCCCAAATCGTTCAATCTGCATCACCGCCATAGTAGACATTCACCTGCTTGTTACAACATGGCTTTGTCTGCCATTACACCCTTGGCTATTCTCACAGTATCTAAACATAGCAGGCCTATCGATATAGGTTGTCTTGGAGCTTGGGGCTATGACATGGGTGCAGTCAGTTTATTTGGGAGGTGATCTCAGGAGGCAAGAGTGAGGAAGGGGCAAACTAGGAGGAAAAGCCAAGAGAAGGTTGCATTACTAAGGTTGCCACTGTAGACGGGGAGGTTTTACCTCCACCAACATCTATGAGAAGCATACATAAGGCCCCCCAGAGTTGTCCACCTGTAGGGCAGGATGCTGGGGCACACGGGCTCCTATACCCCATGGCTGCTAATTTAAGAAGAGGCCAAAGAGATTCTTAAGGGATCAGAAAAGGCCTGGAGTCAGAAATGTGTATACATCACCCAGATGTGTAGTTGGGAAAGGAAGGTGTATTTTAATAGCCTTTTTGGATAATTTAAATATTCTTTCAAACTGCACCAAAACTCATTGAAAAGCTACAATGTGGAATCAGAAATCATTTTAACATCACGCTTTGCTAATTTAGAGAGTATTGCTTCACCGAGTCATGCAAATTTTCCAAATGCTCACAGATTTTATTATACAATATCAAAAAGTCATATTTGTTGATATCACTACCTAGCTCATCAGAAACATCTTTAAGTATTAGATAGTTTTCACACCCATGGTGCAGAATCAAGTTTTCAAATGAAAATTCAAATTTTACCACTGGCAACAAAGACTGTGAGTTGTTTTCCTTCAAGCAATGGATTAATTTTCTTCAGCTTTTTAAGAAATTATCTGCCAAAATGTCCAAGTCTGAAAACCCAGTTTGTCAGTCATTCTTTTAGGTAAAAATGGTGTTTCATGTACTTAAAATCTAGATTTAATAAAAACTAATATTTTTTCTGCTCCTTTAACTGTATTGTTAAGTGAACCTGCCATTTTCTTTTCTTTTTTTTTTTTTTACTATCAGTGTATTGTGTATCGAAGAACACAATGGCAAATAAAAAAAAAATAGTTAGATACCACTATCTTGATTCACACAATTTTGCCCACTATTGCTTTTGCACAATTAGTGCAAATGTCAACCCAATAAAAAAGGTCCCATAATATCTTGGCATTATAATGACAGTTGCTTTTGCCTCAGGGAAACCCAGAGTCTCAGGGACCCCCAGAGATGCACAAACCATGATTTGGGAACTGCTGAAGTGGAGTTCTAGTGTGCCATAAATTATTTGCAACCTTGAAAAGGATTTCAAGAGCTTATTAAATTAGACACATCTAAACAGGATCAAAAGCATGTGCTAACACCACCTAATTACTTAGCTCAAGCTAGCCATGCCTCTTCATCAATCCTGGCCTCTTTTGCTGTACCCCAGATCTGTCAGAAGCGCTGCTCATTATCTAACATATACAGTATCCAACCAGAGGGACCCAAAACAACACCTGGAAACAATTAGGAAAGAGAAGCAGAAGTTCTTTTGCCATTCTGATACACACAGTTTCATTGTCAATGGGTTCCAGAATCATTGGTTTGCAGTCAAGTTTTTCCTGGAATAGCTTATTGCTTTCAGATGTCCAAAGGGAAACTAAAGAAAGGGGCCATTGGCCATACCTAGACTTGAGTTCTAGTCCATTCCTATGGACCAGATTAAATGCAGGCAGCAGGGATGAAAATGACTCTAGAGCCGGGCAAGGTCAAAGTCCAGAGATGAAGTTTTTCCTCTTAACACTTCCCTTGGTGTGTTCCATGTTTTAAAGAAGAAAGGTCATACCTCTCAGCAAGGACAACAAGAGAGGAAAATATGTGATAGAAATTCAAGGGAAAAATACCCCAGGATTTTAGCTGACCAGTGCCTAGGCTGATTTTTAAGACCTAGCCCTTCATATGCTTGGGAAAGCCATCTGCTGTGTGCCCTAATTTTCCTTCTGACTCATCCCTTACTGGACCATGACTGAACTGAATGCTTCATCGCTAAGACAAGTGCTAACAATATTAGGATCTTACATTTGGATAGTGCTCCATAGTTTACAAATACTCTCCTAGCCTAGTGATTTGTTAATCACCTAAACTGGACTAGGCATATGTATATGTATGAGTTCATTTAGTGATAGTAATATTTAAATTTACTGGACATTTACTAGGTGAGACTTTGCGCTAAGCGCTATATATATATATTTGTAAATAATCTTATTTAAATATTCCCGACCACCTTACAGGTAGAGCTGTTGTTATAGTATTTCCACTTCGTGACAAGAAATCTGGCCTCAGAGAATTTAAGTAACTTCCTCACCATCATGCAATTAGAAAAGAGTCCATCTGGTTGAAGCCGAGGCCCTTAACCACTAGACTATTCTAGAAAGAACATGCACAAAAAGAGTGGATTACATTGTTTGAAGTGCACAAGGCTGTGGGGGAAAAGGAAACATTTGTTAAGTCACGAGCAAAGGCATTTTTGTCCTCACTGACAATTCTATTTTCAGTGGTTATCGTTCTAATAACTAGAAGGAGAAAAGCAAGCCTTGTCTTATGAGGCTGTGTGGTTAAGCTACCCAAGAATGGTGCAAACTCCCTGGGCCCCATGTTCATCAGTGCCACACCAGTGCTGCTGCTGAGACGTACATGGAGGTCAAGCCGATTTTAGGTTTTAGGGTGTGGAGACTTGTCAGTGTGAAGCAGCCCTCTGCTGCTCGTCATCTACTCCTTGTAGGCTCTAAATGAATGGTGACAATATTCCTTGCTTCTCCTGGGATGGCCCTGGATCTAAGATGGTGGCAGCCATTATAGGTCTTTCTCCCCGCAGGTAATCAGGCTCCCTGATGCGTGCGTGGTCAGGCCTCTCAGGCCACGAGAGAACCACCTCACTCCAATGTTGGAGGGCCCCGCTGGCTCACTGATTGACAGGCCTGTGGTAATGAGCATGGCCTCAGATTTCAATTCCTTCAGAAACCAAATGGCTTTACTTAGAGAAAAGTCTGGGCTGCTGATTCTAAGCTCCCATAATCAGACTCTTTCCTGTGGGATGGCATGCAGGCATTCTTTCCTGGCGCTGGGAGATGCTCAGAGAAGCACTGAGAACTGAAGAGAAAGGGGTCTCTGTGGAGGGAAAGGACATGCCCTAAAAATTGGCTGATTCTAAAAATGACTTGAATTCTCCATTTATTTATTCAGGCATTTGTTATAGCTTAATCAATATTTGTTTGATAAGTGGACACATTTATTATTTTCGCCTAAAGATCTGTATGGCCATGATCTGTTCTGATGAGAAGAGAAGGGGGGAAAGCCTGAGAATTAAAGGTATCGTTTTCTTCATAGACCCTCAGACAGGATGGAGAGTAGAACAGGATCTGTTTTAATAGAATTAGCAAAGGATCAAGTAACTCTATAAGGTTTCTGACTCAGCCTTCTCATATTGCCCTTTGGGGATTTCTTGTCTTTGTTTTGTTTTGCTATCAGTAGATAATTAAACTCTTCTTTAAAATGTCACCCTGCTTTACTTGTAGTAAGGAAAATGAAAGAAAGGGGAGTGTGGCTGTGCTCCATTAGAGCATTTAAATTTGGCTTCAGTCACCCCTGGGGGCCAGTTCTGGTGTGGACAGTATGAATCAGAATGACTCCAAGGACAAATGGAAAGTCAAGGGACAGAGGGGCATGCTCCCTTCCCCCTCTTCTCTGTCGGGTGTTCTGTGCTCTTTTTTAAGAAGGAAGGACCATACAAAGCTACCTGACCAGGAAGTGCTTGATAGCAATTCAAATGAAAGATCAGGTAGGGTTTTGGCTAACAAATTCAATTAAGCTCACAATGTAACGTGGGTGGCTACTAACATTTCCAGGCTGCCTGCAAAGAAACCTAATGTCTACGTTACAGATGACAGAAAAAAGTAGTCTCACCGTGCTTTCTGCTGGTCACCAAAAATGGCTGGAACTCACCCAGGCTCTGCCTTTTATTAACATCATGAGCTTGGGAAACTTTCTCCTCTCTTTTGACTTTCCTTGTGCTACCTTTAAAATGGGGCTTTCTAGCAATAGTTCAAAGGATGATTGTGGTGAATAAATAAAGAGTACATGATAAAAATACAGCCTGGCACACGGTCTATAAGTAAGAGCAATAAATGGCAGCTCTGAGGGCCACTGTTTTGTTGCAAATATTGCCATAGCTGCCTTGTATGCTCTGCTTCTTAATATATGTTAAGGCCCTCGGGTTGCAAAGAACAAAATAAAATCTGCCTCCTATACATACACTGGAGACTTTACTAAAAATGTATGGAGGCTTTAAAAACTTAATGGGAAAACTAGAGGGTCAAATGAGACAAATGAGAAGTAACAGGTAAGTTTGTAGGTCTGAGCTGCAAGAGCAATTTTGGCAGGCACGTGCAGACACTGAATCACCCTCAGTCTCATAGTTATTCTGTTCAGGATCCACATTCTAGCTGGGTTCACATTCCCAGTGGGGAAAAATATGCCCCCCCAAAGAAATCTTGCGCTATTACTTAAAGAAGGCTGACTATCTAAAAAGCCAACAAACACTTCTAATGCCTCTAATGAGATACTTCTCTTTGAAAATGTAAATTAAATAATTTGAGTTAGGATTGGCATTTACTGGTGGAGGAACTGACTGAAACCATACTCTCGAATTCCATTTGTGACGGGTTTCAGGAGCCCAAGTAAAAAAAGTGCATCATGTAATTATTATTATGTCCACTAGATGGCAGTCATAAGGGCTAGGCATTATTTAAAAACAACGTCAGTAGCAAAATCTCCTAAAATGCTAAGCACTTTAACATTTGTTTTCTAATTAGCTTCACATAATAGTTCTGCGATCTTGAAATTAGGATCCCAAGAGTTTCTATCTGGGAAAACTAATTCTCAGAGAAATTCACTGGCTTGCCTCTGTCCTGTTTTTAATACTTAATTTAGTCTACTTTCTGTGCCTTTTCTACCAACCTTACTAAATTAGTTGCACTTAAAGAGTTCCAAGAACTCTAAAAATTTCAAGCTTAAAAATTGGAAGGAAAAAAAAAAAATTGGAAGGACTTTTAAAATCATCTATCTAATCTGTTCATTCTCAAGGTGAGGAAACAGACTCTCAGAGACTTTAAGTAACTTACTCAAGGTCATAGCCAAGTCTGGACTGAACCCTGAGTCCCACCTAGACTAGGGGTCCTTTTAACAAATGTACTTCTTTCTCATTCACCATGTTGCCCGCTAACGAAATTTCACTAATAAGATAATATGTGTAGAATTAAACCAAAGTCTTTAGTAAAGCTTTGTCTGTAGAACATGGGTGTGCAGTTTGGCTATTCTAAGGATGACCATAAACCCGATGGCCATTTTCAAAGACAAACAAAACCAGAGCCTACCTGTGTCAGAGGACTGTATTTGGCACTGCAGAAGTGCCTCTTTCGGCTCTAGGACAGCTGCTACAATGAAATGTGTTTTGTGGCTTGTCTGCTAAATGTTATGCTCTCAAGTAGTGAATTGGGTAGTATATTGTGTAAGATAGCCCAGATAAATAAAAGAAACATCTATGCTGCCAAAGAGGAGCTAAGATCTATATCATCCACAGAAGATCTACGGTCACCCCAGGAGCAATTGGCAATATTGTCACCATTCATTATGGAAATGGCCTTGAGCTAATGGCCATCAGAGGATATTGTTCACACTGACAAAGAGCTCTATTCTTGCTGTTCTCTTCCCCTCCTCTGCCTCTGTCCAGCACATGCAAACTCTGGGAATTACAACCCATTAACCTTGGTCAGTTTTTTTAGTTGGATGTATAATGCAACTTTTCAACATTCCTACCTGTCATTCTTCCATAGGTACTGGTTCTGCATTGAAAGCATTCTTTCTAAGCTTATAATGCTGCACCATGGAACCTTTCACCACATATAATATTCAGCTAGTCATCTGGAAAACTTCCGTTCTTACATAGTAAAAGGCCACATCATATAGTGGAAAAGGCTCATCGGGTAGACAACCTCGGTGTGAGAACCACCTTGACGACTAATCAGTAGAGGGCCTTTGTTTGATTTGGCTAGTTTTTGCTGTCAGGTCCCCTAATTTTTCAGTGTTCAATGAGATTCAATGGTCTCCCTAGCAAAATGGCATAAGAAATATCTGCCACACATAGTATCAGGTGGGACGATTTATGTGCAAGTAACAGAAACCATCTTAGGCTAGATTAGGTAAAAATTAAGAGTCTATTCAGAAAACAGGGATGTCTTAATAAAATAAAGTTAATTGAAAAAACAAAAACAAACAAACAAACAAACAAACAGGGATGTCTTACAATCCAGAAAAGAAGCAAAACCTCAGGGAGGGCTAAAACCAGAAATTGAAAATAAATAATATTTTCTCATTCTCTATCTCTTGTCTCTGAATCCTTTTCATCTTCTCTACCTCATGGCAGACCAATCTTCTCTACCTCTCTGTTCAGACAGCGGGAGGCAGGGGGACTGGTGGAGACAAGGTGACCAGTTATGTGGTGAAAGGCATGTTATAAAGCTCTCTAAGAGTAGTTTTCAACCTAGAGAGGATGAATCTATTCATAGTTGCCCTTCCTCTTTAAAGGTTAAATAAGCTAATACATGTAAAGTGCTTACTACAGTCCTAACATCAGGAAGCACTGAATATAGCGATTCTTACTACAAGTCCATGAGCTCTTACTCTTAATTTGAATCCAAAAGCTCTCAAAATCAAAAGTTTTTAGCAAAATTATTTGGTGTCAAAACATGACCCAAATCGAGCTGCTGCAATCAAAGTCTTTATTCTACTTAGCATGACTGCGTATATCCTTTCCTACAGAAATAATAGTAATGATTGGTTGCGAAGTGCTGCTCGGAACCCACGGAGGGTACTAGAAAATATATGGTATATGCACCTCATCTTTCTAAAATTCAAAAATTCCAAATTCTGAAACCTAGGGGTTTGGATAAGGGATTAGGGGCTTGGTTTACTAGCACTAAAAAGTTTAAATAAGGCCCAACCCTTTAGCTGGTAACGCGTATTGAATGTTAGAGTCAATATTTGAACATCACTGGCATAGCAAACTTCTTCACTGCATCTCAGCCTCAAAATAATTCTGTTCCCTCTTGGCAAGTGAAAGTCGTTATATTTCTTTAACACCAGCAACAAAAACAATGCAGCTATAACCACTGTATTAGTCGGCTCCAGCTGCTCTAACAAAATGCCACAGACAGGGTGGCTTATTTTCTCAGTTCTGGAGGCTGGAAGTCCAAGTTCAGGGTGCCAGCATGGGCAGGTTCTGGTGAGACTCCTGGCTTGCAGAGAAGCCACCTCTCACGGTGCGCTCACATGACCTCTTTGTTGTGTGTGCGTCACGAGAGGGAGCAAGCCAACCCTTTGGTGTCCCTTTTTATAAGGACACTAATCCCGGGGGCACCTGGGTGTCTCAGTAGGTTAAAGCCTCTGCCTTCGGCTCAGGTCATGATCTCAGGGTCCTGGGATGGAGCCCCATATCGGGCTCTCTGCTCAGCAGGAAGCCTGCTTCCCCCTCTCTCTCTGCCTGCCTCTCTGCCTACTTGTGATCTCTCTCTCTCTGTCAAATAAATAAATAAAATCTTTTAAAAAAAAAAAAAGGACACTAATCCCATCATGTGAGTCTTACCTGTGTGACCTCATCTAATCCTAATTATTTCCTAATGACCCCCTCTCCAAATACCATCACACTGGGGGCTAGGGGTTCAACATATGAATTTAGGGAGGACACAAATATTCAGTCCCTAACAGCCAGTTACCCAAATAGCTCAGACAAGGTACATGGTATTTTTTCATTCACTCCTTCCTTCCTTCTTTTATTCATCAATACTTTCAGCTGAACACCTGCTAGCCCACGTATTACTACTTATTGAAGGTTGAGGGACGCAGCAATGGTCACTACTACCACATTGCTAATGGCATCCGCCCTGCTTCCTTTTTTTCCTCCAAGTGACTACTAGCAAGCACGCAGAGGAAAGTAGTTAGAATAAGTGTGTGGTTTCCTGCAGGGAGCTTTCTCCTGCCTGCCATTTGGACAGTAGACTCTTCAGTTTCTGTGTCTCTGTTTCAGCAGTGAGATGGATCTATAGGACTGAACCTCATGATTGCATCTTACATGCCTGCCATCTGACATGCCCCTAGAAATCTGGTCTCCAACGCCAGCTCTCTGGTGAAGGAAACCATGCAGAATGGATGGAGGCCTAATTGTGTCTGTTTGTTGCAATGCACTGGCCTTAGTCTCCCCAGGGCTCTGCCCCAGAGCATTCCATACACAGCCAATTCCATTTGGCAAGCAATTCCTCTAACAAAGCAATGAGCTTGGCCTCATTAAAGTGTTTGCCTCAAGCTCTGTAGTGTTCCTCCCTGCACTCTACAAGCTCAGATTCTTCGAGTTTCCAGGGCTTAGTATACTCAAGGTAACAGATGGAGTAGAGAGACCTGAACTTCCCTGTCATAAGTGAACACTGCTCCAAAGGGCTTACAGCGAATCTGGACAATCCTTTTACTAGATTTATCCTTTATCCTTTACTAGATTAATTTTTTTACTAGCTATTATTTCCCCTATCTATAAAGTGAGGAGCTTGGCTAAGACAGTGATTTCAAACACTTTAACAGCAAAAGAATCATTTGTACCAAACAAAGCTTGTATAGGAGCCCAATATGCTTCATGTTCCAATAATAATTATTATTGGCTAAATCCTAGCAGAAGGCAGTACATGGGCTGCTCACGAAAGTCAGCCTTCAGAGACCCAAAAGATGTATTTTTCAGATGAAGAAATTAAGGCATCAAGATGTCAAGCACTTGGCCAAGATCACCCTGCTGGTAAGTCTTGAAGGTAGACTATGAACCCAGACAGCCTGAGACTAGAGGCCACCATTTATTCTTGAAGCTCGGCTCTCCCCTGTAATAGAGTCAAAGTATAATGACAGTACAAAGAAGGTAATAGCTCTGCTGGAGTGGGCCCTGAAGGATATGTTGAACTCCGGCAGACATAGTAAGAATAGTGCTAGGGAAGAAGAGGATAGAAGTGGATTCACAGGCAAGAGAACCGGATGTGCAAACCATGTTATTTCCAACAACACCAGTGAGACTAAGAATCATTTTGACCAACTTTAGAGAAGAATTTGGACGTGGGGTGGGAAATGAACCTGAAGAAGTAGCTCTGTTTCAGATCATGGAGGGTCTTGCATGTTGTTCAAGGTGGTTTGGACTGGAGCCAAAGACAAAGAGAGGATCTTGAAGGTTTTTAAGCAGTGAAATAACATAAGCAGATTTACCTTTTAGAAACTTGGCAATGTGGTGAATGAATTGGAGTAGGCAAGACAGAGAGTGGGGGACAAATTAGGAGACTGTTATTACAGCAGCCCAAGAAAAAGATGATCACAGTGTTACTTAAGGCAGTAGCAGTGGAGAGAAAAACAGAAAAGTAGAGATTCTAGAGAGCTTTAGAAGAGAGAAACATCAAAGCCTTGTGAACAGGTGGATGTGGGAGTTGGAAGAAAGGGAGGAGGAGTCTAGCGCAACTCTCAGGTTTCTGCTTATGGAATTGCTATGCCATATCGATGCCTCTTTTTCTATTATTTTACTTTTGATTCAATTATTTTTATAGGGTATTTATCGAGTGCCTTCTCTGAGCCAAAATCTATGCTAGATGCTGTGGATAGAAAGATGAGCGAGACAGAATGTTTTCCCTAGTTAAGGAGACAGACACATATGCAGACAATTTCAACACAATGTAATAGATGTTATCATAAAGATATGCACAGGAATCACTTTCTAGTGTAATTATTCGTTTATACTATCCACAGCATTCTTCTTCATTTTTGAGTCCTCAGGTGTCATGGCTGTTGTCTCTCACATAGCAGGAATTAAGTATTGAATTGGGTTGGATCCTTAGAATAGTTTGGTTAGGATCAAAATTGGTTCCCCAGGAGTCATATAAGGCGCATATCCATCAGAGAATGAGTGGTATTTCCTAACCCCAAGACTGCATATATTCTTGGCCTATCATAGTACATTAGTTCATGTCTATAGAAATGCCCAATGAAACATAGCAAAGAAGGAGGAACAGAGCCCACTCGACTCGGGAAGCCCCCTCCATTAGAATCAATGATTTCAGAATATAAAGTTTCCACTCTCTTGTTAGAGAGCAAGCTCTACCCACGTTGCAATAAAGCCTTTCCTCTTACCCTTACCCCTAAAACACATAGGCCTCAGTGTAATTGAAACATTAGTCAAAGCCTCATGCAGTTTACTCTCTTCTCCAGCACAAATTAATGGAGTGAAGCTTTGTTCTGTAAATGTTGCAATCCCCATTATAAGCTTCATAATATGGAATTATTTTAATAATTTCTGCAGATCTTTATTCGAGACCAAAAAAAAAAAAAAATACATGCTATTTATGATCTCCCTTCCCCCACCAAGTATCACCTAGTTTTATTTATTGTAGAAAATTTAACTTGGGTTATCCCAAAACCAAATTGTCCAAAATTCCACATAATGTTCCTGCACGAAACTCTGATTTATGCACTTCACAGAAACAGAAGGTGTTTCTTGCCTTCTTCAGTAGATGAAACATAATTCAGTGTTCATTCTCACATTTGGATATTGGATTCAATAAATAGAATCCGGTTCCTAAGTCCTTGACTGAGACAGTTTTGAAAATATGCAAATACGCAAACATGTAATTTAAGTCTTTGTTCCAGTTACAAAAGCTACCTAACATATTGTCCAAAATTTGGTTGCCTAAAACAACCAATTTTTTATGCTTACTGATTCTGTGGGTCGAAAATTAGGATAGGGAACAGTGAGGATAGTTTGGGGGGGGGGCAGGTAGAAAGACCCAAAGGCTGGGGTTGGCTTAATGTGTGGAGGCTAGAATTACATGAAGGCATGCTCACGCACATGTCTGGTGCCTCGGTTGGGATGACTAGGATTAGGGCTGCGGACCACAGCGCCTCCCCTAGCATCTCCATGTTATCTTGACTTCCAAATAGCATGGCAGTCTCAGGGTAGCTGGATGTCATACATGAACTCAGGAAACATTGATGATACAGAAGATGCATGAACTCTTATGCCCTTGTCTGAGAAGTCATGTACTGTTCCTTCCACTGTACCCCATTGGTTGAAGCAATCACAACCATCCCCAGACTCGAGAACAGGAGAATTAGACCTCACATCTTCATGAAGAGAGACAGGGTCATATTGAAGAGTATGCATGATGGGAGAAACTTTTGGAAATTGTGATGTGACAGTTATAATTTAATATAACTGGAATAAAATTTCCTGTCTCAAACGTTGCAATTTTTTAATAATACCAAAAGTTGTGAAATTCAAATTCTCAGAATCTTTATGCAGCCGAAGGCACTGGGCTTCCGGAGATGATAGTGTGCTTTCTAATTATCTTGGGGAAAAGTTATGTGGTAATAGTAAATGGTTTCAGTTCTAGCTATCTGCAAACGCCACTTTGGGGCAGAAATCAAGGGTGGAAAACGTATATTATCAGAATTGCTAGGGCATCTGCCTCGAAAAGTCTGATCTATCACAGCAGTGTTATAGCGGCCTCAATTAAAAAAAAAAAAACTTCCTAATATATTTTATAGCTTTAGTAATTTGTTATTTTTGTTTGTTTGCTTTGTAACCCTCCCAACATGTTGCCCCATGGAAATAGAGTACAAATGGCATCTAAGTCAGGACGCAACAGAAAAGGGGTTCCTGCCCTACAATTGAAAACCCTTCCAGTGAGACAAAGGAAGGGCAATAATTGGTGGATGTGAGGCTTCCCTAGCATTGGTGCTGAACTCTCTGGGGGTGTATAGTTAAAAATAACCAGAGAGTTTTGGGGAAATCCACAGAGGAGAGGCTTTTCCTTTCATTACAGAAGCCTAGAAAAATCTCAAGTCTCTTAGGGGATTCCTGTATTCAGAGAAAGATGGTGCCCCATAGGAGGTAGTTCAGAATGACCGAAGGAGGCATTTCTCCAAGAGGGCCTGGGCATAGACTCAGCCTCATTCACCTTCATAGCACCAGTACTTCTAGCACCCCTATGGAGAATGCTAGAATGCTAAGAGAGCTGGCGACTGGAAAAGACCCTTGATGAGTCTCGGAGACCTCAGAACTCTTGTCTTTAGCCATAGCCATGTCTGTCATTCCAAAGGGGCAACCACCCAGTGATCCTGGATAAGACACTCTGTGACCAGTAGGACATCGTTTGTCCTACTGAATTACTTGAATACTGCCTCTTACAACACCTGCCTTCCTCTCTACTTAGAAATTATCAGTCCCCTGGAGAGGAAGACAGAAGGGCTAGAGTATATGGCAGGGAATCCAGAACTCACTATATTTCGCTTCCGCTTTGGTCTGAACGTTGGTGTCCCCTCAAAAGTCATATGTTGAAATCTTACATCCAAGATGATGATATGAGGAGGCGGGGATTTTGAGGGGCAATTAAGTCATGAGGGCAGCCCTCATGAATGGGATTCGTCCTTACAAAAGCAGAGTAGGAAAGCTCCCCAGCCCATCCCACCATGTGAGGACACAGTGAACCAACAAGATGGCTTTCCCCAGAAGCCAACTATGCTGCTACCTTGATCTTGGATTTTTCAGACTCCAGAACTGTGAGAAATCAATTTCAGTTGTTAACAAACTACTCCGTCTGTGGTATTTTGTTACAGCAGCCCAAACACACTAAGACAACTTCCCTGAATTGATATTTATCTAGAACAGACTGAGTTTATCCGAAAAACACCGTTTATCCCAAAAGATAGTAAGATACCTTGAATGGACAAATGCAATTTCTTTCTTCCACCACCAAGCAGGAACTGGGGTAGAACAGAAGAGGAGAGGCAAGAACTGGGTGAGGTCAGTTTAAAAATAGAAAGCATTCTTTTTTTTTTTTTTTTTTGCACATCACGATTGTAGTGGATATGCTCCAGGTAGTACATCGTAATAATCTGTTCATAACACTCTTTCTCTCCTAGACTTCAAGCTCACTGAGGGCAGGAATTTCCCTTGTGTATCTATCTCCAGGCCTGGCACAAAGGAGATGCTGTATAATTTTCTGATGAACGAACAAATGACCCATCGGGGTACCACCAATCTACAGAGAGCGGCTCAGTTGTAGGTTACGCTCAGTTTGTAGAACTAGCAGGTACCCAGGCCAGGTTTAGATAAATAGCAAAAGTTCCAAAGTTTGAAAACTCATTTCCGCTGTACTCTTCTAGCCTGGCTATGTGACTTCACCTTGAGTTATGAAACTGTTATATAATAGAAATCCCCAGCAGAGCACCGCACTTGAAGCTGATTCTGTTTTGTTCAAATGAAACCCAGATTCCAGGTACATAATGATGGCACCCCAGAGCTATTATCAGTGTATATTGTGGCTTTGGTGTTGATAATGAGCATGTTCAAGTACATTCCATTCCTCTTTCTGTTTTAATCTCAACAGCCCTCTGGTTACAAAGCAGCGAGCCGGCCTTATCTCTCCCTCTTCTGTCTGCTTTGGTTCTTTTCAGCATATTCTTGGGTCAAGGGTGAGATTCCATTCCTGGCTCCCAGCTGTAAGTCACCTGGAACAAACCCTTCTCTGCTTTCTCTGTCCCCAATTGTGCTTTCAAAAAAAGACAGGCATTGGGACTACTCCATGTTCTGTCCTAGAAAATTTCTTTTCACTCAAGTCTGTAAAAGGAATGTTCGAAACGTGATAACTATATTCCTTTTGGTCACACCCCGCCCAGCCATATGTTGTTGTTTTTTCAGCACACTGGGATTTTTTTGCAGGATGGCAATATGTTGTTTTTTTGGGTTGCTGCTTGTTTTGCAGTGCTTTTTTTTTTTTTTTTTAAGTCCTGTGGTCGTGAGAAATATGCCAGGTTTCTGGGATCAGCCCCCTTGACTAGACCCCACGTTTCATTGGAGTTGGCGAGTGTCTGACTGAAGAATTTGAAGACCGGGGACGGTACTTCTTTTTGCTTGTCCCGATAGGTCTCCAGATAGGAAAAAGAAGGCAGCGGGCAAAGTAACCATACTTTTTATTCCTAAAAGTGAAAATGGCTTCCAGCCCTGCCAACTCCAGAGTTACCACTGGAATATTCCTGTGTTTTTGTTATGTGTCTGGGTTCATGTTCACACGCTCACAAGTGTGTATTTGTAGAGACAAATTTTCTTCCTTGTTTAACTGTTTCATTTTTTCCTATGTTATTTCTATTCTTATGCATGCCCTTAACGAGGGCATTTTTTTTTCTTCTTTATGCCTCTTCCCCTGAGCTACTTGGAGAAATCAGAGTAACAGCATCATTGACTGAGGCACTGGGCATGCTTGACCCTGATTTTCATCACCCCTGGGAGCCCTGAGGGCTGAGATCAGTAATTTGCTAGTAACAGAGCCACCAAGTGGCGGTTCGGGGAAAACACAGGTTTCACTGTCTCCTGGAGGGGCGTTGTGTTTACCTCTCCCTGAAAGGCTGTCTCTCTCTCTCCATCTCCACCCCACCCTTAGCTCTGCCCAGGAAAACTGAACATCCCTTCTAGGACTAGCTCACAACAAAGCCTATCCTGATCCCCACCCACCCCCAAGTGACTTCTCTCCTTTGAACCTCTGAATGCAGGAACTTCCTCCATTTATCATCAGACTCCTACCTGAAACATTTACATTTTTGTCTTCACTTCCACCATTTACATAGTTATCCTAACTTCCAAAGTTGCCCTGATAAGCACTTTATTTTTTTAAAAGATTTTATTTATTTATTTGATAGAGAGATCACAAGTAGGCAGAGGCAGGCAGAGAGACAGGGGGAAGCAGGCTCCCCGCTGAGCAGAGAACCCCATGCGGGGCTTGATCCCAGGACCCTGAGATCATGACCTCAGCCGAAGGCAGAGGCTTAACCCACTGAGCCACCCAGGTACCCCCTGATAAGCACTTTGAAGCTCCGGGAACTTGGTCTTGCTCAGGGCTTTATCCTGCTATGTGGGTAGTTATATGGATTCTGGAATCAGACAAGTCTGAATTTGAATCCAGAGCAATTTGCCTTTATGTGCTAAGATATGGTTTCCTCGAATGTAAATACATAGCAGTGCCAATCTGTAGTTACTAGAAGGCTCAAACAGAATAACTGCGTCGAGATTAGCACCTTTAAATCCCCCATGTTTAAGGAAATTTACATGGTTCTCTGGGACTTTCATTTATAGAACTGTTGATCTTTATCAATGCACTGCCTCCTCAACATAAATAAACATATTGATTCTCTAACACGAATCCTGGAGCAGCATAGTGCTCCTACTTATTCTGGCATCTGACATGTTACTGTCGAGATTGAAACTCGATGTGAGTAGACTTCTTTCTGGCTGAAATACTCAAGGGAGAAAAGAAGCACTTTTTTTTTTTTTGAAGATTTTATTTATTTATTTATTTGACAGAGAGAGAGAGAGAGATCATAAGTAGGCAGAGAGGCAGGCAGAGAGAGAGAGGGGTAAGCAGGCTCCCCACTGAGCAGAGAGCCCCATGTGGGGCTTGATCCTAGGACCCTGAGATCACGACCTGAGCCGAAAGCAGAGGCTTTAACCCACAGAACCACCCAGGCACCCCAAAGAAGCACTTTTTGCTGCAAGTTGACTAGTTGCAAAATTTAGCCTATCCACTATTATCTCCTGGGCACTTTCGGCATGCCAAGCTCTAAACTAAATAGTTATAACAATTATTTAATTAGCCAACAATTAGAACAACTGTTGTTACAGTGATTATAATACATACTGAATTTTAGCTATAAGCATGTTCAAAGCGGCTCTTCATGGATCCTTTTAATCTTTACAACTCTGTGAAGACAGTGCGGTTATTATCCCCATTTTGCAGAGGGGAAATACGGACTTGTGGATTTTAAACAACTTGAAGACATTTGCATCCTGAGCTTGAGGTAGTCAAGGGTCCCGGATTCAACGGTGACCCTTTTCAGTATTTATGGTAAAACTGGATTCTTACTACAAGTCTTTGAGGCAGGTGAGATGAGTGGTATTTTGAGATGAGGAAATAGGCCAGGAGAGGCTTGGGGCTTGTACTAATTCACTTGCCTGGAAAGTAAAAATGCAGGGCTGCGAGCCAGCCCCATGTGCTTTGTCGCACTCCAGTCTAGTGTTAAAAAAACAAAATTCAATCGAGTAAATCTGAAGACCTAATTGGCTTTATTAAGCAATTCGTGAGATCAAGCAGTGTTCCACCTGGCAAGTAGAGGGGATCTCTGAGGAGTTGTGCAAAAATGGAAGGTTTTTATCAGGGAAAGGGTGGGGCAAGAAGTTATTAGGAAAAGAAAAGAAAAGCTTGCTTCAGGCAAGGTCACCTTCCCTTAGGGCAAAAGATGGGAGGTCATGTTAGGTGAATTACCACATCTTCTTCTGGAGGGAGCCCATGTGACAGATGACTTCATTGGTGCCAAACAGAAAATTCCTCATCGATTGCTATAAAATTCCACTCCTGTAGAGACTGCGACTGCAATTAAGTCTTCGCTTGCTGTCCTAGGAGCAAGTGACTCCACCTTGGGACCGTGGTTTGCTTTTTAAGGCTAGTGTGTTTTTCTCTCCACCATGATTAGATTCTTCTTCATTGGGTAAGATGGAGGAACAGGAGGGCAGAAAGAAGGACTCAGCTCATTATTCCCCAATCCACATGGTTAGGGAGAGTTAATGGTCTCTTTCTAAACCCTTATTAGAGATGGCAGAAACTCATTTATTTTCATTTCTGACTGTCAGCCTTAAACTTCTCTGTCAAAGTCTTAACAATAACATTTTGAACTTTGCAGATATTTGAGACACACACACACCCCTCCTTGACTAACACTTGATTTTGTCTTACCATACCCATCCATACTCCACGTCTTTCCTCTCTTGGAGCGAGCTCCAAGTCTTGCGGAGTGGGTGAGGTGCAATGCTGGCTCCCACACTCACCAGCTGCCACAGGCAGGTGTGACCGTGCCCTTGGGGCAGAAAGAATGCTGTCCCTAGTCCCTGAGACCAACTTCCTGTTTATACCCTAAGAACTTGGCAGTTAATCT
>CM052900.1:56435259-56898978 GCA_028534135.1 Potos flavus | reverse complement strand
TTTTTTTTTTTTTTTTGAGGGCATGCCATTGATTTAACCGATGTTTATTGAGCTCCTGGTATGTGCCAGGCTCTGAGCTAGTTGACCCACTCTCAGGCAGCAAGTCCATCATAAGCCAAACTCAGTGGGCTGGTGAAAGAGTCAGGTCATGGCAATTAAAAATATTCAGCCAAGTGTGGCTATCTCCAGCTGCTCCTTTGCATCTTAATATTCCCTTCGATCTCATGCCATCCCCAACTCACTGTTGTCACCTAGTGACCTAGTTATCATTATATAAACACAGAATAAGTGTAAGTAGAAGATTAAAGTGACCCTTGGTCTTCTCCCTCCCTAGACAAGTAAAAAAAAAAAAAAAAAAAAACCAAAACAAAAGAAAGAAAGAAAGAAAGAAAGAAAGAAAAGAAAAGAAATCCAAAAAACCTTGGGTAAGCATTTCATTGAGTCCTTAGGAGGGATAATCTTTAAGCTGTATTTGGGTCACTGCGTAGCAAAGGAAATGGATACTAAGAAGTTCAATTATAGGACCGCTGAACTTAGCTGCATTCTGGACACATCAACCACCTGCATTTTTTTTTTTTTAAGATTTTATTTATTTTTTTGACAGAGAGAGACGCACAAGAAAGGGAACACAAGCAGGGGGAGTGGGAGAGGAAGAACAGGCTTCCGGTGGAGCAGGGAGCCTGATGCGGGGCTCAATCCCAGAACCCTGGGATCATGACCTGAGCCAAAGGCAGATGCTTCAACGACCAAGCCTCCCAGGCGCCCCCAACCACCTGCATTATACCCCTAACCCATGCTAGTTTATGAACAGACATCTCAAACTTAACAACTTAAAGAGAATTCTTGCATTTTATACCCTCCTCACCAGCACCAGGTTAGTGGCGCAACATTTAACAGACAGTGTTGTGTTGAGGGGTTCCAGACAATCACCAGAAGTAAAACAGTTGTTGCTCAAGGCCAAGCTGGGAGTAACTAAGAGGAGTCCCTGAAGTGAGGATGAGCACTGACAAGCCCACGGAGGGACATGGCCTCAACCTCCAGGTTCCCACCGCATACGGGAGGCTGCCAAGTACTGAGGACAAAGTGAGGGAAAAGCAGACCCGTGGCTACACTTGGCCCTCCAGTTCATCAGGTTGGACCTGTCAGTCTCAACTTTCCTTCTCAAGCTCTGCTTGGGTTTGCTAATAATTGCTTGTGTCTGTCTTCCGCAGGACAAGCTCTATACTTTGCAAAGCCCAAAGCCCAGAGCAAAATGAAAACAAGAGGTACTCTGTTCAAAATAACTAATAACTTCAAGATGGTGACAACAGGACATTAAACCACATTCAGGGGCCTTCCAAGGACAGGACCTTGTGCAACCGCACAGGTCACACACCCCTGAAGCCTGCCCTGGTCTTCTGCTCAGTTCTTCTCTGGGTTTAGGGCACACGCTCTGTGCAGCCCGGATGCCACTAACTGCACTCATCATGTTAGCTGCGTTCCTGAGACCCCTTCCCCATCTGTTTCTTAGAGTCCTTAATGTCTTAGTTGTATAAAAAATTCATTTCTATTCAGTTTTTTATTGTCTTATTGTTTTGAAGACTGAGAATAAATTCTGATCAATTTTAAGTAGTCATATTCACGCTGACATGAAACACGAAGAGTTCCTTCCACCCAACACCCTGAGACAGAGATCCCAATTCAGCAAGTCCTCCTAGTACAGGAGACCCTTCAGGGGACCCTGTCTTAGGACAACTCACAAGCAGTCATGGTTTCAGGTAGCTTCTCTAATCCACAGTCCATCCGCAGGGCTTTGTTCTAAGATTGGCTTCTTTCCCCATTTACTTACGGTGACTTTCCTCTAACATGCTTATTGACTAGGCTGGTGCATGAAATAAACAGAACTCCAATCATAGTCTTAAAGGTCCAGAGAGAATAGGCTCCCAGAAATATTTGCTGACCTGACAGTATACTGATATCCTCCTTAAAAATACTCTACTTTAGAACCTAGAGGCCATAATCACAGAATGTTCCAAAAGAGAGGAAAGACCCACAGATAAACATGTTCTCTCTCTCTCCAATTCAAAGCTTCTTGAGATAGGGTCTCCTATAATCTCATTCATAGATTAAAAATCAATCTTCTTAAAGATGTACTGCTTTACCGTATACAACACTCTTGAGGAGAAAATTTCCCTTCGGCCTTCCACTTTTTGACAAATACCATGCATCTCAGACTTTCCTTCAGTCATAGCAAGGCCACCCTGTCACTGGGCATGAGGTTCTTTCCTCCCTGTCCCTCTCCTCCTTATGTATGTTCCAATTTACCCCTGGGCATTAAGGCAACATGACATAAGAATATATTTTCCAAATTTGCATAAAATGAGAACTTCACAGATGGGCAGCACATGCTTCCCATAAGTCCAGTGTGAAAATGGCTCGATAGCACTTGTCGCTACACACATTCTTTCCACATTTCTGGCACACGTACATCTTAAACAAACAGGAATTGCGACAAGCAAAACAGATGGGCAACAAAAAAAAAAAAAAGTTTCCAAGGCACGCATCCCAAAATTCTTCCTTGAACGTGGTACTGTATCACTTGTCACAATAAATCTGAAAGTACTTGGGGTATTAACAGGCAGTCTTTGCTGGAGGGGCAAGCTCAAGATATTCGTTTTCTTAACTCAGGAAGAAACATCGAGAACACCTTTGCCTGCCCTAATTCTAGGGGGACAGCCTCCAAACCACCCTCCTGCATGTTATGTGGGGGAAGCTTCCTTTGGTGTCCCCTGCTTTTGTCAGTAGACAGAAATAGAAGTGGTATAACTAGAGAGCAGGAGTGGACCAAAGCATATTTCATATTCCACACATTGTCAAGCACAGCTTTTGATTTGTTTATCTGAAGCTATGCTCTACCAGGTAGTTTCTACCCAGACACACACACATCCCCTTGAAGAAGAAGACACGGTGCAGTGACAAGGTTGGCGACATCAGCATCAAACAGTTACAGGCATCGTTATAGCTCTAACCCAACATTTAAATTTCTAGAAGGACTTGGAATGAAACCAAAAGAGCATTTGATGAGACATTAGGGAACCAGAGCTTTGGCTCTACTTTATCACAGGCTACCTGATCGGACTTAGCAAGCCACGCAACCTCTCTGGACTTGCGTTACCACCTGTTGGTCTAGTTGGTCTACCAATGTGACTCCTTCTCCACTGCTCTCTCTGCAGGTTGTTACCTTAGACCCAAGGACTCAGGGAAATCTGGAGCCCACGTCTATTCAAAGTCACTCCCCCTGTCCCAGGCACTGATTTACCTGGGTGCCAAGTCGAGAGAGACTAGCATATATGTCAGCACCTGAGCGCCTACCTGGTTTGCCCCTGCCTTGATACCGTCCTTTCCCCAGAGCCACTCTTCTACCGGCTGAAGGCAGCCTGAACAGTCTATAGAAGGCAACGATAATAGTCCCAACCCATTTTCCAGATCTAGGATTTTTAGCTTGAGTGGGGCACTTGAACTTTAAACCTTCAATTTTTCAGGACATGTTTCTTCTGCCTTGAAAACTACAAACAATGATGCATACCATTTACCTCTCTAAGCACAATGAACATTAACCTAGATCACAGCTTCTCAGCGCATTCCAGAGAGTCTCAAATGTTTGACTAAGAGGCTTATTTATCTTGGAGAGTTTATCAACATGAATTCATAATAGCTTCATTTCTAGAAACTGCCGACAACTTTCTGAAAGGTAGTTTCTCTAAAAAGACTTTTTCAAAAATATTTTTAAGAGAGAGAGTACACGTGCAAAGGCGGGGAGGAGCAGAGGGAGAGGGAGAGAGAGAATCTCAAGTAGGCTCCTCGCCTAGTGTGGAGTCCCATGTGAAGCGCCATCTCACGCCCCTGAGATGGTGACCTGAGCCAAAATCAAGAGTCATGTGCTCAACCGACTGACCCACTCAGGTGCCCGAAGACCTTTTAAATAAATTAAAAAAAATTAAGTATGGTTGACACACAATGTTTTATTAGTTTCAGGTGAACGACATGACATAGTAATTCAACTTCTCTCTCTATCCTGCTACCTACACCACAAGTGTAACTACCATCTGTCACCATAACCACACAAAACTATTACAATATCATTGACTATATTCCCTATGCTGTGCCTTTTATTCCCGTGACTTATTCATTCCCTAACTGGAAGCCTGAACCTCCCACTCCCCTTCACCCACTTTATTGATCCCTCCATGCCTTTTTCCTCTGGCAACCGTCAGTTTGTTCTCTGTATTTATAAGTCTGATTCTGCTTTTTGTTTGTTTCTTTATTCCTCTGTTTTGTTTTTTAGATTCCACATATAAGTGAAATCATATGGTATTTGTCTTTCTCATTCTGACTTATTCCACTTAACATAATTCCATTAGGTCCATCCATGTGGTCACAAATGGTAAGATCCCATCCTTTTTAATGGTTGCATAATATTTTACATATGTGTGTGTGTATATATATGTATATATTACACATATACATACTACATATGACACATTACAATATCACATGTTCCTTATCTATTCATCTATTGATGGACATATAGGTCACTTCCGTATCTTGGCTACTGTAAATAACACTGCAATAAATGTAGGGTGCATATATCTTTTCAAAAAATTTTTTAAATTAAAGTTACTTTATGTTGGGCAATTTGCTATTCATATTATGCTTAAAACTTAAATAAATATTGATGAGTACTGAGTAATGTACGGAACCGTTGAATCACTCTATTGTACACCTGAAACTAATATGACACTGTATATAAACTACAGTGGAATTAAAACTTTAAAAATATGTATAGCAAGCATGATCTTGGCTATTTCAAATAAAATAACTAAAAAATGCAAAATTAATAATAGCATTTATTAATGTTAGCATACATGATGTATCAGGCACTGTACCAAGTCCTTTATATTAACTGACCCATTTAATCCTCTTAACAGCTCTATGAGTTAGGTATAATTATTATCATCCCCATTTTACAGGTGAGGATATCAATGCACAGAAGGCTTAAGTAATTGCTCTTGGTCACAAAGCTGGGAAGCGGGAGAGCTGTTTTCAGTCGTGAGAAGTCTGGCTTAGGAATTAATATTCTTTTTTTTTTTTTGTAAAGATTATTTATTTATTTATTTATTTGACAGAGAGAGAGATCACAAGTAGGCAGAGAGGCAGGCAGAGAGAGAGGGGGAAGCAGGCTCCCTGCTGAGCAGAGAGCCCGATGCGGGGCTCAATCCCAGGACCCTGAGATCATGACCTGAGCTGAAGGCAGAGGCTTTACCCTACTGAGCCACCCAGGCGCCCCAGGAATTAATATTCTATCTAGGTTTCATTGGTATAGTTGTTGCTTTGTTTTTCTGGTTAGTCTTATTTTCTTTTTGCATGTTTCGTGACATGAAAAAACTTTCAAAGATTGAAATTGGTGTGCATCGGATCTAATTTATCTTCTAACACAGTTGTGTCAGTCTATGATGAAAATTGATGTTCAAATTAAACTCTCTGGGATTCGGAAGATTCTTGGTCATCAAAAAAAGATGTTTACTACACTCTATATGTTTTTAAAAATAATCTCTAATAACTGAAAGCGTCAGGAATTTCTAACTAACTTTCATAAGATGGTTATGTGTGTGCAAAGTATTCTGTATTTCGTCTAAAATTTTCCCTTTCGCAGTGCAATTTCGTTGTGCTCATGTCAAATGAGTTCGGATTGCTGGGGAGGGTGGGCTGTGATTCCGGAAGCATCAGAAGTACATGGGGTGGCAGAGGAAACAACTTGTCACGGACAACCCACTTAGTGGGCAGCCTACCAAGGGATTGTCAGTAGTTAACCATGGAAATAATTCAATTTCCTGAAAATAACATTTTCCCCCAACCTGCATTTCTCAAGTCTTCCACTCCATTAAAGCATTCAGAGTATTGTTCTTTCAAAACTCAGCCATTTATTTAAACCATTAGGCTAATTTTCTAGACTCCAAATTCACCTCAAAATTTTCTTGTGAGAAAATGTCAGTGTGACATCATCGTAGGCCACAGGGGAGAATTTCAATAATTCAGAACACTATGGTGGAATCTTTCTTCCTGTTTGCAGGAAAAGGCAAGCTCAGGGAGCCAAATCCTTCATCCAGATAATTAGCAACTATCCAATCTGTTAATTGAGGACATGTGTGCCAAGCCTTCTTGGCAACCTCAGACAAACAGTTGTAGGGTGGTCACTCAGTCAGTCTTAGCTATCGAGTGCCAGCGTATTCTCGGGCCCTCCATTAAGAACTTTGCATTAAAGACAGTTCAGATGTGCTCTTTGACTTGGAAGAATGAATGTGCTAAATTGTTAGGAAATTGGCTGTTTTAGTACTAAATGTGGTAATGCTAAGAACAAAATGATTTCATTAGCCTACCTGTTTTTATGATCTTCAGTGGAAAAAAAAAGTGACTCCTTTCTGTAATTTCACCGTCAGGGGAAATTTTCAAGAATCAGGTGCTGCTATGTCTAAACACAAGTAAATAAGTCCAGGTGGAATACTAATGGGAACAGGACATATCTGGGAAAGGGAGGATGATATCATTCACAATTTGGATTTTTCCAGAAGACTCATCCAGGTTTCTGGCACCCTCCTACAGAGTCACATGTAATTACCTGGGTCTCTTCCTACTGAGCACGCATGACCATCACATTACCCATGCAGACATCGCCAACTAGAACACCTCAGAAAGGAGAAAGACACCAAACATTGGGAAAGAAGCGAGCCTGGGTGAAGAAAGGTAAATGCCACCAGAAGCGTCTGGCAGGCAAATCACGGACTAAAGTCATTTAGAAAACAAAAAAAAATCATCAAATTTTGGGTATTCCAAAAATGCAGGTATGTCTTGGCTAAAACAAAAACCTTCTTTAGGGCTTGGAGAATGATTCTGCTCCCATGAATAGAATGCACATTCTTGGTTTGAAATGTTTTCCTAAGAGTAGGAGATGAACTTGCTCAGTTTAATTTGAACTCGCAATGCGAAAGAAAGTGCAGGAATTGAAAACATGAGGGGAAATTCAGGGTTAAAAGGGACCTAAGCAAGAACAGAATTCCTGCCTGCCAAATGTGGGGGGAAAAAAAAAAAAGCAATGACGTAACTTTGTGTACACCGGACCAAGACCCATTGTTAAAAATGGGTATGGGAGCCTTTTGAAATTCAGGTCAGTTTCAGTGAGTTGCAGCTTGGTAGTAAAACCATGTTTGTCAAACATGTGAAAAGTGAGTAAGCCGCAGCCACAACTTATGTGCATGTGAATACCTCAACTGTAACACATTTGAAGGATTTTTAGTGTGTTGTTAACTACTTTACAGTTTAAAAAAAAATAGTACTTGACATTTGGAAGTGAAATGATATGTGCAAAACATTAGTCAGATGGTTCTTCTTGCTTTGTGAATGAACTGTTGTCGTCTGAACAAGTTAGATCCAAGGTTTGGTGCCGTAAGCTTCACAGGCAGGGACCCACAATTACACTCCTGAAGCACCTGATATCTTACCAGCAAAACCACCCACAGCAGTACAATTGCTGATGGCACGCCGGGAGCGCGAGACAGCTTACTCACTGAGGGGAAGAAAAAAAATCCCTGGAGAAGAAAATGACAATCGAACTGCAGTGGTTAGCTTGCTAGAATGTCAGCTCCAACTCCCCGTGTGTCCTCTGCCTTGTTCACGGGGTACCTTCAGCACACAGTAGGTGCACCATAAGTGCTCACAGGCTTCGGAGTCAGAATTCCTGCTCCAGTCCCCATTGTAGCACCAATGGGTTATCAGACCCCATTGAGTTACCAACTCTCACAGTTGGCTTTTCATATCCGCACCTTTCCCACAGGGCTGTGGTAAGAAACAGTAGTCCACCTCAGTGCTCGGGACATGTGAGCCCTCAATAAACAGATGCTTTTCTGATGAGGGTAATAATTTGGATTTGTATGGGTCCTCTGTAAGAATTCCCAATCGTTCACATATAGAACCTTCCCACTCAGGGAAAAAAAAATTGAGAGTTTTATTTCATTTTCACAGCATAGAGTTAAGGATATCCTCTTTTTGGGGGGGTTAAGAAATAACCAATTTGGGACTCAGAAAATGGAGTCTGATGAATTTTTCTCGAATATCAATACTCTGAAAACTCATAAACAACAATGATATGAAATGATGCACTATCAGTAATTTCTATTCACCTAAAATGATGCTGCTGACTCATCCTTAAACTATACTTCACGATTTATTTTATTTTATTTTATTTAAATATTTATTTACTTTAGACAGAGAAAGAGGGGGGATGGGCAGAGGCAGAGAATCTCAAGCCGACTGCGCACTGAGTGTGCTGCCTGATGTGGGGCTCTACCTCACGACCTTGAGATCATGACCTGAGCCGAAATCAAGAGTCATTTGCTTAACCAACCATGCCACCCAGGCACCCACTTCACAATTAATTTTAGGAAGCAAATCATCATTTATTTATTGAGCAAATGTGGCCTTTACTGGCAAGGGGGATGAGTTACAAAGTGTGGCTGGTCCACATCCCCTCCTGCTTTCTTTTTGTTGTTGTTGTTCTAAAATAATATGATGGGGGGGTTGGCTAAAAACATTGTCATAGTACTCAATAAATACAGGGTGAATAAATTAATAAACATGTTTTACTTCAGTGAAGTATTTTCCTAATTAGTTCCTTTTTAAATTGCATTCAACAGATATTTATGGACCATCCTGGAAGTTCTAAATCTCTACTTGAGACATTGTGCATGGAATAGCATGATCCCAGCAGCACAGTTGACCTGGGCTCTTCTCACCAGTCTTTAAAATTGGCCTTAAAAGGCTTTCTGAAGGACCATCATCTTCAGAGACATGTTAGCATGTGGACGAGCAAACCCAAAGTGACACCAAATGGACATCCCACCATTTGAGGACATGCTATGAGGTTATTGATTCCCACCACCATCAGATGGCAGTCTGTCAGAATACAAAGTTATATCATTACAAAATGAATTCATTAACAAATTGAGTAGAATGCCCTTTAGTACTATTTGCAAAATGCTGGAGGTCTATTTATTTGTGTACATGCTTAATCATTAACTCTAGCAAATTCTTGAACGAGTTCCCCAACCCATAAATGATATAATGTTCAGCAGTTTTAATCAATTTGTATTGCTTTAAAGACAGTTTAATCAGTTTCCCAGGGCCGCCTTAATAAAGTACCATAAAATGGGTAGCTTAGATCAAGAGAAATGTTATATCACGGTTCTGGGGGCTTAAAGTCCAAAATCAAAGTGCTGACAGGTTCATGCTCCCTCTGAAACCTATAGCAGAATCCTTCGGGGGAATCCTTTGCAGGAAATCTTTGGCTTTTGTGACTTGCAACTGCACAACTCCAATATCTTCCTTTGTCATCATGTAGCATTCATTCTCCTCGTGCGCCTGTCTTTGTATGGGCCTTTTTTTTTTAAGATTTATTTATTTATTTGAAAGAGAAGGAGAGAATGCATGTGTGCAAATGGGGGAGAGAGGAGGGCCAGAGGGAGATGGAGAAGAATCCTCTAGCAGAGTCAGGGCTGAGCAGGGAACCTGATAAAAGGCTTGATCCCAGGACTCTGAGAATAGGATCTGAGCCAAGAGCCACCAAGGTGCCCCTATATGGTCACCTTCTTATCAAGACACCAGTCACACCAGAAGATGGGACCATCTATTCCAGTGTGACCTCATCTTAAATTATAATTACGCCTACTTTTTCCAAATAATGTCACGTTCTGAGGTATGGGGGACGAGGACTTCAATAGATCTTTTTTGGGTGGACACAATTCAACCCATAACAAAAGTAAATCTTGAAATAGATCTAAATATGTGCTAAAGTCAAATCAAAATAATAGAATGCCTTTAACTCTACAGGCTGTTTGGCTCTTTGATCAAAGTGTTTAAATTTCTCTGGATGTTTCTTAAAGTATGAATTTTCTAAAATACTTGTCAGTGTCTCCAATCTGGAATCAGGAGTTGATGTGGGTAAAAAATATTTCTAAGCAGCAGGAAATAACTTTGGGGCTCTCACATCTCCCAGGAAAAGTTATTGATGAAATTGTTGACGACGATGCTGTGTTGAACCATATGTTTTTTTCATTTGAATCATGGCTCTTTTTATGGTCCACCTGACAAGACTATCTTTTTGATATAATCTAGTAGGAAAATTCGGAGCAGTAATGATGGGGGATGATGGTTTAACTTAGTCCTTTCAAATCTATAGTGGGAGGTGAATAAGTATTTTATTTTTAGAGAGTTTATTAATTTGGAGGGTTTGGGCCTGATTTACATTCAGCCAGGAATCTTGTGTGATGTGTTTCTTGCAAATATAAACACTACAATGAAGATTTATCACTGAAAAATGTTTAAAGTACCAAATGACTGAAAAGGGGAAAAGAAGCTTAAGAACATTTTTGTGAATAGAAAGGTGATTTTTTTTTTTTTTTTAATTTTGAGAAAGGAGCACCAGATTACTATTTTCGTCTCAGGATCTAAAGAGAAGTGCGTGAGAAAGTTCAGTGTGTGCTTATATAATGTGCTTCCTCATTGAACATGTCCACGTGAAAGAGGCTGAGAGTCTGGAAAAATAAGCAAAACATGTGCAATTGACTATTCCCTGCCTGACACTTAGTGGTAAGTTGGGAGAACTGCAGCTTTTGACCTATGGGAAATCTGTGGGAAAAGCACAGAAAGGGGAAGTGACTCTTTGGAGTTACTGTTCTCTGCATTCACAGGAGCCCTCAGGTTTGTTTTTTGTTGTTGTTTGTTTGTTTGTTTGTTTGTTTTAAGAACCATAATAGATCGGGGCGCCTGGGTGGCTCCGTGGGTTAAAGCCTCTGCCTTCAGCTCAGGTCATGATCTCAGGGTCCTGGGATTGAGCCCCGCGTTGGGCTCTCTGCTCAGCAGGGAGCCTGCTTCCCCCTCTCTCTCTGCCTGCCTCTCTGCCTACTTGTGATCTCTCTCTCTCTGTCAAATAAATAAATAAAAATCTTAAAAAAAAAAAAAAAAGAACTATAAGAGATCGTTAAGAACTGACCCGAGGAAGTTGAAAAGCAGATTGTGGTGACTGAGCCCGGGGCATGACTGAGCCCTTACAACACTTAACAGAGACATTCAATAACAGGGGAATATGTTTTCATATTTGCTTTTTCAATATCATTTTACTTTTCTCATCTCATTATTTTATAGAGAAAAAATGAAAATCAAGGTAGAGCTTTGCAACAAGAAAACAATCAGGGGAAGAACTAAAAACAGACAAACACAAAAAACTAGATGGGACTGTAAATTGGTGCGACCTTTCTGGAAGTGCGACCTTTCTGCGATCTATTTGGCAATCTGTATAAAAAATTTTTTTAGGGACACCTGGGTGGCTCAGTCAGTTAAGCAGCTGCCTTCGGCTCAGGTCATGGGTCCTGGGATCGAGTCCTGCACTGGGCTCCTTGCTCAGCGGGAAGCCTGCTTCTCCCTCTGCCTGCTGCTGCCCCTGCTTGTGCTCTCTCTCTTTGACAAATAAATAAATAAAATCTTTAAAAAAAGGGGAGGCAACCCTCTCAGGTCCCCTCCCTTCTCGGGAGCTTTGTACCATCACTTTGCTACTTTGCTATATCGCTCAATAAACCCTGCTTTCCTGCCCACTAAAAAAAAAAAAAAAAAAAAAAAAATTAAAAATTTCCTTGTTTGTTTGTGACTCCCCCCAGCCCCCTGCAGCCCCAAATTCACATGTTGAGTCCTAATCCCTGGCGATGGTATTAAAGGTGGTGGTGGGGCCTCCGGGAGGTGATTAGTTCATGAGGGAGAAGCCCTCAGAAATGGGATTCGTGCCCTCGTAAGAGGCCACAGAGCTAGCTCACTCTCTTTCTGCAGTGTGATGATACAGTGGGACATGGGTAGTCTGCAGCCTGCAAGAGGGTCCTCAGCAGAACTCTGATCTCAGACGTCTAGCCTCCAGAACTATGAGAAATACATTTCTACCATTTATAATCGCCCAGTCCGTGGTACTTTGTTAGAGCAGCCTGTGCTAAGGTAGTGCTCGCTCAGAAATTCCACTTCTAGGAATTTATCCTGATGAAGTAATTATTCATCTGCTTAAAGCTCTAAAGATTTGTATATAAAGACATTCATTACTTCAGTATTAGCAAAAATTGAGAAAAACAAATATGTCTAACAATAGAAGAAATAGGGCAATTTTCTTTATTATTAATATTATTGAAAGAATATTGCATGAGAATACTTAATGACAGAAGAAAATGTCCATATATGTGTCCATAAATAAATATATATATCTTTTTCTTTTTTTAAGTAGTCTCCATGCACAGCATGGAGCTGAACATGGACTTGAACTTATGACACTGAGATCAAGACCTGAGCTGAGATCAAGAGTTGGAGGCTTAACCAACTGAGCCACCCAGGCACCCCTCATATATTTTTAACAAAAGGGTGGTTACAGAAACTATGATCAAAATTTTGTAACAAAATAAGTAATGTACTACAAAGAGAAAAAAGACATTTTTCTGGTACGAATTTTTGACATAAATCAAAACATTAACAATGGTTATTTTTAGGAAATGAGATTTGAACATTGTTATAATGAATAGGACTTCTTTTGTAAATAAGAAAAAATATCCCATAGAAGATATTTTGTGAAAACAGAGGAACTTTAAAGTAGGAGTCACTATCAAAGATAGTGACAATTGCATGGACAGGAGAAACCAGTTATTAAAACATGAAACTACAAGCTCAGAGGAGTTCTAGGTCCAAATGTGGAAAGAAGAAATCCTGCTGATTCCCGGTTATCTAGGATTTGGGGCGCCTGAGAGGAAACACGAGTCACGGTGACAGGTGGGAGGTTACGTTCCAACCAGATCGACTCTTGAAGCTCCTTCTCCCATTTGGTCTTTATTGGAACTCCGAACAAGTGGCCTGGGAGTCCTATTTCTGTGCAAGCTGGGACAAGTTTCTTAGATGCTCTGAAATTTGCTAACCAAATCTGAAATACAGGAAACAATCATAACTGCTCCAACTACCTCCTAGGGCTATGATGAGGCTCAGATAAGCTAGTAAATGGGAAAAATGCAGGATGAGCTTTAAACTGTTATCCAAACGGAAGATGATAATGTGGCCTTTTCATTTTCACTGATTTACCTGAGCATAGTGATCATAGCAGGAAAATCCAGGGACTTGGTTGTGTTCCTGACGTGCTGTACAAATACGCCCGAATGAGTGATCGAGTAAGAGGACCACGCTGGAGCAGACTAGAACCTGGGATTTCACCTGCTTTCTCAGGCTGAAAAGGCTGAGAAGGAGGCGCTCTTGCTCCTCGGTCTAGAGAGAAGTCCTAGGCCTACTGTGCAGGGCTTGTCAATCAATTATGCAACCTTAGCCCCTCCCCCACCACCATGCTAGGAAAAGCCAAGATTCACTGACCTGACGAGAGAAGACTTATTTGGGGAGTTAAGGGAGTACAGGGCTTCCTCACAACCTCAAGCCAAGTGTGGGTGAGGGAACATACTCTCTCCTACCCAGGGAGGGTTACTGAAAATTGACTCGAGATCTACCTTTAGTAAGTGCCCACAATATGCTGGACATCCTTCCAAACATGAATTTTCTTGGCTTATTAGTTGAACATTTATATTATTATCTTGGAGATTACAACATGAATATTTAGTACAGTCTACTTTCAATTAATACATTTACCAGTCCCTCCAAAAAACATACAAGGACCTACCACAGCTTACCTTAATTTATCACCCCTCTGCCTTTTGCATTATTTTTGATATCTCTCCAACTATCTGAATGCCACATCACTCTTGTTTTAAATAGTCAACACTTATTTATAATTATCTACATATTTACTGTCCTAGTGTCCTTCATTCCTTCCTGCACACCCCTGTTTCCCTATGGGATTACATTCCTCCACTTGAAAAAGTTGTTTAAATATTTCTTTTAATGTGAGTCTACTGGCAACTAATTCCCAGTTTTTGCCTGAAAATGTCTTTATTTCACTTATATTTACGAAGGATATTTTCTTTTAATATAGATATTCCACTGTCTTCTAGCTTCCACCCTTCTATGGAAAAGTTAGCTGTGAATTTTATTGTTGCCTCCCTTGAAAATAATATATTTTCCCCATTCTCTGTCTGATCTTACAATGTTCTGTCTTTGCCTTTGGTTTTTAGTTGTTTGATTCTGATGTAATTAAGTGTGTACCATTTTTGTTTTGTTTTGTTTTGTTGTTTTTTGTTTGTTGGCTGGTTTTTATATTTAACTGTTACTTCTGGACAATTCTCTTTGCTTATGGGATTCCAATTACATGCATGGTAAACTTTTTCACAACATCCCATACATATTTTCTGCTCTGTACTGTATTTCCCATCTCTTTTCTGACTAATGATCTGACTTCTGGTTTTCTAATACTCAGTTCTGCTCTAATTTTCTAATTAGACTCATTTATTGAATTCTTAATTTCAGTTATTGTACATTTTAATCCTAGAATTTCCATTTTACTTTTTATAAGGTCCATGTATCTTCTGTAATTTTTTATATTTTCTATTTTCTTGGTCATGTTAATTAGTAATTTTAAAGTTCCTATATGATAACTCTAACATCTGAATGACCCATGGTATTATTTTTACTTCGTGTTTTTTCTTTTAATATGAAGTCACGTGGTCACTTGGTCCTCTTGTTTTATTAGTATGACAAATGATTTTGTATAAAAGTCACGCATTCCATAGGAAAAACTATGGTGGTGCTAAATGATATCCTCTTCCTACAAAGAGGGTTACGGTTTCTTTGGCAGGTATGTGGAGGACCAGATCACTTAGATCTTGTCAAGGGTTGTTTTGGCTTTGTTAGTAGCTAGTCTATGTTTCAATTTTGCCCTTACTCCGATGGCACTTGTGAGATCTCCAGCAAAAGTCTGATGTGCTTGCCAGAGCCGATCCACCAGGACAGAAATTGGACATCAATCTCTGTCTCTCCAGCACTACGTGGTTACTGAAATATCTACTCAGCAGTTCAGGTTTTTAGGTGCTGTTTTCTGCTGGGTTGCTTGGAGTCTCCCTCTACAGAGTTCAAGGGGAAACAGTGAACAGATTTTTTAGCTCAATTCTCTGTGGCTTTTCTCCCCTCTTCTAGTCTTATCTGTTTTCGAAATTCAGAATTCACACTTCTGTTGTTCAGCCCATTGGTTTCTGCTGAGACTTAATCTCCCTGTGCTGAAACTGGAAAATGCTTTGGGGGGTGGGTGGAGGTGGGAACCGTGGTGTGAAGGCAACACTTACCCCTGTTGGTTCCCCCTCTCGGAAATCATAGCCTCATATCTTTTCTGTGTTGGTGATCCCCCAGTGTCTTCAAATATGTGCTTTATTTATCTTCTCTAGCTTTTATAATTGTTTCCAGTTGGAAGATTAGACCAATATAGCCACTTAGTTATGGCTAAAAGCAAATGTCTTGAAGCAGAGGCACATTAAAACAAAACAAAACAAAACAAAACAAAACAAACAAACAAACAAAAAAACAAAATAAAGGAAGTCTGTAAGGAATCCCTGGGGGAAGAAACCAATTTCCAGCTGGTAGGAAGGCTTCTTAGATGGTCACAACTCCCACCAGTGTCATGTGACCCTAACATGTAATGAATAATAGGTAAATAATAATAGGTGAAAAGCCAAAAGCTTCAGTTAAGATTGGGACCAGGTTGTTAATTGACAACATTGAATATGCACTAAAAGAGATTAAATGAACCAGATCAGGAAGGACAAAGGGACTTATAAGAAGTAGGGCAGGAGGAAGGACGTGATAATGGGAAATGTAGTTCTTTCCATTTTCAGGAGAAGCAAGGATTAGGAAAGCTTCCCAGGGAGAAGTCAGCATCTCACCAAGAAGGGCAAGAAATGCATTTTTGGTGATAATGCTTCAGAGAACAACATAGTCAAATCTCACTTGGCTGCAAGTAACAAAAACAAAAACCTCTAACTAGTTTAGGTTAAAATGTGAAATGATTTCAAGGATGGGAGAATATGGAACCAAGAACTTGAATGTGGACAGAAACCCAAGGAGCTTCTGTGGGTGTGGCTGTGGCTGTGGGTGTGCGAATGCACACACATGCAAAAGCACCAAATTTGGGGAGCCCAAATGAATGGACCATCTTCACTAAAAGAGGTGACTTAGAAGACAAGAGAATATATCCATATATGTGAAGAGATTTTTCTGGATGTACCAGAAGCAATTGCCAAACGCCAAACAAATGAACCAAGGCTACTCTGACCTAACCAAACACCTTTGAGTTACCTGACTTGAGAGAAGAGAAATAAAACCCTTTTTCCTTTTTTTTTTTTTTTTTAAGATTTTATTTATTTATTTGACAGACACAGCCAGAGGGAACACAAGCAGGGGGAGCAGGAGAGGGAGAAGCAGGCTTCCTGCAGAGCAGGGAGCCTGATGCGGGGTTCGATCCCAGGACCCTGGAATCATGACCTGAGCCAAAGGCGGATGCTTAACGACTGAGCCACCCAGGTGCCCAAAATTCTTTTTCCTAAAATAAGATTTATAGCAGAGATTTCCAGAACCATAGAGAGTGGGGACATGCAAGAAAGGCAGAAAGGACAGAACTTTTGTTTTCCCACTTTCCACAAGTCCTGTCACCTGGAGGCCAGGATACCTTGTACTGTAACACGTAGCTGCCATCCTCCAAACATTCCTAGGAAACTGAAGTAAATACACTAGGAACGAGATTTGGAAACATTTTGCTATGTTTGTATAAAATTCATTCCACAGACATTTTCATGTCATTCAGTCATTCCCTCAGCAAACATGCACAGAGTGTCCACCGAGTGCCAGAATCTGTATGAGGCACTAAGGATGAAGTTATGAGGACAGTGTCTATATGACAAAACTTGCCATACGGTTAGGAATCACAGTGTTACCGATTGTTCTCCCAACCCTGGCCAATTCGCCTAGGTTACACACTGGGATTTCTACCTCTGTTACCTGATAAATGCATCAGTGCCCTCACTGGTACCAGAGTCTGGCCTTGAGAAAGTGTTCCTCCTTTTCCCACAGCCCTCTCCTAGCAGGCTGTTTGATAATACAGCAACTACCCAAAGTTTATACTGCATATGCCATGTGCCATGCGTTTTTATAAGTATTTCACGTATATAAATTCATTCAATTGTCAGTACAGTATTTTGAGGTAGTGCTATTATTATCACTGATGTTTTTATTAATTGACGAAGGAAGAATGAGTTAAACTATTAATTTACACAGGAAGAATGCTGTGGCTTACTGGAATTCGGTTCCAAACTGCACATCCTGCCTGGAGCCACGTGGGTCTTCTCAGCAATGTTCCTACTTTCTAGAAATGCTTACTGCTCTGCCCTTCCCATGAGATCATACTCCCTTAGGCACTGATTTGGACTGCTGGCCACCTTCAGCAGCTGAATCTTGATCGCTCAAAGTTCTTGCCCCTCACTGATCCACTGGAGAGGTTTCAGAATTTCTACAACTAGATCACCTGAATTATGACAAAAAATTATGTCAATTTTGGAAACTTGGTGTTCCCAAGTTTTCTAGGATTACAGAATCACTTATTCCCAAGGAAAAGAAATCCATGGCCCTCTCTTATAGAACCGCAGAAAGTTTAGAGTCCTTCCCCAGATACTTCTATGAATTCCTAAGGACTGGGAGCTATGAGTCCTAGTTGTCAGTTATCATGCCTTGCTCTGGACCCTTGCCACATTTTCTTTCCCAATCTCTTCTTCCCACTTTTTCACTTAACCATCCATTCAGAGCCCAAGTAATCCATAAAATCTTACTTTGTATTTTGAGAACAGAAGGGAAACTGAGGCACAATTAAGAAAAGCTTTTGTGTCCAGAGGGAACCTTCAGGCAGAGGCACACACACTTGCAGTGGGAAGCTGTCGGCGTGCGTGGGAACACACACACCAGTGGGATACGGGTGGGGTGGCTGCAGTGTCGTCCCCTCCCCCCCAGGCAGTAAGCAGGCACTGCCTTTATTTTACTGGTGAGGGTCTCCGAAGATAGGACATGGACCCAAGGGGCACGGAGCGAGTAAGTGGCAGAGCCAGAAACTGATTCAGATCTACTTCTAAAGCTCATCGCCTTTTTTATTTTGCCGTGCCCCCTTCTCTACTCAAACGGGATATGCTGAAGGAATAAGTCCCATGTTGTGGTTAATTTGAACAGAAGCAAAGCTGGGAGAGGAAATGGCTGATAGCAGCACAGGGGGGAGAATATCACCGAGTTCCAGAATCTGAAGGAGGAAAACGAAGAGCATTCTGTTCACGCATATAGCTGACATTAAGTCCTTTTGGGTTGGCTGAGTAAATGAACGAGTGAATAATGGGTACTCAGTGTTTGGTGAAATAAGTATCTTTAGCACTAAAGTGCATCAGACAAAGTGGCGTTTATTTATCAATTAATTCATTGGACAGGAACAACTGAAGAAATCGAGGGCCTCGCTGGGTTTTTGCATTAACAAGCATTGAACGTCAGTGTCCGCACATTTTTTAAACTTTTTAATTTGGCAATTTCAAAATAGAAGTAACAATTGAGAGAACGGTAGAGTGTGTCTCCATAAACTGATGATCCACACTGAGCAATGGTCAACATTTTCCATATTTGCATCTTTTTATCTGCTGAAGTAGATTAAAGCAAATCCTTAAACATGACATTTTATCCATAAGTACTCCTATAAACGTCTCTTAAGGAGTTATTTTCTTGTACGAACACAATATCATTAGTATAACTAATAAAATTAACGATTCCTTAATATTACCTAATACTAATCTGTATGCACACTCCTCCGACTATCCTACAACTATCTCTCTCCAGCGGGTTTGCTTGAATCAATATCAGAAAAAAAGTCCCCCCCACCACCACATCTGTTTGTTATGTTTTTAAGTCATTTTAAATTTATAGCTGCCCTCCCTTCCATGCCTTTGCTTTTTCAGGAAGACCAGATCAGTTGCCCCATGGAATGTGTAGAATATCCCAAATTCTGAATACAATGATCAATGTGTTTTTACCTCATTATTGTTCACAGAGACATCCACCGACGTATGCTTATCATTTTGGCTACTTGATAAAACCACGGGACACTCAGTTGTTTCGGAGGGGTCTGTATGATCTCACCCTCCCTGCTTCTGCTGCAGGTGAAAGAAACATTATGTCAAGAAAGATAATAAATGATCGTACCAAAGTTCAGCTACAATGGAAGTGCAAAAGATTAAAAACAGTCAACGGTGCAAGCCTTAGGCAAGTCCCAAGTGGATGAGAGCGAAAAGGCAGATCGAGAACGGAAGCACATGGTACTATTGCTTCTCGGCCTTGATCTAAGATCAAGTGTAGAGTAGATGGAACTACGAGTCAGCCCAGGGTCTGTTTTGTTTATGTCTGTGTCCCCATTCCCTCATTCTACCTTTTTAGTGTAGACGCTCTAAAGAGGTTTGCACAGAGTCTGAGCTAGAGATTTGGGAGAAAGCCTGCCTCACTGATACGCAATAATAAGATCTTCATCTTTATTCATTGTTTGAGAAATGCCACCTTTTCAGGTCCCAAGAGTCTGTGAATTTAAGAGATACCACAGTGACTTACAGAAGCTGTTAGTACCTATCTCAGGCTTGGAGATACTCCCAGAGTTGGGGTTCCCCTCTTTCTGGTGTCACTAACCACACTTCCAACCGAGGAGGTTTGAGCTAGTTCAGCTCAGTCTCTCCAAAGCCAAAGAGAAAGGTTTCTGAACCTTCCAGACCCCACTCTGACTCCACCCGGTGTCCAGGGTCCACTCACCTCTGTTTGGGCTCGGCACCCAAGTCATATCAAGTTCTCTGCTTAAGCCCTGTTGATAGGCTGAACTCCTTGTAGGCCCCTGAGAGAAGGGAGCACTAGCAAGGACCTTGGTGCAGACAGCGGGGACTCTGCTGAAATGCTTTGCAAGCGTCTACACATTCTTGTCACACAGGTCTCTAAGAATCTTTGCAAAATCTCTGGCCTGATCACCCCAGCTATATCTTGCAACTCTCCTTCTCCCTCAGAACTCCTTGCCTCTGGAAGGGTGCTGCTGGGGCACAGGGCCTGAGGGCTCCAGGGACCACAGACTCACAGGCTTCTCTCTAACATTGCCTTCCCCCAGGTCTGGGAGAGCTCTTTAGTCTGGGAGGTGAAGGGGAGAGCCTGTTCTCCTCATTGCTTCCCTAAGATAGCGTGTCTGTGCCACTTAATTCCCCTTCTTCCTCGGCCACCTGCTCCTCAACTCACTACCCCTTTATTCTTGCCCAGAGGCTCTGATGGCCCTGTAATCTAAAGGACTCAAATCAGCCTGAAACTGGTTCTCTTTTCCTCAGAGGCAGGGGGGTGATTTAAACTTCAATTTCCTATAATGAAGCAAAGGAAGGAGAAAAAACTTTTTGTATGAAAATAAGTCTGAACATTCCTATCTGGATCCGTGTTTATAGATTTCCCTTCCATTCTGCTTTCTGGAAATATGATTCCTATTCCTCACCAAGGCGAGTCAGGGATACAATCCCTGCCCTAGTTTTTTGATCAGAGGCTATTGCTGCCTTGGAAAACATGAAATTTGATGGATCTGAATTTAGTCTAAACAGCTCATACTAGAAACAGTTTTACCACGGTTCCTTTTCTTTTTTTAATTTTACAAAAAAAAAAAAAAATCCGAAACTGTGATCTTTCTGACTATTCCTAAATTTGGTAAGCCATCCTGTTTTTTCCATTCACCCTAAGTCACAAATGTGGTGTGACTTTGGAGTAGTCTTTAAATTCCTTGTAGCTGTTTTTTTCTGCTTGCGAAACGAAAGCATTGACTCCACTGATCTAAAACTTATCCCTTTCTGCTCGAAATGATCTAATCTGCACTTCACCAAAATAGCCTCAGGCCACATTGCCTGGCATGTTCATGCCATGCCCACAGCAAAAGATAGCCTCACTGCTACACACACACAGACACAGACACACGCAGCTCCTGACAAAAAGTGAAGTATACACTATGCTTAATCTTCATAATTGCCCTGTTTTTCTAACGGTTTGATTCATTTTTAGAAAATCGCCAACTCTTCAAAACCCAAAGAATGATACCATAACCCTACAAGAGATTAAGATTGTTGGAAAGAAACTTGCCAAAAGTTAGACAAAAATCACTCTTGGTGGAAGAGGCTATGTTAAAAGCACGTATTACGGTCACGTCTTAGTATTAATTGGCAATTACACGTGCCCTTTTGTTTGGTTAATTTCACAGGCTTATCATTGTGGATAGATTTTATAATTTGACTCAAACTTCTCCCACGATCCTACTAATCCCAAACAAATGTCTCTTCAAAAAGATTACACACTTTCTGGGAATAAAACTCAAATTTCCTAACAAGAAAAAAAAAAAGATTACACACTTTCTAAATCCCAAACTGTTTCCATAACTGAATGAGAGAATGTCCGTCTTTGAAGAGCCCTATACTTAATCATCTCCACAGTACAAACTGTTTACTTGGTTGCTGATTTTCTTGAAACACAACAAGACTTCATTATTTGAATTACTGCCTAAATATGAACCTCAGAAACCAGCTCCACTGGGCATTATTTGTGAATGTTGAGGTCTTAAATGATTCAAACTCAGCTTCGCTCACATCCGCAATAATTATCACCACCAAAGAGAACATATTTTAGAGAACAAGATGTTAAATTAATGTTCCAAAGAATTTATCAAATAAAATCTGGGCTGCTTTCTCCCACAAAGTTCTCAATAAATCACTACAGACTCCTAATGACCTCAATGAGAAACTTCTGTCTGAGGTGGGGGTGAATTTAGGGACAAATTACGGTGATGTGCGACCTAATGTTTGGAAAACGCAGAGAAGAAAATCCTACTGCTTTACTCTAAGGCCTAATGAACATCAAGAAAGTGCTTCAAATCATAACTTATGTTTTTCTCTGAAAGCATAGGGCGATGAAGACCCTCCTTCTCGTGTGTATGCATGTGTGTGTTCAAAGCTGAAAGGTCTAGAAAGTGACACAAAGTGGTCTGGGAGCTGGGACTTTGTATGAATTATATTTTCTATTTTGTACCCTTTACTTTTCAATTATCTCTGCAAGAGCATGCACTGTTTCTATAATAAGAGCAAAACTGTTTGGGGGGAATGAAGAGACCATATTTTAACCACAAGGACTAGAAGATCAAGGGGGATTCAAGACATGGGCTGACAGGAAGGATTGCAAGAACGTGGGCTTAATGCCAGACCAGGCCTGTAGCTACAAACTCCTCAGCAAGGCCACCAGGCTTGGTCAGCCCCGGCCCAGATACCTCAGGAGGCTAGGCTTGCAGAGAAATGACCTTCAGCATCTGCTCCCCAGAAAACACTAGAAAGCCACCCATTGACAGGACCGGAGATGACAAGAATAAGGCACCCAGAGCCCCACATAGAACCTAGCAGTTTGTGCACTAAAAGTGGGGACTGAAGAAGACAAGGAGAGGAGGTGGGGAGGTTAGGGAAGAAAGGGGGCTCGAGTAGAGCTGGTGGAGTGTTTTGTAGTTTACTCCTCTGCTGGGTAGGGAGCCTTTCTGTAATTTGCACAGAGGTACTACATGTGCTAGCAGCAGTCAAGATCAGCAAGGTGAGCTGAGGCCAAATACAGAAGCCCTCTGGAGTCCCAAGTCATCAAAATAAAGACCAACGTTGGCATAGTTGGGAGAAACAACCAGAGGAAGGGGATTTGATGATGAATGGGATTAGTATTGGAGAAGTGGGCAGCGAAGGAAGCAATTTTATGCAGGGATTGAAAGAAATTAAAACATCAAAGTTCAAGGTGGAGACATAATTGGATTTAAAAAAAAAACTATCGAGGTAGCAGTCATTTTTTTTTTTAAGATTTTATTTATTTATTTGAGAGAGAGAATGTGAGAAAGAGAAAGAGCATGGAGCCCAGCAGGGAGCCCCATGTGGGACTCAGATCCCAGGACCTGAGCCGAAGGCAGGTGCTCAACCAACTGAGCCACCCAGGCACCCCAAGGTAGCAGTCTTTTCAATCTGAGAAACTCTGGGCTTTATAGACATATGAGCACGAGGATGAACACATAAAAAAAGATCCATATAACTGAATGCTCCCTCCTTCAAAGGCCTCCTGTCTCCTGCTCCTTCCCTATCTGCTCCCGGGCTCTGTACTGAGTTTTGGGAACTGGCTTCTGAGTTTAGACTCTTCTCTGTAGCGGAATTAGAACTCCAACAAGCACATATGCTACCTAAAGGACCGCATTCTTCAACTCAAGCTATGCTAAAACCCACCCCAGCCAGCCCATCCTCTCCAGGGAGCTGGGCAGAGCAAGTAAAACTCTGGTTCATCATTTCACAAGTATTCTGCTGAGAATATGTTCATTTCCCCCGACGCAGATTTGAGCAAAGTTTACTTTTCCCAGAAAAATGCCACTTCTAACCCATTTGCATGCTGTTAGTCTTCTGCTTTTCGGCAGACCATTTTATTGCCAAGCACGTTCTAATGATTTATTAGCCAGTCCTCCACTAAAGGCTGAAATGTTGTTATTTCCTCCATGTTTATGGATGATAAAAAAAAAAAAAAAAGGCTACATATTAGTGAAGTGTCTTCCCTAAGGTCATCCCACGAGTTTGAAGGACAGAGCTGGGGTTAGAACTTGGACTCTCTGGCTCGCCCCCACCCCGAGAGGTCCACTGGGCCACACTGGCTCTCTGCAGGACAACATAACATGCCGTCAGGGGCAGATGTTCCCTGTCGCCCTGACCATCCATCATGCCTCTAAGAAGGTGCAATTAACAAAGAGAGCCTTAAAAAAAAAAATAGCTCGTATCCAGGTGGCTAAAATCACTTTACGAAAACAAAGGCTTAAAAATCAATGTCTGGGTAGTGGCCACATTTTAATCCTCACCTAGCTTCTTTCTGCTGGCCACCCAGCATGACTCTGAGTCACCTTCCCCTGACATTAGTGACAGGTACTCGAAGAATGAAAAATACGATCTTGTCCACATTTTTATAAGCAATTAGGAAAGGAAAACTTGGGAAGGGGGGACAAAGTCATCTGCTGAATTAGAAAAGCAAGGAGTAGGATTTGGGGATTGTCCACTGCCCCAGATTTATCGGAGCCACTTCTCAGCCCTACCTCCTCTTACCCGTCCTTTTCCCCCGTCAAAAAGTCATTTATCATAGGTGATGGAGAATGACTTTAAATGTCACTAAGAAAAATAGGCCATAGAAGAGCTCTAGAAGAGAATAGCTACTCCAACTCCTTTATTATACCAGTGAGGAAACTGATGAGAAAAGTTAAGTAAATTCCTGAGGATTCTACAGCTAGTTACCGGCAGCATCCAATCCATAGCACAGATTCACTGCCTCCCAGCCTCAGGTCTATTCTGCTACATATCCAGAGCACAACTAGATTAACAATATCACCCATTTGTTTAATAAACTCCTGTCAAGAGCCTACCATGCCGGGCGGCTGGGTAGCTCAGTCAGTTGAGTATCTGACTCTTAATTTCAGCTTAGGTCCTGATCTCAGGGTCGTGGGATTGAGCCCCGCATTGGGCTCCATGCTCAGTGTGGAGTCTGCTTGGGATCCTCTCTCTCCCTCTCTCTCTGCTCCTTCTCCCCCGCAAATAAATACATAAAATCTTAAAAAAATAAAGGGGGGGGGAGCTATGAGGCCAGGAAATTGGCAAATACAGCCTTTTACCTTCAAAACACCTATAGTCTAAAGGAACAACAGCAATATATGATCTGAGTAAGAACTATAATAAATTTTAAATTACTTCCATAGATAATAGAGTGAGGGGATAAAATCAGCTTTTGCTTGACTTAAGAGATAGCTTCTATTTCTAATTATTTAAAAATTAAGAGTAATGTCTCTTTTTTAAAAAAATTATTTATTTATTTGACAAGGAGAGACAGCACAACAGGGAGATGGAGAAGCAGACTCCCCACTGAGCAGGGTGCCCTACGTGGGACTCTATCCCGGGACCCCAGAATCATGACCTGGGCCAAAGGCAGACACTTAACCAACTGAGCTACCCAGGCACCCTAATAGAAATGTCTCTTAAGAGACATAAACGGAAAGGGACTTGGCGTAGTTTATAGAAAGCCCAGACTTCCCCATATCTTCTCAATTCCTCACCAGGGCTCCACCCCTGGGTGCTAAGACCCCTTCAAATCTAACACTAACTGTGAATCAGGCAGGGAGTAAAATTTAGACCCACTGCAGGGCTGGTATTTGGAATCTCAAACTGATGTCATTCGTGATTGAAAGAATTGATTGTCCACATCACATTTTTCAAATGCAGAAATGTTCTCCAGTAATTGAAGCAAGAAACACATTTAGCATTTTCCCCTCTACATTCTGATTATGAGACTTGGAGGCTTTGGAGGGATGGAGTAGGGGAGGAAGCACGGAACATAAAGGGGGTATGAACAGACAGGTAGGCTCAGGGGTGTGGAGGGAGGGGAGTACACATGTGTGACTCACACATACAAAGAAGATTCTACCTCTCAGCTCTTGTTCTGGAGATCTCCTCCATGGTAAAGTCCAAGGGGAGCTAGGCTGAGAGTTTGAGCTTCAGCAGAGTTCTAGGAAGTAAACACTTCAAGAGGTTTTCCATTGCTGACAACCTAGAGGAAACTAGGACAGGCGCTAAGACCATCAATCCTTTCATTGCAGTTTCTTAAGAACGCTATTTCAGTAAGCATCATCTTTCTAAGGAGAGGAAAGGACAGAGAGGAAAGGAGTATATGCACAGGGAGAAGACCACTAGAGTGATTAATAAAGGCTGTTAGAAAAGTATTGACAAAAGACCACATCAAAAGTTATTATAAAAATTGTATCCCCTTGGTGCCGGAGAGAATGCTGCAGTAGTAGTCAAGTTAAGTGGTTAGAGTTTGCAAGAAATAACACTTGAAGGAGCAACTGGAAGAAGCAGATTTCATCACAATTGTAAAAATGTCCAAGTTTCCCTCAACCAAACTACAAAAGGACTCACACAGCTAAAGAAGTTCCTATATAAGGAGCAGGCATGCTTCAAGGCAGGTAAACGTAATAAGATAACATGTTTAGAGGAAAACAATGGAAATATGAAATTATTAGAGACCAAGTGAAGCAGTGCAGCCGCCACCAGGACAAAACCCACTATACTTTTTAATATAATATAATGTAATGCAATATAATATAATATAATATAATATAATAAAACAATATCGTAAGGGCATTGGGAAGATGTACAACAGAATCAAACTGTTCTCCATTGCCCAGCTGCTTAGTCAGGTATTTGGTTGTGTTACTTGATTCCTATACTTGTCTCCATTCTGTAGCAGAGTTTTGGAAACTCCATAGAAAGTTTTTTTATTGCATTTTGTAAAATCTTGAATACTATTTGCTGGCCTTCCCTCTGGTCCTAACTCTGCCCCATAGTTGACTGATTATTTCAGGTGATGCTGACCCAATGCATCGCTGACTTGAACTTTTGTTCAACTCCTTTGGATATTGTTTCTGTTTTTGTTTTTTCAGCAAATATTTTTAAAATTTGGGGAAAAAAACCATACTATAATAAATGGATAAATGAGTCAGACAGAAAGACACCATCTTATCGACATAAAGAACATTTATGTAGATATAAGGAGAAAATAAAATGTAATACTTATATTATTTGGGGAAATAAAAATAAGCATAGACTCCTTCTATATCTATTCTATGGTGGGGAAATAGATATATGGCATTCATAAAACATTACCCATGAGTCATAGAACCTTAATTTGGACAGAACTTTAGCGGTAATCTAGAACAACCCCTCGCCAAACGCAGAAATATCCTCCATAATCTCTCAGAGAATAAAATTTCAATAAACAGAGCAGCAACTAACTCATTACCCCGTAGGCAATGGATGTTATTTTCAAAATGCTACGGATGTTGAAAAAGTTATTTCCTTTAGGAGAAAATATGGCGACAAATATGACATCACTTCTCGTCAAGACAAGAACAAAATCTATTCAAGAACGACACACCACTGAGAGAATCCTAGAACATGGGGGTAAGGCTGATGCACCCCTCTGCACCTCAGACCAAGACAGTCTGCATTAGGAGTAAGAGAAGACCTCACACATTGTCCGCATCGCCCCTCCCCCAGGACAGCACAGAACCAAGTGGAAAAGTCTTCCCTCAGCCTCTGTTTCCTCAGGTGGGAAAAGAGGACCCGGGAGGGACAACCAGCACCCTCCAGCATTGTGGCTTACTTTGCGGGAGACCCTACTGTGATTTTGCACCACAGGGATTGCATGGGAACCTGTGGGGCTCAACAACTGGATATCAGTGAAGAAGATGGGGAGAAGGAATTTCGAAAAGCAGCACATGGATCTTGGCAGACGGAGTTCATAGCTGAGGTGTCCAAGTAGTAATTTCAACCTGCGACTTTGCTCATCTGCAGAGCTAAGCTGGAGGTGCACTCTGACCAGGGACCTTGGCAGGGTGCAGATCTGCCTGATTCAGAACCTCAGACAAGGAGTTTTGCCAGCCCGAGAGTTTGGTTTGCCCCTACCCAGGCAAGGTGCTGAGTCACAGCCCCACCCGCTGTGGAGAGTGCCTGCTGGCCCCGCCTGACCAGAGGGCTGGTTACAACTCCTGGAAGCTGTGCAGCCCAGCCCAGCGGTGCTCCCGAGCCAAGAGGTGGGCAGGCAGAGCTGATCAGCCCCGCAGCAGAGCCTGATCAGTCATGGAGGCTTCCTATGCTAAGCACAGGTGGGGGCATTCATTCCTAGCACAGGCTGAGGGAAGCTCCTGGCCCCTCCCAACTGGAGAGGTCCCTCCCCCCAGGCCCAGGTAAGGGGGCTGAGAATAGCCCTGCCCTCTGTGGAGAGAGTCTTCAGGCCCCATGTAACTAGAAGGCCTGAATTTTACAGATTTGAGAGCTGCTTCTCCCTCTGCACCGGGGCAGGGAATCTACTTCGTAGCCCCACTCACCACTGAATACAGCCTTCAGCCCCTCCAGCCCGGAGCCTGACCAGCGCCCACAGGAAGCGAAGTAGCCAAGTCCACAGCTCTGTGCACGTGGCCCTGGGGCACAGCCCATGGCTTCGCCCATCTCTAGAGCCCCACTGGTGGCCTCACCTCATCAGGGGATTCAGTACAACTCAGGCCTGATGTGGGCCCCCAAACAACAGGCCATACAGACCCTGCTAGGGCAGGGAAGCTAATCCATGGCCCCATGTGCTACTGAATACAGGACCCAGTCCTAACCGTTTGGTGAGCCTGACCAGAGGATTCAGACCGCAGAGCCCATCCTACAACCTTGCTTGGGCAGGGAACCAAGCCCACAGTCCTATCCAATCTAAAATGTGAGGGGGAGAAGAAGCAGAAGTATAAAGTATATGAATTCTATTGAGGTCAAATTGTTATCAGTTTAAAATAGAGTGTTGGAAGTTTAAGGTAATTTCTGTAAGCCTAATGGTAACCCCCAGGGAAAATCTTGTAGTAATGACAAAAAAGAATACAATACAGCAAATGCAAGCATCCTGATACCAGAAGACATCAAAACACACAAAAAGACAGTGGGATAAGAAATGAGGAAAATTATGGATCTACGAAACAACCAGAAAACAATGAACAATTCTTTAAAATTAAGAAAAAAATGATTTTCCCATCATCAACCTCCTAGCAATTTTTAATCGTTTGAATGGTAAGATGATTAATTTTTTGATGACGATCTTTTCAAGCTTTCTCAGCTACTGGGAATATAAATTGTTGGAAGTTGAACTGTAGCTGAATTGAAGTTTTTATTTATTCATTTATTTTTGTTTCGCGTGGCCTCTTGTAGGATTGAGCACTGCTCGTCCACACCATCCCTTCACCTCCCTGCCACGCGTGTGTGCGTCTGTGTCTGCAGGTGTCATGTGTTGTGAAGACCCGTCTCCTTCAGAGAACAACTCCCTGTAGGATTCCTAGTGTGCTGAGCATCGACTTGGACCAAGACTGTTGCTTCAAAGGAAGAGAAGCGGATACCTGCTGCCGCAGGGGCCAAATGCCTGTGTGGGAGCACTTCCCAGGATTTACAAATGGAAACAACAATGGGAAACCCAGTTTTCTGCAACTTTTCAAGAAACAGGAAAAGGTGCATACACTTTGACCCAGAAATTCCATTTAAACACTTCTATTCTGGGGCACCTGGGTGGCTCAGTTGGTGAAGCGTCTGCCTTTGGCTCAGGTCATGATCCAGGGGTCTTGGGATCGAGTCCCACATCGGGCTCCCTGCTTAGCGGGGAACCTGCTTCTCCTTCTGCCTGCCACTCCCCCTGCTTGTGCTCTCTCTCCTTTCTCTCTCTGACAAATAAATAAATAAAATCTTAAAAAAAAGAAAGATATCTACTCTGAGGAATTGATTGGACAAGTAGTAAATGATAGGTATATCCAAACATAAACTCTACCTTATTGAAAAGGATCAGAAATTTTCAAACAGCCTAGAATTTCAATAACAGATTAAATAGGGTGTGATATTTCTGTACTGAAGAATGTCATGTGGAATTTTTTATGTGGAAATGCATTTCTTGATATGGAAGAGGTTCACATATATAAAGTGGGGAGACAGTTTACAAAAAAGAACTTTGTGTGACTGTTTCACTGTTTATATGTATGTGTGGAGAAAAGTGTATGTGGATAGAAATAGGAATAGAGGACTACACAACACATTTTAACAACTGTAATAATGATTACCACTAGCAGAGTAATTATGGTCAAATATAGTGTCTCCCCCACCCATTCATGGGCTGCTTGGGCAGATTCTGTAAGCAAATGAGAAAAAAAATAAGTATTGGCTTGAACGTGGTGCCCAAGGCCATGTCATGGTGTCACTTTATCATGAAAGCTAAGCCCGCAATGCCCCTGAGCAGAGTCAGCATGAGCCACACTGAGAAAGCAGCCACCTTCCCATCATTAGAAACACTTCCTCAGATGGTATCTTTCACTGACATAAAGAAACCACTAACTGCTTCCAAAGGCTCAGTCTGTCTGAGGTTTGCAGAGATGAGACCAGCTCATGTCTTAGGGGAGAATCCACACAGAAGGTAGGTTCACTTCCAAAGTCTCCATGGGAGCCCTGATTTCCTTCATCTACCCCTCCTGAGAGAAGCCTTCAGCTTGCCTGTGATTTCACGTGTGTGTGTGTGTGTGCGTGTGTGCACACGTGCGTGCACCCGCACACACACACGTGCATCCATGCGTGTCTGTGTTGAGGGATGTGCTGTGGGGGTAGAGAGAATAAAGGCCGTGGGGTAGCCTTTCCCCTCTTCACAAGGCACGGAAACTCTCCTGCAGGCATGGGTAGCATCAAGTAAGAACACTGTCTTCAGCTGCTTAAGAATCCACTAACCCGCTTCTGACCCAGATGGTCTTGCCAATGGCAATATACTATAATGTCTTATCAGACTCCTTTAAAAACACTGTATATTTCTCCAAAAGAGCCAATTCAGAAACAGAAACATTTTTCTCATGTGCTAAAGATATCCATTCTGTTTTTCTGGGTTATACCTTTCCTCCCTTCTGGTGTATCCATCTATCTTGAAAATTCTCCTATTAGCATGAAGATGCAGTGAAAAGGTCAGGAACTTTCACAATAAGAAGACAAAAGTTAACATTCTAACCATCAGGTTCTGAAGAAATTTCACAACAGCTGCTCATCAAAAAAAACGAGGCTAAGTAAGAATTCAGGGCCAGAGTGCAGGTGAAATGATACTATGTCTCTAGCCCCCAGCAAATGAAAGTTACACAGTAAATGGCCCCTTTTCCAGTGACCTGGGTACCATTTCTGTAACTGCAAGGAAAGCAGGAGGTATCCAAAACTCCCCTGTAGATAGGTATTCAAATCTTTATGGGAATTGCACTGTCATCTCCAGGAGGCATGTAATAACTTACAGCACAGCAGAGAAAGACGAAAGCAGTGATTAATGAAGTGTCAGGTGCATGTTAAAATTCCTGTTGAACGTTAAAACAGCTAGCGACAGGATTTGTAAAAGAGGATGATTTAAAGAACTCACTGGCCATGGCACCACCATATTAAAACACTGTCCTTCTTGGAGAGTCAATCGGGAAGTGGCGTGGTCCAAGTGTGCAGGGACTTCATTATTGCCTTCAACCTCAGCCCTCTCCTTACAAAGTAAACAAACCCAAAGGATTCAGGTGTTGCTTTTGTATTTTTTATGCTCAGACTTATGTTGCTGTCTGACCTAAAAGACAATTTTATCTAACTAAGTTATAGATCATTAAGCTGAAAAAAAAAAGTTTGCCTGTTACTGCTGTTTTACCATCTTGCCCCATCTTGTCTCATTAGCGGGAACTGATTGAGCATGAAGGTGTTCTCTGGCTGTCAGTAGATAAAGTAGGTGCTCTTGGCTTTCATCTGTTCTGAATTCTCCTTGTCTCATTATCTTCCCAAGGTCAGATTCCCTGACACTGCGGCTGCTTGCTTAGCACTCCATCCTGGCAATTACTTGCCAGGCAACCTTAGCCAGAATGAGATTTCTTGTCTGTGGCATCAAGGCAGGCACAGGCACCAGAATCTCTGTGCCTGGCTCCCCGCCCACCTTCACTCCCAACCCCCTTCTCCAGTACTATGCTATCAAAGATCAGGGTGGCTCGTTCCGAGTTGCGTCCTGGCACTTCCAAGGTGCCGTCACCACTGTGCTATTCTCATTCAGCTGCCGTCCCAGGCAGATTATAGTGATGCCCAGTCTTATTTTATATTGGAACAAGTTGTTATGTCACAGACCTCACACTTTGGACTCCATCCTTAAGCCTCCTTGTTTTCTGCATCCGTGAAAGGCATAAACCACAAAGCTGTACAATTTTGGTTCTTAAATCCATCATCTTTTCCCCATCAGTAATTCCTGCAGGACGACCTGCTCCTTTGAGAGGCTGTCACAAGTAGCAGAGCAAAGAGAGAAGGTTCCAGGCTCAAGCCCTGGTAACATAGTTGCAACCAGAGCAGCTTGTGAAGGTGAATTTGGTCACAGTGGCTTTGTCTAAATTGAGTTCCATATTGCCTTGGGTGGGCGGTACCTTTAGGGTATTGTTGTGCTTCGTAAAGAATCTCCACGGAGAAAAGAAGGAAACAGATCTCTAACACAATTACTTTAAAAGTGGCTCTGGATAGCAGGCACATTTTCTTCGGAAAATTTGGAGAAGAGGCTTGCATTTGGATTGTATAAAGAACCACACACACCTGTTCAGTTGCATTTTGCTCTAAGAATCAGGTTTCTCCTCAGATGAGATGCAAATCCACTGGAAGTACCCGCATCCTTTTCCAGACTGAAAATACAGGGCACACATGCATCCCCATCTTTGTGGGGTCGGAGTGACCAAGTCATCCAAGAGACTTCCAGATAGCCCCGCGGCAGGGCAAGCTGGTGCAAGTCTTTGCAGGGCGAGCAATCTGCTAGCCGGGAAAAATCCAGCCATCTGCCCTCTTCCTAACACAACCCACTGACCCTTATTTCCCAGACTTAACGTGTGCAAACAGAATGGTTCTTGGCCCAAGAATGGATATAGAATCATTATACTTATTGCACTCTCCAAACAAAATTTTTGGGCCACTCTCCTGTCTCCTACAGTGGCATCTATTCTGTGCTCAGCACAAAAACAAACAAAACAAAGGAATCTGAAATATTTTTCTGCTTCTTGCCCAGAAATGATATATATCCCCAAATCTTCAGGCCAGAAGAAAAATTCTCAAGAACCCCCATCCAGTAAGTACACAAGGTCAGCACAGATAGTGAGTCAGTAGCTTGAGTATCTACCTAGCAGGGGTCGAAGTCACAGACTTGTGGTTTTCTAAAACTCCACAAGTTTATAAAGACTCAGTTTTATTTTCTGGCCAGTGTCTTTTGGGCCTTCGACATATGGACCTGTAAAAAATGAGCAGGTCTGTGTGACCCAATATGCAACAAGGTAATAATATAACTTTAGGACTGAACCCTAGGATAGCTATCCTCTTTCTCCAAATCCTTCCTCAGTTAATAGCCCAATATGCTTCCTACCTGACTCTTAAAATCTTCCTCCAAATTTTAAATGTTTCTCTATGCCATGTATCATAACACAAATATATAGTTTTAAAGATAAAAGATTGCTTTATGTGTTTGCAACAAAGCCTACTGGCTTGTAGAGGCTGAGCAAGTAACTTTTGGTTTGTTGAATTTGTGCAGTTCTTTTCTGCGTGGCTTCTATGGCCTTTGGCTTCTTAGGGAATTATACAGGGAGCTGTGCAGAGTATCAGACAAGCTTCCATGCCCCTGTATATAGAAGGGAGAGACTTCAGCTAACGGATGGAATCATTCATTGCATCACTAAGGTAACTAAGAAAAGGATACATCCCTCTGACCAGAACAAAAGCCAAATGGGTTGGTATTGAGTGGTTGAGAATCTAGAATCCTCCCTTTTTTGGCATTATCACAGAAGATGACTAAATGCTCAGGCACCTGGTTTTATCCACCAAGATATATGACAATAATTATAGGTAATATTTGATGAGTATTAATTGTATGCCAGGCCTATGCTAAGTACTTAAAAATGTTCAATCTTCCTAACAATCCAATGGAATAGATGATCTTATTCTTCTCATTAATCAAATTAAATAACTGAGGTTTTTTTAACTTGCAACATATCGTACAGTTCATAAGTGCTAAAGCCAAGTTTTAAGTTGATGCCTGGCGTAAGGGACACTAGCCAGGGAGTTACAGAATTCTATCAGTCCTGGCGCTAGAAGTTACTAAGGCAGGAACAGAAATCTTTTCAAGGCTCACTATTCTAAAATTCTTTACATCTCTTCACATTCTTTGTGCATTGATTTCCTTTTTTTTTTTTTTTTTCCTTTGAAAACTCTGTCTTAAACCAGGTAAGAGAAATCAAGGAAGGGATTAATAAAGATGTTCACAGGTGACCACATGAATGATGCTAATGAACCTCACCGAAGTTAAGACTGGACAGCTGGACAACACAAGAATTCATTTTATAGGCCTCATCTCCTTACACAGAGATTCTTTTTCTAAAAAAAACCTTGTCTGAGTTTTGTTTTCACAAAACATCAGTTTTGTGTTTGGGGTTTTTCATCTGTTCGTTTTTTGGGTTTTGGGTTGTCGCTGTTGTTTTACTGAACTGGGAATGAAAATACAAGGGAGGCATACTAGTCGCAGATTGCCTTCTGCGGTGGCTTCCACACTTTCTACTTGTCCTTTAAGGGATGAGGCCCCATCTCGTGATCTTGGAAACGAAGCCCAAAGAGAATCTATTACCATAAAACATCACCCAGCAGTCTTATCGTATCACTTGACAGTATCACTTTAGTTAACGTTGAGTTAGTGTTTCTATTACAAACCCAATTCACTGAAGGGGTGCGGGGAGAGGACAAGGAGGAGAGATGGGCTCATACGTCAACTCCGTAAAATGACATGAGGCTGAGAGCAGGTTGCCAACCAGGGTAGGACTTTTAAACCATGACATCTAAAGGAGAACGAATTTATTTGTGGTCCATACTTAACGCTAATCAAAATAGTGTCGCACACACATTGTCTAAACTGCACGGCACCAGCAAGCTGGCCCATCCTGCCGGTGAGTGCTAGGAGGCATATTTAACAACTGGAGGGGAAGTGAGATGGAGCAAGGCATAGGAGGAGAAGCTACAAACTCAGAAACAGAAGAACTAAATTCTAATTCTGTTTCTGGCATTTATCAACCACATCACGACAAGTCGGTGTACAATTTATGTAAGGAGACACTGGTACCCCCTTCTTCAAAATAAAGCCAATCATGCCTCTGAGGATGCCTGAACACGTCCCTGTAAGGAGCAAGTGAGGTCGGCCTGGGAGGGCACACCGCAGCTCGGGGCCGCAACACAAACGAGGACCGCTACCACCGCCCTCAAGGAGCGAGCACTATCCCAAATCATTTACGCTTGGCCTGGCATGCCAGTGGAAAACTCATTAAATACTCATTAAATATCTACATGGCTGTGCCCAGACCTCGCCACCCAGAATCCACTCTGAACCTCTCCTGGTCCCACTCAGCTTAGCAGCCGGAGAATTCACAGGCAGTGTTTGGTGAGAAGACCGCAGAATTCTCTGATTATTCCTTCAGAGATAACACTTCCAGGCTACAAGGGAACGTTAGGCTTTGTTTGAAATGTTAAAATAGGGGTGCCTGGGTGGCTCAGTCAGTTAAGCTTCTGACTTATGCTCAGGTCATGATCCCAGCATCCTGGGATCGAGCCCTGCATCAGGCTCCTTGCTCAGCAGGGAGCCTGCTTCTCCTTCTGCCTGCTATTCTCCCTGCTTGTGCTCATTCTCCCTAGTAAATAAATACAATCTTAAAATAGGTAAATAAATAAATAAAATGTTAATATGTACATATAAAATTGTATATATGAAATAAATATATACATAATCATGCACATATAAAATCCATATATTTATTATGTTATACATGTATTTTATACATACATTATTTTATATAGGGTATATTTATCTCATATATGTGGTTTTTACCTATGTGTTTATATGTTAACATTTATTTCATACATTTTATATAATTTTATACCATTTAAATATAAAATCATATATATAAATATGTGTAATATATATGTGTGTATATATAACTAGTGTATACTAGTTAATCAACAAGTTTGGCTTTTATGGGGAAAATGTTTTTATAAAAAATTCTGGCTACCCATTTATGATTTCATCATTTAGCAATTTTTGAGTATATAAAATGTGATAGGTGGCAGACAAAAAGAAATGCAGATACGTAGCCACAATAGAGAACAAAGCTCAAAAAATGTATTTTGTCCATGAGATCAGGAATTTTCATGAATGCCTAGCTTAAAAATCACTAACCATTATTTAACTGTTTGTGGAATAATTCTACCTTCAATTGCATGTTTTGTGTTATTTCCACAGGGTCCTATATTAACTTAAGGATATTGTAAAGATTGGTTCATGAAATATACAACAAAGGTTGCTATCAGTTGGAACTCTAGTCTGAGAGAGAGAACACTTGTGAATTTCAGAGGAAAAGTAGGGATGTGGCAGAGGCAGGAGAAATGTAAGGACAGAATGAATTATGACTAGGAACATGAGGAGCAAAGGCAGACAAATTATAATAGTATAAATGCTTATGTAGGGAAATAGTATTGATTGAGAAAAAGGACTCAGTTCTAGAAGGAGAAATCATCCTTATTGGCTGATGGCAGCAGAGGTGACAAAAAAGGAATGTGGGTATCCTCTGTTTGATATGCTCATAGTATTCTCTTATACGAAGTTTAGGTCAGTCATTCAATTGGAGAGGAAGGCAGAGTCCAGGGTCCTCAGTGAGGGAGACAGAACCTGTCCAGGTGCTCAAGGTGGAAGTGGGGGAAGGAGAGGGCGGTTTCAGGGACAGACATCCTAGCTCGGCTGCATCAACCCATGACCTTGGGCAGCTGAGCTAAAATCCTAAGCTCCAAGTCTCTTGACTATGAAATGGGACAATGATATCACCAATATCCTAATGTGTATGTGAGGATTAAACACCATAAAATAGGAAAATCTTACCAAAGTGCTTGGTGCTTTGTGTGGGGTCATGGGGACTGCTGTCATCATCTTGAGAGAAGCAGGAGGAGGCTGACCCTGGAGGTCAGAGGTCCTCAGGAAACGCACCCCCTGGGATAGTAAGGACACCAGGCATTGCAGGCGAGCCTGAGCCAGTGGGAGGTGCTTTCTGAACTCAACAGAAAGTGTTTTTGTGTCTTCAGTATCAAGAGTGTTGAGCGGCAGGATTAGGCTTTGCAATTAAGAATCGGGAAGACAGATCAGAGAGAAAATGAAAGGACCTGGGAATAGACAATTGAGTCCTTTTAATTTTCCTATTTGCTATAATTTGTGCTACCCTTGGGCTCAGCCCACTGCAGTCCTGAGTTTCAAAGACAGAATGTGTTCAGGGAAAAGAGCCCGGTTCTTTCAAAAGTTTCAGAACTTACTGCCTGGGGATCCGTAAGTCATTTGAACTCTGTAGACCTGAGCTTCTCATCCATAAAATGGGAACGTAATCATAAAAATAAGAAAATCAGATGCAGGGAAGATCAAGAGAGAAACCATATGTGAAGGTAGTACTTGGCCACCTTGAAGCTCTATAGAAATGCCATTTTTTTTAAATTGCCATTTTCTGGCACCCACACAGTTTTGTTATGAGGTCAGATCTCCTAGCTTATAATAAACAATAATCCTTCTCAAAAAGCTCACCCTGCAGCTTCACCAAGGTCAACTGAGATGCATTAAAACATTTGCAGTTCTATACTGCCCAGAGCATTCCCGGACCCTTTGTGGGGGCCAAAGAAGTGGAGGGAAGGAGGAGGAAGAATGGCCTACATTCTTCCCCTCTATCCTAAGGGGGTCCCTTGCTTCTGCAACTCCTCTAGAGCTGCAGGCCCTCTGCATTGTGGTGTGTGAGCAGCTCCTATGCAAAAACTGGGAGCATCTTCTTCCCCAAAGAGAAGGTGATATTCCCCATCAAGTGTGGCAGTGCTCCAGGAATCTGAGTGACAACAAGCTCTATATTGACTTGAAAGACTCCCAATATAGGAACCTAAGCCAGGGTCTCCCGAAGCCTGGCCCAGAAGCTTTGCCTATGACTCACCCTAAATCACACTCTTAGTTTTCCTTGCTGGTCATCAACCTAACACCTGCAACATATGCTTAGAATGTGGGCCCCGCACTCAGACTCCAGCTCTGCCACTTACTAAAAGCCAGTAGTTTTCCAGATCTATGAAGAATTTCAAAGAAAATCACTGTCGCAATTTTAAGGATTATCATCCATTCATAGCTTCCGGACATGTTGGGCACAGACGTAGATGTACATGTAGATACAAACGGAGATATGGTTTACACCCATAGGAACACAGCACTTGTCTTGACGCCACTGTCTTCCTCCCAACAATCGCCAAGAGCATCCTAATGTCCGGTTTCACTGAGTGTGGAGTTTTAACCTACAAATGAGGAAATTTGTTTCAATGTTTGAAGCGGACATCTGTAGACTTTCGATCAGTTATGGAAGATTATTCCCATCCTAAGGAATGAAGATGGGAATATTCCCTTTTTGGAAGTATGGGCAAAGCAAGAGAAATGGAAAGCTGGCTAAAAGAGAAATCCAGCCGATTAGGTGCGTCAATTGAGGAGAAAGAAAGAAATTAAAAGGAGAAAGTCTGATTGTAACACTTTAAAGAAAGAAAACAAAGTACCATCAAGATAAATGTTATTATCCTGCTAGCTAATTATTAGTCAAATACCAATAAACATGAAGGCATCTAAGAGTGTGTGTGTGTGTGTGTGTGTATGTAAGACACAGAGAGGGAGAGATTGAGAGAGAGGGAGAGAGGGATACTAGACCTACAGGATAGAAGTAGTTAGCTAAGAACACCTGGGTGGCTCAGTTGGTTAAGCGTCTGCCTTGAGCTCAGGTCATGATCCCGGGGTCCTGGGATCAAGCCCCGCATCAGTCTCCTTGCTCATCAGGAGACCTGCATCTCCCTTTATCTGCTGCTCCCCCTGCTTGTGTGCTGTCTCTCTCTCTGAGCAATAAATACATTAAATTTTTTAAAAAGTAATTAGCTATGGTAGATAAAATACACAGATACAAGTTCCCACAGTAACATACAATCACTCCCATAACTGTAAAATATCCTAACAGAGTGAAAACAATCTGTAAATTTATGAATACCAACACACTCAAAGCACACATATTTACCGTGTTTTAAAACTTTCACAATGGCGTTAAAGAATTTTAAATAATGATTGTATATAATTCGAAGTTTCTATTTTGAAACTAGGAAAATCCAGGCACATCTCCCCTGAAAGATGCACCATAATCAAGGTGGGGTCTGTGACAGAATTTGCTAGTGGTCCCCCAGTATCTGTTTCCCCTTCTTCCTGGTAAAATAATTATTGGCTGGGCAAATGGCTGTCCACAATAAAGACGTTTCCAAGCCCTCTTGGACTAAGATTTAAGTTCTGGCCAGTGTCGTGAGAGGGAAAATTCTGTTTGCTGCTTCTGAGCTGGCCCCTTGAAGGGAAAGCGTGTGCCTTCCACCTTCCTTTGTCATCTCCTGACGGCCAGAATGTAGAGGATGTGGTGTAGGCCATATTAGTCTACGTGAAAAGAACAATCCCCTAGGGATAGCAGAACAAGCTAGAAGACACTCGGCCCTCTGATGATTCAGCACATGAGCTCAAAATTACATACATGAGTCAAGAAAAAACATCTCTTTTTGTAAGCTACTCCTATTTTCAGTCTCTCTCATAGAAGCCAAACGTATTTTAAGATATCACCTTTCTTCTTCTCAAGAGGGCTAACACTATGCCACTGCATTTGCACTGATTAACATGCAGGGGGGAGGAATGTGCTGGGGTACAAACTACTCCATAACCTTATCCCAAATACAAACGTGAGGCATCCGAAGTGCCCCTGCGGCATCCACTGTTAGTGGCCCTTGGTCCACATGAGTTCACCTGCCTCAGACAACTCCCAGCACGTGGCCAGCTCGGGGCCTCAGGACTCACTTCTCCAGTGTTCTCTGCCTGAGGGTTCTCTCTGGTATTCCGGGAGCTCGCTGCCTCTCCCTCTGGGCAACCCGGAGAGGCAGAGGAAGTGACGTGGTTGGAGTAGCTCTCAATCCAAGAGTATGGAAATAGAGTGATAGACATCCAGTCTCCTCCACCTTCGCCGGAGAACTGAGGAGGATTCCCTCATGGCTTTTCAGAGATTCTTCAGACCCATTTAGACCCTGCTGTCCGGCAATAACCTGCTCATTAACACATTATTTCTTTCCTCCTTCCCGTGTCACTTTTCCCATCCCTTCCCTCGCACTTCCTGTGAACTCCTCCCAATGAATCTGTAGCCTTGCAGTATCGATTTTTGGCAGGCCTCCAAACCAAAAGATCCCTACTCTTGATTCTCTCACTTCCAAGATCTCTGAAATGTTTAGAAAAAAGAGTAATAATTCACCCACACGCATAAACACACACACACACACACACACACACACACACACACACACACGTGGAAAACAACGACATGAGTTTATCTCCAAATTGTTTATAAGAAAAGTTTCTTAACTTCTATGTCCCAGACACTACTGGATTTTCCCCAGTATGCAAGAATTTCAAACAGAACCTTGCTCATAATATTAAGAATTTTTCTGTTGTAGGAATTAAGCATCTCTAACACATCTGTAACGTAATGACCTATTTAAAGCAAAGGTTTGGGGGCCAAAAGAAATTTGGTCAGCCAACAAACCAAGTGAACGTACAATGCTTCCCAAGGGAATTCATATTCCATCCCATAGAGCTGTAATCACCCCATGATATTACTTGCCTTTCACTCCCCTTAAATACATCAGACCCTTCCATCAGGGATCAATACAGCCCTACCTCAAGGAGCCCCTTCCCCTGTTTGCCTAAACTTACTATTGAAATACTGTCTACAAAAATCCAATTCCTGGCTTTGGTTTTCCTATATGCAGAGGAACTTCTTGTATATACACTTGCAAGTTTATGCATTGCAGTAATAACATAGTTTACTGGTGGATAATAGCTTCTTGGTTCCTTTTACTGTTAGTAAAAACATAATTCTTATTAATAAGGAATTCAGCAAGTATAAAAATGAGGGAAGAATAGTTTAAAAGCTTTTCATTTCTAAAATGTTTTATTCATATTGCTTTATATTTTTATACACTTAATTTACTGATCTGACTCACCCTTCGTTTTAAGAACTATAAACTATTGGGAGCATAACTGTCACCTTAGAGAGACTGCATTATCTTTCACTTGTCGTCTTTCCAATTAGATAATAGATGTACAGAGACTAATCTTAATGCTACACTGTTCTCTGTGTACTAAACTTCATGATAACAAATCTTTTTGTTTTAAAATATAGGCCTTGAAAAAAACGTAGAAGCCAAAAAATTCAACCAAGCTAACTCCAGGAGGGCTTGCTGCTTCCAAATGCGGTTCTTGCCATGAAGTAATGGATTACTAGCTAGCGCATTTAATGCTTTCCTTTTAAAGAAAATCAGTCCCACAAACAGGACAATGAGTCTGTGCTAGTGTGACCCCTTCAAAAAAGAGATACATTTGGTCATCACGCTGCATAATGTGGGACAAAATGGCATAGGTCAATCCCATGAGATGCTCTCCTGCCATGTTTATTAAGCCTTCTGATTATCTTTGGTGTCTCGCTGTTTCCTGTTTTCTAGAACATATGTTTTTTCTTGCCAACTTCACACAGGGCGGTGCCATATAGAACCATGTATGGGGTGGAATTTACCAGCCTATGGATCAGATTAAGGTTGCCTTTATGTTAGTGCTGAAATTATCAAGACTTGGAGCTCTGTCTTTCCCGACAGGTGCTTAATCGAATTCAGGGGGTCTTGAGTTACTTTTGAGGGTACCCAGGTGTGTTGCCTCAACCTCATTTGTGTCCGCTGCTGCTGCAAGCATTTTCTGTAGGCACACAGCTCTGCCGTGCACACCTAACTTGGGCTCTCCACCTAGTTTCTTCAACTTTTGCCCCCGGCAGTGCCAGCTTCTCCCAGGGTCCCATGACTTGGTCTGAAGTAGTGACCTCTCCTCAGACCATCACCCCTGAGTCCTTGAGGAATGCTGCCAAGCCTAGAGTCTCACCTGGTGTCTCAATTGCTTCAGCATCTGACTCCCAGCACCCCCTCCAAGAAAACAGAAATCTCGCCAGGGGGAAAAGAAAAATATGCCCCTTGAATTTTTCAGGAAGAAACAAAACAATGTCTCTCATGAGACTCAAACACAGAAAAAATACAATTCTGTTCACCACACAAAAAAATGTTTAGGTTATTTATAGAAGCAATTTAGTCATTTAGAGTAACACCAACTCGCCCAGCTTTCCTAGTGGTAATTCCACTCTAAAATTGAAGAGTTAAATGATTCCCTTTGGGCACTAAGGTGGCTCAGTCAGTTAAGTGGCTGCCTTCAGCTCACGTTGTGATCCCAGGGTCCCTCATCAGGCTCCCTGCTCAGTGGGGACTCTGCTTCTCCCTCTCCCTCTGCCATTCCCCCAGCCTATGCACTGTTGCTTTCTCTCTCTCTGTCAAATAAGTAAATAAAATCTTCAAAAAAAAAAAATAATGGTTCCCTTTATGGGGCTCTCCCAAATCAAAGGAACAGGTTGCCCTAAATCCCACATTCTGCAACACAGAAGAAACAATTCTTGCAGTTTGAAATTGCTGACTTTGTTCTTAATCTGCTACCATCCCCATTTATATGTTAAAATTATGGAGGACAAGTTTCAGGAGCACTCAAGCATAATCACCATGCTCCATATCCTACCTCTCTGCAAAATCTCTACTCATCAGCCTAGAAATAGAAGTTCATTTCTGAGATACAAGCTGCAGGACCCACCACATCTCGTTTCATGGGTGCTGTTTATATGTAACTGAGCCTTTTCTTCAGAGACACTTGAAGATTATTGTTAAAATTGTGACTATCTGAAAGAAAATGTTAAATAAAAGAAGCAATATTGTGGCTACATATATGATCTCTAGAGCAATTACTGTTGTTGCCCTAGTAGTTTAGAATTTAAACTTCATATCCTTACACAATTAAAATTAAATATAAAATATATAAATATATTTAACATGAAAATATATAGATATGAAACAAATAAATCCTGGGGATGTAATATACAGCATGATGACTATAGTTGATAATACCGTGCTGTATACTTGAAAGTTGCTAAGACAGTAGATCTTAAAAGGTACATCATAAGAAAAAAAAAAATCTATAACTATGTATGATGATGGATGTTACCTAGATTTATTGTGGTGATAATTTTACAATATATACAAATATTGAGTCATTATGTTATACACCTGAAACTAATTTATGTGTCCACTATATCCCAATTAAAAATAATTTTTAAATTAAATAATAAAATATACTAATAGCTTACAAAAAGAATTTATCTCAATACCATAATCTTGATATGAACATTTGAGCATAGAAATGATGTATGCTCATAATGGGAATCTTGGATGTTAAAGAAAACGGAAGAGAATACAATACCAACCTACAGTTACACACTATTCACATTTTGGGACATTTTAATCCTTATCTACAAATTCTTTTGTATAGGTAAGATTTTATGTTTTCTAATTCCACAATCTGCTTTTCTTACCTCGAGTAGATGATAAGAATCAAGTGATGATTCAAATGTTTCTCAAGTGCTCTTTTTTAATGGCTCCATAATATGCCATCAATGGATAAACCATAGTTTATTTAAGCATTACCCTATTTTTACACATATAGAATATTTTGTTTTTAGCTATTATAGAAAATCTTGTAATGCATAGATTTGTGCATAAATCTTTACCAGTATTTGGACTTATTTCCTTAGAACATATTCTGTAAAGTGAAATTTGAAAACAGCATATTTTGATATAGATACATTGCCAAACCACATTTTAATAAATTGTAACAACTTATAAGCCCACAGTTACATGGGCGTTCATGTTACTACATCCTTATCAACTTGGAATACATCATTAAAAAGTCTCCCCACTTCCAGTCAAGATGGAGTGACAAATGACTGAATTTACATTCTGATCTAAAACAACTAAAATGGGGGTGCCGGGGTGGCTCAGTGGGTTAAAGCCTCTGCCTTTAGCTCAAGTCATGATCTCAGGGTCCTGGGATTGAGCCCTGCATCGGCTCTCTGCTCAGCAGGGAACCTGCTTCCCCACCTCCCCCCCGCCCGCCTGCCTCTGCCTACTTGTGATCTCTCTCTGTCAAATAAATAAATAAAATCTTAAAAAAAAATAAAATAAAACAACTAAAATGCCAGAAAAAATAGATGAAACAATGACATTCAGGACATGGAACATCAGGCAGCAAAGGAGGGATGGGAAACAAATGAGATGAGCACTCTGTTGCCCAGCTAGCTGTCTTGAGGAAGTGTCTGCAGCACAGAGAGAAGGAACCCAAGCAGAGCTCAGAGATCTCCCTGAGCTGATGAGAAGGAACCGAATGTCTGGGAAGCCAAGGAAGCCAGAGTTCCTGAGGCAGAGTACCAGAGAAGCAAGAACTACGTGGAAAGAAAGCTCTGGAGATCTGCATATGATCCCTTCAAGTCTCGAGCCGAGCACAAGTCACTGCCTACACGAGAGGAAAGCCCAGGAAAAGAGCCATGCAAAGGGAATAGAAGGAAAAGTGTTCAGACCAAAGTCAAGTCTGGAAATAGGGCTTATTTCTAACAGTTAGAATGGAAAACCTAATATTTGGGGAGTTACTTGTCAGAACACTAAGGAGAGTTTTGGATCAGTAGAAGGGGAAATTAACCCTGGACTAAATACAGTTCTAGTCCCACCCAACAAAGCTTAAAAGCAAGACCTGCAAGTTGCAAAGTAATCTAATCACACTCCAAAACAAAGTTCAATGATAACTGCAAGAATACAAAAATATCTAATACCTAATATGGTAAAATTCACAATGTCTATCATCCAATCAAAATTTTTTGACCATGAAAAGAAACAAAAATACACCTATAATGGGGAGAAAAACCAATAAATTAAAACTGACTCAGAAATGACACAAATGTTAGAAATAATAAACAAAGACGTTAAAAGAGTAGATATAGCTGCATTCCATGTGTTCAAGAAACTAGAGGAAATAATGAATATATTAAGAAAAGATGTAAAAGATACAACAAAAACTCAGGCTGAACTCCTAGAGATGAAAACTAAAATGCCCGGGATGAAAAATATACTGGATAGGATTTATTGAAGATAAAATATTGTGGAAGAAAGAGTTAGTGAGCTTAAAGACATAGCAAGTTCTCTTTTTTCTTTTTTTTTTCTTTCTAAATTATTTATTTATTTGAGAAAGAGATAAACACAGCAAGTGAGACAGCACGAGCAGGGGGAACTGCAGAGGGAGAGGGAGAAGAAGACTCCCCTCTGAGCAGGGAGCCCAATGCAGGGCTCAATCCCAGAAACTCAGGATCATGACCTGAGCTGAAGGCAGATCTTAACCCACTGAGCCACCCAGGTGCGCCACAAGTTCTTTTCAAAATAAAACTCAAGGAGAGGGCACCTGGGTGGCTCAGTTGGTTAAGCAACTGCCTTCAGCTCAGGTCATGATCCTGGAGTCACAGGATCAAGTCCCGCATCGGGCTCCCAGCTCCACGGGGAGACTGCTTCTCCCTCTGACCTTCTCACCTCTCATGCTCTCTCTCACTCTCTCTCTCCCAAATAAATAAAATAAAAAACAAAATAAAACTCAAAGAGAAAAAAAGAACAAATAAAAATGAGCATCAGCTAACTGTAGAATAACTTCAAGTAGTCAAATATACTTGCAACTGAACCCCTGAAGGAGACATGAGAAAGAGAAAGATTAAAAAAATGCTGGAGAAAAAAATGGCCAAAATTTTTCCAAATTGGAAGAAAACCGTAAACCCATAAATGTAAGAAACCCAACAAATTCCAAGCACAAACAACACAACAAACATGAAGGAAACTATGCCAAGGCACATAATAATCAAATCAACCTACAGACTTAATGTCAACTCTACCCACACCACAGCAGCATTTCTTGTAGAATGTGACAAGCTGAACTTAAAATGTGTATGGAAATGTAAATGATAGAATAATTAAAAACAGGGGCACCTGGGTGGCTCAGGGGGTTAAGGCCTCTGCCTTTGGCTCAGGTCATGGTCTCAGAGTCCTGGGATCGAGCCCCGCATCGGGCTCTCTGCTCAGTGGGGAGTCTGCTTTCCCCCCTCTCTGCCTGCCTCTCTGCCTACTTGTGATCTCTCTCTCTGTCAAATAAATAAATAAAATCTTTTAAAAAAAAAAAGAATAATTAAAAACAAAGTCTAAAAAACACAAAGTTTGAGAACATTTAGGACCTGATTTCAAATCTTACTATACAGTTGCATTAATCAAGACAGATTGGTATTGATGTAAAGACTGACATATACATTATTAGAATAGAATAAACATATCAGAAATAGACTCACATATACATGGTCAATTAGTTTTTGATAAAACTGCTGAAGTTATTAAATGGCAAAAGAATTGCTTTATTTTTTAAACCAGTGACATTGGAAAAATTGCATTATCTGTATTTTCAAAAAAGAAGAACTTTGAACTTTACCAATTTTATCTCACATCATAAACAAAAACTAATTCAAAGTGAATCAGAGACCTAAATTTAAAAGCTAAAGATATAAAACATCTGTAAGAAAACATAGGAGAAAATATTTTGAGACCTTGGGGTAAATCTTAGTGTTCAAAAAAACACTACCCTTAAAGGAAAAAATTGATGAATTTGACTTCATCAAAACTAAAGTCATCTGTTCTTTAAAGGTCATTGCAAAAAAAGTTTAAACAATCTACAGACAGAGGAAACTAATTAGAAACATATATGACAAAGGGGTACCTGGCTGGCTCAGTCAGTAGAACATGAGACTCTTGAACTCGGGGTTGTAAGTTTGAGTCCCACGTTGAGTGTAGAGATTACTTAAAAAAAATCTTTAAAAAAATAAAGAAAGAAAGAAACATATATGACACAGAATACATAAAGAATTCTTATGACTCAGTAATAATAAGAATTCGATTTTTATTTTTAATTTTTTTATTAAAGATTTTCATTTTTTTTAATTGAGAGAGAGTGAGAGAGGGAGCATGATTGGAGGAGAGAGAAGAGGAAGAAGGAGAAGCAGACTCCCTGCTGAGCAGGGAGCCCGAAGCAGGGCTCGATCCCAGGACCTTGGGATTATGACCTGAGCCGAAGGCAGATGCTTAACTGACTGAGCCACCCAGGCACCCTAAGAATCCAGTTTTTAAAGAGTGAGAGGATTCAAACAGACACTTCACAAAAGAGGTATAAAAATGGCCAATAAGCCCTTGAAAATCCTTAACTTTACTAGTCATCAGGAAAATAAAAATAGAAATCACAATGAGATACAATCTCATTCACATCTACTAGAATAGCTACAGTTAAAAAGACTAGGAACAGTCAGTTTTGGACAAGATGCAAAGCAATTAGATCTCTCACGTATGGCTTATAGGATTGTAAAATGATACAGTGATTTTGGAAAACTAGCAGTTTCCTATGAAGTTAGATGTAGGACTCCTACGACCCAACATTTCCACTCCTAGGTATTTACCCCAAAGAAATGAAAACATATGTAATAAGCAGTCTAACAACATTTTGATGTTTTACTATGATGTTTGCTGTCTTGACAGTTTTCAAGCCCCACCCTCTTCCCTCTCTCCCTTTTGCCCATATCTGGGCAATTGAATAACAAATCCTGGGCACCCCTTCCTTTGGCACTGGAGGGAAGGGTCAAAGCATGTAAACTCCAGGCCATAAGAGCACTCACCTTGGCTCCACCCTCAACCGCAGTAAAAAACTGAAGCCTTTAGTCTATTTCTCACTTGTGTTATCCTGGACCAGCTTGGGTGTTTGCCCTGCTCTCCAAAGAAAGTCCCATTTGGTGAGCGACAAATATTTTCTGCCTTTTTGCTGGGTATGTAGCATCATCAGTCTAAACATTTGAATCAACTTGCCCTGTAGGGTTGATCAAGTCCTCCACAAGATAATCCTCCCCACCCCCCAATTCAATGCATATTCTTTTTATTCATCCATCTGAGCAAACTTTTGCTAGTTTTAGAATCCCATTTTCCTTGGGACCTCACTTAATGTATATTACTAATAAAATTTCCATTTACACCTATGCATATTTGCGGTTTTGTACAAATAGTCATGAAAGGAGGCATCTTATTCACAAAATATCCTGATAGTCATGCATGCACACACAAATGCAAAGCGCCCCCTCATACAATTCCTATTGTGCCCCCAGTGGGCACTAATTTCTGTTCTTCATGCTTATCAGTTGGCTTACCTCTAATTACACGGGGGAGAAACAAGTCGGAGCTAGAATGTGGTAGAAGCAGCAATTTCAACAAGAATAGTGACCCTTCCACCTCATGCCAATACCATTCAATCTTCACCAGAAACTTGGGCCTTCAATAGTTGAAGAGAAAAGAAACTGGAAACTCAGTAAGGTTCTTTTCCCATGACCATCCGCCCTTTGTTAAGAAATAGAAGACAAAGATCTAGGACTTTAAGATACTAGGAGTATCTTTTGATGTGGCCTATGCCTTTTCCAGGACATCCGGTTCTTGACCTGTCCAGTGTGGAGAATCAACCGGTAGACTTCTCCGAAAACCTAAGAAAACGTAAGGAGAGATTACACTGCGAGAGTGTTGGGCCAATTTTAGTCATGCTAGTTACTAACAAGAGAAGGTGTGAAACCTTGAAATATGCAAGTGAATAAAAGTAATGTCTATTTGCATCAAACGTCTCCCTTTCCAGTGTTATTCCTCTGGAAGCAGCGCCATGTTCTTCTACAAGGACAAGTGGGAAACTTGTATGCAGTGTTGTCTATTTGTAAGCTCACGCACATTTGGAGTTTTCTTCTTGAGTAACAACTCTAGAAGGCCCTTACCAGAGCTTATAATACACACCAGTGAAGATCCCTGGCTCTGGATACAGCTGGCGAGAAGCTGAATAGTATTCATTTTAAATACAATAATAACTTTGTGGACTAGACAGTGTTCAAGCAACTGAAAACAACATATGGTCTTCAATAAAATGAAAGGTACACTAGGAAAGGCCAGCTCTGAAGAACATTTTTAAGAAGTGGGGAGAGAATTAAATGTAACATTTCCCTTCCTAATACCAAAAAAAAAAAAAAAACCCAGAAAATTTTATTTATTTTTTTTTATTTTTTTATTCCAAGAGTAGGGGAATATTTTAAGGGACATTAGAAGGTACAAGAACGTAACTCACCACAAGGGTGCTGTCACCAACTCCATCCGCCACCAGAAGTTCTGTGTCTCTGACATCTCTAGCTTGCCATAGGATCCATCTTAAAAACTTGAGAATTGGTGCTTTAAAAATCATGCTTCTCGTTTGTGTTGCACCCAATCCCAGACAGAGTTGTGGAAATCAGCACGTACCATTTGCCTGGACTTTGCTGCAAACCTCTCTCACTTTCTTCTGTCTGAGAATTCTATATAGTGTTTTTCAGTAGAAATCATTTACATTTAAGATGTAACACGGAGCTGTGAAATGTAGCCATGGAAACCGTGACAGTAGAGGAAAAAAAGGAGGTTTGGGAATTTAGTGAGTGTTTTTGATTTTTCAAATACAATAGTCCCCCTTAGCAAACTCGGTTGTACCATATGGTGAACTGTGTGTGGTAATTTTCGAAACTTGCAAATAGAATTCTGCAAAGCATGATCAACTAAGTCACGGCACTCCAAGGGAGCCCAAATTCCACTCCTGCTCACCGTCCCCAGGGATACTGGATGCCAACACTTTACATACTGCAAACAAACAAGCCACACCTCGCATTTCATTTTAGGAACCCTCAAAGAAAGATGCAGGGGATAGGCTGGAAGTTCATTAAGGCCAATTTGGAAAACAGAGCAATGGGTGATTTCAGAAGGCCACAGACCTCTTTCAAGACTCGCTGGTGAGCATCACTCTGGAACTCGAACCTGGCCTGACAGTCAGCCTTTACCCTCCCTCCATCACCCCCGATCCATGCTATTGCTAGTATTCTCTTCCAAAAACGAGCATTTTCTGTGTCTTTAAATGTGAGTCAGCTTTTTGTGTAAAGAAAATGATCCACAAATCTCAGTGGCACAACAAGGAGCGTGTATTATTTTCTCATGCAGCCCCAGGTGGGCTGAGGCAGTCCTGCTTTAGGCTGCAGGTCTCGGGGTCCAGGCAGCTCTGCTCTAAGCCTCTAACACGGCACCCAGGCTGGAGGGCCAGCTGCTTCTCCAGAGCACCTTCTATGGCAACAGCCAGGAGAGGAAGCCCAACCACGCAAACACATTTTAAGTCTCCTTGCATCACATCTGCTAATATCTCATTGGCCAAGTAAATTACAAGGTCAAGCCCAATGTCAAGGAGAAGGAGGATATGGTTTCCTATGGAGGGGGCATGAGGAAATGAATATTTACTTAACAATCAACCAGCTTAATCAACTAACCAACACAATCCACCCTTTGGTTCTCAAATAGTCTCTGTCTTTCCACAGGCAAAATATACTCATCCCATTATGCTCCTAAAATCACAGTATCAGAGTCGAAATCCAGTACCACATTTGGTCGGAACGAAGGGTCAAAATCCAAAACCTACCTATGGTCTGAACGCAACTCTTTGACCCACTGACCTGTGGACTAAAAACACAAGTTGTCTGTCCTCACACACGCAATATACAACGGTGAAACTTGGATAGGACATCCACAACAAACACTTCTATTTTTAAAAGTAATATATAGGAGCGCCTGGGTGGCTCAGAGGGTTAAAGCCTCTGCCTTCAGCTCAGGTCATGATCTCAGGGTACTGGGATCGAGCCCCACATCGGGCTCTCTGCTCCGCAGGGAGCCTGCTTCCCCTTCTCTCTCTGCCTGCCTCTCTGCCTACTTGTGATCTCTCTCTCTGTCAAATAAATAAATAAAATCTTTAAAAAATAAAAAAATAAAAGTAATATATAATAGTCGCTGGTCCATAGCAATTCTGGAACCCTGCAGGGCAAATATTGTCCAGTCTTCAAACTGGTTCGGACACTTAAATGAGTGCTTGCTAACTGCCCTTGCCCCAAAGAGGGGCTGAAATCAGATATCTACTGTCGTGCTACTAGTAGGAATAGGGGCAATAATGAGTAATGCCTGTGCACTCCCATAGGAGGGGAATGAGCCTTCCTGCACGAGAATTCTCAATGGAAACCTGTATCTGTACTATCCTGTGTGCTGCGAAAGTGCAATTTGCTTCATCCTCGGCTAATATGGAACCCATAAGTAACAGAATCATGGGTGTGGTCTTTGATAAGATGCTGGTTCGGCTTCCTGGTCAGGGCTCTCTGTCCACCGTTCTCCACAGACTCTGAGTTAGCTCTCCTAGAAGTCCTTCCTCTGCCATCATACTGCTTGAGTTATTCTAAAGAAGGCATTTGAAAATAAGATCTTCTTGGTGGCTGAGCAGTGTCGTGATTGGGGCGGGGGGGGGGGAGTGAGTTGGTTTGATTCGGTTTTATTTTAGCTCAATTCCTGACTAATTAAAGGTGGAAGCAAAGGGTCTTTTTGTATCTGTAACAGTCTCCATGTCTTTCAGTCTAGGCACTTCTGCCAGTAGAGGTCTCTCAAAAGTTTGGTTTATGTTCTATGTACTTAATTCAAGTTAAATCCAAGGGCCAAGAGCCACACTCCAAATCTTTCCAAGGCATGTCTCTGTCTAGACTGACTGAATTACAGGTACTTTGAATATATTAGCATTCTGTGAGACCTTAAATTTTCTAGAAGCCCTTTTGTCTAGGTCAGAGGATCTACCAAGCCACATTTTAATCATCCTTAGCAAAGGATGTTAGATCCAATATTGATTTGGTCTTTGTAATAATCAAATCTCTGTTTTATTTTAAAAAAACAAAAACAGGGGCGCCTGGGTGGCTTAGTGGGTTAAGCCTCTGCCTTCGGCTCAGGTCATGATCTCAGGGTCCTGGGACCGAGTCCCACATCCAGGTTCCCTGCTCAGTGGGGAGCCTGCTTCTCACTCTCCCTCTGCTTCTCCCCTGCTTGTTCTCATTCTCTCTGTCAAATAAATACATAAAAATCTTTAAAATAAATAAATAAATCAAAATCAAAACCAAAACAAAACCCATCTTTTACTTTCCAAACCCGAGATTTCTGGGCTCTCTAAATTTCTTCTAAACCCTCCTTGTAAGCTAACCAGTTTTTACTAAGCTTACCTTTGTCCTGTAGCACTTAATAAATTGTGATTAGTAATTACCCGCTCATGCTTTTGAAATCTGCTAACCAGATGCTACCAGTTTATTAGGTACATTTCCTATCTTCTGAATTACCGCAAGCAATAGTTTTATATCATATTTTATCACTGTATAACACAGATCACCATTTTTCCACCTCCTATAATAATTTCCTCATCACTTACTGTGTGGTCCCAAAGCCAAAGTCATGCCAAATATTGGAGATTTTGATATGGCAGGACCTCCTTTCCCTTACCAATTTGTAATCACCCAATTTTTGCTACAAGGATACTATATAACAACCCATCCCAGCCATTAATGTTTATTCCCATATTTATGTATTTTCATGCTGACTACTGTTCAACTGATTCAAGATGAGTTTAGAGTGGTGGCTCGATGTCAGGCTGTAACTTCACTGGGCTTTGTCCCACATGGCAACAGATCTATAGGAAGTGGCAGAACCTGGTGTTGGGAGACAAGGCCCCACGGATCACTCACATTTCTGGGTACCTTGTGCACAGAGGCACCGACTGCTTTTATTCTGCACTAGCCTTTCAAAGATAGATAGCACACAGCCTTCAAACACAGAAATAGGGTCTCCCTCCGGAATAAAAAGCAGACATGCTCACTGTCCTTTATAAAAGATTGGGGTTCCTTAAGCTCAGGCCACACGGGGCAACTCACTGTGAGTGCAGCTGTCAGCTGGCCCTCTTCATATCACTCCGGGGGAACTGGGGCTTGGGGAACCAACCCAAGAAAACGGGGATACCCTTGTTACTGTTAATGGTGTAATAAACTTCTTTGTCTCTGACATAGAAGTCTCATGTCTCCTGCCAGCATCCATGAAACTTTGGCAGAATAATTTGTTAGCTTGCAAATAAGGTAAACTGTCAGACCTTTTTATAGTTCCTGACCATGAGAAGCAAAGCAAGGCACATAGCCAAGCCCAACATCGACGGGGAGAGAAAGTATAATTCACCCATGGAGATGGGACAGAAGGGAAGGTAGGAAGTTAATACTTGCTGAATAACAACCCAATGTACCATATCTACCATTGTACCAAATATCATGTCTTCTTGTGTAGAAGACATGGATTTTATTGGAAAAATAATAATATACAAGTGCCTAATCTTAGTAGGATTGAGAAACAAGTAAAAAATAGCAATGACTCCAACCTCTGTCGTGTGTATCCTTTTCTATTTCTTATGGACACATAACTTCTCCTTCCCTATTTTAAAGATTTTCTTATTACTTCCCCCTTCTCCCATCAAAGTCTTTTCTTAGATCTTAACACCAGCTGGAGTTTTTAATACAGGCAGTATTTATGAAAGTCTTAAAACTAAAGAGAAAATCCTTTAATTGGCATTTTAGGTTCAGAGCTGAGTGTAAAGAAGCCACCGGGACCTCCAGGGGTTCTGGAAAACCAAACCAGAGAGGTAGTAAATGTCATTCCTCTTAACACATCTGCCACCATTTGGAGTCCGCTAGAGCTGCAGGTATTATTAAATTCAGCGCGGTGAAGAATGAGTTTAATTTAGTTTGGAGAGTATGCTGTGATCTTACTTGCTCGACCCGTGATTGTTAAGTCAACAGCTTTTGTAACAAATTAAGACTATTTCCTTGTACTCATATAACTATAAAGGATTCATAAAACACCAGAAGCAGACTCATCCCTCATGAATACTCTGTTGTGTGATAGGTCCTGGGTAAGGACTTCCTACCAGGTTGCAGTAATATAGGACACAAGGCTTGCAAACACACAACAGGTTAGCTTCTTGGGTGAAAGTTGGGGGACTCTTTCCAATTAAGAGAGAAGGCAATTGGAATGCCAAGAATTTAAGCATTTGAATAAAACAAGTTTCTTGCAAAATTAGGACTGTAATCAAAGTTTGTAGTCTCGTGTTTTATCATTCATATTTTCAAACTACCTACCAATCATATACATCCATAGGCAAGAAATGCTCAAAACAAAACACACAAATCAAACCCTCAGCTCTTGCACAATATTTATTTTTTTTTAAATGTGTGGAGTTGTTATCATAATCTCAATATTTGCCTTGCATCTTGTTCTCACTGAACAGTTATTATATGGAAAGCTGATGATTTTTTTTAAAGATTTTATTTATTTATTTGTGTGAGAGAGAGAGAGAAAGCACAGGAAGGGGGAGGGTCAGAGGGAGAAGCAGACTCCTCGCTGAGCAGGGAGCCTGAAATGGGACTTGATCCTGGGATTCCGGAATCATGACCTGAACTGAAGGCAGACGCTTAACAACCTGAGCCACCCAGGCACGCCGGAAAGCTGATAATTTTAAAAGGAAATGGGCTTTTCTAGACACTATGGACACCAAGATATACCCAATACCTACATACTGATATGTCTAAAATCAGTCCCCTGCTAACCTAAGACTCTCGGATACCAATAGCTTCTATTTATTAGAAGGCATCTTCCCAAACTGAACAAGAAAACTAGTCATCTGGTTTTGCACTCATCTTTATAAGTGCAATAAACAGAGTAAAGAATGATGAGAGCATGCTAGGTGGGCTGGGGGCCAGTGGCCTGCTGTGGCTGGAACAAAGTATCCTATAGCAGGAAATAAACGAAAAGGTTAAATAGGACCTAAGCTGCAGGATTCTTTCAGTGCTAGGCTGGCACGTTCAGACTTTGCCTCACAAACTGTTTTGAAGCAGAAAAATGATATGATCTACATTTCAGGGAGAATTCTTTGGAGTAGAGTCAGGAATGGCTTGAAAAGAAGACCAGAACAGTTAGAGAATAATCACTGAGCCCCTGAGAAGAGTTTACCAAGGACCCAAACAGGTGATCTAAGTGTAGAAGGGATATTACTGAGGTTATCCTGACTAAACTTAGTGAGTGATTTTATAATTCTGTAAATTTTTAATAAAATTATAAAAATACCTACAGGTGCTGAAGCATCAACAATGACCCTTTTATTTTTTTAATAAAATGTGAAAAATATGGAGAAAATATGAGTATCCATTCACCTACTCCCCAGCTTTAGAAATAAAATGCTACAAATATTAAAAAAAAAAAAAAACTTGCTACAGGCTCTTCCCAAAACCAAATTCTTTCCTCCTGTCAAGAGGGTAACTCTATCCTAAATTTAGTATTTATCCAATCCAATACTAAATTTAATATTCTTTTTTAAATTCCTTTTATCCCTTTCCTTGCCTACTGTCACCACTATCTTTGCTCAATGAAGCAGTAGTCACCTGCTAAATCACGACTTTATCTATATACTTGTAGTATGACTACATTCTAGAGGAATTTTCTTTTTTTTTTTTTAAGATTTTATTTATTTATTTGACAGAGAGAGAGAGATCACAAGTAGGCAGAGGGGCAGGCAGAGAGAGAGGGGGAAGCAGGCTCCACGCAGAGCAGAGAGCCCGATGCGGGGCTCGATCCCAGGACCCTGAGACCATGACCTGAGCTGAAGGCAGAGGCTTTAACCCACTGAGCCACCTAGGCACCCCCTAGAGGAATTTTCTAACTGACCTCCTTCCCTATACATTGGGTTCTCCCACTATGGTCATAGCAATCCCCTTCTCCACATGTGATAAAGCTACATACATTTTCCAATTTACTCCTCAAACATGTGTTACAAACCAATTATGTACCACCTACTCCACTAGGGACTGGAAATACAATAGACACTGTGATCGCTTAGTAGATTATCTGTTGAATAAGTGAATAATGGACTCTATTTCTGCCCTTAAAGGCATACAAAATAATGAAGGAGAAAGACACAACAACTATTTGATAAGTGATACTGGACAGAGAAATAAAGGACTATAGGAATACAAGCCCAGATACCCCATCAAGGGATTCCCCTCGTTTATCCCGTGGTGTATCAGAATCTTGTCACTTAATCTGATGACTTGGCACTTAAACGTTTGCAGACTACTCACATATTCTTTACAGCCTCTCTAATAAACATCAGGTCACTTTATTACTCCCACTGTTTCTGGAAAGTCTCCCAACTGGCCCTCAAGGATGTTAAATAAACTGCCCAAGAGTACAGAACCAGAAGAGGCAGAGGTATGCCTATCTAGAAGCTACCAATCCTTCAGGAAAATATTATGATAGTAAAAGTAAGTTTTGGTGTCATTAGCAACAAATTATTGGCAAAAATGTAGTAGTAGTAATAATAATAATAATAATAATAATAATAATAATAATAATAGAGTAGTGCCGGAATATGGGAAAGCCTGGGCGGAAAGAAGGGTGATCTTTGGTTTGAAGACGCCTTGTCAAAGGCAAGTGCCGGGACTTTATTGATAGCATTCTTCATTTCTTTAGCAGACTACTAAGAATAGGATTCACCTTCTGTATACTTGTCACACCTCGCTGTGGTTTCATTTTGCCTGAGGCAGCAGGCCTCGGTTGCTGTTTGTGTTAGTAACAGAAGAGTCATTTCCATGGTTCCCTTATGGTTTCTAGAGACAATTATATATATTTTTAAAGCTTGGCTGATTTTATTCATGGAATCCACCCAATAGTTGACTCATTACAAGTGGCATAAGTCCATATTTTGTAATGTATATCAACATCTCATAGTTATGAAGTATTACATGGTAGAGTAGAAAGGTCTTTTAAAAATGATATGCATCTACAACATTCCTGCTCAGAGCACTTCATCTGTAGGCTCCTGGTGCTGATGGGAACCAGGATAGCCTCATTGGCCCTTGTTGGCCACAGCATCACTGAGGTCCCCTGGGACAGCCCAGAGGCAGAGTGGCAAATGATGTCACCTTTGGTGCCAAGGCCAGTGGATGGGAGAGGCTGCAGAGAACACCACACTGATGGAGGGGAGGGACTTAGAGATTCTTAGGAAATATGGTCTATTCTTTAGTATTCTTTAGGACAGAAGGATAAACCCCCTTTATGTACCATCTTCCCCAAGAAATTTCCATGAAAGGCATAATATGTGAGCTGGATTTTGAAGGAAAAATAAGAATTCACCAGGTGGGAAAAGTGGCTGAGGGCTGAGCAGATGCAGAAACATTAAGGTACTGGAGTGTTCTCAGCCTGTATCAAGATGAGTCATGAGGTACAGATGCATTTTTAGGGGAGATCATGCCACTTACCAGTCCGCGTAGGGCTTTTCCTTAAATGTTATAATCAAGGTTACATTTTAAATTCTTAAAAAGACTATTTTTGGAAATGGCATTTTATTATATAGATAGGTTCCAATTTATTTAACTGTTTATTTATTGTTGGGCATTTAGGGTTTTTTCTAACCTTTTTATATTATAAATAAAGCTGCAAAGAATATCCGTGTATGGATTTCCATCTGATTTTCTGATACTTTATTTAGTATATATTCCCAGAAGTGAAAAAGTTCAGCAAAAGGGAATGGAAATATATGAATTTCTAGATGTATATTGACAAACTGTTTTCCAGAAAAATTCCATCATCTGACTTTCCATCCAGCGATGTAAGACAATGCTTATTTCACTAAACCATTCCTACTTTGGGGTGTTAATTTTATCAAGACTTGAGGTAAAATTGTGTCATTGTTTGAATTTGCAATTCTTTGAATAATATCATCCCAAAGTAAAATCATCCTTTGTTCATGGCGTAGAGTAACACCCTTCCTCTTTTGGAAAAGTCGCTCTGACAGGGAGAATATCAATTTCTATATTGCTCTATCTACATAATCTAGAGAGTAGAAGGAGTTCTGCTTAACATTCTGACCTGGTTTAACCGGATGGAGAAGGAGAGGATGGAGGAGGGCCTTTAATTTCAGAACTTCTGCCTAGTGTTAGAATAACTAAAGGTTGCTGCGTCTGTTGTTTAGTAAGTCCCTGAGCATGATTTGGAAGCAGAAGGATAAGAAAAGGAGAACTGACGTTGCCCTGAAAATAATGTAATGCTCCACATTGCCTTGTAGGGAAAATCTCTCTCTTGTTTTCTGGCAGGTATGATCTACCTTTGGGGTGTGTGTGTGTTTGTGTGTGTGTATGTGTGTGAGAGAGAGAGTGTGTGTGTTCTCTTCACAATTATATAAATCAAAATTCATATGGTTGCAGGTGACAGAAACTGAATTCAAAATAGCCGAAACAATAGTAAGTATTTGTTGGCATCAGTAACTGAATTTAGGGGATCCATGCAGGAATTAAAATGCTGAGCACAAGCCTTATTACTTACTCACTCCTGTTTAGGCTTTATTTTCCTCTGTGCTGGCTTTATTCTTAAACGGGCTATCTCTACATGCTGGCCCACCTGACCTTCACCAACTCAACATTATGGAATCTTAGTGTCCAGGATATCGAAAATACAGCGTACCTCTCCCCAATCATTTCAGCAAAAGTCAAAGAAGACTTTGATTGGCCCACCTGAGAATATTTACTCATTTTTGCACCAATCATCAAAGCCAGAAAGGATGTGATACTCTGCCTACATCTGGAGCTAGAGAATAGGGTCAGTCCCATCTGAACCATCTGGGCTATGAATAGAAGAAATATGGTCCCCCAAAATGTTGGAGCAGTGGTGTACTAGTCAGTGTTTAACAACTGGCTCTCTGAGGTAGGAAAAAAGCCCATCGGTAGCAATTCCTGATTTCCATGGTGTAAGCACTCCCACTATGACTAGTTACAAGCTACCAACAAGACATCTCTGAAGGAAAAGTGGGAAGAAGTGCACACAGTTGGCTTTTTCTCCCCTTAACTGGCCCACCAAAAAAATCTCAAGCAAAATTGCCAGATCCCATCTGAATTGTCCTGTCGAGTCCCTAACCTCACTCCACAAACACTTCCTATATTATATATACAAGTTATTATCAGTTAGACTGATAAATTTGACTTTGGAAAATGTCATCCCAGGAGGTACCCTGATATGGAGAGTCAGAACCAGAAGATAACTAAACTCTATGACAGTGAACAGAATTTTCCTAAACTGGGTGATGAGGATTCACAATAGGACCTGAAGAAGGGGAGAGTGTAAGGTGAGCTTCAAGACTAAGAGGTAACTGACCATGACGACTAATAAAGATGTTGAACTTTTCCCTCTAAAATTTTGGGAATAGTTGTTTTTAGTCTTTTGGTTTAAGGCTTTTTTCTACAGTGAAATATTTTTTATCTATTCCTGAACCCTGGGTACAACACCACCCATCCACAGTTGTCAATATTCCAAGGGAAGCATCAAATTGAAAGAGAAAAGTAGCCCCAGGGCTTTGGAGGGCAGCAGCAAAGTAAGAGGACATTTGAAGCAGAGCTGAGAGGAATGGAAAGTTGAAGCATTATGGAGACATTAATGAACCATGCAAGGACTAGGGAGCAGATAAGGCGAAACTCTCCTTTCCCCCCAAATACACTAAAGAAAAGATGTACCTTTAGAAAAGATGTATTTTCATTTCCTATGTGAATTCCTAGTCTATGTCCTTAGCTCATTTTTTTCCTGTTGTGCTCTTAGTATTTTTGCTTTGATTTATACTATAGTTCAGTTCCCTAGAAGTCTCTGAGATGAGGATTTGTACCAAAGTGACTCCTTAGGAAATGCTCCTAGGAAAAAGTAGTAGGAGAGTAGAGAAGTAGGACAGAAAGAGGAAGGTGGCTAAAGAATTCTGTGGCATCACACAAAGTCCCATGGAGGAAAACTTTGGCATAACCCGCAGGGAAGCTCTGGGGACAACAGAGGTTATACCTCTAAATTGCCCTGCTTAGGGGACAAGAGAAATTTTACTCTCCATCCTTGGTTAAAGACTATCTATCTCAGAGTAGGGGCAGGCCCAGGAGTAAGGGGGAGAGGTAGGTGGGCTAAGAGAAGTCTCCAAATAAGAGATGCAGGTACCAGTATTTAGAAGGGAAAGCATACCAGAAGCCCATGTGACAAAAATGGTAAAAAATCATAGGGGGTCTGAGTGAAACACGGACAGTATTTGCTATAAAAAACTCTGTGTGTATTTTATATATTAGTGATGTTAACGTGTCATAATTGTTAAAATATAGATAGATAGATAGATTCCCAAGATCACCATTGGATTTTTAATCCTGGTTTTATTTTCTGATGTACAGATATTTTCAGTGTTTATGTAGAAGAATTTTAATTATAATTTCTTTGCAAAGAAGGGACAATGCCAATCTTGCTTATCAGTATCTACCAAAAGGCTTAATGCATCTTAGGAGGTGAATTAATATTGGAATTATAATGTATATAGAGTTTTGTATATTCGGTATTTTTCAGTTTTGGAAACTTGTTAAAATCCTATCATTTTTCTCACATTTTAAACCACTGCTCATGAGAGTTCCATTTCTGTGTAGGATGTAGAAAGATACAAGAGACTATCACTCTACCTTAAACACGAGAAATATCTAGCTAATCCACGAAATCGTAAGTTTTCTCATGAAAATCAGTAGGCTGAGATCACAAGGTAGATTGCTGCTAAGAGAGGAGTATAAGCCAAAGCATCTGAAGAGCAGGAAGTACGTTTGAGCACAGGACCTTGCTCTGACAAGCTGTGCTACAATTAGTTAAGACTGATGCAGGACCCGGTGCCTGGGTGGCTCAGTCAATGAAGCGTCTGCCTTCAACTCAGGTCATAATCCGGGAGTCCTGGGATGGAGCCCGCATCAGGCTCCCTGCTCACCGGGGAGTCTGCTTCTCCCTCTGCCCCTCCCCCCGCTCATGCTCTCTTTCACTCTTTTGCTTGCATGCTCTCTCGCTCTCTCTAGAATAAGTAAGTAAATAAAATCTTAAAAAAAAATAAAAGATCAATGCAGGACCAAGATGCCCACAACAAGCCTCACACTGGGTTATAAGTAAAGCCAGTTTCTCAGTAAAGGAAGAGCAAAACCATGAAAAGAGAGCCCTTGTACGCTGCAGTCCTGTACCATCGGGAAAGAGAAGGGTAGGAATACTGAGAAAAAAAAAAAACCCACAGCCCCACTCCAAGCACAACAGAGCAGTATCCCACTGATGAAGGAAATGAAAGACTGTGCCCACTGAAGGCAGTGAGAGCAACCGCATACCTCAAATGCAACTCAAGTACAAACTAGATTGATTCAAATGCCCATACTAACAACTTGAGAAGAGAAGAGGCTTGCCCATTTCCAGGCAAGAATAGTAGTTAGCTTACTCTCTATTCTTCTACATGCAGTGTCCAGCATCCTATAGAAAATTATGACATACACATAAAATCAAGGGGAAAAATCAGGTAAGACAAACAAAAGAACCAAACACAGAGATGCCCCTGGGATTTTATCCACAAGGATTTTATATAACTACAATTATTGATATGTTCAAGGATCAAATGGAAAATATGAACAACATGGGTGAACACATGGGAAATTCAGCAAGGAAATGGAAACAATAATTAAAAGTCAAAAGGAAATGTTAGCAATAAAGATTATCCCACAATAGAACTTTGGCATACATACAAAAAAAAATGGATTAGAACTGAAAAGAGAATAAGACAAGTCTATTAATTATTATAATGAAAATTAGAGATTTCCAGACTTCCCTCTCAGTAATCAAAAAAATAGAACAAGCAGAAAATCAGTAAAGATATTGGACTTGAACATTACCAAACAAATTGATCTAATTGACATTTATAGAACACTCTACTCACCCCCAAACAGCACATCCTTTTCAAGGGCACATGAAACATTTCCTTAGACCATGTTCTCAGATAAAAACAGATCTCAATAATTTAAAAGGAATGAAATCACAAAAGATGTGTTATCTGACCACAATGGAATACCTCGAATTGGCTGAGGAGAAGCGTTAGGGCGCTGAGTGTCTCCTGAAGGTGCAAAATCAGTGTAGCTTCGGCTCCCTCTTCCAGGACGTGCAGAAGCCCTCCCAAGATGAGGGGCATAAAACCCTGGGTGCCATGGAAGATGCCATGGTTCAAGAGAAGAACCTGAACTCACGCCTTTTGGATCTGCATGCCCTGGATTCTGCCCCACAGACCGCCAGCTGGGAGACTTCCTGGAGATCCACTTCCTGGATGAAAAGGTGAAACTCATCAAGAAGATGGGCGACCACCTGACTAAGCTCCTCAAGATGGCCGGCCCCCAGGCTGGCCTGGATGAGTATCTCTTCGAAAAGCTTACTCTCTCAGGGGCGCCTGTGTGGCTCAGTGGGTTAAAGCCTCTGCCTTCGGCTCAGGTCATGATCTCAGGGTCCTGGGATCGAGCCCCACATCGGGCTCTCCGCTCAGCAGGGAACCTGCTTCCCCTTCTCTCTCTGTCTGCCTCTCTGCCCTCTTGTAATCTCTGTGTCAAATAAATGAATAAAATCTTAAAAAAAAAAAGAAAAAGAAAAGCTTACTCTCCCAGCGCCGAGGTTGCTCAGTCGTTAAGCAGCTGCCTTTGGCTCAGGTCATGATCCCAGGGTCCTGGGATCGGGCTCCCCGCTCAGCGGGAAACCTGCTTCTTCCTCTCCCACTTCCCTTGTTTGTGTTCCCTCTCTCGCTGTGTCTCCCTCTGTCAAATAAATTAAAAAATAAAAAAAAGACTCACCCTCCAGCATGACCAGGAGCCTCTGAAGGCCAGAGCATACCCCCGGAAATCCTGTCGGTGCCAGGGCTTGTGCCAGAGCCTCCCCCAGCAGCCATTGGGTTACTTTGTAACCACCCTGGAGCCCCCTCTTAAAGCCATGAACCAAATGGAAACTATAAAACTTTTTTGCAGAAATAAACAGACAAAAAACACAAAGCCAAACAACAGCAAAAAAACAAAGTTGAGATGAAAATCCATAATAAACAGATGCAAAAATCCTTAACAAAACATTAGCAAACTTAATTTAGTAATACATATAAAATATATAATATAAAATATATAATATATATTTTATATCTATATTTCTACCTCATAAGAGTTTTTTTGTATGTCTGAGCCCTTGAGCCATGCTACATTTATGTCAAAACCCTGTTTTTGTGTGCCCAAGACCTTGAACCACACTGTACCAATTTGTGAGTAGCTGAAGTCAGTCACCAGGTGTTGCATACTTACATTATTGACCGCCAGTAAAAGTCTAGGCACCGAGGCTCCAGTAAGTTTCCTTAGTTGGCAACATTTTGCACATGTCATGTATCATTTCTGGGAGAATTATGCATGTTCCCTGGAATATGCACCTGGAGGCTTGCACTTGCTATTCCCTGGACTTCACCCTATGTACCTTTTCCCTTAGCTAATTTTAGTGCACATTCTTTCACTGTAATAAACTATAACCATGAATAAAACAGCTTTTTGAGTACTATAAGTTCCTCTTGCAAAACACTGAGCCTGAGGGTGGTATCACTCCCCACCCACCCCTCAATGCAATGAAACAATATTACACACCAATTAGAATGGCTAAAATTAAAAAGATTGACATGTCAATTGACAATTGCCAATTTGGCAAGGATTGGAAGCATCTGGAACTTTCTAGATTGTGGGTGGGGATGCAAAATGACACAGCTACTTTGGAAATAATTTGGCAGTGTTTCGAAAAGCTAAATACACTTATCATATGATCCAGCAATCCTATTCCTAGATATATAACAAAGACATGAAACTATATGTTTCATGTATGTCAGTGTTTTTGTCAGCTTTATCCATAATTGCCAAAAATTTCAAATGTTCATTGCCTGGTAGATGGATAAATGAATTGTAGAACATCCGTAGAATGGAATGGAATGGAATAGAATAGAATAGAACAACAAAAAAGAACAAATCACCAATATATGCAATGACATGGGTGGATCTCAAACACATTACATTATGTGAAAGGAGCAAGACACAGAAAACTATATACTCATAGTGTCTGACTCAGTTTATGTGACATTTGGTAAAAAGCAAAACCACAGAGACAGAAATCAGATCAGTGGTCACAGGGGGCCGAAACTGGGAGAGAAGAGACTGCAAAGGGGAATGAAGAAAACTGGGGTAATTATTATATGACTGCATATATTTGCCAAAACCAAAAGCAACTTATGGGTCTAAAATTAATCTATGGGAAATATATCTGACAAAGTACGTTTTGTGATCAAAGAAATTAAACCATTATACATGAAAGCTAAGTATGTATTCAAATAAAATGTTCAAGGATTGAAACCCCTGCCTAAGTTCCATGTGCCTAGCATGGTGTACTTAATAAATGCTAATAACTTGAAAAGTCTCTCTTAAAGCATGCCTAATATTCCACCATAAAAATTTGTCTTGCTTAATTTAATCATTTCCCTGTTGGACATGTCAGTAGTTTCTAATAATTTACTATTATAAATGGTGACATAAGAACATACTTATATGGCTTTTTCCCATCTTAAATTATTTTTACGTAGCTTTTATTCTTTTCATTTTATTTTTCATGTTACAGAGATTACAGAATCCCTTAGATTTCTACTTTTTTTCTATTTTGCTAATTTCCTTGAGAAAACATGAACTCTTAAATTTCTCTGGGACTTATTAAGTTAAAATCCAATTTTTTTTCTCTTTCATTCCTTCTAACTTAGAAAGCCATCTTCATCCAGATACTTGAGTTAAGATCTTCTTGCTTCCTTCTACATATCTGTTTTGTGATCTAGAAGGACAGGATTCAAATTTACAATTACAATGTTACCACTGTTACACTATTGTGACATTTACATATTGCTTTGTAATGATCTATTTGTCTGACTTTCCCCAGACATGGTGAAATTCTCATGAGAAGAAACCATTGTCAATTCATCTTCTGTTGTTTCCATCTCTATAGTGTTTGGCGCATAGGAGGGACTTGAGAAGGGGTCTTGGGTAGATAAATGAATGGTAGGGGTCTGGACAGCTGGGCCCTATTACTACCCAGCCCCCAACTCCACTGCCACAGTGTAGACACAAGTCTATTCATTCCTCTTTTCTATACAAGATCAATCCCTGGTTTTAATTGTCTTGTGGTATAACCCTAAAATAATAAAGCAAATCTCACCAGAGAAGCCTTTGAGCTCTACACACTTCTTTCTTCTTTGCCTCTCACGACATTGGAGGGCTTCATTAAATTATCTGTAGTGAAGGAGTTTTCTTTGCTGTAGGATAGTATAGCTTGATAGTGTAGGTCATGCACTTCCTGGAAACAGAATTCTTGGGAGGAGCGGTGAGTTTTGCCATTTCCTGTTACTAGTAAGTTACTTATACTTACTAGTTTGGGAAAGTTAATGGGAAGAGTGCAACTTTGACGGGGTCATTTTGAAGACAGCTGAGACAAGGTCTGTTAAGACCCCAGCACAGCTCCAAGCACACAGGAAAGCCCAGTAAAGATGAGATCTCTTTCATTAGCTATATTCTCCACTACCCCGCCTTTACTATTAAAGTTCTCAGCAGGCTGTCTCACACTGGGTTGCACTTTCGGAAGGGGCTGACCCGTGGCGATGTGGAAATGTGTGTTGTCCTGCACACTGATCTTGCTGTCTGGGCAAAGACAACTCCCTTGTGTCTCTGGCCACGATCTGAATGAGGGGCTGCCCTGAATCCCCGTAAGTCCTACAATTCTGGGATTATCCATGATTGATGGAAGAGCCTTCACAGCAGGCTTTGCTCTTACGCTCTGTTGACACAAATGAACCATTATTTTTCATCTCAATTCTGTCATCAGGGTCCCTCCATCATCACTCGGTGCTTCTTTCTTCTTATGGAAGTGATGAAAGGTCTGAAAGCCCAGAGACCACCCTTGTTCTGGCTCCATTCATGCTGTGATTTCTCACCTATTCAAAACTGTTCTATTTGGGTGTCATTCCAGCAGCTGGCTTCCTCCTGCTCTTTCTATTTCTCTTGTTTGCTTTACAAATTAGAGAGAAAAATTCTTTCCTTGTTTTTTTTTTAAATTTTTTATTTATTTATTTTTAATCTCTGTCATGGGGCTGGGGGCTGAAAGGAAGCATGTTTTCAAATGTATCTTTCTGGATGCCCTGAAAACAGGAATTCTAAAAGAACTATAGAATTTGCTTTCAAGGTGAAATACACCTGGGGATGTACCTGCTAGGTTTCTAGGCTGTAAATAAATACTAAACTAGGAGCCATTTCACCAGGATTTTAACTACAAGCTCATTTGCTTCTGTGAAATACTAAGTGAGACTCATTTCTGAAATGACTGGTGAAGAGAGACTACAAACCCCGTATTCTAAGCAAATGGTATAGCCTCCCAAGGCCATCCACCATCTGCCAGCCAAGTGTCTAAATTGCTACAGCTCAAATCCCACTCCAGTAAACAACATTAACCAAAAGGTTCACTTTGCTGAATCAATTTCAACTCCTGAAAAGTGGTCCGCGCTGACATTCAGTGTGGCATAGGGGGAAAAAACATCATTTTAGAAAAAGGATGACCTGGGTTTGAGTACTTTGGAGGGAAAGGATGAGGATTAATAATAATGAAATCATAATAGATAACGCTTCTTGGGAATTTGCTCTTTCTGTGGGCTTAACGCTTTACCAATATCATCTTGTTGAATCAACTTACCCTCTGAGGTGATTACTAGCACTGCCCAGTTTTGCAGGTGACAAAAGTAAGACTTAGAGAACTTTGATGACTTACGGAAACTCACGCACATGGTAAAGAGCAGAACCAAGGGGAAAACCCTGTCCTGCCTAAAACCCAAAACTATCTTCTGAACCAGCTGTCCTCCAACTCAGGGCCAGACAATGGCACTAGAGTTACACGGGCATCCCCCGAGGAGCTTGGGAAAAACTGAAAGTGTTGGCTTCGCCCCAAGAGAAGTTGGCGCCAAGGGTCTCAGATGTGAGCCAAGGAATTCCAGTAGGACCACAGATTGATCTCTACTCTGTAATGACCCTAGAATTCGGAACTTGTTTCAGGAGGTTACAGAAACACCCTCTAGGTCGTGGCTACAGAAGAGAGAAAGACTGCTGGGTTTGGAGCTTTTACCGTTTGAGTAAGTTGCTTGGTTATGGTGTATGTCAACTCTATGTATCTGAGAGGGGTATCATAATACATACCCTGATATATTCTAGTATCTTCCAGAGTTGTAATGGAGATCAGAAAGGGGAATGTAGCAAGTAGAGAGTGCTATATACACACATATTATGCATTTATAACTATAGCATTATATTTCTTATTTGCTGGGTGGAGCAGACTTCAGTGATCTATCTAGAATAATTTAGATCCTTTTTTTGCTATTCTTTGCAAAGCTCACGCCCCATACCAACAACCTGCACCTGTGGCCCTTCTCGAGGCTGCCCTGGGACAATGGAGGCTGCTTTTTCCTCAGACGTTTATACACATGAAGGGATGCCCTTGTCCAAAGGCTGACAGTGTGTGGAGGTGAGAAAGGATAGCTCACTGGCTCAGGTCAGGACAACTGAGGCATAATCTACTCTGCAGAGCCTGTCTCTTTATAATTTAGCCCTAGATTGTACTTTTACATGGCTTTTTCCCCTTTCCTGTCCCATCTTGCTCACTTCCCCACTGATCCTTCCTTAATTGCACAGTAATTTTCCCTTAAAATCTGCTCCTGGGGAACCTAACCTCTAGATTTTTGCCCTAAAGTCTGAGAGCAGTGCCCTTCTGTCCAGGACCCACCAACATGGACACTCTCATCACTTCCCTTTGTCTTCCCCTTTGCCCAAGCTCAGTGTCACTCTCTAGTTGGAGGTTGTGAAGGGTTCTAGATTCTCACTCAACTGGCTCTTCAACCCTTTCATCCCTGCCTTTCAGCTGGTGAAAAGGCACTGGGAAATTGGGGGTGAAGGCAGGCAAGGAGTAGACATAAACAATTTGCTCGGCACCATGCCGCATCTCTTTCCTGAGGGGACAAATGGAATAGTTGCCCAGATGGGGAAGGGGAAGGGAAAAGAGGAGACATTGATGCGGGGGATCCTAATGAACATTTCCACTATGTTATTATATCCTACTGGTCAGTGTCACATTGACTTTTTAGTTTTTGTTTCTTGCTGGTTTGCTTTTTACTCATTGATTCTCACTGGCCAACATTTTGGGAAAGAAGATTCCCAAAAGCCACTTCTGTTCTCATCTCTTTTGTCTGCTGTTATTCTCTTCTGAGTGGCTAATGGGGCTAGAAATATGATTCCATGATAGTTGGTTCCTCTCTCAGACTCTCTTATCATGACTTGGACAGGATTGGTAGGGTGCGAGGGAAGTGAAATATGAAATTTCTAGATGAAAAATAAAATCTCTGAACACTGGAAAAATGAATCTTTTGATCAGCCAAATATTTTTCACAATATGGCCACTTCAGTTCGGCTTATTTGTCCAAGCCACGGTAGGGAAAAAACAAAAAACAAAAATCTGAACTCTTAGAGTTAGTACGTCCTTCTGCCTGAATATCTATAGGCCCAAAATAGCTGTCAAAGACTATTTTAGAGAAAGAATTGACACAGTGATCTTAAAATGAATGTTCCCAACTGCTTCAAGTTATATATTTAGAAGGAATGTGTTTGTGTTGTTTTGCTGTTTTAAGGAATCAAATCTGAATGGTTTAATCATCTTTCAAATATCAAATGATCTTTATTTTGACAAATGTCCTTCTTGGCCCAGGATTTCAAACCCAAGTACCTAGAGTGACAGAAGACAGTCACTTTTATGCCAGCAAAAGAAGTAACTCCGGGGCCTTGTACGACCCAGCCTCCTGCCTGAAGCTAGCTCTGTGAGGCTGACACAGCCGAACATTCCACCTCTCCACCAGTCCTGTCAGCTCCATGTTGACAAATAGTTGGATTGATTGTATTTTACTTCTGGCTAATAGATTTAAGTTTGTAATTAATGACTGAGACAGCTGGATTTAAAAAAAAATAACTGACTGAGATGACTTGAAAAAGAAGGCTGATATAGGAAAAGAGGATCAATTTCTAACCAGTTTGGGAAAAAGAGATAATTAAAAACTCTATAAATAATGCTAAGTGTGGGTCCGTGCTAATGAGTTACATCAAGCTTCTGGGAAGGAATAAACACAAAGCCCATGAAGAAGCAACCTCAATACTTTAAGGTCCACTGGATGGAAAAGACTGAATCCCATTTCAGAATTTCTTCAGAAAAACGTTAAATGGTGGTTGTAAACATATTACAGCAACTAGAAAAAATAAAACTATTATTACATAATGTCACACACATGAGGAAATTCATGTACATCATTTCATGCAATCGAAGATTGTATCTGTGAATATGTTAAGATTTACATGAAACCACCGGCAGTCCATTTAGATGTGATTTTTTCTTCTTCTCTTCTTCACAACTTTCTGTGATTTGGTTAAATTACTCATAAAAATGTGAAAATATAAATCCACTTAAAAATCCATCAGTTTTAAAATGAGCCCGTCGGCACACTTTACTGAGCTCTGACTCGAGCCTTTCAATGCTCACGCTGCAGTTGCCACTCCCCCTCTGTTCCCGGAAACTTGCAGAATGGAGTTCAGTAGCTTGAGGAAAATTCCGGAAATGACAGCAAAACTACCCTCAAACTCCTGCATCATCAATAACCATGGACAACCCTGATTTCATAATACAGAACAGTTGGACTCTTTAGCGGGGCCAAGTTTTAGTTGATACGTGCCCAAATTATTCTGCTTCTGGTTTCCATTTTAGGTAGGCCTCTAAAGTGATATGTGATAAGAGATATCTAATCAAAGTTTAACCAAAGCTAAAAGAATTCTTTTCAACACGTATAAAATGAATATGCCAAGCGATAAGGAGTTATTGTGCCATAGTTTATTTGGCAGCAATTTTTCTTCTTTAGTGGTGTATGAAATAATGGCAGAAAATTTTGCTACCAGTGCTCTTAGATGGAGTGAAACACAACCTTCCCAGTGGTGATGGACCGCAGGCATGTTTAGCAGATTTGGCATCTACCTTGGCAGCCATGCATTATTTTGGAGCTACTATCCCCTCCTATTTAGTGTTATCTCGTACCCATTATCTAGGGGAATAAATTAACCAAACTAACAGGTAATTATAAATGAATGGAGGTCTTAAAAACCGGAAAGCCAGAGATATGATATTGAGACTGAAGATGGTTGCAAATAATTTCAGGAAAAACAGGTATCAAGGACTTTTTATGCCTTCCAATCTTCTGGGAGAAATAACCAATTGTTAGGGATGGGAAGAATTCCAAGCTACAGAGAAATCCAGCTCTGGGGAACATGTCAGATGAAAACCCTACCATCATTCACTGTGGAAGTCTCTCTCCAGAGGAAAGGATTGTGCCTGGGGGAGAGCATATGCTGAAGGGGAAAGAGACGATGTCAGAAGAGGGAAAACAGGAAGAGAGTCAGAGGGCCCACTTTATAGGGGAATATAAAATCCCTGGAGTTGTTCCAGTCATTCATTTAACAAATATTATTGAGCACCACTATGTGCCAGGAACGGTGCTGTGATGAAGGAATGAAAAAATGAGGAACAGTCAGCCCCTACCCAACTAGTCTAGTTGGAGGAAAGACTATAAGTAATTATCCAACCATGTATTGAAGAGAAGATGTACAGAGAGTGATTGGAGTTCGGGGAGAATGAAGGGCCATTTGCAGTCAGTACCCAACATTTCTTCTCCTGGGTGGTGGCACACAGTTACATACAGAGTTTGTCCTCCAAAGTAGGGGATGACAGAGGGAGAGGGGGTACAAACATGTACAGGTGGGCAACTCTAGGGGCAGGGACTGTATTTTCACAATCTCTGTAGAAACAAGACCAGGGAAACAACGTCTGAGTGCAGTTGAGCCTTGAATAACACTCATTTGAACTGCACAGGTCCACTTCTGTTGGGGCTGTTTTTTCTATAAATACAGGATAGTACTGTCTATAAATACTAATGTATTTCTCTTCCTTATGATTTTCTTAACAATTCCTTCTCTCCAGCTTACTTTATTGTAACAATACAGTATATAATATATATAACAGATTCTGTATGTATTAATAGACTATGTTATTGGGAAGGCTTCTGGTCAACAGTAGGCTATTAGTAGTTAAGTGTTTGGAGAGCCAGAAGTTATACCTGGATTTTCTACTGTATGGGTTGGCACCCCCAACCGCTGTACTGATCAACTTCTTACCTTCACCCAGTAAATGGATTAATAAACCCATTTTGACCAGTGGTTGCCACTTACTGAACTAGAATAGAATTAGCATGTTTATGCTTTACCAAGATGTATATTCAGCCCATTAGACTCCTTATTTCAAGAAGAAGAAAATATTTAGTGCCAGTGCTCCCTAATGCATGAACATTTCAAAATCCAAATTTTATGGAAAGAGTAATAATGGAAATATCTCTTCTAAACGTTTATTAAGATGAATCACTTAATATAACAGAGTGTCCTAAGGTGAATCTGAACCTCGAGCTTTTTTTTTTTTTTTTTTACCCTCTATAGAAAGACATTAAAAAAACTGAATTGTGATTGGGCTATGCTATTTACATTTTATACATTCTTTTTTTTTTTTTAAAGATTTTATTTATTTACTTGACAGAGAGAGAAATCACAAGTAGGCAGAGAGGCAGGCAGAGGGAGAGGGAGAAGCAGGCTCCCTGATGAGCAGAGAGCCCGACTCGGGGCTCGATCCCAGGACCCTGAGATCATGACCTGAGCTGAAGGCAGAGGCCTTAACCCACTGAGCCACCCAGGTGCCCCTATATACCTTCTTTTTAAGGCCAAAGAACTGGTTTCAGAAACTTTTAAAGTCAGATGTTCATATGACCATCTCCTTGGTTTGATAGGGCCATTCTCTCCCTGGAGCAGAGAAAGGTTTCCCTGGAGAGAATAACATTTCTAATGTCAACTATCCTAGGAAATGATAAATTCTAGGGCAGAAAATGAAGGCTCTGGAGAGGGATAGGAGCTTAGAGGTTGCAAAGTTTTATCTGCGCCTGAGCTGTGTGGTGTGGAGACACCTGAAGCCTTTGGAGGAAGCGAGCAGGTCACTGAAGGCATGCTGGGACAAGGCAGGACAAACTCACCTGCACCTCTTGGGCACGGGTCCTGACCTGTTGCAGTTTTCTCTATGTTATATTTCTTTTATGTGGTCGCAAGAAGAGTTTTAAACCTCCTAACGTAACTTTCTTTTTACTAATATTTTTTCTTTCCTGCTTCCTTTCTGTGATGACATTTGTCGCTACAGGAAAGGGAAAAGCAACATGTACCAGATTCTGAATACGAGTCACCCCCAGATCCATGCGCTTGCTTGGTTTTCTGGCCTGTCAAGTCCTTGATAGGACTTATCCTCTTCCATAGGTCACGGAGCCAGGTGTCTCTGCGACTACAGACAATGCCTCTCCTTCTCCCTCCTGCGGCACTGAGGTGGGGGGCACACCAGGACTCATTTGGTACCCACGTCACCATGAAAGCTCCGTGGGGCAAAATAAAATAAAATAAAATAAAATAAAATAAAAAAGCGCCATGGGGTTAACTGTGACCTATAGAAGGTGGAAGTCAGTGGTCAAATATTTCTCCCTTCTTCTCCCCTAGACAGACTGTTGGGTATACAGTCCCTTCATTTATCCTTCCTAAAAATATCCTGGAAGACCAAGAAATGGACTTGCCTTGAAGGTCCACAACACATTCCCTTATATTTTCTCTCCTTCTCTCCTTTCTTTCCTTCTCTGCTTCACTTGCCTTTCCCTTACTTCTGCTTCTTTGGTATTGCATTGCCCAAATCCAACATCAGTCTGGCTTCATCATCTGCTTTCTAGGATGACTAGGTGGACACAGTAATTCCAAAGGTTCATCCCAGGAAGAAGGGGGAGATAAAGTAAGAGATCCAGCCAGATGAGAAGGAGAAGTGAGAGAGGAAACCATGTGATGATTAAAACATGGATTCTGGAACTGGATCCGGACTTCCTGGATTCAAACTCTGGCTCCACCCCTTACTGGCCATGTGACCTTGGCCAAGTTTTTCAGCTCTTTATGCACACTTTCCTAGTCTGTAGAACTAAAGTAATAATAAATAGAACCTGCCTCACAGGGTTAATGTGAAGACTAAATGAGTTAATAATAGGACATGCCAGATATGTTGTAAGATCTATAGTAGTATAGGCAGCCATCATCATCATCATCACCATCATCATTTTAAGGCCACCTGGTGCTGGGAGAATGAGGAAGAGAGAAAAGGAAAAAAGCAAGGTATATTAGAAAAGCAAGGTACCCCCAAAAGAGGGTAGCTACCAGCATTTTTAACTCTGACTCCCATTAAATGAGGGAATGGGGGGCTGGGGTTCGGGAGATGGTATAACCCCAGGATGAAGTGGGCCACATGAGTTTGAAGGAGATCTAAGATATCAGGGCCAGTGCTCCAGTTCCCTCAGACACAGCGGTAAGTTGAAAGCTACTCAATTTAGCTCCATGCACAACGTGCCTCCGGTGGGAGAGTACAGTATTGGGGGTGGGGGAAGTGAGACGCGGTGCCCTGGCCCTGCGTCACGCGCCCGTGTTACACCAGGAATCCAGAAGCACCAGCATTAGCAGGGATGGAGGGCAAGGAGGAAACGCACGAGCGGTGAAGTGAAGAATTCTGAGGGGATGGGGGCACCAGAAGATTCCTGGAGAGAAGAATGTCCAGGGGTACAGGACATTGATAGCTGAGCTCTAGCAGGAAAGACAATAGCCTTCATCTGGGGCTGTCAGCAAAAAGACCAGGACAGAACCAGACCTCAGCAGGCCCCAGCACCCAATACCTACTGGATCCCAGGAATGAGATTTCAAAGATGTCGGTCAATACTTGGAGAATAGCACACAGGCTAGAGCCACCAGCCCTCATCACCCCTCCCCTCCAAGAAAGTTAGCTATGATTTTCCCAGATCACAGAGAAACCAATTTGGGAAGGTAAAAGGGGAAAGAAGAGTATGTAAGAAAAAGGAATCACTCCTAAAGGGACTGGATCTTTGAATTGGTTAAATACTTACCAAGAGGTATATTGTAAACTAGAGGATAGTGAATTATATTTTTGTAGAAAATTTTAGCTTACCGCTCCACTCTCCTACTTGGTCAAAGAGTGGGAGAGTTCTGGTATCAGATAGCATCGATTATAAACCACAAAGGAAGTTACATTATTTTTGCACATCAGAAGACTTCTTGGAAATAAATGGGGGGTTAAAAAAAGGAAATTGCAGAACTCAGGTGTGTAGTGATTATTTCTGACAATAAAATTCTCTGGGGCTTGTAACATTGAATTTTCAGATCTTTATAATTTTAAAAATTCCCTGGGTGTTTATATGATCCCTTCTGGCCACTTCCACTTATTTTTTTCTGTTTTTCCTCCAGAAGAAGGATGAGGGTGATGGTAATGGGTAGCAGACACTTAATGCATCTGAAACCAGCAAAGTGGGGTGGGGAGGGAGTCAGCTGTGTTCATTCAAAATGGGTATTCTATTCCATTCTCATTGAAGTAAACAGCACATATTCCTTAAGGTCAAGCAAGTACAGAATCTCAAGCATGAATAATTAATAAGGATGTACAAGATGTCAGAACTCACATCCCCTGGATTTGCTAAGATACAGATAAATTGGAATCTGACAAAAACAAATTGTGTTTAATAACCCTTAAAGACGTGATCTCTGAAGCATCCCGCACTGTTCTGGTTGTCCCTTGTCCAACTTCTTCTATCTTAATTTATAGCTGACAAAGACTAGTAAGAAAAAAGTGTTTGAACTTAAGTAATAAAATCAGTTACAAAACCACTTACTTTATCACATATTTAATGTGCTCCCCTACCACTTTTATATATATATATATATATATATATATATATAACTTTCTAATCTCTCTGTTTAGAGTAGACACATAAAGTATCATTTAGTTTCAGCTGAGAAAGCATCTTCCAGAGCCAGCTCTGGGATCAGCATCATGGAATGAATCATCCTTGTGAACTTTCTTGATTAAGTGAAAGAGATGGGTGGTAGAAACTAGCTTCACTTACAGCACAAAAATAAAATGCCCCCATTATCTCAAAAGCAGAACTTTCCAAGACTGGACATAGTTCTACCCCAGGCAAAATTATGAAGCCAGGGAGAAATTCTATTGATACAAGATTTTTGTATTCCTCCACATTTTTATTTATCACTTCTCCTTGGGTGATCTTCAAACTTCTCCATTAGTACTTTGCAAATGTCATTCATTTGCCTTTCTCAGATGGTGCAAATATTTTCTTCCTTCCAGAAAATATGTGCCCAGTTAGAGATCAACTGTATATGCCTCACAACTAAAGGAAAGACAACATGAGTGTTCCAAGTTACTCCCAAAGGAATTTAATACAAATAACTCCCTCTCCCCTAAAAAAGAAAAGCATTCATTACCAAAATCCAAAGTAGCATTCAAGCTTAAGTGAGTTATTTTAAGTTTTTTCCAGCAATTCTATAATTCTACCCAGAGTTAAATTATGTCTACAGTGGTGTCTTTCCTGGTGCTATGTGTGACATACAATTTCAGAGCCTTGATGTAACACCCCCCCCATTAATATCCTGCTTTTCTATCTCAGGTAGCCAAAAATTATGGGACTAAAAGTGGGGGTAGGGAGCCCACACTATTAAGAGTGAAGAAGAAATATATTTTGCAAATTATTAACTATTTTTTATAAGCACTACATTAAAAAATAACACTTTCTATAAAGCCAGAACTTTTTTTTTTTTTAAGATTTTATTTATTTGACAGAGAGAGATCACAAGTAGGCAGAAAGGCAGAGAGAGAGGGGGAAGCAGGCTCCCTGCTGAGCAGAGAGCCCGATGCGGGGCTCGATCCCAGGACCCTGAGATCATGACCTGGGCTGAAGGCAGAGGCTTTAACCCACTGAGCCACCCAGGCGCCCCAAAGCCAGAACTTTTGATCACTGAGGAAATGATGTATTATTCACTAAATGATGTTGAAACACATTACCAGTCATTTGTATGACAAGTTACAGTAGTTCATATATTATACAGCACCCAAGTAAATTCCACATAGGTTACAGATTTAAATATAAAAATAAAACTATAAAATATTAGCAGAAAGTAGGAATGATGATTTGTATAATCATGGTGTAGAGAAGGCTCTATAAGGATTGTGCCAAAAGCAAAAACCATTTTTTTAAAAAGGATATTAAATTTGTTCATATAAAAATTAGAATTTATGTATATCAAAGATCCATTCTGAAAAAAAATTAAAGCAACATGAACAGTTCAAAAAAATATTTGCAACACATGATGAGAAAAGAATTGAGGTATTAAAAGTTTCTCACAAACTAGAAAAATGAAAACACCAGTAGAAAAAAATTACAAATGAGATGAAAAAGCCCTTCATAAAAGATGAAATTAGTCCCTAAGCAAATGAAAAAGTGTACAAAGCACTAGTAATTAAGGAAATGTATTAAAACAATAATGAGACGGTATTTTTCATCCATCAATTCCCAAAGATTTCTTAAAGCTAGAATTCAGGGGATTAGCAAGTGTTTAGAAAAATGGTCCTTCTGAGAAGCACGAATTAATATATATCTTTTGAAGTCATTCAAGCAGTATGTATGAAAAAACCACAAATTGTTCTTACCCCTTCTCCCAAGTTTCTCACTCCTGGAAATATTCCCTATGTGGTAAGCATAAATGGCAATTTAATTCAAAATTCTGAGACTCTCAAAGCAGATTGGCTCATTCGCCCCCTGCCATCTCCCACGTAGCCTATTTCTGTCAATAAATATAGATCTACATAATCGATTTTAATGGCTTCATAATATTACATTGTGGCAATGTATATTAACCTATGTATCCGTGTTCATGATGATAGACATTGAGTGCATTTCAAGATTTTGTTTTTGTTAAAAATGTTTCAGAAAGCATCTTACTAATTACATCTTTGTACATGTCTCCAACTATTCCCTTAGGATTAATTCCCATATGCAGAATTACAAAGTCAAAGTGTGCCCATTTAAAATATAAATTCATAGTTTTAAAAAGCTGTAGCAATTTATTCCCACCAGTAATTTACATACCCTTGCTTAAAAGAATGTTAAAAATCTTTTTGAATGATGTCTTTCTTATAGGTTAAAAAAAAAATATATATATATATATATATATCGCTTTAGTTGGTAATTCCTTTTTGACACATGGAACATAAATTTGCCTATTTTTCTATTTTAATTTTTTTCTATTTTTCACTCTTCCTGTCTATAAAAAAAGCCTTGTTATATTAAAAATATTAACTTTGCAAATGTGTTGCAAATAGTTTCTCCAAATATAGCTGTTTTTGACCTTTGTTTATGTTAATTTTTTCATTACAAAAAATTTTAATTTCTACATGGTTATACCTTTAAACTTCTCCTTTATAGTTTCTATACTTAGTGTCATTTTCATAAAGTCCTTCCCATCTGGCACAAGTAATAGAAATATTCACTACATTTACTTTTTAAAAATGTTTCATTTATGAAAAATTTCTAACAGATATAAAAACGGAAAGAATAACACATAGACCCATTATAAAGTCAACAATTATCAAGCCTTTGCAATGCCTGCTGTATTCACCCTTATTTCTGTTTTACCAGGTGTTTTTGGTTTTTGGGGGGGATTTTGCCACAGATTTCTGGTATCCCATCACTTCTGTATCATTCACTATATATTTCTAAAAGCAATTTTGTTACAAATCCACACTAACATGTCACATCTAATCAAATTAACAATGATTCCTTGGGATGGTACATTTCGATCATTATTAAATTTCCCCAATTAACCTAAAAGTATCTTTTTATAGCTGGTTGGTTTTAACTGTGTCTAAATAAGGCCCAACACTACTTTGGCTTTCTCATCTTTTAAACTTTAGCCTTTAATCTTTAACCTAAAGAGTTTTCCCTTATTTTTTTCTTTTTCTTGCTGAAAAGAGTCGAAGCCACTAAATTGTGGCAGACTTCAGGTCGATTGCCCTAAACAATGTTTCTGCTCTTCAGTAGTTGTCTACTTTCTTGTGGTGTTATTTAACCTATTCTTTTATTCTTATAATTCCTATAAATAGAAGCTAGCTCTAGAGATTTCATTAGACTTGAGTTTCGCTTTTTTTTTTTTAACAAGAAAACTTAATTGGTGGTTACTTTAAGCTTCATACAACATCATATCATAAGTCAAACAACATCTAATTGTCCCACTGATGTTAAGTTTGATCAATGGATTTTGTCTTCTCAACAACTAGAGCCCTGAATTCTGTTCTTGTAAATTGATCACAAACCTATGAGTTTTTGTATATTCAATGTGTGCCGGTCATTTGCACTTAACAAATTGCCCAAGTTTTTGCCAGTGGGAGCCCATTTACATTGGTTCTGTGTCCTTTGACATAAAATTAATAGCTTTTTTAAAAAAACTTAATTTTAGAATAGTTTTACATTTATAGAAAAATTGCAAAGATAGTATAAAGAACCCTCATATACCTCAACCCATTTTTCCCTATTATTAACATCTTACAATAGTATGGTAAATTCATCACAATTAATGAGTCAATACTGATACAGTGTTACTATCTAAAGTTCATACTTTACTCAGATTTCCTTAGTTTTTACCAAATGCTCTATGTCTGTTGTAGGATCCCATCCAGAATACCATATTACATTTAGTTGTCATGTCTCCTTAAACTCCTTGTGGTAGATTCTCAGACTTGCCTTGACTATTAACAGTTTTAATATCTGAAGTCATCGTGTATATTTCCAGTCCCAGTGCTTTGTTTTCCTAAAGGTGAAAAATATTTAAAGATCATAAACTGTGGAGTGGGTATGCTCAGTACTATCACATTGTCACTGCCCTTAGGTTTTTTTCAGTAAATACAACTAGAAAATACATTATTTTTGGCAAAAAATGAATTCATATGGATATTTCCAAAGGAAAGTAAAATTATAGGATTTTCACTTAAATTATATTATTTTATACTTTTATCTCTTTTCTCTTACACTGAAAATCTTGTCTCCTATAGTCATGGTTACTTATTAGTATTATTTTACAATGTATAAAAATAGTTTCAAAATAATAATACCAATAACATAACTGATAATTAGATTACTAAATATAGTTTAAGATCTCTTTTTTTAAGATTTTATTTATTTGACAGAGAGAGAGAGAGACTGCACAAAAGGGAGGAGCAGCAGGCAGATGGAGAGGGAGAAGCAGCCTCCCCGCTGAGGAGGGGAGGGAGCCCGATGTGGGGGAGCCCGATGTGGGGCTTGATCCCAGGACCTTGGGATCATTACCTGAGCTGAAAGCAGATGCTTAACTGACTGAGCCACCCAGGCGCTCCTAGTTTAAGACTTCATGAGAGGGGCTGCCTGAGTGGGTCAGTCGGATGAGGGGTTGACTCTAAAATTTGGCTCAGATCATGATCTCGGGGTCGTGGGATTTAGGCCTGCATTGGGCTTCGCAATCAGAGCAGAGTCTGCTTGATATTCTCTCTCTCCCTCTGCCCCTCCCCCAACGTGTGCTCTCTCCCTCTCTCTCCATCTAGAATAAATAAATAAATCTTTAAAAAGAGATTTCTTTCCTCTTTGAAGATCTATAATCAAAATAGTTTATCCTAAACTCTTTTGAAATAATACTTCTCTCTCTGCAGTAGATGTAGTTAGGTACATAAATTTCATTTTGCTCCCTATTTTCACAGATTGCTGGTTTTATATATAAGTTTATTTTTTATTATGCCAAACATTTGTTTCCAAAGCTATTTACAAAATGTATTTTCTTAAAGATTTTATTTATTTATTTGACAGAGAGAAAGAGATTACAAGTAGGCAGAGAGGCAGGTAGAGGGAGAGGGGGAAGCAGGCTCCCTGCTGAGCAGAGAGCCCAATGCGGGGCTCGATCCCAGGACCCTGAGATCATGACCTGAGCCGAAGGCAGAGGCTTAAATCACTGAGCCATGCAGGCACCCTACAAAATGTATTTTTAATTATTTACAAATATTTATAGTTAAAATATATTTAAATATATAGAATGCAGGATATTTTCTGTATTTCCTTAGAGATAAAATAAAGGATGTTACTCCAAAGTAACAAAGTACTCATGTCCCTTCCTGCTCCCTTTACTCTATTCCTTTCTTCCTCTCATAGGAAACCATTTCAAATTAATTTTGTTTATTATTCTAGGTGTTCCTTTTAGCCAATATAAACAATGTATATCTGTGTGTGTATTTGTGTGTGTGTACATATATGTGTATATATATATATTTACATATATGTGTATATATATATTTACATATATACATACATATTTGTGTAATATATATACATATATGTGTGTGTATATATATATATATACACAAAAATATGTGTGTGTGCGCATGTGTGTGTGTATATATATAGCAGGATAACATATTATTGCAGGCTAATATAAATATATATTGCAGGATAATATAAATGTCTATGGTAATGAGAAGAATGAAGAACTTTAGTGTGCAATAAAAGAGATAAAAGCTCAAAATAAACTCTACATCTGAAACTAATGATGTACTATATATTAACTAATTGAATTTAAATAGAAAGGAAGAAAGAAGAAATAAGAAAGAAACTGAGCAAATGCATAGCCAAGGACTCAGCAGTTCCACTCCCAGGTACATATGTAAAAGGTATATGGAAAATATATGGAAAACAGAAAGTCAGGTACATGAGTGTGTGTATTCTCAAGCATTTATAACAGGGAAAACTGAATGAATAAAACACTATTTATCAATTGTGTTTATAGATTTGGATTATTCCCAGTTTATATATACATAGACTAATGAATATACTTTTCTATATGTATTGAATAAAAATAAAATACATGCAGAAGTAAAATTTTTAAAAAGCTCAAAATAAAATAAAGTTTTAATTAAGTATTTGTAAAATAAATTTTGTAACGTTATATTTGCACTGGAGCTCAGAGGAAGAGGGTGGAAGAATAGGGGACCCAAGTTTCATCTGGTCCCTTGAATTCAGCTACGTATCTATCAAATCGTTCTGAACACCTGCAAATTCAACCTGAGATCTAAGAAAAGAATTGCTGCAACTCTACAAATAGAAAAGTGGCTACTTTTTGCAAGGTAGGATGTGTGGAGACATGACTCTCAGGAGATACACTGGAAGATAAACTGTGGGAGGTGGGGGGAGGTGCTCTGTAAGCCAGTTACTAGAAAGTGATATAGCAGCAGAGAGCAAAATCAGAACTTTTAGAAGTCTACTCTTGTGGGGGATGTCCCTGACTGAAAGGTGCTCAGCCAGTGAAATGGGGCAGAATCCTAGGTGGGACAGTATGGTCTCAGGATCCCCGGAGTCACACAAAGATTGGGGGTGCTTAAGTGCAGCAGAGTTCACAAGCTTTGGAGCAGGGAAGCAGGATACAATTAGTGAGCTCTGGAGTGGCCTCCCAGCTAGATGTTGCCATAAACTGCCAATGGCAGCACCATCAGGAGACTGCTCCCCAAGCTGGGGCCCAGCTAACAACAACCCCTGGGAGATCTAGCTCCTTCCCCCGGGAGGAGCCCTGTGGGTAAGCACATGATTGGCAAAGGCTCCCTGAACAGGGGCCCAGCCAGTGGTGGGGCCGTGGTGAGACACCCCCGCTCCCCTGGGAGGATTGGTGCCGATGCCCATGGCAGGAATCTGGAGACTTTGGCACACAGGAAAGGATTTGACTGCCTTTCCCTGAGGGTGCACTGAAGAGTGGGGGCCACAATCTTTCAGCTCCAGGGCTGGAGTTCAAGGCACCACCATTTTTTACTTTTTTTTTCACCCTCTAAAGCAGCCCAAAAAGTCTTCGGGGAACAAAAGCCACATAGAGCAACCCAAAGCAGCTTACACTGAGCCCCAGCCTCTGGGAAGGGGTAGTGCAACTTCACCCAGGCAAAGACACCTGAGAACCAGGGCAACAGGCCCCTCCCTTAGAAGACCAGCAGGATTCTCAGCTGAATACCAAGTTGATAGATCACTCAAAACCAAAAAATTCTTGCACTAGGAGAAAATAGTACATAGAATTAGAGTTTTTTTTCACATGAGTCTTTTCTCATTCAGTTTAAAATTTTCCTTTTCTTTTTTCCTTTTCAACAAGTTTTTTATTTTATCGACTCTTTGTTTTTAAGTCTTTTTTAATTTTCATTTTTACTTTTATGTTTTATGGATAAATTCTTCCCTTTTGGCTACCTTTCACTTTATTCAATTTTATTTTTGTATATCTATAAGTTTTGCTTTCTTACGGTTTGGGGATTTAATGTCTTCTAACAAACAGACCAAAATACACCCACAACCAAATGGATCATCCTGGTTTGTCCATCTGTGAGATTATATTCTCCTTTTCCCCTTCTTTTATCCTTTCTCTTTTCTTTTTTGGTTTTTGACCTCTTTGGATTTGTCTAGTGTGTGTTTTGCTTAGATTGTGGTCGATATTTTTTATTTTGTTCTCTTGTTCATCCATTCTTCTCTGGGCAAAATGACTAGAAGGAGGACTCCACAACAAAAGAAAGAGCCAGCTGGAATACTTTCTGCAACAGATCTAATTGATATGGATATGAGTAAAATGTCAGAGTTGGAATTCAGGATAATGATTATAAAATTACTAGCTGGGTTTGAAAAAGCATAAAAGACACTAAAGAATCTCTTAGTGCAGAAATAAAATCTAATCAGGCTGAAATTAAAAATGCTTTAACTGAGATGCAGTCTAAAATAGATACTCTAACAGCTTGGGTAAGTGAGGCAGAAAAGAGAGCCAGTGATATAGAAGACAGGATGATGGAAAGGAAGGAAGTTGAGGAAAAGAGAGAAAAACAACTAATGGACCAGGAGGGTTCAAGAAATCAGCAACACCATAAAGTGAAACAATATTAGAATTATTGGGGTCCCAGAGGAAGAAGAGAGAGAGAGAGGGACAGAAGGTATATTTAAGAAAATCATAGCCGAAAACTTCCCTAATCTGAGGAAGGAAATGAGAGGTAGAGAGAACATACCCCAAAATCAAGAAAAATAGATCAACACCACGTCATATAATAGTCAACCTTGGAAATTTCAGAAATAAAGAGAAAATCCTGAAAGCAGCTTGAGGCAAGAGCTCCTTAACCTACAGTGGTAGAAACACTAGAATGGCAACAGACCTATCCACAGAGACCTGGCAGGCCAAAAGGAGCTGACATGTCATATTCAGGGTGCTAAATGAGAAAAACATGAGGCCAAGAAAACTTCATTCAGCAAGGCTGTCATTCAGAATGGAAGGAGAGATAAAGTGCTTCCAGGACAAAGAGAAACTGAAAGAATTTGTGATCACTAAACTAGCCCTGCAAGAAATATTAAAAGGGATCTTGTAAGTGAAGAGAGAGCCCAAAAGTAACACAGACCATAAAGAAACAGAGCAATCTATGGAAACAGGGATTTTGCAGGTAATACAATGTTGCTAAATTCATATCTGTTAATAGTTACTTTGAATGTAAATGGGCTAAAGGCTCTAATCAAAAGACACAGTATCATATTGGATAAAAAAGCAAGACTCATCCATATGCTGTCTGCAAGACACTCATTTTAGACCTAAAGACACCTCCAGATTGAAAGTGAGGGAGTCGAGGACAATTTATCATGCCATAAGATATCACAAGAAAGCTGGGGTAGCAATCCTTATATCAGAAAAATTAGATTTTAATCCAAAGACTGTAGTAAGTTATGAAGAGGGACACTATGTCATACTTAAAGGGTCTATCCAATAAGAAGATCTAACAATTATAAGTATTTATGCTCCTAACTTGGAAGCAGCCAATTATATAAACCAGTGAATAACAAAATTAAAGAAACACATTGATAATAATACAATAATAATAGGGGATTTCAACACCCCACTAATGGCAATGGATGGATCATCTAAGCAGAAGATCAACAAGGAAACAAGGGCTTCGAATGACACACTGGACCAGATGGACTTTACAGATATATACAGAGCATTCCATCCTAAAGCAACAGAATACACATTCTTCTTGTGTACACATGGAACATTCTCCAGAATAGATCACTTATTAGGTCACAAATCAGATTCCAACCAGTACCAGAAGATTGGGATTATTCCCTGCATATTTTCAGATCATAGTGTTTTGAAACTGGAACTCAATCACATGAGGAAATTTGGAAGGAACTCAAACACTTGGAGGTTAAAGAGCATCCTACTAAAGAATGAATGGGTCAACCAAGAAATCAAAGAAGAATTTTAAAAATTCATGGAAACAAATGAGAATGAAAACACAACTGTTCAAAACCTTTGGGACCCAGCAAAGGCAGTCCTAAGAGGAAAGTACCTTGCAATACAAGCCTTTCTCAAAAAATTAGAAAATCTCAAATACACAACCTAACCTTACACCTAAAGGAGCTGGAGAAAGCCCAAGCAAATAAAGCCTAAGCCAAGCAGGTGAAGAGAAATAATAAATATTAGAGCAGAAATCAATGAAATAGAAACCAAAAAAACAGTAGAACATATCAATGAAACTAGAACCTGGTTCTTTGAAAGAATTAATAAGATTGATAAACCCCCTATCCAGAGTCATCTGAAAGAAAATAGAAAAGACTCAAATTAATAAAATCATGAATGAAAGAAGAGAGATCACGACAAACATGGAGAAAATACAAACAATTTTAAGAACATATAATGATCAACTATATGCCAACAAATTAGGGATTCTGGAAGAAATGGATACATTCCTGGAAGTTTATCAGCTAACAAAACTGAAACAGGAAGAAATAGAAAACCTGAACAGACCCATAACCACCAAGAAAATTGATGCAGTAATCAAAAATCTCCCCATAAACAAGAGTCCAGAGCCAATGGCTTTCCAGGGGAATTCTACCAAACATTTATTTTTTTAAAGATTTTATTTATTTATTTGACAGAAAAAGAAAGACAGCGAGCACATGCACAAGTAAGGGAAGTGGCAGAGGAGAGGGGGAAGCAGGCTCCCCGATGAGCAGGGAGCCTGATGCAGGGCTTGATCCCAGTACCCTGGGATCATGACCTGAGCCAAAGGCAGATGCTTAACTGACTGAGCCACCCAGGTGTACCTCTGCCACACATTTAAAGAAGAACTAATATCTATTCTTCTGAAGATGTTTCAAAAAATAGAAAGGGAAGGAAAACTTCCAAACTCATTTGATGAGGCCAGCATTACCCTGATTCCAAAACCCGACAAAGACCCCACCAAAAAGGAGAATTACAGGCCAATATCCCTGATGAACATCGATGCAGATGTTCTCACCAAGATACTAGCCAAAACAAGATCGAACAGTACATGAGAAGGATTATTCGCCATGTCCAAGTGGGATTTATTCCTGGGCTGCAAGGGTGGTTCAACATTCCCAAATCAATCAATGTGATACCTCGCATTAATAAAAGAAAGGACAAAAACCATATGATCCTCTCAATAGATGCAGAAGAAGCATTGACAAAATACAACATATTTTCTTGATTGAAACTCTCCCCAGTGTAGGGATAGAGGGAACATACCTCAATATCATAAAAGCCATATATGAAAAGCCCACAGTGAATATTGTTCTCAGTGGGGAAAAACAGAACTTTTCCTCTAAGATCAGGAACATGACAGAGATGCTCACTCCCACCACTGTTGTTCAATACAGTACTAGAAGTTCTAGCCTCAACAATCAGACAACAAAAGTAAATAAAAGGCATTCGAATTGGCAAAGAAGAAGTCAAACTTTCACTCTTTACAGATGACATGATACTTTATGTGGAAAACCCAAAAGACTCCACCTCAAAATTGCTAGAACTCATACAGCAATTCAACAATGTGGTAGGATATAAAATCGATGCACAGAAATCAGTTGCCTTTCTATACACTAACAATGAGACAGAAGAAAGAGAAATTAAGGAATCAATTCCATTTATAATTGCACCAAAACCCATTAGATACCTGGGAATAAACCGAACCAAAGAAGTAAATGATCTGTACTCTAAAAAATAGAGAACACTTATGAAAGAAATTGAGGAAGACATAAAGAAATGGGAAAACATTCCATGCTCATGGATTAGAAGAAAAAATATTGTTAAAATGTCTATGCTACCCAGAGCAATCTACACATTCAATGCAATCCCTATCAAAATACCACTGACATTTTTCAGAGCTGGAAAAAAAGTAATCCTAAAATTTGTATGGAACCAGAAAAGACCCTGAATAGCCAGAGGAAGGTTGAAAAAAAAAAAAAACAAAAAAAAAAAGCAAAGCTGATGGCATCACAATTCCAAACTTAAAGCTCTATTACAAAGCTCTAATCATCAAGACAGTATGGTACTGGCACAAAAACAGAAACATAGATTGATGGAACAGAATAGAGAACCCTGAAATGGACCCTCAACTCTATGGTCAACTAATCTTCGACAAAGCAGGAAAGAATATCCAATGGAAAAGAACAATCTCTTCAATAAATGGTTCTGGGAAAATTGGACAGCCACATGCAGAAGAATGAAACCGGACCATTCTCTTACACCACACACAACGATAAACTCAAAATGTATAAAAGATCTAAATGTGAGACAGGAATCCATCAAAATTCTAGAGGAGAACACAGGCAGCAATCTTTGTGACCTTGGCTACAGCAACTTGTGGCTAGACACGACTCCAAAGGCAAGGGAAACAAAAGCAAAAATGAACTATTGAGACTTCATCAAGATAAAAAGCTTCTGCACAGCAAAGGAAATAGTCAACAAAACTAAAAAGTAACCTATGGAATGGAAGAATATATTTGCAAATGACACATCAGATAAAGGGCTAGTATCCAAGATCTATAAAGAACTTATCAAACTCAACATCCAAAAAACAAATAATCCAGTCAAGAAATGGACAGAAGACATGAACAAACACTTCTCCAAAGAAGACGTACAAATGGGCAATAGACACATGAAACAATGCTCAGTATCACATGGCATCAGGGAAATACAAATCAAAACCACAATGAGATACCACCTCACACCATTCAGAATATCTAAAATTGACAAGTCAGGAAACAACAAATGTTGGTGAGGATGCAGAGAAAGGGGAACCCTCTTACACTGTTGGGATTGCAAGCTGGTACAGCCACTCTGGAAAACAGTATGGAGGTTCCTCAAGGAGTTAAAAATAGGGCTACCCTATGACCAAACAATTGCACTGTTAGGTATTTATCCCAAAGATAAAAATGTATTGGTCTGAAGAAGCACCTGCACCCCAATGTTTATAGCAGCAATGTCCACTATAGTCAAACTTTGGAAAGAGCCCGCATGTCTATCGACAGATGAATGGATAAATATGTGGTATATATATACAATAGAATATTACTCAGCCATCAGAAAGGATGAATACCACTTAACATTGAAATGAATGTAACTGGAGGGTATTATGTTGAGTGAAATAAGTCAGTCAGAGAAAGACAATTATTGTATGGTTTCACTCATATGTGTAATATAAGAAACAGTGCAGAAGATCATAGGGGGAGGGAGGAAAAACTGAATGGGAGGAATGAGAGAGGGAGAAAAACCATGAGAGATTTTTAACAACAGGAAACAAACTGAGGGCTGCTGGAGGGGAAGTATGTGGGGAGATGAGTAATTGGGTGATGGGCATTAAGGAGAGGATGTGATGTGATGAGCACTGGATGTTATACTCAGCTGATGAATTGCTGAATGCTACATCTGAAACTTTCTCCATTCTCATTTTCATTTCATTAGATTTAGTTGGCTAGATTTTAAAGCTTTGTTTTTTCAAAGAACCATTTTTTTAAAGATTTTATTTGTTTATTTGACAGAGAGAGAGATCACAAGTAGGCAGGAGAGGCAGGCAGAGGGAGAGGAGAAAGCAGGCTCGCTGCTGAGCAGAGAGCCCGATGCGGGGCTTGATCCCAGGACCCTGAGATCACGACCTGAGCTGAAGGCAGAGGCTTTAACCCACTAAGCCACACAGGTGCCTTTTCAAAGAACCATTTTATTCATTTCTTTCATTGTGTTAATTTTTTTTCTTTTCTATTTGTTTATTTTTACTTTTATCTTTATTAATTCTTTTCATTTTTCTTTTGGTTTGCTATGCTAAGCACTTTTAGCTTTGAGATTAAAATTAAGTTACTTACTTTCTTAATCGTTTTTATTGATACAAACATTAAATGCTGTGACTCTTCCTCCGAAAACTTTTTTTATCAGTTTTCCATAGATTTTTTTGTTATTTCTACACCCAGTGTGGGGCTCGAACTCACAACCCCAAGATCCAGAGTCGCATGCTCCACTGATTAAGCCAACCAGGTATCCCAGTTTTGCATGGATTTTTATGTGTCGTATGTTGTCATTATTTTCTAGAAATTTTGCAACTTCATTTTAATTTTCCATTTGACCCAAAATTGCTTAATAGAGAGTTTTAAATTTGGGATTTTCCTTGTTGTCTAGTCTGGTCAATTTTTTGTAAATGATTCATGTGCACTGGAAAAAGGATAATCTTTAATTTTGAGGGAAACATTATGTACCTATCGGGTTACTTACTAATTTTTCTTTGCATTTGCTATATATATATTAATTTTTTGTCCACTCATTTTGTCTGTTCTGTAAGAGGCATATTAATGTCTCCTATTATTAGTCTGTCTCTATTTTTCCTTCCATCTCCTGAAACATCTGATTTATAGATGCTGCTATTATGCTATTTGTTGTTAATTGCAGACTTCACTTTCATTAAAGTGTACTTCATTAACTTGGTTAATGTTTTTGGCCAGAATTCTAACTCTTCTGAAATCAAAATTGTGATCCCTGCTTTCTTTTTATTTACATTTGTCTGTTATATCTTTTCACATCCTTTTAGTTTTAACCTTTTGAATTAGTTTATTTTAATCATGTATTATGGGTATGGCATAGAGTTGGGTTAGTTGGGTTAGCTTTGTTACTTGGTAAGAAAATCTCCTTTTTTGGTAATTGAGATAAGCCATTCATTTTATTGATATTACTGATATATTTGCTACCGATAATGCCATATTATTATATGTTACATTTACTATATACCATGTGGTCTCTTTTCATTTTATTCATTCATTCATTCATTCATTTATTCATTCATTTATTTATTCATTTACTTATTTAGTTAGTTTTAGGAAAGTTTTTATATTTGTTTCAATCTTTACATTTATACTAATTACATAATCCCTTAGTCATCCCTATAGGAGAAGGGTATTCTGTTGGTTTTCTACTATGTAAGGTATTAAAGTTAGCTTAAAAAAAAATTCTGATCGTGTGGGACCAAGCAAGGCAAGATTTAAGAGAGGAGCCCCTTGGAATGTCTGTGAGTATGACAAGTCCCCCAATATTCTCAGAAGGGGTTGGTATAATTGGAAGTCGTCTTAACTGGCTGGAGGCTATTTAATCCCATCTCTACCTAGTTCAACAGGACAAGAAACAGTGAACACATTTAGAAAACTGACTCTCTAAATGGGATGGGCTCACTATCAGGGGCAAAGGGCACAGAAAAGACCACGCAGAAAGGTGGCATCGAAATGACACTTCAAAAATTTGCACGAGTTTGACTTCATTAGTTAGAGATTTCTTACTAAAATTTCCGTAAGAGACCCAAAGCAAACACGTATGATCCAGTTTGAAGCTGCCCATTAGACAGTCTAGATGCCTAGCTTGCCAAGTTTTAAACCCTAATTATTCTTGGGAATAGAAAATGTTGTCTGGATTAAATTCTACTGAAGTTATTGTATGCCACAGAAAAACTATCACCACAGAGGTCTTTTCCACAGAAGACACTGGTAAGGAAGTTTTGGGTAACTAATGAAGAGATGTAAAACATGTTGATGTCACAGGCCTAGAATGAATTACAAGGTACTCAGCTACTACTGTACTAGATGATCAGCTTTGAACAATGTGAATGGGACAACTCAGATTGTGAGGTGGGTGATCTCAGGCATAATACCTCAAGTACCTAATTGGGATCATGTGAAAATTTGAAGATTTAACCTGCATAAGGTATTTACCATGGCTTCTGATGCATTGCAGGACCTCAGGAAATCATTGCTAGTACTTCGATCATTATAAATATCCACTGGTATTAGACTAAGGAAAGCTGTTTAACGTAGATATGTCTGAAGCCAAATATATCTCTTTACTGAGATGGGTGATTTCTCAAAAGAAAAAAATATATATATAATCAATTTAGCTCCCTGGAATTTCGTGACAATTAACTAATTAATATTGTAAAGAGCTTTGGAAACATCAAGTGAAATAAAAATGCTGAATATTGTGTAACAGCTTTCCTTTGAATAGCATCTTCATACTCAATAACGTAACCTAATTTAATTAAACTATACAAAGTTAAGTAATAAAGAGTGGGGGAAGAAATAAACCAAGAAGCATGGTCCAGGGAGAAGGGCATGTTTCCAGATGAGATTTGAAAAGAGAGGGTCAATCAATGAGGCAGAGAGACACTAGAAAGCTGTTTTACTTGAGAGAAGATACAGACAAGGTCTCTCCTTAGACAATCTGCTACATTCCCTGGGACCTCATTATAACATCAAATGCATCAGCATCTCAAATAACAGTGAATGTTAATGGCGATCATTGGTGAGACACAAAAGAGCACTTAATTACCCTTTGGGAGAGTAAATGTAATCATTACTGAGAATTGCCGAAGTCATATAAAAGTTGAAAACTGTAATAAATTGTCACTGGCTAACACTGAGGATCCACGCCCCCGTTCCATAGGTTGCGTTGCCTCCGAGGCAGCCTTGCGTCTAAGGGAGGCCATGCGGCTTGTCCGGCTGATGCAGTGTGAACAGAAGTGACGTCTGTCATTTCCACACTGATAGAGATAATTCGTAGTTGTGTTCTTGCCATACTCGTCTTCCTCCCCACAGTACCCTTGCGGCCTACATGTTTAAGAAAGTAACATCCAGGGGCGCCTGGGTGGCTCAGTCGTTAAGTGTCTGCCTTCAGCTCAGGTCATGATCCCAGGGTCCTGGGATGGAGCCCCGCATGGGACTCCTGCTCAGCGGGAAGCCTGCTTCTCCCCCTCCCACTCCCTCTGCTTGTGCTCTCTCTCTCGCTCTCTCTCTCTGTCAAATAAATAAAATCTTAAAAAAAGAAAGAAAGAAAGAAAGAAAGTAGCATCAATAAAATGGAAGGAACCAGAATCCCAGAATCCCCACTTGAAGAAAAGCAACGGCAAGACAGTTTCCCAACTAAGATCGTCCACCTTGGACCAAGAATGGATCTGAAATAAAGTTGTTGTTTTCTGAACTACTGATATTTTACAGTTGTCTGTTACCATAGATTACCATTCTTAGTAATATATTTTTATTTCCAACGTTGGATATTTTATGTAAACACCTATTTATTAGAATAAACAGTTACCACAGGCTAGACAAAGAATGGAGTGAAGGGCCAGGGAAGGAAACAAAACCCTAGTTGGAATAATATCTACTCCATGAAGAGAAGTAAAAGAGAACATAGCAGGTTGGTCAGTATGGCTGGAATGAAGAGATGGGTGTGGTCCCCTCTTAAATACAGTACTGAGGTCAAGTAAGATAAGAAAAATGTCTTCAAAGTGAATTAGGTTTCAGAAACCCATGGCAGAAATGTCTTTAGTGAAAGCAATTTTCACAGAGTTTTGGTAGGTTAAGGCAGACCATAGTGGATTGAGGATGGAAGTGGAACTGAAGTAGAGAAAAGAAATTAAAATGTTTTTTCAAGAAATTTGGGATTAGAGGGAAATAAAGGCAGAGGAAGGTAGCTAGAGGGAGCTGTAAGGATGAGGACAGCCTTGCTTAGTTTTGCTCTGTTTTAGGATGTGAGTGCCTGGTGGGAACTATTACCAATACTGCAGGAGAGAGGGAGTGGTGTGAGACATGGGAGCCTCCCCAGAGAATGTGGTACCAGGTCCATGCGGAGGGGCGTGCCCTACTGGGCAGGAAAGGTGCCTCTTCTCCTAAGAGCAAGAGGCAGGAACAGGTGCTGCTGCATATTGCGGGAGTGTCACAGGGAGAAATCTAGCATATCTGACTCCATATTGCTTCAATTTCCCTTGCCGCTGTGACGTATAGCTTAGAAACTTCTGCTTAACTCTGCACATGGGCATGTTAACATTGATGCCAACCACCCCTGTCTAAAAGCCACATATCACAGAGGAGATAAAGAAGTACATACAGGAATAACATTTGCCATGTCTAAGATTTATAGGAATATCATCCCAGGAATCCTGTAGGCAAAGATCAACCAACGAAGGACAGAAAAGTATCACAACCTTCCCCTGATCCTTGCAGGCACCTGAATGGCTACTGACGTCAGTCACCTCTTGACTCCAACCTCTTCCCGCTTTCTCCACTTCCTAACATACAAGCTCAAATTTCAAATTGAATGGAGATGGTTCTTTAGGACAATAGTCCCTCATCTTCTCGGTTTGCTGGCTTTCTGAATAAAGTCACTTTCCTTACCCCAACATCTTGCCTCGAGACTCACTGGTCTGTCCTGGGGTGAGCAGAATTAGTTTGGACTCGGTTAGAGGAAGGATTGGCCGCCTGCTCTCGCTATGGGGATTGCAAAGAATTGAGAGATATGGGCAACAATGTTTTGATCAATAACAAAAAAAAATTTAAAAACGGAATAATGTCAGGACAACGTACAATCAAATAAGAATGAAAACATATTAAACCAAGTAAGGTGGAAAATGGCAAGGATATAGAGATAGAGATAGATACAAAGATAAAGTTACATATAAGGACCCAGGTGTGAAATATAGTGAAACAAAACATAGAAGGAAAAGATAGCTTTCTCATAGATATTGGGAATACAGTCGATAGTTGCCTTGCAATGTGAGTTAAGTGAGAAAGAAGAAAACTAATTATTACCAAGAGAACACAATGTGCCACAGAGTGGGCTGGTTTTACAAATATTTTCTCATTTATTCCACATCATAATTACATGAGGTATCATTTCCTTTTTTTATTTTAACTTGAGTAAACAGGAGTTCAGTTCACAGTTACTAAGTAACAGAGCTAGGGTTCAAGCTCACGTCTGTGTGACTTAAAACTCATCTTCTCATTATACTTGAAAACTGTTATTGCTTTGGGGAAAGAGGGAATATTCACTTCGGTGACAAATAAACCAGAATCAGTGTATTATTTCCACATCTGACTTCCTATATTGTCGACTTTCCGAGAATAAGGTCTATGTCTTTTTTTTTTTTAACCTTTATATCACTTAGGCATTGCACAACGTTTAAGTATACTGAAGGGATACAGCAGTGATCGTAGTACTGTTTAATTTCCTTATGGCTATTTCAATATTCCCAGCGGGATGAGATGAAAATATTACAAAGGAAGACAAATGAAAGAAAGAACATAATTTTAAAGGAAAACTTAGAATAACATAATCAATAAATAGCCAAGATGAAAAAGCAATTGATGGTTCAGATTGCCTAGAACAGCATACATCATTGCAAGGGGTATTTGAGTGATTTACACACGCTGATGATGGTGGAAACCATGTCATTGTCAGTAGCCAAGGAGAGCACATTCCTGCTCTGTGCCACATCCTGATATTTTTAAGTGGGTGCACTCAAAAAGTCTAAACATCATATTATCAATTAATCACTACCCAATATTTCCAAAATGCTTTGTTTTTCTCAAAACCTATATTGAATTTTAAACTACATTTCCATGTTCACACTACAAATAATAACTTTTGCTTAAGTTGATTTTAACCCTTTTCCTGACTCCGTTGGAGAAGCCCAAAGAACCTTTCTTTTACAGACCACATTTTAACATATACAATTTTAACAACATAGAGTTAAGAGTTTGGAAGCAAAATAATGCATATTCTAGCAAAAGTTCACAGTTTTAGGTATCAAAGGAAATCATGATATGCATAACGCACAATAAGCAACATTTGCAAACTACCCGTATGGAGCGTGGGTACATCTGGTATAATATTTAATTTGAATACTATCTTTGTGTTACTTGCTCAGCATGTCAAATAGTACCAGTTATTTCAGTCACCCAAATTAACAAAACATTTAAATGCTTCATTCCAAGTCTATGACCAATAAAGCCCCAAACCGAAAATCATAGAAAAAGGGAATGCTAGGAGCTTAAGTAAAACTTTACTTTATTCTTGGGGTGCCTGGGTGACTCCGTCGTTAAGCGTCTGCTGTTAAGGGTCCGCCTTCGGCTCGGGTCACGATCCCAGGGTCCTGGGATCAAGCCCAGCCTCAGGCTCCCTGCTCAGCGGGAAGCCTGCTTCTCCCTTTCCCACTCCTCCTGCTTATATTCCCTCTCTCACTGTCTCTCTCTGTCAAATAAATAAATAAATAAAATCTTTAATAAAATTTATTTTATTCTATTTTATTAAAACTGACTTTATTCTGTTTTTTAAAACCTGCTTTTCTAAATGATATATTTTTTAAATGAGATTCAAGCCAAAAAACAAAAAAATAATGATTTTAAATCCAACTAGCTTACACTCGTTCTTATTGAACATAAGTGAGTATATGCCTGGACATCTCCATGTACATAAATAATGATAAATAAACAGACAGGCACATAAATGTCTATAAAATAGGGATTGTTTTCTGCATATTTCAAAATTATTCAGCTTTATTTACACTTAACAGCAACACAGAAGGGAAATGTAAAACATTCTGACTTTAGATTAATTCTTACCACTAAAATTTATCAAAGGCACAGAAAAAATTGAGGGGTTGGAATTATTATGGCTATTTTAAAACTATATTTCACTTTCAAATAGTATTGATTGATGTCAGAAGATGAAGAAATTGCCACACTAACGCTTTTTCCTATCTTTCATTTCATTTTTCATTAATTAAATATTTTCTTTGGGCTATCAAGTTTAACTTTCTGTCCCAATTCTAATGATCCTCATAGATGTTTTGTCTTAGTTTTAATTGGAATACAATGCGTACTCCATTCCTTTCATCAAGTCCTCTGAATTTCTGAGTTCTTTGTTTTAATTAATTGCATGGCTGGCTGAATATCAGTTATCAGTGGTGCTTCCTGGACAGATGCAACAATGTTGAGTTTATTCTTGTTAGGGAATAGCTATCTCTTTGCCTTCAGAGGTAATGGACAGCTTTGATGCACGTAACATTCTTGGATCACTCTTGTCTTGGAATTAGTTTTCTTTTACTTCATTGTTTTTGGGCATTGAATATTGCTACGAATAAATTTGAAGGCCGCCCAATCTTCCCCCTGATATATGCCATATAGGAAAACACTATACTCAATATATAGATTAAGAAACAGAGGGTCAGGGAAAAAGATTTGTTAACGGTCGTACAATTCAATTAACGAGAAAACACCACGTCCCAGGACTTCCTAAAGTTCATAATAGAAAGTCAAGAAAATGCTTAACTGTGGCAACCATGCACCTTGTTTTCTTTTTTCCCTCTGACTATCATGTTTGAATGTGTTTCTGAACATGGCTGTTCCTTACTTATTTTAGCCTTAGCCAGGGCTGTGGAATGTGAAGGGGCGAGTAATGGAGCAATCTGCATTCCTGTATGGAAAAGCTATAAAATATGGCTGCAAGTATTTTTTCTTCTCTTTAAGACATAAGATAAAATGTGCAATTATTCACAGTCACAAATTAAAGTAAAATCACAATAAAAATAAGGCGAAGCCTGAATATGATGAATATAAAATATCAAATACGTCTTTACGGATGTGTTAAAAACAAATAAAGATAAGAATCAGTGAAAGAGAGAAAGCTAAGATATATGAAGGCATTCACCAGCCACTCTTAAAAACCTTAAATAATTACAAGGATGTGAAGTGTTGAAATTATGTTAGGCACTTGAGCAAATGTAAAAATCCATAAAACCCATTTTTATATTATAAAATGAGATTTTAAGAAGTATCTGTTTGTCTATCTAATGGCCCATTTTGCAATAAGTGCCTTTGTAACCTCCAAATAAATTCACAAGCTTAGCAGGCTGTGATTATTTTCTATCTCTTTCCCAAAGTAAACTATGTATATGCAATTATAAGGACAATGGAGTGTATATAGAGTTAAGAAGGGGAGACTGTGATAAAGGGGAGGTGTCTTTCCTTGAGGTAAAGAAAAAACTACAATTTGATATTTTCAACCACTAATAGAAAACTTCTTTTTATGATGTCTAGTATAATGGTTGCTGCTACTGAAATTATATCGAATTAACTAACAAGATATTCTTTGTACTACATGTAACCCATCTCTAAATTCATGCCACTAGGTGGCAGTGGCACCATCTAGGGTGGCATTGACCTCCTAAAACAGCTTCATCTGAATCCAGAAAACCTTCTCTCCTCTAGGGCATCTGGAGTTTCCCAACAGTTAACACATGTCTCATTTGGAATTTTTGTGGTTATTATTAAAATACAACTACGTTAACAAATAAAATATTAATCAGATATCTATTTTCATTTTTTAAAAAAAAGATTTTATTTATTTGTCACAGAGAGAGAGCGCCAGAGCACAAGCAGGGGGAGCAGCAGGCAGAGGGAGAAGTAGGCTCCCCGCTGAGCAAGGAGCCGGGTGATCCCAGGACCCTGGGATCATGACCTGAGCTGAAGGCAGACACTTAACCGACTGAGCCACCCAGGGTGTGCCTAGATATCTATTTTCAAGAGCAGAACTCTTAGAATCAGGATTTAGAGAAAGCTCCATTCTTGATGGCTGAATCCCGTTGAGCTGAATTATACTGCATGAACCGAATCAGGGTAATACAGAAAGATGCATTGCTGGAATGTTTAAATAGGTTTTGTCACCACTGACCTTAATTTAGGTTACCAGATTACTCTGACATGCTTTGTAGAGGCAGGAGCTTTCCTGATTCTGCTCCTTCAGGTGAGTTGTAATAACTGGCTAGGTACTCTTCTCAAGATGAAGATTACATTTTGTCCTGCTAATGAGCTTTGAAGTACAGTTTCTCCCTGAAGGACTGTTACTCTTCAAAACTAGGCTAAAGAAATTCTTGTTGTTTTTTTTTTTTTTTAGCTTTTATTTATTTATTTGACAGGGAGAGACACAGCAAGAGAGGGAACACAAGCAGGGGGAGTGAGAGAGGGGGAAGCAGGCTTCCCGCTGAGAAGGCAGCCCAGATGTGGGGCTTGATCCCAGGATCCTGGGATCATGACCTGAGCCAAAGGCAGATGTTTAACGACGGGGGCACCTGGCTCAAGAAATTCTTCCTGGAGCTCTCCCCTTTTTCTCTTACCTCGAACCAACACATGGTTCAAAACTATCACCTCTGTTATGAGTCACGCTGGCTAAAAATCAATGCTTTCTTGGATACATTGTCATCTGTAAGCCCCTCTGATACATTTCCTCTTCTGAAGTTGCTTTTCATGTGAGAAGCTCTTTTTTTCTGAACATTCATTTAAGATGTTCTAGGAAGTAAGTTAGCAAGTTTTAGATCTCTTTGTCTCTCCTAAAAGTTTTGTTCTCTTGTCTTTCGTTATCCTTCAGTGTAATTGGAAGTAGACCGAAGGGACTGATTTAAAGCTTCTGTAGGTAACAATTGTCTTCATACCTTACCTGGCATCAGATTCTACCAAAGATGCCTGTATTCATTATGTATTCTCTTAACCGTAGCCTGAGATTGTTTTCGACATGCCATTTCTGTATCATAATATTTTTTTTAAATTAACAAATAAGCCCATGCATTTAAAAGAAAAAAAGCTGTAACATCAGCATGGGTAACTAGAAAATGTAAGGAGTTTGAGAGTACCAACCCCTCCCACACACGCACACACATACACACACACACACACACACACACACAGTGAAGAGGCGCTCTGACCTTAAGTAGTATGCAAATTGCTTTCTTTTAAATGGTAGCATGATCAACACAAATGATATTTCTGGGTCTTGGCACATCAAACTACCCACAGATGAAAGATGACTTAATTGCTTTGACCACAGTCCGAGTCAGAAGAGCTCAGTTGGCAAATATAAAAATAGCTTGGTGCTATTCGCATTTGCATCTGAGTAAGGAGTGATTTCATTTTAATGTTTAAAGACTAAGTAACACAGCAACCCACAGGTAGTGAAACACACCTTGGAAGCAATGGACACAATCCCTAACCAGAGTATGTAAGGGGTGCAGAGGACACATTGATCTTGTCGGCTATATCCATGTGCATAGGAAATACTGCTGTCAGCACAGTGCCTTCAAATTCAGATCACAATATACTGAGAGTTTATGTCTTTAGAGGGTAAGCGGTTAAGCATTCATAGAGATTTGTTACCCATACCATCACCTTTAAATAACCTCCTAAAAATCTTTTCATAATTAATTATTATTCTGAATGTCTAATATTACTGTTAATGGCTCCTCATAATGTCATCTAACAAAGTATTTCCAATAAACAGTCACAGGGAGTGAGGCTTGCTGTATTTTAGACTTTACTATGCAGCAGCCCAACTAAAGTAAAAATATATAGAAGAGAAAAAATATGACACGAAGAATAGGAAGTTTCTCCAGGCCTTGTATTAAATGTGATTCCAAAGCAAGTAATGGTAAAATGGGGACTATGGACTCTCCATTTCTTCTAACTGGTTATCTTTGAGATGTCTTTATTTTCATACCTTCTAACTTTGTGATATAAACGCAAACTTAATTCAGGAGGAAAAAAAAAAAACCTGCCATCACTGATTACCATAGCCAGGCTCACAGACATTTAAATCAAAAGTCACCTGAGTTGGATAAGGTTTAAGTTTTTTCAATAAATTATTTTTTATAATGACTATAAAAGTTATATAGTACACAGAGGCTAGCGGGAGCTAGATACTTTACTGTACTTGAATTGCGAGGAATACTTTCTGAGACATAAAGCTGACAATCAGACATCTGAGTGGAACTGGAAAATAGCACTCCCTGAAAGATTAGAGGGGGAATTTTAGTAACCTCGAAGGCAAAAGCCATTGTTCTTTCACTCTTGAACCAGTAGACGGCATGGGCAAATGATAATACAAACGCGTGGAAAGAGACCAAAAGGGTAAAGCCTTACCCCAGAATCACTTAGAGCTGAAAGTGACAATTCTTGTTCCACGAAAATCTGTGTATCTTCTGGTATTTAAAAACCAGTTCTGTGATTGTGCTAAAATCATAAAATGGCTCAATTTACAAAGTAAAACTGCCTTATTCTTTACTGAAATGCAGTAAAGTTACTGAGGTTGCAGTGTCTGTTTTTAATGTCATAGTTTCAAACGACATGAGAGAAAATGGTTTCAGGTAATGGAATTTGAGGGACAAAAATATGGAGAGCAAGTGGTTAAAATTAGGAACACTAATGTTTTTTTATATTTTTAAAAGGAAAAAAGAATAAATAATGATACAAAGAACCTAGAGAAAGCATTAGCACTTTATTGAATCTTTTATTCTTAAGATTTTTTAATTGTTAAGAAAAGCTATACCCATAATAGCAAATATCTAATTGCTATTAGCAATTATGCAAATACATATTTGCATAATTTTATCCAGGTAGTTAAAATAACTTGTAGGAAACCACCCTTGACTCTCTAGTTCAAGTTTCCCCCACCCTTCAGCTGCCCAATTCAAGGAACCAGGGTTAACTGTTAGTAAACTTCTTACAGATTTTTTTCCTGCATGTATCTACCCACATACCCTCTGTGATTCCAAAAATGACCATATTATATTCTATATCTTTCTTTTTGAACTTAATTATGGGTCAGAAATGTCTTTTCAGGTCAGTTCATTTACTTTGTATATCAGCATACCATTTTATAGAATGGAGGCATTATCATTTATGTAATTATCCGCTTACTGAAGAACATTTAGATTGTTTCATATTTTCTGCCCTTCCAGAAAATCTTTATACATATGCATATAGTGCTTAGTCCATTATTTCTGCAGGACTGATTCTTTTTTTTTTTTTTTTAAGATTTTATTTATTTATTTGACAGAGAGAAAGAGATCACAAGTAGGCAGAGAGGCAGGCAGAGGGAGAGGGGGAAGCAGGCTCCCTGCTGAGAAGAGAGCCCTACGTGGGGCTTGATCCCAGGACTCTGAGATCATGACCTGAGCCGAAGGCAGAGGCTTAAACCATTGAGCCACCCAGGCGCCCCTGTAGGACTGATTCTTAGGTGTCAGACTCCAAATCACCTTCCCCAAAAGACTATACTTATTTTGACTACAACCGTTTTCCTCACAATTCTGCATATTATTAATATTTTAATAATTTTGGCCTATTTTAAAAATTGTTTTAATTTGTATTTTCTTTTTATTAATGGCTCTGAACATTTTTTATATCATGCTTTGGACATTTTCATTTCTTCTAATTGCCAGATTAAACTATTTTCCTATTTTTCCACTAGATAGCTTCTTGTTGTTTTATAGAAGCTCTTTGTATATTGGATGTGTTTATTTTCTCCTCCTAGTCTGCTATTTGTCTTTTAACTTTGTTTATGGTCTTTTTCCTTGCAGAACAGGCATTTAAATTTTTTCATGCGTAGTTAAATGTGTCAACCTTTACTTGTGTGAGTCCTTCTTGAGTTTTTGCTTTGCCTAGGAAAGCCTTTCTACCCTAAGTCTATAAAAAACAACTAGCTCTATAAGTATAGTATGTTACCATTCTGTTTCTTTAAATGTATTTCTCAATCCACAAGGAATTGATTTAACTCTAATTCTAATAAAATAACAAAAATTTTAGGTAGAAATTTTCTTCAAATACTTATAGAACATTAAAACAAGGGGGGTAATAAAAAGCTGAGGTTTAAAAAGAAAAAATAATTCAGACAAACCTGATTTTTTTTCTTGATAAAAATAACTAAATTAGGGGTGCTTAGGTGGCTCAGTGGGTTAAAGCCTCTGCCTTCAGCTCAGGTCATGATCTCAGGGTCCTGGGATCGAGCCCCGCATCCGGCTTTCTGCTCAGCAGGGAGCCTGCTTCCCCCTCTCTCTCTCTGCCTGCCTCTCTGCCTACTTGTGATCTCTCTCTTTGTGTCAAATAAATAAATAAAATCTTTAAAATAAATAAATAAATAAATTAGTGGGTAAGGGAAGGCAAGGTGCATAATAAATTTAGATCTTTGACATACATTGTCTCCATAAATCTTTCATAAAAAATTAACTCAAATTGGCTTTGAGATGAACACTGTCAACTGAATTGAAAACTGCCTGATGGATCATAAACAACAGGAATAATAATAGCACTGATGTTTGCAGCCATAGGGAGGAAGAAACAAATACCACACTCGATCAGTGATAGATCTGGATTCTCAAAGCTTTATATTAATGATCTAGAAGGAAGGAAGAAAAATGATATAAACATTCATTTAACAAATGTCACTAAACTGAAAAGTGTGCTCCACACATTTGGAAGCCATATTATAGAAGACCGTTGGAAAGGATAAAAACACAGTGGGATATCCGAGTAAGAATTGACTTGAAGCCAAATCTACAGCCATTTTTCTATCCATATACCAGTTAGTTCAGTCAAATCACACTATGGTGACCACTTTGAAACTACCTAGAGACAAATTCATTCAGTTTAAGATAGCAGAAAGAGAGCAAACCCTCCACAAGCAGGGCAGTCAGGGATATTCAGGAGGAGGGAGAGGGAGCGGGGATATGGGCACTGAAGAGGTGGGAATATAAAGCGTCCAACAGCTATGGCTCCTACTCCCATGAGCTTCCAGCATGGCCAAAGCCATGAAATCTTCCAGCGTCTGAACGTTATGATAGAAAAAGTAAACAAAACACAAACCAATAATGATAATTAAAGGTGACCGAACTGGTTGAGATGGAACAGTCAGAGAAGCATAATAAAGTGTTAACATTAAATTCACATAACATTTTAACGTTCACAAAATGCTTCCCCATAGTCTCATTTGATTAATGCCCTGAAACAGTCAGGATAGGCATGATTAATGGATCCATTGTCCTCCTGAAGCTAAGTAGGATCAAGAAAATTGCCAAGGATTACAGAGTTACTCAGCAGAGGATCTGCTATTTCTACTACACCTATTCATACCTTTTAAAGCAATTCACAGAGAAGTGCAAGGAGGTTTGGACATAGGCAAAAATCATAATCCACAAACTTCCTTTTGAAAGAAAAGCAGACTGTATCTTCATGAGACAAGGACTTTCCACAAACACTGAATGTACTCAATGTGTTCTTTGACCTCAAATCCGCATACCTTGTTCCTTCCTTCTTTCTTATTTCTTCCTTTTTGTCCACCCATGATCCTCGTTCTCAAAAACAATAGGAATGTGGGAAGCGACTCAAGGGAGTAAGAATGTTTAAGTACATGGATTACAAAACAATATTTCTGGGAAAATTTTGATTTCTCATCCATAATGGCAATAGGAGACTTTTTTCTCAAGTACCTAAGACCCAGAGGCTCTTAAATCACTTTTGGGGTTAACTTGAATGTCCCCATGCCACCTCATAGTAATATCCATTCTCCACATGGGCACTGCTCCACCATAGACATACAACCTGGTTAGTCTGCCAACACAGCCCTTTACAAATGACGGCCCCCTTCAGGTGGTCTGAATGAAACATTTCATCAGAAGAATGTTATTTTTATGTTAAATCACTTTTGTCATGATGCCTTGCAGCTGTTGGTTTCCTTTTTTATAATACTTGCTTACCATTGTGTAAATACAGCACAAACGTGCGTGCGTGTGTGTGTGTGTGTGTGTGTGTATTTCCAAGTGGACAACTCAGTACAGTTTTCAGCCAAATACATTACTAGAAAAACCCAGTAAATGGTTCTTAAAAGTAAGTTAAATTGATTATGTGCAACAATACTGCATTGCTAGAGGAGATCAAATGACCTCATCAAAAATGTTTGAGAAGGTGTCAAACTTATCCGTGTTAAATTTCAAAATTTAACTGTGAAAAGCTCTCTAGCTAACCATCTGTTTATCTAGTTCCTCCTATACATAATCAAATTTCTTTCAAACAGGAACTCTTACATTGACAGAGTAAATGAGTCCAAATATTTGGCTTAATAGATTTTCACTTTAATGAATCAAATAAAATTAATCTTTCAACTGAAGTAAAGTTTACATTTGTCTGTTTGATCTACAATATTTTTGAAGGATATTCATAATATTTTGTACACTATCGAAAGCATATCTACTTTTATTTGTATTACAAGCAGCTGGCCTGTGTATGTAATTGTAGATGAGAAATGTTTTTAATTAGGATACCATCTCAAAGTTTAGTGGATTTTAATTGTATTTACAAAAGGGATCAAAGTTTGTGAAAATACATTTTAGAAACATTTTAATTCATAAAAGTGTTAGGTATCCATAATCTTGTTGTATGCATTAAATTTGAGGGGAATGATTTGGCTTCAGGTGATAATTTCAAGTTCAGAAAGCCTAAATAAGACATTCTGAAAGACTGTGCGACGAGAAGACTATTAAACAAAGAAAGCAAAAGCCTATTGTGAAAAGTGGAGAAGATTATTTACTAACGCTGATTGGTAAAATTCGATGAATTATTAGTGGTATTAATATTTCAACACATCATCATCCCTATTTGTCTCCTTTCTGCTGTATATGGTAAATAGTATCCACAGAAAGCAAAAGAAGAGAACTGTTTTTATTGAAAATACCCATACTTGAAACAGAAATCTTTTGGTGATTAAAGTATCTCAATAGTATTCAGCACTTGGGTTTTACTAGTCAACTCCTGAGAGCACTGAGGTATTTATAAAGTTACAGTATCTTTTGCATAAAATGACTAATTAAAATCCTGATTTAGAAATTAAACTGTGGTTATTTTCTTCTTTCAAATTATATACTTATGACAAATTAGGGAACTATGTTTTATCGTAAGTCCTTAGAATAAGAACTGTATCTGCCTCTGTAAAAACTATGGGTGTGTAAATATAACAAACTTCTATTTACAAATAATTAGCTTTCAGGATAATGTCTGACAACTTTTAATGATCATAAGTTTCCAGCTCACGTCTTGTAATCGTAATCAATTTATCACTGAAATAATTTTGGAGGCGTAAAATAAAGTGTCTCATCCTTGAATATTTCATATTCAGCGTTTAAGTATTATTGTCATCCACCTCGATATTCTCCTTATTGCCAGGAGATGGCGCTGTGGGTTTTAAATCGCAGCGCTAAAATCCCACAGTCAAACTAAACCCTCTGCGGTGTTTCTTAATTGGTGGACACAAGGAAAGCCTTAAAATTGTTCACCTTTTTTTGCGCAAACAATTTTTCTTTTAAAAATGTTTTCCAACATTCGATGAAGATATGGTTCCAGGGAGGAAACACGTGTAACACGAATAAGTGTATCAGCCCTTAGGGAGTGCAGCTGAATGCAGGAGTGTGCCCCAGCTAACCAAGAAGGGAGAGAACTCTTCAGAAACTCTTCACTAGTCTTCCTCTATCTCCATCTGTATAACCCCTCGATCTCTAGGGTCTCTGCAGTGACAGGCAAGCGCCAAGTTCTTACGCATGCCTTCCAGCGCCCCTCCCTTTAAGAGTCCCCATAATCGGAAAGCTCCCGCGGGAGCCAAATGAGCTCCGTGGTGGGCTAGGGAACCCACCCGCGCGCCCCTGTGAGGCTCATCGTCGCGCTGGAAAAAGCTGTTTCTCCGGGTTCTCTGGGGTTTTCTCTTCTATGTCTGTTCCAACAGTCTTGAGGGTCAACCTCTTTTCTTTAAAATAAAGAAAAGGAAAATCTTCTCGAAAGAACTTTAGATCAACAGGTTTCAACTTTTCCACGGTCGAAGTCCTTGGAATTGACACGCACTTCCGGGCAATAGCAATGCTGGGGCCCTTGGCGCGTTGCCAGGAATGTTCCAGCTCCCATGGCCCCAGCACCCCGCTGCCTTCTTCATTAGCCCCGCCAATCCCCAAGACACACGTGGAACCACAGTGTGGTTCTGCAGGTGAGCTGTGTAGGACCTGGCGAAGAGGGGGAGAAAATATTGATGACAAAACGACACCGGAAGGCTTGACTGGAGGAGCTTGATGGGCTTGAATCTTTCCGCCGCCGATTGGATCCCCCTTTCCCAAACGCCGCGAGGTGCAGGACGATCAACCTCAGCTGTGCAGACTTCAAGCTGACCCAGGCGCCACCAGACAGCGTTGGGCGGGCGAAGGGCAGGGGTAGGCAAATGAATCTTCAAGGTCAGAGTGCCTCTGATTGGCGCTGGGGGCACGCCCTGCTTGCGCGCGTCGGCCACTGGCCCGGGAGGGCTCGGAGACAGCAGTCCCCCCGCGGCCTCCCTGGAGGGAGCCGCGCGTGGTTCTCTGCGGTTCCTGCCACGTGCGACCTTCCAGGCAGAACTCCTCTGGGCCAGCGCAGCCCGGAGACGGTTCCCATCACTCTCCAGGAAATCTGTTTTTCCAGAGCAGCGCCCAAGTGAAAGTTCATGTCATTCTTGCCAAACTTTGCTTTTCCTTTTCAGAACGTTCTCTCACACACGCAGGACAATTTTCCCCTTTAGAAAACACACACAGACACCCAAATCCCAGTGTTCAGGGGTTCTCCTAACTTTTTAAATCTCAATAAGTAAAGTGTTTATTAGGGTTATAGAAATAACAGAAACTCCTGAGTTCGGTCTTTAAAAGTAGATGAGACTGTGTTCTGTTCTTACTTTATTTAGGGTCCTATTTCAAATCTCAGGCAAATACTAATAAAGATGCTCGCCAAGACATTTAATTATGACCTAAAAAATTAGTTTGGTCTGAAGTTCAATGCTCTAATTTCACTGCGCTGATGGTTGCTGAATATTCTAGAATGCTTTCGAAGCTGTAGGTATGTTCCTTCCTGCTGTAACAACACTGTATTTATTTTGCACAACATGCTCTGGCGTCTGTATATTTGGTATTCAACACTCGGCAAAGAATGTTCCCTGTCCGGATGTGTTGTGGACAATGAGCCTGGCAGCACCAACCTGGGCAGTACCAAGGGCGCCCTACTGGGCGTTGGTGGAGGATGCCCCCCCCCTTCCCGCCCCGCGGAGTGAACTGAGCCGCCTCCACCCTGCTGCGGGTGAAGGAGACTCTCCCTCCAGTTTCCTGTCCCCCAATTGCTTTGGTAACTCACAGTGATCCGTCTCTAAACTGCACAGAGTCCGAGTATTCAGTTTCCAATGCATCATTCTCAAGGGGTCATCTGTGGGTCAGGAATTTTCACCGCGGGCTAATTTCCTACCGTTTCTTTCTGGGCAGCCAGAAAGTGTTTATTTTGGTTTGTTCACTACTACCTTTCTAATTTGCTAGTCGCTTCTGGAGCCCGGGCCCTTTCCCAGCTTCTTGGCGGAATAAAGTTCAAGCACAGTTATCCAGAGCTCCTGCGGCCAGAGGGCACCAAGTGAGCAGCTCACGCCAGTCCTTTGCGGGTAGAAACCAGGCGGCGGGATCCCACTCAAGTGAGGAGAGGGATAGGCGGTGACTTAGGGTGGCGACGATTAAACCAGGTAACGAGACACCAGGCAGATGTGTTTTCATTGCCTTGTAAGATAAATGCAGTGTTAAGTGCCTGACAACTTCCCAGAAGCAATCAGCAAAAGTTTACGAGTGCATAAACCTCAAAGACCATTCCCCGACGGTTGTTATAAGGCCCACATTTAGAGCTTCTATAAATTCTCCCGCAGTTTCCCAAAGCTAAGTTTCCAGTGACTACTAAGCAGCCACCTCCTCTGGGGAGACCGGGGGGGGGGGGGGGGGTTCTTGAACCACCAAAGAGAGAGGTTTGGGCTCCAACCGAGCGAACTAAAGTTGCGCAAAAGTTTGTTCCAGAAGTTTGGATGGGCAGGGAGAGCAGGGAGGTGGAAGACAGGAGTGGAGGTGGGGTCGGGGAAGGACCACGAGGTGCTCTCCGGTGCTGAGTTAATGTGGTAGCGGCGAAGGACCAGGGGCCGGCGAGGGTCCGAGGTGTAGTCAGGGCAGAGCCCCTTCGGTGGGGCTCCGGCTCGGCCATTCCAGCCCTGCCGGGCACAGCCCTTTTTGGCAGCCCGATCTAAGCCCGAGCTCTTATCGGACCCGGGCATGCTGGATCCTTCGCCCATCTAGTGCCCACTGAGAGGCCATCAGGAATGCTGGCGTCGCACGGAAAGGGCCGGCTCGCTCAGATAGGCAGGGGGGCTGGAAAAACCGTGTCACGCATCTGGGGACGTGTCGCCAGTCCGGCCAGAGCCACGACGGCGCCAGCCTCAGCCCTTCGGTAAGTGGCCAGAGGACTTTGGTAAGTTACTGTCAGGCACACAGGACTCACCTATGTTTACAGAGAACCTTTGTTTATGATCCCAGTGAAAACAAAGCTGCTAATTGAAAAACGATAACAGGAGCGTGTCTTTAGCTTCCTAAAGGGAGAGGTTAACAGCTGCGAGCGCCAGGGGAGGGAGAGTGGGAGGGAAGTGGCGAGCGAGAGGCCGCCCTGCACGTAAACGTGCTTTTAAATCCCCAGTGAGACACGTGGGCCGGCTTAAACCTTCCAGAACCACCGGCCTGGGTCCTAGGCTGGATAGCTTCCCGCAGCCCGCTAGCTTTTTCTCAATCTTTGGATTCCAGTAAATCCGAAGGCGCGAAAGTAACCGACCACTGCCTCGTATTTCTGTCCCCACGAGATTGAATCTCAGGCAATTATTTTGGAAAGATACCGCTGAGCCCCTTTTCATTCTTTCCAGGTGAAAATGCAGACGCCCCTGTGTCGTACTCACCCCTCCTTTATGAAATAAGGCGCCCAACTGTTCTGATATTACCATTCAAAAACAGGTTCTGTGGCGAACCTCATTTGTGAATCTATTACAGAGATTAATAGATTATTTCTCCTTTTTCAACTAATTCTCAGTGGGGAAATTTAACCATATGGTAAGGAGAGAATTAGAATTTCATCACATTAGAGCAAAATGTAATGAAAAGAGTCCAACACCTGGGGCCAACTCTGAAAGCCACAATTAAAAGGTTTTTAATGAAACCAGAGAAACCAAAAATTTCATAGGCTTCAGTAATTCTGCCACATAAGAAAGATTTATTGGAGGTGTTGGGAAATATTGTTTTTACTTATGTCATAAGGATGAAAACCAGCCGCTAAATACCATGTGCTCCCAGATCGAACTAAGGAGCGAGAGGACCGCGTGTACCATTTCTCATCCGGAAAGGAGCACTTGTTTTCACAGCTCTCCCCTTCCTAGCCCTCCAAGAACAACCGAGGCAGATCCAGAGGTCCCTGAATGACTTCCTAGCTGTCGCTTATGTTTCCGGGTAAATAAATATGCACAAATGCCCCCCCTTGGTGTGTGAGAGGGTTTGACTCCTGGTGGAGTTGGCTATTCTGAAACAACTGGATTTTAATCTTGAAGAAAGTTTGAGAAATGAGTTTCTTCCCGTTTAGGAAATAGTATGCTTCATAATCACCATCACTGTCGCAGTTATTTGGAGACCGCTGCAAAAGCACCCCTTCCTTTTTTTTTTTTTTTTAATCTAATGGGCTGCATAATCAAGTTGCTGTCCATTTTCCTTCCCCCCTCCCCCCCGCAATCCGGATGGGAAATGGGCAGTGGGCGCGCGGGTGGAAATAAGGCAGTGTGTTCAAGGGGGACGACTGCTTTGCTCTCTTCCTAGCTGAGAATCTTGGGTGAATTTTGGGCAAGCCAGCGGGACACTACTTCCCCCCGAAACTCCCATCACCAAATCCGGAACAGAGTCATTCTACGAACAGGGGTGGAATATAATTCTCGCCCGCAAGGGTAATTTAGCACAAGATGAGACAGCAGTGGCGAGGGAAGGGCAGTGGGGGTGGGGTGCGGCGGATGGGGGCGTCTGCTTTCCCCGGGACTCCCAGGCTTTGCCGCCGATCTACAATTTGCTGAAGGAGCAAAGAACATCCTCGGCTCTAAGTAGGGCTTTTAGTGTGCTCATTGATGAGTGAAAGTCGCCACACATGTCAAGCTAAAGGCAGTTGTTGGGTTACTAACAGGACCCAGCGCCTTGCAAACATATGCGCTAAGCTGTGTATACAGATGGCACGCAGAATAATGGAGCAGGCGCCTTTTATAAAGCTCTAGCTGCTGCCTGTCTTCAGACCTGGGAAATGAAACTATTCAGACTCGCGGCCAGATAGCGCCTGCAATTGTTTGTTACCGTTTTAATCCTATTAATTAAAACGTTAACCTGATTGGGTAGAAAGCGCTGTCCCAACAGGCGAGTCTTCTTCATAATAACCTACTCAGAGATAATGATGTAAAAGACTCCCCCGTCTGTGGCGGCGGCTGGTTGATGGGTCCGGAAATCTCTTGAAGGTGAATCCAAGCAAGATAAACGGTGCGGAGAGGCGGCGCGGGGCTGGGCTCAGAGCGGCGGCGGCAGCGGCGGCGGCTCCACTCCCTCCGCGCCCACCCTCCCACCATGCGGGGCCGCGGCCCATGGTGAGCCCCAGCAGCCAGCACCATCGGCTGGAGACGAAGAAGAAGAAGAAGAGGAGGCGGAGAGCGCGGGGGAAGGCGAAAAAGAAAAAGAAGGGGAGAGGGCTGCCAGCAGCACCGGGACCGACGCGCGCACCAGCCCAGGAGCCCGGCTCGGGCGCGTCTGCGGCGCCGCCTGACTCCCCAGCCGAGGCGGCAGCGGCCGGCGCGGCGGGCCGGGACTGCGCGCCGGCGCCGGACCATGGAGCGCGGGCTGCACCTCGGCGCGGCCGCCGCGGGCGAAGACGACCTCTTTCTGCACAAGAGCCTGAGCGCCTCCACCGCCAAGCGCTTGGAGGCGGCTTTCCGCTCCACGCCCCCGAGCATGGACCTGTCCCTGGCGCCGCCGCCCCGGGAGCGCCCGGCGTCGTCCTCCTCATCGCCCCTGGGCTGCTTCGAGCCGGCTGACCCCGAGGGGGCAGGGCTGCTGCTGCCACCGCCTGGGGGAGGCGGTGGCGGCGCGGGAGGCGGCGGCGGCGGCAGCGGGGTGGGCGTCCCCGGGCTGCTCGTGGGCTCTGCCGGCGTTGGGGGCGACCCTAGCCTGAGCAGCCTGCCGGCTGGGGCCGCTCTGTGCCTCAAATACGGCGAGAGTGCGAGCCGGGGTTCGGTGGCCGAGAGCAGCGGCGGCGAGCAGAGCCCCGACGACGACAGCGACGGCCGCTGCGAGCTGGTGCTGCGGGCCGGAGTCGGCGACCCGCGGGCCTCCCCGGGCGCAGGAGGCGGCGGCGCCAAGGCGGCCGAGGGCTGCTCCAACGCCCACCTCCACGGCGGCGCCAGCGCCCCCCCGGGGGGCCCCGGCGGCGGCGGCGGCGGCGGCGGCGGGGGTAGTAGCAGCGGTAGCGGCGGCGGCGGCAGCAGCAGCAAGAAATCCAAAGAGCAGAAGGCGCTTCGGCTCAACATCAACGCCCGGGAGCGCCGGCGGATGCACGACCTGAACGACGCGCTGGACGAGCTGCGCGCGGTCATCCCCTACGCTCACAGCCCCTCCGTGCGGAAGCTCTCCAAGATCGCCACGCTGCTGCTCGCCAAGAACTACATCCTCATGCAGGCGCAGGCCCTGGAGGAGATGCGGCGCCTCGTCGCCTACCTCAACCAGGGCCAGGCCATCTCCGCCGCCTCGCTGCCCAGCTCCGCCGCGGCGGCGGCGGCGGCCGCTGCCCTGCACCCGGCGCTCGGCGCCTATGAGCAGGCTGCCGGCTACCCGTTCAGCGCTGGGCTGCCCCCGGCCGCCTCCTGTCCGGAGAAGTGCGCCCTGTTTAACAGCGTCTCCTCCAGCCTCTGCAAACAGTGCACGGAGAAGCCTTAAACACACACACCCCCGGAAAACACAAGACCGACCCAAAAGCTAGAGGAAAGTGAAAAGCTGCCCCCCTACCCCTTTTATTTTGGTCCTCTCGTAGTTGTGAAACACTTGCAAAGCAAACAAAGCAGAGGCGAGAACTGAGAAGTATCAGAGACAAACGGGACTTTTAGCCTTGACATCCCCAGAATCTCGGTCTTTGGGGTGGGGAGGGCGGGAGGAGGGAGGTGGAGTTGGGATGAAGTATGGATGTCTTTTTTCTCAGAAAAGTGGCAACTTTGATGGCAGCCTAGACCGCAAGGGAGCTTAAGAAATAAGTTGGGAAGTAGTCGCTTGGCTATTAAGCGTGGAGAGTATTTATTCAATGACAAAATACTAATCCTACTAATAACTGTGAATTTGGCTAGTGCTGAGGGGCAGAGGAGGAGTCCGGGGTTGGGTGGCTTGTGGGACGAAATATTCATTCAGACAAATCAGAAAGGGCACTTGAAAATAAATTTTGATTCTGAGCCAGGAGAAAAACTTGAAATGTAGACTTATTTAAGTGGGGGGAAAAAAAACAGAAAGAGACACATTGCTATGAAAAGACTTGTATTTTTTATTGTCTCTGAACTTTAATCCTGTGAAAACGCTCAAAAGTTTTGGCAAGAGTGATATAAAAAACTGACTGTGGCTGAAAGAATTGCATTTAAAAATATTTATGTGCACCTTGTTACTTTTCACTCTGCAATGATGTATTAACAATTCATGGTATTTATTTGTTATTCTTCAATGACCCTTCCACATCAACAGTATTTATCATGTGTTAAGGTCATGGGTCTTATGTGCAGATTTTTTTAATGCCTCTAAAATTCTGTTTTATAGATTAACTTATACTGTGTGCCAAGTGTTTAAAAGGTTTATTTGCCAACAAGTATGAAGAGACATATTGATGTATCTGAGCTGCTTAGGTTTATCAAAGGTCACCTGGATATTTTCAGTTGCATCATCCCTGTATTTAAATTGAGCTTTAATAAATTGCTTCAGTCCAAAAATTACAGGAAAGGTGTATTCTTAATTGATGAATGAATTGATCTCTTTTTTTGAAAGGGGACTCCTTTGCATTCTAAAAGGGAAAGACATCACAGCAATAGATCCTATAAGTAAGAACATGCTAAGCAAATATTTTTCCAGGCTGTGCTGTGCATTTTTAAAAGGTCTAATTTAATTGCTTTTAATATATATGTACATATATAAGTTATTTTAACTGTGGAGAATTATTTAAGTTAAAAGACTGGTTTGATTTGCCTATGGTGTGAAATCCTTTGTTATTTTTCTAAAAAAAATAAAATTTAAAAAGAAATAAAATAAAACTAAGGAAGAGCAACAAGCTATTTACCCAAAGTGAGCTTTCAGTTTTAGTTTGCATGGCTGTTTGCCTGCCTTTCTATCCTATGAAAATCAAGAAAACCTTTTTTAAAAAATGGAGTCCTGCTATTTTCCACTCCTTGCAGATAATACAAATTCAGTTTGTCAGGTTGGATGGCGAGTTGGGAGCTATGATGGATCTACTGGCGGGTTTTGGATGTGTAAAGAATGATATATATCTTAAATAGGTCAATCAGACTATGACAGCTATGTACGACCATTTGTATGTGTATCTATGTCAGAAAGAATCTTTATTAAAATATTTTGATCAAACATTTTATTATGCTGTGCTTTGTGGAAGGAGCAATCACCTCTCTTCTGTGTTACTCTTTGCTTGAAAGGTAACAAAAAAGAAAGGAGTTTCAGAGAAGGTGGAACAAAAGTTTTGGCAGCGATACACAGTGAAGAGTGGCCCTAGTTCACTTGTTTACTTGTGATGATGGCTGGGCCTGGTCATTGGAGGAGAGATAAGTGGGGTCACTGGTGAGACCCAGAGGAGATCCAGAGTTCCCATCTGCTGGCAGGAACTTTGAAGGCCATGCTGCCCCTGGAATTCTTTCTCCCACTTGTATGGCATTGTTGACCATGCCAGGGCCCATCAAAGAGGGTAAAGTTTTTTGAAAAGTTTTAATCACGATTTATATCTCTAACCGCCTGAAAGCCAAAGAAAAGAGATGGATTTGGATTCTCTGAAAATGGATTTTATTGTGGCTTTCCACTTTTTCGGTAACAGGAGAATCAACCAGGCTTAATTATAAGTGTCAACAATGCCCTTAGAGATTTTCGAAACTTACTAGTGTGGCTTGTTAATGAGATTTTTAGGGATTATATGGGGATTGGTTGAGAATTGATTCTATTAAAGAATGAATAGGCTTGTATTTGGACCTTAATAATGTCTTCAAATATAGAAGGCTTGATTTTTCCTGTGGTGAAGGTTATAGAGATGGTGGTGGTGGTGGTGGTGGTGGTGAGGGCGATGGTGGTGGAGTTAGAGTGTTTCCTCTGTAGGCAGTCTGTTACATGCATTTTTGTCTGCATAGCCTCAGCTCATAATGATATCCCTAAATGACATCAAACTTAGTGGGGGGTGAGGGAGGATATTTTCTGCTCCACTTGCCATCAAAAAAGATTAATCAGAACCTGTAACTTTTCAGAAAACATAACAGCAAAGGGCCTTGAAGCTGGAGCCCTCCCAGTCAGGGAGTGGGGGCAGAGGGAGGGAACAGACTAGGGCAGCCCCCAGGCAGGAAGAGACCGTCTCTCAGCATTTACCAGACAAAGCTTGGGTGCGTCTAATTATGATTATTAAAACAATTTCCATGACGATGTCTAATATTATGTTAATTTGAAAACAACTGTGTATGAAAACTGTCGACTATAATACCTAAATTCATTTAATGAAACACATCGTTAAGGCAATTAAACCTCCTGGATGTGATTAAGAAACATAATTACGACACTGTTCTGCGCCATAATTGGGTGTCTTTAATCAAGGGGTAAAGTGATCAGCAACACAGCCATTAGTTTGTATTGTTCTGGCCCTGCTGTCCATCATTCTGATTAGGAATTAACCACAGCCACCATCAGTTGAATTTTTTTTCTTTTTGCATATTAACATTATAGGGGATACATTTGCTGCAAGATTTACTGCTTAAGCTTTCTCCTTATTAAGAGGACCTCCTTGAAATACTTACTCTAACCTCTATACTGTTCAACCATTATTAGAAATTGTACAAATAACAAAGCTTGGACTTCAGGAGAAAAAGAAATGCTCGTCCTTCCTTCCCTCTTTAAAAATTCAATCTCCAGTGTTACTCCTGAAAGAGACTTGGGGAAGTCTCTTTGGGGACTCGTTGAGGAAAGGGGGGCATGTTGAGAATATCAGGCGAATATGCACAATTACTAAAAATAGCGGGGTTAATAAAGCTTATTTTCATGTTGGTCATTTCAGACAAATCAATTCTCTTTCCCAGTCTAGGAGTTGACCAGCATTTGGTTCTAGGAATAAAGGTAGGACATCTGAAAGGAACGGGAGGGGTTTCCGCGATTTACTTAGGTGGCCCTCCATAAGGCCTCAAACTTTTCAAAGTTTCTTCAGCAGCAGCTTTAAGAGAAGGAAGCCGATGGTTGGAGAAACAGTTCTTCCCAGACCCGGCAAAACCCCCGGCGCCGTCTCCTTTCTAAGGTTTGAGTCCTGAATTGCGGCCCACTCTGGAAAGTTGGCCCACACGCTTGTGGGCCCTGGATGGACTTCCAGTCCCGAGCATGCACGTCGGGCCCGAGTGGCTGAGCACCAGGGGCGGCCGTGTGGTCTAGCGGAAGTGTCCTGTGGCCCGAGCAGACAGGCTGGCCCGTAAGCCTGAGACGTACCAGACCGCCAGAGCACTTTGCCCCGCCTGGGAGCCCGCTCCACACCCATCGCACCTCAGGGCGCTTTTCTCGAGCCATCCCGCCCGAAGGCATCCTGTTACACCCGATCTGTTAGGGAACAGAAAGTAGGCAAATGAGGCGGAGCAAGGATCCCACTTGGGGCCCACTTGGCCTTCTATTCCACCGGTTTCCGTCTCTAATTTCTCTCTAATTTCAATTGTCTTCTCTAAATTCTAATTCCTACTTAGGTCCCCTCTCCAGTTTGACACTAGGCACCTACAGAGGCGTCGCGGCTCTTCGTGGACTCCTACAGGACCTGCAGCTGATCATCTCCGAAGATCTTGCTAGTTACCCCTGGTATCCCCTCCCCATCCTGTGTGTGTGTGTGTGTGTGCGCGCGAGCGCGCGCGCCCGCCCGCGCGCACTCTGTGGTGCATTCTCCACTCTCCTCTGCTGGGCATCCCCCCAAGATCCTGTGTTGAGCTTAAATTCTTCTCCTTTCTATCCCACCCACCACCCATCCTTACTGCCGGCAGCTCACCAGGGAGGGCCCAGGCTCACAGGTTTCCCTTCTCCACGCTCTCTTGGTCTCGGACTCTGGAACCGAACCTTTCCACGGGCCCCGGACCCTGAGATTGCTCCAGCATGAGTGGCACCGACTTTTCCAATGTAATGACTTATGAAAGATATAATCATGTGTTAAATTGAATCCTCCGTTTAACTGTTAATGGTGTGCTCTGGGCACATTTACGTATTAGATGCTATGGTAACTAATTACCACTAGGAAAAAGGATAATACACTTCCCAGACTTTGAAAAATAATGATGAGAGTTCACTTGCCGGCTCGCAGCTCACTGTGGCGGCTCCGCCGGTGGAGCGACAGAGTGAGTGGAGACCAGAAAGTGTGCTCATAGAAGGCAGGAGGTAATGAATCCTGGTCAGACGAGTCTTCTTATCAAAACCTCTAATGAGACTGTGCTTCAGTTGGGGAAGTGGTGCTGGTGGTGGGGGTACTAAGTATACAACAGTGCCTCTAAGCAAAATTACATTGCAAGACGTAAACATCAGAAACATAAATAAGTTTTCTTTTAATTAAAATGCAGGCCAGATTAAATTATCCACGTGCCAAGCAACTTTACATCAATTAACAGTTTTTTGTTGTGTGGGCAAAATAAATGAGCCCGTCTCCTGCGTGCTCTGGGTTGGCACTTATAACTCAGATGCTCCTGAATTTGCCAAGGCAATGAGGTGCAGTTTGATTTAAATTTGGCCTTTTAAATCAGACATTGGGCACAGTAGCTGGAAGGAGGGGAGGAGAGGGGGAGGGAGACAATAACAAGTTTAAGAGCAAAAACAACTCTCAGGTTAAGTCCTTTTCCTCCCGTTGGGTCTCTGGCTCTCCTGATGCACTGACATGTGATTACTAGAACCAGGGTTCTCTAGGTTGTGCTGAATAACCAGGTGTCTGTTTCACCCCAAGGCCAGGGCAAATGTTTGTACTGGGGACCTGAGAGAGCAGGAGAGGGAAGGGGGCCGTTTTCCAGCCAGCCCGAGGTTGCAGACAGAACGTCCGCAATACACGTGCCCACTGCGCTGCTCTCTGCTCGCGCTGCGTCCAGGGAGGGACGCGGTATCCGGAGATGCAGAGCACCCCTTCTCCCAGTCCTTTCCCTGGACTGGGTTCCCAGCCCCTCCGGAGGGAGCAAAACCATCCAACTTCCAAGTTTCTTGGCACAAAAAGCGAAGTTCAGGGGCTTTGCCTCAAACTCTCTTTCTAGAGGTGGCAGTTAGATCGAGTTGTCCCCGGCGCCCCTGTGGCAAGTGGGTTCGCGTCCAGGAGCCAGGCTTATCAGGAGCACCCCACAGCCATGCTAAACCCAGGAATTCTGCTAAAACGCCCTAGTTTTAAACCTCAAAGAGCTCTTTGCTTCCTAGCAAAGCTGGGAAACTCTTTGCTCGCTTTTCCTGAGGTTTAATTTGGGTTAAATTCTACCACTTTTTCTAAATTACTGGTCTTAACATGATCAAGGAGATTTCTGGGCTATTACAAAATTACCAAGTACCCCTGGGTGTGTGTGCAAGTGTGTGTGTGACTTTTCTTTCTTTCCCTTCCCCTGTGTTCCCTAATTTGGGCAATATAGAAATACAGATTAGAAACTTTGAAAGAAATGACTGGGCTGGGAAGGTTAGACTACAAAGGAAAAGAGGATTTTGCAGCGACTCCCCCATCCCCACCATATATAATAAAATAGACAAGCCTATCTTACAAGTAAGCCTCCAGGATGCTTCGATGGGGGAGTTAGCTTTAATTATGCACACTGTGATATCATTCTTCTTTCCAGCTTGGGAAAGAGTTAATTCTTTCCCAAAGACCATAGTTGCCCTTGTCTTCTCAACCTGATTCAGAGATGCAATAAAATATGAAGCAAATTTATGATCTGTTTCAAGCATTTTATTGCTGTATTTTTAAATTCATATATGCACATATAAGAACTATGATCTGTGAATAATTTGAAATGCTATAGTAGAATGATACATTTTAGATAAAACATAACCATATCTTTATATAATTGTCTCAGATTAAAATAAAAAAGAAAAATAGATTTCTAATGTGGACCAAACTGAAAAACTAATGACAGCCATAAACTGCTAACCAACCATAAATTAACATCTTCATCAAATGCTAAAATGGTATCAGTGGTTATATAAAACAATTATTATTTCTCCTTATAAGTTTTAGAATAAAGTTCAGGGATATTTAAAGGATCCATTATTTACAAATGCTTCACAATCTTAAAGATTTCACATTTTATTAGGGGGATGGTTGCAACTCAAATCTGCTGTGTTAATAGAGATGTTTAGAGATGAGAATTTAGATTTAAACATAAAAATGCTTCATGGCCTAAGCCCATTTTATGCATTTATTCTGCTCTGGCAATTACTGAAGAACTTGGTAGAAGGATTTCTTTGTTAAATATCTTCATCTACTCTTTGAAAAGAGAAGACAAATAATATCTTATTATAATGGGAGAGACCCAGGTTATATACCTAACTGGTTAAAACATTCAATCATTCCCTGTCTGTTCAGGTAGGTCTAACTACATTTGCCATGTACAGCTTCTCTGCCAAGCTATGGTCAAAATTCTGGCGTCAGCCGGAGCCTGTGCCCTCCATCTGAGATGTCCACGAAAAGAAACGATTTTTCAAACCAGGCCTCCACAGAAACATGAAGAGCCATGGAAGGGGAAAGGAAATCTATCCTTTGAATGTCCCATATATCAGAAAGCAGGGTCAGGGAGTAACTTATTTTAATTTTTTTTTTTTTTTTTTTGTAGAAGCAGCAGGCATATCTATCTTTAAAGTATAGATTTCTCAAGAAAGTGAAATTAAGTAAAGTCTAGAATTACTGAACAAAGTAAGCTCTTTTTAAAATTAAGAAAAAGAAATGTTTTCCAAAAACCAAATTCACTTGGATTATAGAGATCTGCATGGCATACACAATCAAATTATCTCTGCCCTTCAGTTGTTGTTTACAGTAGGTTGCCATACAGGGTAGTTATTGTGGATGAACATCTCCAAAGTTCAAGGATTAACTAAGGTCTTCAACTGGCTGAGTCCTGGGACCACTCTTGTAGTTTAACTTTTTGCAAACATTGTTTAGTCAGAGGACTTTCTTCTGTAGAAATGAATGCTATTTTATAGCTTTTGGGTAAATCTAAAAGGAGTTCCAAAGAAAAAGTTTTAAAAAATGGGTACTTAATTTCAAAACATAGATAAAGTATTTTATACTTTAAGATTCATTTAAAAAAATCCAAAAGTTATTTTGAATACTTAAAAGAAATTCCATTTAAGGTATAAAATGAAGACATTTGTAAAACTTTCAACATATTGGGTAGTTCTTAGAAGTTGTGAAATAAAAGTATATTTAATTTAAACATTAAGCACAAAAGACAGAATTATTTACTAAAAAATTTACGTTATATGTCAGGTAATAATGACATATATTTTATGTTAACTACAATGGTTCGTTCTTAGAAATAAATGTTAAATGGAGCAATGTCCTCTTATGAACAAATAAAAATCTCAAATTAATACATGCTTTATGAGTGTTTAAATTTGACTTAAGGAAGAATCATTAGATATTCGTACCTTTACCTGTTATACACCTGTTATTAGATTATAGTTACTTTTACCTCTAGTTTCCTCTATAGGCACAAAATGTTATAAGGGAAATAAAATGCTTCGTGAGTCTATCTCTAAACATTTACTTTCCGTGTCTGCAATATATCATCTCTCTCCTTAGAAAAGTGAATACAAAAAAAAAAAAAAAAGAAAAGTGAATACATTTAGAAATTGAGAACATAAACTATACCTCAAATAGTTAACAATAAACTTTATCAAACCCACTTAAAATTATCCAGCATAACCCCTGAGTATTTTTTCTATCCAGCTATATCTTGAATAGAAAATGCATATTATTACTCACATGATCATGGCTAATTCCAGACAATTAAAAATAAATTTTTTTAATTTACTCAGTAAGTGCTTTTTGGAGCAAAATTAAAGCAGAGATAATAATTTCATAGATTGCCCATTTTTAAAAAAAGATTTTATTTATTTATTTGACAGAGAGAGAGATCACAAGTAGGCAGAGAGAGAGGAGGAAGCAGGCTCCCTGCTGAGCAGAGAGCCCGATCCGGGGCTCGATCCCAGGACCTTGAGATCATGACCTGAGCTGAAGGCAGAGGCTTAACCCACTGAGCCACCCAGGCACACCCATAGATTGCCCATTTAATGTCACGATTAATCCTAGTTGTTAATACTGAACTGACTAGTTGAAATACACAGGAACACCTTTAGAGTCTGAGACAAGTTCCTGTAAAATGTTAATGACTCACAGGTATGTTTCTTAGAGAAGCCAAGTGTCCGGTGGCATGCTGTGTGTACGGTTACTGTAGAAGCCACATTTAATCCTCATCAACACCATTCTGTGGGGCTTGCCTTATTTACAGTTTGGATTTCAGCCTTATGAATAAATAGACTACTGCTCAAATATTATTCAGCTTCATTCATGATCTGTGGTAAGTGATCTGCAGAAGACAAAGACTACATCTAATGGGATCTCTCTTCTATTTTTTGTTCTTTTACATCTCTCCACAGATGATTGCAATTATGAAGAACTATGGTCTAGCAAGGTCAGCCCGGTTAAAATAAACTTGTTAAAAAACTTATTAGTCCCTGTTATTTCTTGGGTCTGTTTTTATTATTTCCCACATACATAGCTAAGTTAAAATATATTGAAGAATACTCTGAATGAAACAACAAATGTACTTTTAGGGAGGGTATCAGAAAATAAAAACGTGTGTGTGTGTGTGTGTGTGTGTGTGTGTGTGAGTGAGAGTGTGTGTGTGTGTGTATGTGTGTGTTTGGGGCCAGGGAGACAGGGATATGAGAATAGTCAGATAGCAAAAATATTCTCCAAATAACTTGCTATTTGGAACCCAATCTTCTGTCACTGAACATGCTCCTAACAGGGAAATGAGGACACACAGCCATTCACCTGTGCTTTAAAAGTTGATTTATTGAATTTTTGTTGTAAATAAAAGATAATTAAATAGATTTACAAAGCATTTGCATTTCTTACCTAATGTCTTTTTAAGATTTGCTTCCTCATAAATCCACATATATACCATTTTAAAATCAAAAGGTAATATTAAACAAACAATTCAGAACAACAGTTTTTTATAATATACGGCATTCCTCTAAAAAATATTTTCAAACATAAGTACTGCCAAATTATCTCCCATTTAAAATTGTGCAAGCGTTTTTTCACAAACTAAATTTATCTTACTCAAGAAAAGTATTATAAACAAAATAAAGATTTAAGATAAAAAGTCCAAACATCATTGATCACTGATTTAGATTAACACTATGAAGAAGACTAAGTAATAATTGCTTTAGAGAAATAGTAGAGAGTTTTATGTGATTGCTCATTATAATTTAAAATAATGCTACAGGGAATGTAATCTTGGCTTGCTAACTTTTTCTTAATTGAGTATGTGAATATGAATACCTAATAATGCAGTTCAAGTAAATAATAGTTTGCAACATTGTGAATTTAATAGGTTAAAAACAGTCCACATTCTAAGGGTATATAATTCTTCTTTTATAATTATTGACATTATTTTATGCTAAGATCAAAACCTAAATAATTTTTGTGCTTTGATCTTTGAAATTGGTTTTAAGATTCTACTGTTAAATTAGAAGACATTTACAGGAAATGTTACCCAAATTATTTTTTTATGAGAAAATAAACAGAAGTCATCATGTAGATTTTGAGTTGTGACCCCTTTACCTTAGACTTGTGGCCCCACACTTACTGATAAAATGAAGAAGATATAATTAAGTGTGCCAGGAAAACCAAAAGAAGGCGGATAAACGTTCTCATGTAGGTTGCTTAGCAGCATGCCTTATTTAGTGGTAAATAGCTTTTTTTTTTTTTTAATATCTTCAGAGCATTTAGTTTTTGCTACTAAATGCTTCATTACCGTTGGTCATTGATACAAAACAACATTATTATTCATTTCTTTTAAAATGAAACTTAGGGGAGGCTGTAAAAATAAAAAGATGGGCTTTTATGATAGTAAAATATAGTTTTTAAGACATTTTAGAGCCTCAATAAGGTTTGGTTTGGCTATTTTTGTCACATAATCACAATACCCGATGTATATATTTTATTGTGTGTAATTATGCACATAGTAATTTCTCATTACAGAACACTACTTTGGAATGAGTGATGGAAGGCTAGATCTACTGGTAAATCAGAATTTTAAAACTGTTTTAAAGAGATGAATTTACTTACGAAGACACTTAAAATAGATTAGTTGTGTATGTGTTGTTTTCCCTAATAAATTGTGTGTTCTTGAAGAAGGGTAATCCAGTACATAGCAATATATCTAGAACAGAGGCAATGCTCAATAAACGTTTTATTGAATTAATGAACAATGAACTATGTAATGACTAAAATATTATTCCCTTTAACAAATACATAAGAACAGTTTTTAAAAGGCACAACCTTGTTAAAGTATCTCCTTTACAGCTTTATGTTTGCATATTGCATTACACTTTTCAAAATAAATTCACACGTCTTACTATGTTTAATACTTATCATGCACCTTCATGTCAAAAAGGCCTTATTATTTTTATTTGCAAATAAGGAACTGAAGCAATGAGAGGCAAAATGACTGGTCGATGATAACAAACTGGTCATACCATAGCTGGAATCCATGTCTTTTAACTTATTTCTCCATGACATTTTTTTCTATTCATAAACATGCTTTAATGACTAGATGTATGCCTGTTACAAGACTCTCTTGTTTTGATTCTACTGTTCATTTCTTTTATATAACACTTTCTCAACCATTTTGGTTATTCTTATTTTCTATTCAATTTTCCTGTACACACTTCTAATTATAAGTGAAGCAGAAATTAGAATTGAATAATTTCCTGTGTTCTCTCTACTGTAACATTGCAAAAGTGTACTACTGAGACAAATGTAAGAACATAGAGGTTTCTACTTTGGGTCATATGGTAGACTAGATGTCCTTCTAGTATATAAAGAATGGGCTATGGGGTGCCTGGGTGGCTCAGTAGATTAAAGGCTCTGCCTTCGACTCAGGTCATGATCTCAGGGTCCTGGATCGAGCCCCACATCGGGCTCTCTAATCAGCAGGGAGCCTGCTTCCCCCCACCCCCTCCCGCCTGCCTCTCTGCCTACTTGTGATCTCTCTCTCTGTCAAATAAATAAACAAAACCTTTAAAAAAAAAAAAAAGAATGGGCTATGCTTGGTGGCAGGCAGAAGAGAAAGCCTAGGGCCCAGGCTGGGTGTGTGTGTGTGTCTGTGTGTGTGTGTAATCCAAGACTGATGCATAAAGCCCAGAACTCACAAAAGGAACATCCTTGTAGGTGAACTGGAAAGAAACCTTGCTCCACAGAGCAAGATTGTGAGCAGACTTGCCTCTCTCAGCAATAGTGAAGGAAAACAAAACAAAACAGAAAGTCTCTCCCATCTATGCTTAATCATAGGGCTGCTTTGTAGCTGATTAAGGCTAGAACCCACATTGGCTATGTATCTCCCACCCCTCATCCCCTATCAAGGTGCAAACTTAAAGTGATGTGCGTTTGATAATAACATCAGCAGTTAGACAAAAGAAACTCAACTTCTCCCTGAAGGAATGAGTTTCAAACTCAGGTCTTAAAAAATTTCCAGAGATAAAATTCCAAAGAATATGGGCTCAATAAACAAGCAATACTGAGTAAGAGTTCAACAAACAAACTACAGAATCAGATCCACAAAAAACTAATGATTTAGAAATATCATATACAAATATAAAATAGGTTTCTTAATATACTTGAAGAAAAGGAAGAGGATATTGAACATATGATGAAGGAAAAAGACATCGAAAATGACCAGGCAGTGGGCATCCGGGTGGCTCAGTCGGTTAAGTGTCTGCCTTGGGCTCAGGTCATGATCCCGGGGTCCTGGGATCCAGCCCCATGTCCGGCTCCTGGCTCAGCTGGGAGCCTGCTTCTCCTTCTCCCCATTGGTTGTGCTCTCTCTCTCTCAAATAAATAAAATCTTAAAAAAAAAAAAAGACCAGATAGGAAGAACAAAAGAGTGTTCTCAAACTGAAAACATAATCATAATCAACATAAACATTGAACTTAGCAAATTCAGTGGGATCAGAAAAACTGAAAGCTGACAGGTTGGCAGCTGGCACCCTGGCTCAAAACCAACCCACAGAAGGGAGAGGGTCGTAAGGACCTGAGGATAGAACATAACAAATCTAGAACATCTCAGAGAGAATGCAGGCAGTCACAGACTCTGTGTGTGTGTGTGTGTGTGTGTGTGTGTATCTTTAAAAACATAGAGCTTAATAAGAAAATTAAGAAGGATCTCATATATAGAAAATTCATTTATGTAAATTAACATGCATGCAGGTAATATGTTTTATAAAAATATATACTTATAAAAAGATAAATATCAAACACATTAGAACATTTGCCTATGACGGGGAGGAGTATAATGGTGAAGATTAGGGATAAGATAGAATAAGTAGATAAAGGCAGAGAGGACAAATCATAATTGTGTACCATGAACTAAGAAGTATAAGGAGCAAGATTACTCAATGCTATGAAGTTAAATAAAAAGAAAGAAAAAAACTCCATGGATGAGATAAAGAGCAGATTAGGTACGTGGTATAGAGACAAAACTGACAGTGAGATCTAAACAAATTACCTAGAATGTAAAATAGATGTAGAAAATATGGGGAGGAAAGGTCAACATAGAGCGTAGAGTGAGAGGGTATAATAGAGTCTGGGAGAGGCATTTCTCCAAGATTATGGCTAAGAATACTTCCTACCTGATGAAACACACACATTCTCAGATGCAGGAGGCACTGTGACATGCAAGAGTGAGAAATCGAGACTAAGAACATCAAAGACAAAAAGAACATGGTATCACTATCAGAGAGAAGAGGCAGACTGCCCTCTGAATAATTAAACTAACGGCTAACCTCTTGATGGCAACAATGGAAGCCGCAAGAACACGCAGTATCTTCAGAGTGCTGGGAGGAAATAGATTTGTGCGCACAGCAAAATCATCTTTCAAGAACGAGGGCAAAAACAAAGACATCTCCAATCAACCAAAGCAGAGCTTAGCTAGCAGAGCCTCACTAAGAAATGTTTAGAGCATGTACTTCAAGAAGGAGACTATAAATGCTAGAGCATCTATTGATTATTAAGTATTGTAAGTATTTTATAATGTTACTTTAAAAATCAATTTCCTTTTTAAAAACAATAGCACAATGCTGAAATAGTAGAAGTTCCAATCCACGTGATGCAAATTAACTGAATTTTGTATCTGCTTTTCCTGTTTAAATACAGAGGCACCATTTAGGTCAGATGCCAAATAATCACCTGGTAAGCTGAAATTAGAAAGCTCTGAATCATGGACACAATGCTGTACTGTGGGATTTAAAATTATACTGCATTCCATAATGGTGTAACTCAAAAGAATACAGATAAACTCCAAGTCCAAAAGGTGATGTGTCAAGAACAAATACTGCAATCTGGTTTCTCAATTTATATAAATGGAAGCATTTAGGAAAGAGTTCACTACAATACTGGTATAACCGCAGAGTTTACACTAAAACCAAATGCTACCATCAATCCTGTCATGATTTTAACATTTGCTCTTAACAACAAACATAATACCAATGTCTCAGGCAAATGTTGAATGTATAATAGATTTTGTTTGTTCTTATACATTAAATCTTCTCAGTATCTAACTCAACATGAGTGGTCTTACATAACAAGAAATTTTGTTGCATTGAGCCATAGTATACAAAGTAATAAAAAACATTTATGGATGATTAAATATTGAAGTGAAGTTGGAGCATTTAATCTACTGCAAAACTCATTTAAGGCAAACATACCCAGGCGGTATAGATATTATTGATATTACACTTGAAGGGAACATTTTCATCCAGTTTATCTCATGAAAATTTAATTTCCTTCTTCTCTGAGAATTTGGAATTTGTTAGACTGTGTCCATTTCCAGCACAAATTTCCACTAGTACATAAAGTGTGATTTTACATATTAGAGAAGAATCTAAGTGACTTAAAAAAAATCCCACGGAGTCAAATTTATTGTGGTACATTTACTACAACGAGAGAAAATCACAATATGTAGAAAAACATAAAAAAGCTATTTTGAGTTTATCATTATGCTGATTTTGATGTCTATTTTCATGTCGATATAATAGTTTAGTTTATGATGGGCTTTGTGACCAAGTACAAACTGGACTGATCGCAGATCAAATATAAATTGGCACTTTTTTAACAAACAAAACAATTATATTTGCAGAAATTCAAAACAAACAGATGAGCCAAGGACATTTAGGTTAGTTCGGATACATTTCTTTTCTTTCTTTTTCCCTTCTTTAAGATTTTACTTTGTACCTAAATAAAACATCAGAAGTTGGATGCTGAATACCAAGCAAAAGGCGACTGTAGTTTGCTTCCATAGGTTTATCATCAATTATTTCTAAATCAAAATAAGTTAAAAGTACAACCAACAACTGCTTTACTTCAACAATTGCCAAAAATCGGCCTGGACATTTGCTGGCTCCAAATCCAAATGGCAGTAGGTAATACTTCAGCTTTTTTCCATTTTTGAAAAAGGTGGTTTTCTTCTTACCATCTTCTACAAAACGATCAAATCTAAATTCCTGCAGAGAAGAGATAAGGAGTGTTAAAGTGCAAAATTTACATGAAATAGTTTGAGGTCAGGTCCACAAAGTGGCCCGTTCTCGCTGTCTGTCTGAAAAGGCTCTTTTAATTCTGCAAATGCCAGAGAGTAAAACTTGACTGGGTGCAAATTATGGATGAAACTTTCAAAAAAACTCAAATGCTACAAGGAAATGACTTCTCCCTTATCATAATGAAATGCACATACCTTTATGACTCTTCTTCCTAACTCGCATCTCTCTCTTATGCTGAGTTTCCTAAGTGAAGAGGTAGTCTCTTTATTTTTGTTCCCTAAGATGGTCCCACTTGGTGGACTGATGTTGGGGAGAAGGTAAGGGCTTGGGCACTGCCACCAATGTTACGATGGGATAATAACGTCTTTGGCCCCAGGAGCTGCCTAATAAGCCTCTTCTACTCCTTCCCAGTCAGTTCCCAACGGATGAGGACTATAACCTAAGATTCAGTGCTTATGTTTGGGTTACATAGACATAAAATGAAACTTGAAATTCACATGAAGCACTAGAGAGGAACTAAACCACAAAACCCATCTTGATTGTTTTTTGATGTACTGAATTTCTCCTAGCATGGTGCTATTACAATGGACTCTCTTTGGGCTAACTCTAGGGTGGCAGGTATTTCTGATATGTTTTCATAAATAAGTTACATTACTTGTTACAGAAAATTATGGAACTGGTTTATCTAGGGTGTTTAGCCTGGCATTAATTTACTCTCACTTGAGTTTCTGCGAAGAAACTGAGTGACCTTATTTCAGCCCATGGTGAATTAAGCCATTGATTAAATTAATGCACGTGGCATGCATGAAAATGACCAAGTATTTCCTATACTTGGTGCTCATTAGCATTAGACCTGCTCAGCACACAAGTTTGATATGAACTACATGAAGTCAGAGGCAAAGAAGCAGGTCAGAATGAAAGCACTTCGCGTTATAGTGAAAACCTTACAATCGGCGGCGGACGGATTCTGAATCCATCACAGATGATCTAATTTTCTCACTCAATATGAATGCCATCGAAATAATTTCCTTTAAAAGTACTGGGCTTGTCTTCTTTTACCTACACACCTATTTTGATAAATATTCATGCTTGGAAGTCACACTTTGGGTGGTTTCCATTCCCCTCCAACTTGCAAGTTGGTGCAATCATAAGGGCCAAATTAATCTGCATTAGAACACAAGTATTTTTCCTCCCCACAGACAGTTCTGGTATGTATCTGAATAGGATCTAACTAGTGCTAAACTAAAAATATCTGTGCCTCCCGTAGTGATGAACAAGGACACTCTGTTGACATGCACTTTGTTACTGGAGATAGAGTACAATATGGTACTCTCTCCTGATGACTTTTCCCATGACTGGGGCCCAAGCCTGCTTGCCTGTGTAGGACTGCTGCTTCCTCCTTCTCACTGACCAATCTGAGGAGAGAACACGCCACAGGAGCTCCTCACATAGCCCAGTCAGTTCAAGTTAACTAACTCATGAAGCGATTTGTTGGAAAAAGATCTCACTATAGCCACACTCTTTAAGCCAGGAAATAAAAAAAGAAAACTTGACTGGGGTTATGACTTCATAGTGTCCCGATTTCATACACAAGCCAACAACTGCTTTATTTCATGGCTTCCCTGTTCTTTGTGAAAGTGAATGTGCTGTTCTCCGAGAGGCCAGTGGGATAAATGTGTGACGCTCCCCCGTCCCTGTGACCTGCAGGTAGTGTTCACATTCCATTCTCTCAAATTTCTACTCAATCAGCAATGTCGCTCCTCCAGTTTTCCACCACCTTCTATTCCATTTTCTTATAGTAAACATCTTAGAAATTCCTATTTAGTTGTTTCTATTAAGAAACAAGAAGAGGAAAGGCCAACTTCTTTTGCTCTGTTACTACCATCAAGCTCAAAGGGCACATGGGCATAAATGTATTTTTTGAGTTAAAATTTATTTTCAGAGCAGAAACCAATATTAGGACAGGCTTGTGGCAGAGGCTAGGGAGATGGTCTGGTTTTTGTCAAAAAGAGAAGGGGTATAATAGTCTCACCTGTAAGATTCTGGGGTCATAGTGACATAGAATAAAGTGTTAGGAGCTCAAGATGCACACATTCATTTGGAATAACTTAAATGCGGGACTTGTCATGTTGACGTAAAGTCTTTGGAGTCACCCTCACAGCTCAGCACTTCACAACGAAAAACAGTCAATTAAATGCCATAACAGTAAGTGGATGAGAAGAGGGAAATCATAAAAGAAAGGGTATGACGCTGTAATTCCACACCACTCCTCTCATAATTCTTGTGGTTGACTTCTGAACATCTTTCTTCTGCTGAGGTTTCTCTAGGCACCCATCACGGTAATCATGCTGCCCTGGCCTCTGACTGATTTAGGATAGGGTGTGTGACCCAATCTCGTCACTGCTACAGAGGAAACATCTGTGAGGACATCTGATAGAAGCTCTTTTCTTGTGAAGAAAGAAAAACAAACAAACAAAAATGGTTAATCACCCCTTCTCCTCTGGACCTAGTCATATGTGAGTCTGATGCCTGCAACAGCTATGGCCGCCAGGTTGAAGATGGCGCTAACCCACAGGAGATGGCAGAGCCAAGAAATCCCAGGAGATCTGAGTTGTCACATTGTCTTATTTATCTCTGTATTTTCAAAGCACCTAACATAGTGCTATGTACATAGTAGAGGTTCCATATACATTTGTTGAATTAATGCATAAATACATGACAATAAAGTATATTTTAAAAGCAATCTTCAGGCTTCTGAAGAAAACACAGATATTGAATGAGTAAATAAACATGTAGAGAATGAAGTGTAGATGAATATTCAGCGTTCATAAATAGAGAACAGTATAATATTTAGCATGAGAAATCAAGATTGGATACATGATACAATTTTCTGGATAGAAAAGAGTTTTGGTACAAGTGACTGAGGAGCATCGAACATCCTAATTTGTGTGCTCTGAATATTGCGTTTAGTTCAGTTTAAGAGATTTGTTTTGAGCACTTCCTGTATGCGAAACATTGAAGTTAAAAAGGCATTAAAACATAGTCTCGCTGAGGTAGGTGACATACAATTTAATCAGGGTTTGTATTCACTCAATTATCATTTTGGGTGTAGGAATCCAGAATAGAGAAGATACGAACTTCCTAAAATAAGAACTGTCCGTGTTTTGAGTGGACGGCTAAAGGGCAGCACTCTTGCTTTGGGTTTACAATCAGCCCTCCTGGGAGCAAGATGTCGGAGTTCCTTTTTATCTGCATGACTTAAGTTCCAATTCATTTGCACTAGCTCGAGAGAGCATGCACATCTCTTCCCAACTCTGCGTTTAGGGTCTTCATATTAGTCACATGAAATCAGCCACGTGGGAGTATTTAAGCCACAAAAATTGACAAAATCAGGGCTTCTCAGAGGGCTGTTTTACCAGCACACTGCTGGTTCCAACAGAATGGGTATGAAGGCCAATTTACTGGTATGGCAGAAACCTTCTCAACACGAACTACTTAGCTCTGAGAACACAGCCGTGTGGTAAGGCCAATTCCCTAAACTCTAAGCTCTTAAAGACAAGGGTCTTTTAAATTTCTGTGACCCCCCCATTATGCCCATCAAAGTGCTTTCTGGATAACAAATGCTCCATATACATTTGTTTCCTTGAAGTAGACTGGTGGCATAATCTCTTCCAATTTGAGGTACAGACAAAAAATTAGAGTATTTCCTCATTCGTTATGACGAGCATATTTGTAGAGCAGTGACAATAATCAGAATAATATTGATACAACAGTTTTTATAGTGATTTAGAATTTATTCAAGGGCTTTCAAATTCGTTTTATCATTGTAGAATCCCTACACGGCTCAGAAGTTAGATAGGGCAGACTTGCATGAGGTCAAATAAGGTCTTTCACCTTCAGAGCTTTTGGGAGCATTCCGCTCCGATGGCTTTGTAATTACTTTGTTGTTTCCCTGTGTCCTTACTTTATGAGGCGACACAGCTGCGATAAAGTGTTACCACCTTAAAAGTTTGCTGTTTCTTCCCTATGGCTCAATGGTGTTTCCAGGCTTTTCTTTGTACCTTACTACGTCTGGCCACAGAAAAACCAACCAATAGATTTGCTCCTCTCCATAGCTCCAGGTCAGGATGCTGGATTTTGGCAGAAAGGAAATCATCACCATTTAGCGATTATTTGAACGCCAGCTGCTTGAATTCTGGCTAATAATAGATGTATAAATTTGAGGAAGCCTTCAGAAAAATTTCAAAAGCTATCTATTCCTAGTTAAATTATCTAGGCTTTTTCGAATAGCAAAAAAAAAAAAAAAAAAAAAAGAGATAGAGAGAGAGGAAAACTGAGAAGGGTGTTTCCTGTGTTCTCTCTCATTATTTTCAATTTTAGTTGCCAATTTAGTTACCATATAGGCAAGAGCCACCTAAGTGGCTAATATTACAATAAACCAAGCACCCGATATTCAGAAAAATAATAATTCTTTACATAGAAGTTACGTGTTGATAGCTTATAGACCCAATTATGTCCTCAAACACTTTTTGTTTAGCCCATGTTGTGTTTTTAAACATTATTTTCCCAAACCTTTAAAAATTCTAAGGTTTACCCCAAAATCTGTTTTCTGAGGTTTTGTTTTGTTTTTTAATGACTCAGCCATGCTAGGCCTACATGCCTATAAGAGCTGAAGTCTAATTCAAAAGTAGCCAAATGGTCTTATTTAGATACCTCTGGGCTCTCCTTTCCCCATAGTTTTTACCACTCCTGACAGTATTGCTAAATTTTACACAAGCCATTTCATCCATTTGTTCTAGTTAGGCCCAGTACATATTTGAATATGCAATATCAGTGGTAATTTAAAATTCTAATTGAAACTTATTTTCACTTTCAGAACATTCATCCATTCCAGCATCCCCTTATTTATTTGCCTTGTGGACACCCTCCACAAGGTGTTAGGCACTGAGGAAGCAGAGAAGGCAGTGAGTGATGTGGTCTTACCCCTTCTGGAGCTTTCAGCATGTGGGAGCACAGACAAACAGACAAGTAATTGGAAAACAGCAGGTGGTATGCACTGTAACAAAGGTCCAATAGGCCACAGAGTGGGCAATGGCCAATTCTCTGAGGAATGAGGTGGGAATCAGGAACACTGCCAAGGAAGAGGTGATGAAGGGTGATTCTTGTGGAGTAATCTGGAACCTTTCAAGTGGATAAGAAGGAACATTCTAGGAATAGAGAGGTGTGTGAAGGAAGACCATGGACTCTTTTTGGAATGTGATATTTTAGAGTCTCTTGGGCTTGAACATCCTGAAATCATGCATCATTGGGTTGGGAGGACCTATGTTCGCCGAAGGTTCTTCAGTCTCTGTGTCTTCAAAGAAGGTTTATACTTATACCTGGAGCTAGTCTTCTTCAAGTTTCTGGACTCAGAGCTACAAGGCCTGGTCTTCCCATTCAAGATCCATAGGACACAAAAGATAGGCAGTGGGGAATATGAACCTCTGAAGAGCTTCTGGGTCAGTACTCTCAGTGACAAATGGCCAAGGACAGAATTTTCCAGGATCTCCTTCTTTTTTTACTGTCAGTGGATGGTGGTTGCAGATGGGCATCTGTTCTATGAGCATCTATAGCATCTATTTATTGTCATCCTATATTGATAAAAATCACAGGAATAAAGCTATATGCCTGATAGTGGTAGGTGCTCAGTAAATGTTTATAGAATGAATGATTATGTAAGTCCTTGCCAAATCATATAAAAATGGTTCTGAACCATGTCATATTTTTCTGTGCCAATAATGATCACGATTCCACAATAAATTTCAAGAAGACAATGTTGGCAAAAAATTAGCTAGTTAATTTTGGGGACCAAAGAACAGTACTGCAAAAACAGCGGTAATTTGGTAAACATGTATCGTGTATTTGCGGATAACTTTAATGTTGATTCTACTATCATGATATGAATGGTAAACTTAATGAGTAATGGAATAGTCACATAATGAAAATAATAAATAGAAGTTAAATTAAAAAAACATAGATAGAAATAAAAGTTAAAATTTTAAATATTTTTCAAATATTAGTTATTATCTGCCCTATTTACTGAATATCCTATGTGTGGAATATTTATTTTTTTTTATATTTACAAATGTGGAGACAAAGCCAGTTGTTCGCAGAATGTTCATTCACTCATTAATACCCTACTTCTGATTTGCTATCACCTACATATAATGCCTCTTCTTCTGAAACACATAGGAACCATACGTGTATTTTCCCCCTTACTTAAAAAATTTTGCCTTTACTGATGCAATAGATGCAAATTATCTCATTGCATTTGAAGTCTGTCCTCTTCTTATTAATTTCCAAAATTCAACACTATTTTAATCTAGCCTGGCTGCAAAACATCTGACTTAGAAATGCTTTAAAAGTGATCCTGCTATGAACTGCTCGAAAAGAGCACCAAAGTTTACCTTTGAAAAATAGTGTTTTCTATACAAAAACCACTAGAGCAATGACACTACTTCATGAGACACCCAGGCAGACTATGTCTGCATTCAATTTGCATGCAGGTGGTGAACCTCTGAAGTGGTATTAGGGGATGAGCTAGGGTGGATTAATTTCCAGTCTTTGATATTCATTAACTCCGGCTTCAGAAAAAAATACAAGGAGATGACACAATTACCCTCAGAGCTTCACCCGGGAGCAGCAGCTTTACAATCTCAGGTGCATAATGCCATCCTGATTGATCAAAAAGGGGCATATACCTGTGGTAAGAGGTGAAAAAGTATATGGGCTTAAGTACGGCAATGATGGCCTTTGATCTGGGGACAATCAACCCCACTCTAGAAACACTTAGCAAAATAGTCATCCTTCTTTATTCTCTAAGCCACCTGCCAATAGCTAGCCCTCCATGGTTTTCAACAATTCTCTGCCAAGCACAACCTATTTTTGGCCTAAAGATAATGATGGCTAAGGTACAATGCCCATTTCATTTGAAGAAGCCAGCATTTAGTCTCATCATTCTATTTCTATTTATAGACCACAAAACCTTTGAAGAGAGATCCTTAGGAAACACTTCAGTAAGTAGGAGCATTTTCCCAGTGGAAGGCAGAACAGAAGTCATCAATCCATCTCAAACTCCTTCTGGAACAAGGTGGCAGAAGGAAGCTATGGAAAGACAGTGTGAGGAAGAGGAATGTTCTTGCAGTTATCTAAGAAGTAGCAACAACCGTTTGATGCTTGTTTACCTCTGGAGCTTCAAAGATCCCCGGGTCATAATGTATGGCTGGAGGAAAGATGGCTACCAAGTCCCCCTTTCGCAAACAGTAGTCCTGCGTCTCTGAATGTAGAGTCAAGTCCTCTTCAACAAAACGAATGATGCTTGAAAGTGAGCATAGTCGTAAAACCTCGAGAATGGTGCTTTCTGAAGGACACAAGCAAGCAACAGCTTATTAAAATATGACTGCTCCTGAACAGTGCTCTCAATTTGCCATTAAGCTCATTGCCAATAGCTTTGATTGAAAAGGGAATCCTTTCCTAATCAGATCCGCTGAACACCAAGGGGGAACCATGGTGGTCTCGGACCATCAGAGCAAGGAGGAGGTGGGGGAGATGGCTGGGACCTGGCCCCAGTCACAGACGGAAGGCTGCTGTGCTGTACTTGGGCAGGAAGTCATTAGCTAGGAGTTTTGTAGGAAGGATAGGTTTGCAAGAGAGAAATGCTGTGTGATACGTATATCCATTGGACATTAAAACCATCTCCCAGCCGAAGAACACTGCTGGTGGGTTATTTCACCACCCTTCAGAACAGCTACATCTTTAAAGCCAGGCTCAGGCATTTAATAACCACTTAGGCAGTTAATAAGAAAGTAATTGTAGTAGTGCTTTCTGCGATGGCTTAACACTTAATTTCTTTTACGCTAGCTGTAAATAAAATGTGGGTCAGCATTTGTTGGAAAAATTTCAAAGAAAAAAAACTTGTATGGGATTCAGAAGAAACCATCTTTTCCTCAGCATCCAGGGAAAATAACAGCCACCATCATAACCTGGAAGATTCCAGAAGCTGAATGTCCTTGCTTTCCCAGTGGCCTTCACCTTTTGCTCCTAGCACGACAGATTTTATGGCTAATTTCCGGCAATTTATCCTGGCAGTTTGAGGAGGAATTCCTTTGGGAATAATATGCATAATTTGCATAAATCATTCTGATAGCATGCATATCAGCATGTAGCTCCTGTCTAGGTCTGCATCTCTGCCTTCATAATCAAAACTGACTATGTTTTCACCAGCGTGAATGGGTCCTAGAATATAAAGCTTGATTCTTTCTAATCAGCAATGTGAAAAAGAGCGTTTTCCCCCTTTCACACGGTAACAAATGGTTGTGTTTATGGCTTGCAATTTAGAATCACACACACACACACACACACACACACACACACACACACACACAATTTCTTAGTGTTCAGCAAAGCTCGGAAACAGTGCTCAATTATTAGATTAGAGCAGCGCACTGGTCAGTGAGGGCTTGCATCAGCCAAAAAAGGAAAATAAATGCTATTCCACTGAAATGTAAATCTACGCCCAGCTTGCACAGGGATATCAAGTAGCTTTGGGTGTCTTCTCCCAGGACATTTTCCCCTCAGCGTGTATTTGTCTAAAGAAATGAGGCTGCGGTCCGCTCTGTGTGGCCGGCGTGGTGATTCAATGTGACGTACAGTGAGACTATGCATATTCTTTTGGACTGGCTTCGTTATTATAATCAGGCAGAGTCAAATCGGTTTGTTGGTGATGAGGCCAGAAAAGAACTTTGGTTTTGGAACGTGGACTCCACCGCAGATAGCCACAAGGCACCGTACACGACGGATTTCAGCTGGCAGGACACCGGTGACCAACATCTCTGTGGTGCAAAATAAGGGTCGGCTTCCCATGTACGGCTGCTGGCCCTGTTGGGTCAACAACGGGACGGCAGCATTTTCGCTTGTGGTGTGAAATGGTAGCTGACATATGTAGCGATGCCGTTCCCCTAAGTCCAGTAGGGGTGTGGGAAGAAGAAAGACAAAAGCGAAATCACTGTGGGGTGGCTCTGCGACAGGACGGGCATTTACCAGTCCGAACAACACAGTCCCATTCGATTGGCCGACGGGGCTCAGGGGAAGCGCGGCAGCTTGCGCCCACGGCGGGATCGCAAATGACAATTGGGCAAGCATCTCTTATGCAGAAGTTAATCACAATAATGGAGCACAAAGTGCGGCTTAGCGGTCAGATCGTAAATGACAAATCTGTTTTACCTTCCAGTACCAGTTATGTGTGCAAGGCGAGGTTGGCTCTCGCTCTGAGCGATCACGCCGATGATCATTAGATGACAAAAGTAATGAGTTGCATTATTATCAACAACGGAGAGGGGAGCTTCCGTGGCTCTGCGTTACAAAAGCCAGCAGCTTTTCCACCAGCCCCAGTACGAACGCGGGCAGAGCTCTATGTTGAGAAGAATGACAACTGCACAATAAAAAAAATTGCAGCCTCTACTTGTAGTTGTCATAGTTGAGCAGACACCAGCCAGTGCCACTGACAGACCAGCTGGGCCCTGGGAGGACGTCCATGCTGCACCAGGAGGTACAGTAAATTATCCTGCACGGTAGAGCAACATCTGTTTCTGTGCTAGTGCCGAACAAACAAGGCAATTTAAAACATACCAAGGGATAACCAAGCAACAAATGAACATGACCCTCATTTTTTCCCCCCTTCTCACACACGAGGTGTTAAACTTCATTGTGCAAGCACTCCACGAAAGAGAGGCCAGGTTGGTAGTTGATAAAGTGTTGTCAGAGAGATTTTACATATTTCCAAAACGGAAAGAAAAAGCTTATAGTATTGTTATTCTTAGAATCTTCCTTCCCCCTGCTATCTTCATTTCTTTTATACCAAAGCTAGCACTCAGTTCTCAATTCGCTCTAGAATTAAAAAAAAAAAAAAACTTTCCATATACTTATAAATATTCAGTCTTTAAACCTAATTTGCTATACTTAGTTCACATGCCTTCAAGCATTTGTCTTCCAATTTCCACTGAATAAATGCGTACTAATGAGAAGTAGAGCAAGCTGCTGAGGCAAAGCTGGGTGACTTGGGTCTGGCCTGCCACCAGCTTGTGATAGGCGGGCAAATTGAGTTAAAATGAAAAGTCTTGTCAGCTGAAATTCAACATGGTAGCCAAACAGCAAGCTGTCAATCATCCAGCCAAAACAAGGGACTGTAGGTAATAAAAGGTCATTGTGATCATTAGTGCACTTGGCTTTCATATGCAAGTTCATTTTAATTAAACATGATCTCTATCTGTAAATGTTTTATAAAACTTATTGTGCATAATGGATTGTTAATTTATGCTAACATTTAGCAGGTAATAGGACCCTCTATTTATTAAATGCATTGTAGAGAAATGGCTATCAAGAATGCAAATATTTTGGGGATAATTTACACCAGGCACCACCAGGGGCCAACAATTGTGACAGCGATTAAGATAAGGCTGCCTGTGTATTATTAAGAACTGAGCTTTACTAGCCAGTATACAGTAGGAAATTGGATTACAGCATTCCCATGATGACCTTACAATTCAGAGTCTGAACTACCTCCTTCACCTGGCTAGGAGAGCTCTGTTTCTCTTTTCCGGATCTAAAAATATTCTGATTAAGTATCCCTTCTCAGCAAAAAGCTGGGGAATGTGTTGAGCTAAGATGTTTTACCACGTAACTGTGAAGGAAAATGGCAAACGAAAGGATGTGCTGGAAGGAAAAGGCATGTACACTTTCTCTTTTGCCCTCAGATCTCCATTCTGGCTGTAATAATTGACAGATGATTCTCATTTGCAGATTTAAAGCGTTGAAGCAGCTCATGACAATCAATAATGCATGTAACGATGCAAACACAGATAAGCACATCCAAGTTTCTGCCTCACACTTCGGCCATGTCTGTATATGTGGAATGAATGTACTGTGACATGGCCAGGCTGTTAATTTGGGTCATCTTAATGATTGGTGCAGACTGTCGTACCATCTGATTAGCCATGGTGATCAGTGGTTAGCAGTGATGGCTGGAGTGAAATGGACAGCCAGGCCGTGCTGCGGTCCACTGGGGCTGAACACTTGGGCAGTCTTACAAAGGTGGACGAGGAGGGCGGGGAGGAGGATCTGCCGGCAGCGCTCTAGAAGACGTGAAGAAATGGGAGTGAGGCTCCCAATGTATGGGTGCATTTTTATGTACCTGCCTTTAAGACAGGTGAGAAGGTCAGTTAGATATTATAATAATCACTGATGCTGGGTGGCTCAGTCGGTTGAGCAGCCGACTCTTGGCTTTGGCTGGGGTCATGTCATGATCTTGGGGTGGTAGGACTGACCTCGTGCCGGGCTCCCCGCTCAGTGGGGAGTCTGCTTGAGATTTTCTCTCTGCCCCTCCCCCTGCGTGTGCTCTCTCTCTCTTTCAAATAAATAAATCTTTTTAAAAAAGCGATTATAATAATCAGATAACTTGAAGCAAATAACTAGTTTTTAGCTCATCGACTGTGTTTATTTTTAAATAGAGTTAAGAGTAAATCTGAATTGGTACAGAAGTCTACTTTCACTCTGCATTGCAGACACAACCTTTGGTTTCCTGCTAAAATATATAGAAAAGTAAATTCAACATTCATATATTCAATAAATGTTTCTTAAGGTCCTGCTCTGTTCAGGGCACTGGACCAGTGCTCCTGGTAAAAAAAGAAAACGCGGCGTATGGATTTGGCCTTCCTGGACACTGTAAGCTGGATAGTTCAAAGTTGGGAGGTGCATATAGACAGGAGTGTGCCACAAGATCTTAGGATCCTGCACAATTTCTGAGTAGATACCCCTCTAAAGATGGCATTCAGAACGTCCATTTTAGTTGAAAGTTATTTTTCGTACTGAGCTGAAATTTTCCTCCTTTTAATTTCTACCGTTTTGAAAACACAAGGGCAAAAAAAAAAAAATTCTAATCCCTCTTCCACGTGACAGCCCTTTAAAAATATTTAAAGACAACTATCAGGACATTTATATATTTTTTAAGATTTTATTTATTTTAGAGAGAGTGAAAGCAATCACAGAGGGAGAGGGAGAAGCAGATTTCCCACTGAGTGGGGGAGCCTGATGCGGGGCCAGATCCCAGGACCCTGAGATCATGACCTGATCCAAAGGCAGCCACTTAACCCACTAAGCCACCCAGGGGCCCCTATCATGACATTTTTAAATTGTATGTCAGAGACGATGTGGCCTTCAGTCTTTTGACATCCTGGATGAATTCAATTAGCCAACTTGCCTCTTAAAAGGTGGTAGAAGTGGGTGTGCTGTTTCAATTAGAAATGTAGAGCGGAACTACTTTCTTTACCTTGCAAATCAGACTTCTATTAATGTTTTGTTGGAAGCAGAGGGACAACAGATTTTTGAAATCATATCGCCACTTACTTGTCTTAAGCTTTCTGATATTCCAGAGGTTATCAGCCCTGGCTCCCCATTAGAATCACCTGAAATGGTTAAAAAAAAAATGCTCCATTCCAGATCAATGGAATCAGAACCACTGCATTAACTAAACCTTTAAATTAGTGGTTTTGAACCTTGGTTGCATGTTAGAATTACCTGGGGGAGCTTTTAAAGCCATCAGCTTGCACCCCAAACCAGTGAAATCAGAACCTCTGGGGGTGGGACCAGGTATGAGTAGTTTTTACAGCTCCCCAGTTGATCCCAATGAGTAATCAAGGTTAAGAACCACTGCTTTAAACCCTTTTCTGCTAAGCCACACATTTCCTCATCCTATTTATCCTTAGGCAATTGATGCTTGACCTAAGTCCAATTCTTTGCCTTCTCATTGTTTCCCTCTCAATTCCTGTTTCCAGTAATCATTATATCCTCTAATCCTCTTAGCTCTGTGCTGAACTGAAAACGTGATACATGTCCAAATTGGTCTTTTTCACTTTTTGTCCAATGTTTCCTTACCTAGAAAAATCTCACTCTCTGATCTCTGGTGCACCTCTTTGTGAAAGATACCCCTCCCTCCTTCTCCAGATAGAAGTTTCTAAATGAAGAAGAATTTATACCTCCTGAATATACCCATTGGAAGAGAGGATTTCATTCAATTTATTGTCTATATTATGTATGATTTTTCTGTTTTTAAAAATTAATTTATTTACTTGAAAGAGAGAGAGAGAGCACGCACAGGTGCCAGCAGGAGTTGGGGCAGAGGGAAAGAATCTCAAGCAGACTCCCCACTGAGTGTGGAGCCGGATGTGGGGCTTGATCTCACGACTCTGAGATCATGACCTGAGCTGAAATCAAGAGTCAGATGCTTAACTGACTGAGCCACCCAGGTGCTCCTGTATGATTTTTCAAATACACAATTATTTTTAATATTGAATGGCTGTTTCAAAATAATACCCACAGTTGTGACAAACAACCACATTGAAGATGTTAATGATAAGAACTCTATGTGTGTGTGTGTGTGTGTGGGGTATATAGGAACTCTATCATCATCCTAATTTTTCTGTAAATCTAAACCTATTCTAAAATGAAAAATTATTTTTATTTAGAAAACACCCACACGATTTTGATGTGAACCTCTGTCCCCATCCTTACCCTCAAACTCAACTGCATCTGAGAATTAGTGATCCATATCCTTGTAACATAGTGGTCAAGGTCTCTGGTGTAGTTCTGGAACATTTTCCCTTTGACATGACAGTATTTATAGGTTAGCATTTGAGTTAGGCTGGGCATTGATTTCCGGTTCTGCCACAATCTAGCTGCATGACTTCACTTGGTTAACTAATCTTTCTGAATCTTGTTACCTAATAATTAAGTGAAGATAATAATACTTGAGGGTTAAATAAGCTAATATATGTAAAGCAGGTAGCACAGTGCCTACCACATAATAAAATAGTTGTTAATATTGTTATTCATGCTGTGTCATCTGGAAATTAAAAATATAGTTAACTGTATGATCATCTTGTTCAAATTATCTGATCTGTACACGTGCACATCATGGCTAGTTTTGCCGAATCAAGATACAAAGAATCCCTCCCCTGCCTCAGCTCAGACAATGAAAAAGGACTGCAAGGATTCTATCAGACATGTCCAGGAGAAGTGGGTGTAGCGAGAAAACCCTTTACCTCCTGCAAGTTATTTAGCATTCTGATATTTTTCTCAACTATAAAAATCATGACAAAATAATGACTGCCCCAGTCTCTGAGGATTTTGGTGACGATCACATGAAACAATCTTTGAGTCTATCAAATTGCCTTAAAATTTTGCAGTCATTAATATATTTAATATGGACTACATCTAATACTCATCATTTGTTATTCAAGGATCTTTATCTTCTCAACTGATCATTTCTTTCTGTTTCTTTCTCCTCACTAATTACAAACAATAGGCTTAGCAATTTCTGATAGAATTTTTTTGGAGAATCACTGCAGGATTATTATCCTAAGGCTAAATTTTATAATATATGCTCTCTCTCCTTTTAAGAAAGTAGTGCAAATTTTGCTGAGTTTTGGCTTTATAGCACCTCCTTTTATTCCAATATCACTCACTGCCGCCACGACTTTTCTCATTTTTGGGATATGTAATTGAACAAAAATTAGATGCCTGCAACTTGCCTGAGTTATTCAGTTATTGAGTTCGGAAGTTATAATCCACTTCGACTTACATTCTTCTAACTTAAAGCAGGTTTGTTTTTTTTCACGTGTGATGCACAAAAAGAGCGTGCCTATGGGGTGAGGTAGACTTGAATTTGCAACCAGCTTGGTTCACAAATAACTGAAAACGAAGAACACAATGTACATGTTGCAGGAATAGCATTGAGATTCAAGACTGTTTTGGTGATAGCAAGAGATGACATTTATTGAACCCATACTTTTTAAGTTATACATTAGCTAGGTAAACGTGGAAGTCAGAAGTAGTACTCAGTGAGATTCTTTGCTAGCCATTTGTCAAAATTCCATTTTTTAAAAATTTATTTTATTTCATTTTTTTACAAAATTCCAATTTTTTTATTTTTATTTTTTGCCTTTTTTTTTTTTTTTTTACAAAATTCCAATTTTGAGAGCCTCCTCTCCTTGCATTCTCTTTTATCTTATCTTCTCTCGGTCTCGTCTTTTCTCCTTTTGCTTTTTCTGTCTTGGAAATCTATAGGTCTAAATCCTATCTCCACCCCAGGTTTTTCTTTCTGGGAAAGCTGAAAAATTCTTACTTTTCTCTCAGGGTTTCTCAAACTTTGTTCAAACAGCAACTTTTCCTATCGAGATTTGAGGTCCCCACTGACATTTATCTGAGCCTCACTGTAGTTACTAACTTTTTTTAAAAATTATATTTAAATTTTGTTGTAGAGACCTTTACTAAACATTCAGAGATATAAAATTGTAGTGAGGTCATAATAAGCAGAGTCCTTATAATAAGGTACATAAATATACAAAAATAGAAAGTTGTGTTTTTCTTTATCTTAAAAAAAAGGTTGGAATGGTTTTAAAGAAAGATTGTCAAAAGCCCGGGGAAAAAAGAATAAATCCCTTGCAACCTCTTAGAACAGATGATTGCTTTGAATTACTTAAATAGGCTTGGTACTTAAGAGCCCAATCCATGCTACATATTTTAACTTTTGCTGACATTAAGTATATATTGATGTCAGAGGAAATTTGATACATGCAAGGCCTACAGGATTGAGCCACAAATGTCAATAATATATGCACAAGTATTTGCATCACGGTAAACCTATGCCCCATTGGGCTCTGTCTTCTATAATCACTCTAAATGAGAGAAATCATTTTTGGTCAAGAATAAGGCACTCATTTCTATGGCATTCTAACTCTCTTTCAACCTTATTTTATAATCAATGTATGCTGACATGCAAAATCTTTGTTAAAAAAAAAATCTCTTCTCTTCTTCCTGGTTAAAAAAAACTTCTTACTAGTTAAAAAAAAAGCAGCATTCATTTCATGCTTGTGATCTTTTTCCTTATAATACTGAAAATTCAAGATATCTTTCTTTATAAAGAAGTGTACTTAGAATAATTACATAGACCTCTGTTCTTAGGGACATGAAAAAGGAGAAACACATACACCCATACCATGGGGTACACTGTAAATTTTTAATCCTGTAGATCTTCCCTTTGTACATAGAGTTCATACTCTTCTGATATAGAGGAATATTCACAGCTGAACTATGACTAGATGCAAAGGTTATCTGTTGTGTAACTGATTCATATAAAAATTTGTTACAATCAGCATAAAACTGTCTATCTCATGTAATAAAAAAATGCACATTATTTTCTAGAAGATTAAATTCTCGTAATGAACAACACTGGCCTCTGCTGGTAACCAAGGTCACAAGGAACAGACGTCCACCTTTTCTAGATGGCTGAAAGTGCTGCGTTTTTATCCAGGTAGATCTACAATCTCTTGGGATCATTACTGTTCCTTTGTTGATGCTAAGGGAGCCATAAACTTATGAGGGCTCCAAGCATGAAAATCTCTAGCTCTAGCTATGGACTTAAATGGATCCAAAGTGTAGCTCTGGAACTTGCCATTTCTTCTGATCAAATAAATTTTTTTTTAAATTTTATTTATTTGACAGAGAGAGAGAGATCACAAGTAGGCAGAGAGGCAGGTAGAGAGAGAGGGGGAAGCAGGCTCCCTGCTGAGCAGAAAGCCCGAGGCAGGGCTCGATCCCAGGACTTAGAGATCATGACCCTACCTGAAGGCAGAGGTTCAACCCACTGAGCCACCCAGGCGCCCCCTGATCAAATAAATGTAAACATTCCTGCTTCAGTACCATCATTTTAAAATGATCTTTTCTTTCAACAAGATACTGAGAGCAAGAAGAGAGTTGATGAATTTCAACTAAACTCTTAAAAGTAATAACTGTGTACAGAATACAAACACATATTCCTTTAAGTTTATTTGCTTTAATTCCCAGTATGCATCAACTGATTCATAAAATACAACTGAAATTACTTGAATACATGGGAAAGCAACCTTGATTTTCATAGAACTATAAATCTTCTACCCCGAAAATACTGCGTATCCGTGTGAAGGTTACTGCCCAGAATTTTATGCAAAATTTTTTGATTTGTTCACCAATAATTCTGCAAAGAAAACCAAAATAATATTTGTATCTTAATAATGTTGGGATTATTTTCTTTCACCAAGCAAATATAAAATGACTTTGCTAATGTACGCTAAAAACCAACAAACTAGAAGGTGACCCATGTATACCAGTTGATTGAACAAGCTAACCACCTGTCAGGACAAGATAAGCTTCCTGCTATTGCCTCTGATGGGTCTTAGCCTACACAGTGGGAACATTCTCTAGAACACACAGACCATTCTTTTTAATGTCGCCCGATAGTCAACACTACTCAAGATCTGTAAGTTCTTTGCTCCCAGAAGTTCTCATCAAAGAACCTGGAACACACTTAAAAGATAAACAATTGAGGTCAACACAGGCTAAAATACTTGCCTACGTTATCAGAGGAGTGAAGCAGCGATATATATAAAGACTTACTCTTACATGTGTCCAAAGGATCTTGGATTATTGGACAGTAAAGGATACCACAGGAGGAAATGTCAATACAGAAGGGACAGAAAATAACTTGTTAATATGGAATTTAACTTGGGGAATTAAAGTATATTCACATAAAGATATGAAGTGTCTCATTGAAACCAGTAAAGGAGAATGCAATCCATTGTCATCAAAAGCTCATGTCACTGGTGTACAGGTCTATGTAGAAATAGAAAAATGACTGAGTCACTCCTGACCTCAAACATATTTGAAATAGTGACCATGCATATCTCATGAGTCACTGAATATTTTATAAAATATTGGCACTTCACATGGAGTAATTAGTAGCTGTTGTTTCTTCTTTTCCTCTGTCTCCCTTTCTTTTCTACCTTCTTCCTTTTTTCTCCCCAAGTACATTTAAATCAAGAAGTTCCAGTGGAAATCACTTTTACTATATGTTTGAGAGTCATACACTTCAAGCTGTATAAAACATCCTAACCTCTGCCTGAAAATATAGACATCATCTTAGGGAAGAATAAATACATCTTATATACAAGTTGCTGTTCTGAAATACTTTCTTTTTCAATCCCCAAATACCTTTCTTGTCAAGACAGTGTAGCAGTGTTTGGAAAGCATTAGCACACCAGCAGATGCTCAGAATCAAATGACTTAATAGGCATAAACTTTTTTTTCCAAATAATTGCAAAGCTTTGGGTTAGCCTTTTGCATACCTTGCATAGTTAATTACCTAGGCCTTAATGTTTACATGTAATGAGAGTATCTACAGCTATAAACTACATAATTTATAATTGATGTAAATGGGTGTTATTATGTCAATTAGGCAGCTGTGTCCTCCACCTCTTGGTAAATAGCTTTGAGTGATAAACTGAGTTTGCAGAGAAGTACTGTCTTTTCTTCATAACAGATAAAAATAAATTACCTAGGTAGACCAGGCTGTCCAATTGTTCTCTGGTGAGGTGAATGGGAAATCCAGACCCTTTCTTTTGACCTGTTGACTGCAGCAAATGGTCAATTTCGTCACGCAGCACCGCCATAGCTTCTGGGTGCTGGAGGAGGTAATATATCGCCCAGAACATAGTTGGAATAGTGTTTGTCACAGAAGCCCAGAGAAAGCCTAAATGATGTGCTGGGAGAAAATAAGTGAAAAGGAAGATTAATAGCGTTTATTACACTGATTAGATTTGCAGTGTGCTAATTAAAAGATGTTAGGACACAGACCCAGCCAAGGATCAGTGCATGCTAATGAGGACCAATAGGCTTCTGAAGTCTAATTTTCTGCTTAATGAGAATAGTTTAAAATGTAATGTGCGCGTGGGGGGTGGGGAGGTGGGGGACGAGATAAGAGGAGTAAATGCAGCTTAGTTATACTCTTTCTCATTATCCCCATTAAGTATCTTGTTTTACCACCTCAGCAAAAAAAAAAAAAAAGAAAGAAAGAAAGAAAAAAATCAATTATCACAGAGGGTTGTTTCAGAGTAAAACATTTTATCATTAGCCAATTAGAAAGAGCATAAAAATTTTCAAGGTCACCATTTTGTCTTTTCATTTCAAAGGTCTATTGTAAATTGTTTTATTTTAGACAAGTAATCGTTCAGAAGTTTCTTACCTCCTATTTCAAAGTCCTCAAGCGTATAGTATTTCTCCAGGATATCTTGCCTCATTTGAACAATTTCTGACCATCCTTCTGTCTTAGCTAAGTGTTCTGATGTGAAGAGTTTTATAAGTTTATTTCTAATGGATTTGACATTTCCTAGAAGCTCTATGGGTATGTCTGATATTAAATATGGGAATTTGTGATCAAATTTTAAGAAATTATCTCTTAGCTCAGAAATAAATTTTTTCCTATTGCCAGCAAGAGATTGTCCATATATGGTTGTGAACGTGACCTCAAATATTACTGAGCTACAGAATGTGAACAAGTATGCTGTGTCCCAATTCATGGTTTTAAATAGCTGGAGTTCCAAAACTTGTTTTAAATTCTGCATCATGTTTTCTGTGAGTATATCCAAAGATGTCCCTTGTAAAAGATGATAGCAGCCATGAAGGTCATTGTTCAGGTCATCATTGGTTAACAACTTTTCGATGGAAAATGCTTTCCTTGATAGTTTACTACTGAATACTCGGAAGCTTAACTTGTGACTTTTCATAACTAACTGGTACTGAAAAGGGTCCAGGATAAATGTTATATACCTTCCTGAAAGAAATAAATGAGAATATGAGCTCAGTTGGGAGCAAAACAAACGAAATACCTGAAATTTGAAAATATTTTAATCAAAATTATAAAGACCTTAATAACTAACATGTAGAGAGATGCAAAGTTTAATAAAAATCCATTTTGTTCGGAGATTCCCCAAATGCTTCCTTTAAAAATGGAAGATAGTGGGAGAAATTAAAATATTCTTAAGTTCCGAATGACTTTTAAAAAGATACTGTTTTATTTTAACTAAATGGCTAAATATTAAACTACCGCTGAAATAGCCTCAGAATCTCTTGACTTAAGCATTTCTCATATTTCCCCTAAGAATACAAACAGAAAACAAACATCAAACAAACAAACAAACATATCAAAGTATTATTTATACTTCACAGAGAGCCATTTCTTACCTGCTATCATCTTAGCTTTGGTTGGATAAGATAATTTTAACTCAGACAAATGAAGATGTGGTATGAAGCAGATACTCACAAATTAATGTTTAGTGTGACACTAATATCAGATCACAAATGCCAGCATTTTCTTTTTTATAGATGAGAACATAGTGGTTCATGGAGATTTAGTAACATGTCCGAGGTGACCTACTGATTTGCGACTAAAACAGGATTCCAAACAAGGACCTGGCCATTCATGCATTCATCTCTACGTTCAAAATTTATTGAGATTCAGATACTTGTTTGGATCTCTTTCATCTTAAGATAAAAAGATGTAAAGAAATAATTCTAGCAGAGGTGTGAACACAAGGTAAGGGAAGCAGAAAGTGAAATCCGCTTTGGTCTGCCCAGAATTACCTATCAGCAAGTCTTCTTTGAGGTCGTGACATTTGGTCTTTTCATAGATCAGTGTTGTCCAAACTTACCCAATTAAAAGACATAGGGTGCTGGTTAAAAATACAGATTCCTGCCTGATTCTGATTCATAAGGTTGAGATGTGGCGCCTATGAGTCTTTATTTTTGACAGGGGCCTGAAGGGACTTAAGGCAGCACAGTAAGGAACATAGTCCTACTTTGGGAGGGCTCTCAAAACTGTTGGAACCTTGGAGAGTTCCCAGCTCTCCCTGCTCCCTCCAGAGCTTGGACAAGAAGTCACTACCCATGCATGTTCTTTTCCTTATACAGTGCTGATTTCTTCTCACTAGAGTGCTGTTTTAAGACTCCTAATTAGAAATATTCTGCAAATAGTATTTAATAATGGCATTTAATAAATCTTTCTTTCCCAAGAATACACGTGAAGTTTAGATGATCCTACAAACTGTAATGCCCATTTATTGCCTTCTGGGAAACAATTAATAGACACTACAGTTTGTAGGATCATTCACATTTTCTTCTTTACTTTATTATTCCTCTGTGTGTGCATGTATATGTAAGTGTACTTTCTTTTTTTTCTTTTTTGTAAGTGTACTTTCTTAGAACAACAGCGCCTCACTTGTTATATATTGGTAACTCAAACAGCATCATAGAAATTAAATTCAATGTGGTATAGGATTTATTTATTTATTTATTTATTTATTTATTTATTAAGATTTATTTATTTATTTATTCGACAGAGAAAGAGATCATAAGTAGGTAGAGAGGCAGGCAGAGGGAGATGGTGAAGCAGGCTCCCTGCTGAGCAGAGAGCCCAATGCGGAGCTAGATCTCAGGACCCTGAGATCATGACCTGAGTCGAAGGCAGAGGCTCAACTTACTGAGCCACCCAGACACCCCTGGTATAGGATTTAGAATAAAGTTTTGAATAATTTTCAACCTTATTCTTGAAACAGGATAAATGTGTTTTTGTTTTACAATTTTAAAACATAATTTAAGCTTTTAATATACATTCATGTACACGTGCTATGTTTTTTTCTAAAAATAAATCATATGTCTTGAATTTTATTCACCATATTTCTCCTTGATTTATTTAATAAGGTGGGCCAATCTAGGAATGAGGGTAAAGCTAGAAGTGGCTATTCATTTTGGTCAGATCCCAAAGCTGCATCTATAAAGTAAACTGGATTTTTTCCCCTCAGGGAGAGCAAAAAGACTCAACTGGATTGGAGCATATTTTATGACACCTGCTTTACCATAGCATCTTAATTAAATAAAATTGCCAGCATCTGCCTGACAAATAATTTAAAAAAAAAAGAGAGAGCGAATTCTCTCGTTTTGCGAAAGATATAATTTTAGGCAAAGCTATGTATTTTCACAGGTGGTGATTCATACTTTCCTCCTTTCACCAAATGAGAAGATTTTGCTAAATATCTTTAGGGTTATTTTAAATTAGCCACTAAAATTCAGAGAATGTATAAAAGGTTCAGTTTGTAAAACACACAATTTTTAGGGAGTATTTTGAATTTTTCCTACTAATTTTCTGCATTCATTAAAATCTAAGTGGAAGGATAAAATTATATTCAGCCAAGACAGCATGAGCTACTGGCCATTGGCCTACTGAAGTAGAGGCTGTGTGCCTGTGAGAGTTTTTGTCTATAATTCGTCACAAATACACGTACATTCCCTTCTTTCTCCCCCTCGGGAGGAGGGGGAGATTTAAGGGGGGTAAGGATATGGGAAGAAACTATGAGATTCATTTCAACTAAAAGAAATAACAGCTAAATGTGGAAAAACTGGTTCCAGTTAGCAGCCAATTATTAATAGTTTTTTTTAAATGAGCGGTTATTGCATACAGGTTCTTTTTAAGAAATCATTACTGATTAGTTAAAATCAATTTATTTGTAGATAAAATTCTCACTCTTCAAGGCTCTTTATACTCCAGAATCTGTATTTTCTCTTACTCATTCTTATTTTAATTTCTTCAACCTCAAGGCATTGTGTTTCATTAACTATCTTTCTGAGTAAGGTGTGGATTGCTTTAAAAGTAGACATTTTGATTTTCTGGATTTTACTTTTCAAGTGGGTTTGGAAGTACTAATAACCCTGGAGATGTTGGTTGGCTTTCCAACTTTTAATCTTCAGTATAAACAATTTAAGCTAAGTTTTCCAAAATTAATATTAATTTAAACCATCTGTCCACCATCTGCTAATGTGAGATGCAAAACCAGAGTTTCTTTGTAATCTTTAATCAGACAGTTAGGAAAACACATATACATTCATAAAATGAATTTAAATTTCTTAACAAAGGAAATCTGAAAAGTTATTCTGAAGGCCATGTATTCTTGGAGCAAAATTAACTTTTGCTCCAGTGTGATTTTATGTAAATGAATACCAAGTGTCAATAGGCAAGTTGCCTAGTTTACCAAGATCACAAGGTAGAAACAATATCCATTGCCATGTTTTCAAAAGAGAAAAGAATGCTGTCAGTAGTTGATATGAAATATTGATTTAAAGAATTTCAGAGTTTGCATTTGTCTAAAATAGAGATGTCAAAGTGGGGCTCACTTCTGTAAAAGATGTAAATATATATAATATGTAGTATTATACATAATATATAACATGTAACATAAATAATCATCTTTTTGAGCAGTACATTTGAAATGGGGTCAAAATTTTTAATGTCTTCTTTGCCAATAATTTTATTCTTTTCCTTTTTCAGAACTGATTGGGTATTAAGATATTAACTCTAGCATTCCTGTATAACCCGCCTATGATCCTTTACTAACTCAGCAGCCTTTTTACTTCTTTCTAATTACTTCTTTTAGGCAAGTGTAGATACATGATGCAAAGTCTGTCAGCAAATGCAAAAAAACTAAATCATTCATCCTGATGTCTTATATACAAAAAGTTTGACATCTGGATCATTATAAATTGAATTTTGATGTTTTCATCTCAGATAGTTGGTGCTATACAGAGGCAACATCTATGGGAATTCAGAACAACTATTTGAGTATTTGGATTTAGAAATGCCTTGTCAGCAAATATGAGATAAATTTGGATTTTAAAGAGATTTTCCATAGTTATAAGCTTTCACTTTCCATGCTTAGTTTCCTCTTCAATAGAATTTTTTAGAAGGCCAAGCTGAAAACATTCGTTGGAAAGTGGGATGTGAACCAACTTCTTATTTTATGAGGATGACCACATTACATACTCCCCCTCTTATTAGGGAGATTTCACTAGCTGTTGACAATGATGTACAGTGGTGCTTCGCTGGCGTGACATCTAAGGAAAATGACTCTGCTGCACCACCACACAAAACAATTAGAGAACTATTTTCTGCGACAGGTCACGAATTTACGTGGTTTCTCATGAAAAGATGTACCTTTTAATTTCTTTATGAAGATGACATCCATGTCCCTTGAGACTTTTGGGGATGACAATCATTTGCTCATCATGCAAGAACATACACTAACGGAAATCACATTATGGGACAAGGTTGGAAGTCACTGGTCCCTCATTTCATATTTTCCAAAGGCGCTATTTTGCAAACTGATCATTAGGAGCACATACATTAACAGGATATCTTGACGGGAATCAATTCAAACTCTAGTAAGAAGCCAGAGGGAAGTGGTAGTACCTATTCAGCCCGTGCTTGTGTACTGTTGAGTTAAAAAACATGGCCATGGTCAAATTATTTGGACAGCAGAAATTCAACAAGCTTCTTAGCATCTAAGATTTAAGATATCAAGTATCAGCAGAAACTGGTTATTTTTTGAGCAGTGAATAAAATTATTCAACTTGCCACAAGTTTCTGCTTAATCAGCTCAGATTTTTTTTTTTGTATAACGTATTAAAAGGCAAAACTGAAGAATTTGCTAATTTGTTGTATCTACTCCATAGAAGATAGAAGATAAAATTTATTTTTTTTTAAGTAGGAGTGACTTAATTTTTTCATAGTGAAGAACAGAGTTTTTTTTATCATGAAGCCAAAAGCTCACTTAGAATAAATGCCCCAGCTATGGTCTTTATTTGTATTATAGTAAGTATTTCATCAGCTCTAAGGTATTGGGAATATCCTCACCAAATATTTATTGTGAATCAATCAGTGCTGAGCTCTGTTCTAAATGTTGGGAATAGAAGAACTAAAGAATAATGAAGGGAAATAGACAAATGAATTAGCAATAAATTCACAATTTATTAAATGCCATGACAGAGTGATACTGAGAGTAATGGGAGCTTGGACAAGAGGAGTCAAACATAACCAGGAAGAAGAGATGGTCAGTGAAGCTTTTGGGAGGATGTGATATGTGACTATGGCCTCAAAAGATGAATCCATGTCAGTCACCTTTTCAGGATGACTCACAAAGAGATGAACAGCACTCAGGCAGAAAACACAGTAAGAGGAAAGAAACACAGGCACAAAAGGGCATGGTGTGTGAGGAGAAAATTTCAAACGATTTGGCACATTAACAGTGCATTAAGGCAAGCAATAGCAAGAGATGAGGCCAGAGAGGTAGGAGGAGCCCAGATCTTGGGGAGCCTTGTGGGGATTACACTACAATTGCTCTAAGATGCATGATTCTTTTTTCCATTTCGATTTTTCTGAAATCAGAGTGTTGGGAGAGACTTGCCAGGCAAAGGAGTAAGTTGTGAGGAAATGGATATTGCTTATTCATGTGAAAACTCAGCCATGATGACAATGTCATACAGTTGGATCATTGTTTTTTCTCCCTATTACATTCAAATGGCAGCACTGAAATGAAGTTGTGTTATGTACAAAAGGTTGCTTCTGATACTCAACAAAGTAATAACCATAAGAGGAAATTACCTAAATTCTTTAGGGATAGAACATAAAATTCCAAGGCTGGTTAGAGGAAGATAAAAGCATTGAGCAAAGTAAGGGGCATAAGTAAGATGACTTAGATAAGGAAGTCAAGTGAAAAGAGTCAAGTGAAAGACCCAGAAGGTGCAGTGTCAATAGAGTGAAGGAATAGGGTGTTTTAAGGAGGAATGAGGGATCTGCATTGTCAAACCAAGTAGAGAGATCTAGTCAGGTGAAGGTCCATTAATGGCCTCAGCAAGGCAGATGGCTGGTTCCAGGTAGGAGGTCTCTAGGAGATAAGGAGGTCTAGGCAGCAAATGTAGGAAACTTTCTTGAAAAATTAGGATGCAAAAGAGAAAAAAAAAAAAGAAACGAAAGGTAACTAGAAGGGAAATATAAGAGAAGCATGATTTTAAGCATGATTTTAAGCTAGGGGTAAGGACCCAAGAAAAAGGAAAAACAAAGATATATGTGTGGGAGGAATGAATAACCAACACCAGCCCTGTGGAGGCAAGAAGTAAGGGTTATGGGGACAGATAATGAATTTTCTTAAACATTCTCTGAAATCAAAGAAGAGGTAGTGAAGATAGTTGTGAGACACAGGGCTATCTGATAGATATGTGAGGATCTGAGTGAGATCATACCTGATGCCTTCATTTTTCTTGGGAAGGAAAGGAAGGAGAGTGAACTGTGTTTCCAAAGCCCAGTAAGAGATGGGGACCTGGAACACAGCCTTTCCTGCCCACCCACCAGCATGCCCAACCAGAAGTAAGAGGGCAAAGAAGTGTAGATAATCTAGTCTGTACAGATCAGACTTCTGGGACGTAGGATTTACAAAAGTGAAGAAAAGGAATAGCTAGCCCAGTGATAAGCTGATGTGGAAGACTGAAAAGATGGCCACAGTAAATTCTTTGTATCTCTCTCCTCTGTAATGGGACTCTCCAACACTTCCCAGTAAGTGGTAGAGTGTATTTCCCTACTCTTGAGTTGGGGCTGGTCTGTGATGGCTCTGATTAATAAAATGTGGTGTAAGCAAGGTTTTGTAATATCTCAGCCTAGGCCTCAGGGGATTTTGCAGCTTTTCCTCTCACCCACCTGAAACACTAGCTGCCATGTAAGGATATCTTGAGAATTAAATATCATATGTGAGTGACTCAGGCAAGACCGGTTGCTTTAAGGCATTAGGTTTGGGGAGCTTTGTTATGCAACAATAGATAGCTGATCAGCTGGACAACATGGGCTTTAAAGTGAAGAACATTCCGACTTTTCCTTTCAGCCCTATGATGTTGGGAGGTTTAGTGATCTTGCTGCAGTTTTCTTTTTTCTTTTGTAAGCATTTTATTGAAGTTAGAAGCATAATAAAGTTTTTATTTTTTTAAATTTTATTTATTTATTTTAAAGATTTTATTTATTTGACACAGAGAGAGAGATCACAGGTAGGCAGAGAGGCAGGCAGAGAGAGAGGGGGAAGCAGGCTCCCCGCCGAGCAGAGAGCCCGATGCAGGGCTCGATCCCAGGACCCTGAGATCATGACCCGAGCATTGGGTCAGAGGCAGAGGCTTTAACCCACTGAGCCACCCAGGCGCCCCATAATAAAGTTTTTAAAATTAAAAATACATTCTACAGCAGTGGTTGCTAGGGGTTCAGGTTGGGGGGAAAACGGCATGAATATGCGGAACACAGAGGATTTTCAGGGCAGTTAAACTATTCTCTATGATAGTGAATAATATCCATTGAATGATGGATCCGTGACACACATTTGTCAAAACTCAAAGAACTGTACAACACAAAGAATGGACACTAATGTAAATCACAGATTTTTAATATATATCAACATTGGCTCATCAACTGCAACAGAGTATGGGATATAATAAGGAAAATTCTGATCAAGGGAAACAGGATATATGGGAAATCTCAGATCTGATCAATTTTCTTTAAACCTAAAACTGTTCTACAAAATGAAGTCTGTTAATACATTCTAGTTTTTTTCTTTGAATCATTCTTAAAATCAGACCAAGCCAAACCAAACCAAAATCACAGGTGATAGCAGGTGAGTAGGGTTCCCTAGGTATCCTCGAGATTTTTATAATTCATTTTTTATTGCGAAAATCACTATATTCAAAAACATAGTTTTCTTTTGTATTAGTCTACAAACAAAACAATAACATAAATATTGCATATTTTGCCTATAGACAAACGTAACAACTTGGGGTGCCTGGGTGGCTCAGTCGTTAAGCATCTGCTTTCAGCTCAGGTCATGATCCCAGGGTCCTGAGATCAAGCCCCGCATTGGGCTCCCTGCTCAGCGGGAAGCCTGCTTCTCCCTCTCCTACTCCCCCTGCTTGTATTCCCTCTCTCACTGTCTCTCTCTGTCAAATAGATAAATAAAAAAATCTTAAAAAAGAGAAAAAATGTAATAACTTAAGGAACAATTGAGAACTTATGATTTATGGAAGGTACTTATAGAAGTGTTGCTTACCGCCAAGGAGAACAGTGAAAGTGTCACCATGTTGCTTTTGAAGAGTTTTCATGAAACCTACAGGATCTTTTTGTAATTTCAGGGCCTCTCCAAAGTAAGGAAGCCAGCCTTTTATCAGTGGAGGCTCACCAGGTCTCCTATAAGAAAAATAAACAAACAAGAAAAAATTAAATCCTTATTTTAATACATACGGGTTATTAATCCAGCCTAGAAGTGAATGGATGAATTACACAACTTTTTTCAATTATTTTACTTAATGATTATTATATAATCGTAGACATGAATTTATTGAGCCCCACCAGTATGCGTGACTTTGGGGTAGACAGTTCAATTCACAGCTTTTGGTGAGCAACGTTTTTGAGAAATTGTGTCTTGTAAGACCCAAATGGCTGGCTGAAATGACAGCTACACTCAGTAAACATTTTATGTATGAGAGCTCTTGCTGAGTGTTAGATGTCAGGTAGTTTAGTTGCCAAAGTAAAGTTCTTTGTTATCAGATGTCACTTTAGACTGAAATTATATAATTAGAAGAGGAGCAGTTAATAATTTTGAAAAATCTTTTCTGCTGTGGAGAACAATAAAAACCTCAACATTATTTCCATGAAGTATATCTTGTTGTATTACTGCATACAGTTTTTTATTCATACTACAAAGAATAGGAATATTTGTTAAATTTTACAAGACAACATATGAAACATGTTCAATGAAACACTGAAATACTGTGAATTAAAAAACAAGTTTCTTCTTTTTTGACTTATAATTATAGCAAAATGGACTTCAAAATTTCTTCTTCTTCATTTATTTGGTGAGCTCAGTCTGATTTAAAGTAGAAAAAAAAATCCAAAGCCATTTTATCCTAGAAAGGATTAAAACAAATATTCAAGAGAACTCTGATGATACTCTATCCCATCTGTGAAGATGACTCACACTATAGGCAGTACAACCCATTTCGATTAATCACAAGATATTACTAGCTCAAGACCTAATCAAAGATCAAGATTCTGATCATACTCAACATGGACTTTTATGTGGTTAGATTAACCCTATCAAAAGCTTTTATTTTCCCACAACCCAATGTGGTAGAATTAAACTTAAAAAAATAAACATCAGATCTTTCAGGGGAAAAAAACCAAACTAACACAAAATAAACCCAAGATATGATAGAGATAAAGGAAATAGGTATCAAAACTCTCTGTTTTTAGAAGACAATTGATTTTTATACTAATTTACAAAATGTGTGTTGTTAAAAAAATGTGTGTTGTTATTCAAATATATGTACTTAGATATAGGAAGACAAGAAACATCATATAAAAATGTGTATCTTCTGCTTCTTCCCCTTCCCTGTTATTTTCTTAAATGCTAGCTTTACCAACGGAGACTTGCTTTTTTGAGAAATATAAAAGTGTACCAAAAAATATAGTAATAGTTAATTCTATATCCAAAGATTAAACAAGAGATGACATATGTGATTATAGAGTAGGATCTCGAAGTCAGAAATTGCCACAGCATGCAGGCTCTCAATCAGTGGCTTTCAAAATTTGCAAATGATCTTAGTTCACAAAATTTCCTTTCAAAATATTAACTCTCTTCCTTGGTCTATTTTTACCCTGTTTTGTTTAATGTTGCTTGGATGTTGCATTGTGACAAAGATTTTGAAAGGCTTTTTCTCATATCATAATTTAATGCAACTAATTTCATCCTCTGTGCTCTGTCATTTGGTCAAAAGCTGTATTCTTCATGGATTTCTGTGGGGGGAAAGGATGGAACTTAGGAATCCAGGGGAATATTAATTTAATGTTCAGAGTTAGGGAAACACATTAGAAAGCTGTTCTATTGTTACAAAGATGAGAAAAATCATAATTTCTTACAGCTGTGTTCATTTTGGCAGCAATGAGCTTAAAACTATGAAACACCATGTCGCAACTGCATATTTACAGGAAAAAATATAGTGCTAGTTCAACTTATGACCCATCGAAGACAGGCCACAGAAATCTGTCTTCATTAGTATAATTGTAAAAATTATTTAGAGAGGAAAGACATCACCATAATGGTCCAGAATGACCTGTTGACATATGGCACAGTGCAAATACTGCTATTTGTCTCTCTCATACTCTGTGACTTTGAAAATGAAATGTCCACTGCCCACTGCTGAGTGAGGGGATGAGATACTTAATGCTTGTTGGGGATGATCAAGTCCCAGACTTAAAAGGAACAGGTTCTGAAGCAATAGTGGGTAACTAAAACACAAACAAAAACAAAAACAAAAAACACCCGAAAACAAAAAACAAAACTTGTGGTCTACACTTCCTCTTAATCCCCCTTTAACAGTATACACTTCCTCAAATATCCTCTTTACTATTTAAGACACTAGAAGGACACATCTTGTAAGTTATACAAATTAGAGCTTACAAAGTTTCTCAATGATTAAACCCAGTTCTATGCATAAACAACTACCACCACTTGCAATTTCTTCCATATGAATAGTGGGACACATCTTGAAATTATGAAAAATGTCAAATATGGTCCAAATTTATCCAGAAGCAAATAATGGAGAAGAATCAAAATACACCAACTCTAGATCTCACTGGTGAGTTTATCAAACATTTAAGGAAGAAATATTACCAATTCACCCTAATCTCTTCCAGAAAATAGAAGCAGAGAAAACATTTCCTAACTCATTTTATGAGGCCAGCATTATCTTAATACTAAATTAGACAAAACACCACAAAAAAGGAAAATTATAGATCAATAAACATAACATAGATGTGAAAATCTTCAACAAAATAATAGTAAGTTGAACTCAACAGTATATAGAAATAATTATACATTAGAAGAAAGTGAAATTTATTTCTGGTATGTAAGGCTGCTTCAACATTCAAAAATCAATTAATGTAATTACTGTAATCCATTACCTCAAAGGGATAAAGAGGAAAAATTATCTGACCATAGATACAGAAACATCATTTGACAAAATCCAACATCTATTCATGATAAAACTCTGAGAAAACTAGGATTAGAGGAAACTTCCTCAACTTGATAAAGAACATCTACAAAAACTTTAATGCCAACATCATACTTGATTGTGAGAAACTAGACACTTTCCTGCTAAGATCTGAAACAAGGCAAAGATGCCTCTCTCACCACTCCTATTCAACATTATACTGGAAGTCCTAGTTAATGCAATAAGACAAGAAAGTGAAATAAAATGTATACAGATTGAGAAGAACTAAAACTGGTCTGGTTGCAGATGACATGATTGTCTATATAGGAAATTTCAAAGCTTAACAACAACAAAAAAACCCTTCTGTAACTAATAAGCAATTATAGTAAGGTAGCAGAATACAAGGTTAAAGTAAATTGCTTTTCTATTTTCTAGCAATGAATAAGTGGAATTTGAAATAAAAAAACAAGACCACTTACATTGGCACCCATAAAAATGAAATATTTTGGTATATAAAATATGTACAAAATCTGCATAAGAAAAATTATATAGCTGTGATGAAAAAATCAAATAAAATTTAAACAAATGAGAGCTATCCCATGCACATCGGTAGGGAGACTCAATATTGTCAAGATGTCAGTTCTTCTCAACTCATTCTATAGATTCAATGCCATCCTCCTCAGAACTCCAGAAAGTTATTCTGTGGACATTGACAAACTGATTCTAAAGTTTATATGGGAAGGGAAAGGACCCAGAATAGCCAATATGATAATGAAGGAGAAGAACTAAGTGGAGAGACTGACACTACTCAACTTCAATACTTACTATAAAGCAACAGTAATCAAGACAGTGTGGTATTGGTGAAAGAATAGACAAATAGGTCAGTGGAACAGAAGAGAATGCCCAAAATAGACCAACACAAATACAGTCAACTGATCTTTGACAAAGGAGCAAAGTAATTCAATAAAGAAAGGAGAACCTTTTCAACAAATGATGGTAGAACAACTGGGCATCCTCTTGCAAAAATACATAGACACGATTCTTACACCTTTCGCAAAAATTAACTCAAAATAGATCAGAGACCTAACTGTAAAATGCCAAACTATGAAACTCCTAGCAGATAACATAAGAAAAACGTAGATGACCTTGGGGCTGGCAATGACTTTTTAGGTACAATATCAAAAGCACAACCCATGAAAGAAAAAAAAATCATTAAAATTTAAAAATTCTCTTCTGCAAAATACACTGTTAAGAGAATAAAAACTCACACTTCAGACTGGGAGAGAAATCTTTGCAAAACACATACCTGATAAAGGACTAATAACCAACATATACAAAGAACTCTTAAAACTCAACAATAAAAAAATTAAAAATGGGCAAAAGATCTGAACAGACACCTTACCATGGAAGACATACAGATGGCAAATAAACAGATGAAAAGATACCCCACATCATGTATTCTCAGGGAATCGCAAATTAAAACAATGAGCTACCACAACACACCTATTAGAATGGCCGAACTCAAAACACTGACTGCCCCAAATGCTGACAAAAATGTGGAACAACAGAAACTCTCATTGCTGGTGGGAATGCAGAATGGTACAGCTACTTTGGAAGACAGTTTGGCAGTTTCTTATAAAACTAAACATACTCTTACCATATGACCCAGCAACTGTGATCCTTGGTATTTACCCAAATGAGTTGAAAACTTGTGTCCACACAAAAAACTTCACACAAATGTTTATAGCAACTTTATTCAGAATTGCCAAAACTTGGGAACAATCAAGATATCCTTCAATTGGTGAATGGATAAACAAACTGTGGTAAATCTGGTTGGTAGAATATTATTCAGTGATAAAAAGAAATGCACTATCATGCCGCAAAAAGACATGGAAGAACCTTAACCACATATTGCAAAGTGAAAGAAGCCAATCTGAAAAGGCTACACACTGTATAATTACAACTATATGACATTCTGGAAAAGCCAAAACTATGGAGATTATTAAAAGATCAGTAGTTGCCAGGGTTTTGGGTGAGAGAGGGATGAATAGGTGTAGCACATGGGATTTTTAGGACAGTGAAACTATTTTGTATGTTACTATAATGATGCACCTATGTCATTATACGTTTGTCAAAACCCATATAATGTACAACACAAAAATGATCCCTCATGTAAACTAGGACTTTCGTTAGTATTAATGTATTAATGTTGGCTCAACTGTAACAAATATACTATACTAGTATTAATATTTATGAAAACTACAGGGGTAGGCAGGTGGGGAGAAGGTATATGGGAACTCTACAATTTCAATTTTTCTGTAAACCTCAAACTGCTCTATAAAATAAGGCATATATATCTATATGGATATAGATATCTATACATATAATAAATTTTAAGCAGGAAACTGACATGACGTTTCCATTTTTTAAAAATTAAGGACATTAAAAAAATGGGCAATTCTAAGGTATCAGTATTGGGCAGTGTGTAAATTGATAACAGTGAAGTATTTTTTAAGAGTAAAGAGTTCTAAACTGATGGTTACCAGAGAGGAGGTGGATGGGGGGGATGGGTGAAATAGTAGATGGGGATTAAAGAGTGCACTTGTCTTGATGAGCATTGGGTGATGTATGGAAGTGTCAAATCACTGTAGTGTACACCTGAAACTACTATTACACCGTTTGTTAACTGTAATTTAAATAAAAATTTTAAAATTGGCAAAGGGTTCTAGAATCCAAAAAGTAAGAAAATTATCCCCAGTCACAATAGGCCCATTTCTTTCTACGACCTCATAAGGAGCCATTGTTAAGGAATCCCAAGCATCTATTTAAAACCTTGGTGGAGCTGAGGATTTTGTACCTTCTACCTTCTGGGAGCTGGTTTTCAATGACCTGGGATTTGGCCAAAGTTAGTTTCTTCTGTGGCACTGTAGGGCTTTTAATCTATTTTGAGTATTATTTTTTTTCATTTTAAAGAAAAAGTGAAAAAATTTAATAATAAAAGAAATTGTTTTTAATCTTGTTCTTATTTTTTCTTTATTATTTTTTGTGCATTTTTAAAATTCAGTTTGTTAATGTTTTGTTTATCTTTATTTTTGTCTGGCACTATGTCAATTCCATCGTAAAGATCAGTTTTTTTTGTTTGTTTGATTTATTTATTTATTTATTTATTTTAAGATCAGTTTTTCAAGTTGGCCTTGAAAGTGATTTTCTTTTGAAGTAAACTGGATCAAGTTTCTCCCCAGCTTCTCCCAGTTTCAAGCTGACATTGGGACACGCTGCCGCCCAAGTAAGTGCAACATGCTGCCAGGCCTCTTGACCATCTCTGCTGAGGAAGAGACCCTTATTGTCAGCTATCATTGGCAAGGATATATTTGCCAAGGTGAGGTTGGCCCAACACATCTTGATTGGGAGAGATGGTCATGACAATCATTAACAAGTTAATGATTGTTAACCACCTTACAAAGTCAAAATAATGAGGGCCTTCGGTCACCCAAACATTTGTGAAGTTATTTGAAGTGATGGAGACAGGAATAGTCTACCCTGTCTTGGAGTATGTTAGTGGGGAAGAGCTATTCAATTACCTAGTGGGTCATCACAGCAGAAAAGAGAAAGAGGCACCAGGCAAATTCTGCCAGAGAGTGTCTGCTGCTCAGTATTACCACCAAAAGGATATTTTCTATAGACCTAAAGGCAGAAAATCAACTATTGGAAATTGACAGGAACATCAAGGTTGCAAACTTTGGCTACAATAATGAGTTCCTCTCTGGCAATAAGTTGGATACCTTGTGTGGTAGTTAACTTATCATGCCTTGAAACTCTTTGCAGGGCCAGAAGTAAAATGGCTTCATGGTAGATGTATGGAGCCTAAGAGTCACCTTACATACTCTGGTCAGCGGATCCCTGCCTTTTGATAGACAACTTAAAGGATCAGGGAAAGCATTAGTGAGTAGAATATACCATATTCACTTCTACTTGTCCATAGTGTGAAAACCTGCTCAAGATATTTTTTTTTTTCTGCTCAAGACATTTTTTACCCTCAATCTCACCAAGAGGCGTGTTAGAGCAGATCATGAAAATTCCACGGATGAATGTGGCTCACGAAGATGAGGAACTAAAGCCTTACATGGAGTCACTCCCTAAGTAAAAAGACCCTGGTGGACTGAGTTGATGGTGCCCACTGGCTTCCCAATGTGAAGAGCGTTGGATAGAAGCAATGACCTGATGTGAAGCTGTGAGATTATCTGTCTTGAGTCCTCTTCCACAGACAGAGACACCACAGGCCACCATATGACACTCACAGAATCGGTCAATACTTACTTTTCAGAGAACTTTTTTCACAATATATCTTTAAGTGCATAAAGCAGTTAAGTAACTATAGGCACAATTGCATAATATTGTTTTCCTAAAAGAATATGAGAAGAAATATAAACACAAAGAGAAATGTCTGGTATGCCTTAAGATTTCAATGGTCATTATTGTTGGTGGTGAGATTACGGGGGTTTGGTAACTGGTATCTTCTAATTTGCATGGCACGAACACTTCTTTTGAAGACTATTTGCCATTTATTTTGTAGAATGTCCCTCAATTTGGATTGTCTGATGTTTTCTCATGATCAGATCGAGGTGGTAACATTTTGGGGAAGAATCTCACAGAAGCAATGTGCCCTTCTCAGTATATTGTTTCTTAAATTAAAAAATTGCTATTTTTGTGTTCAAATGAAAGCCACGTACAGAAGGTACTGTCTTCTAAAAAGTAGTTGATGACAAAAAGTACACTCTACAAATGAATCAAAGACTGATTCTAAAAATGAGCTCTGCATTCCTAATCGGGTGAGTAGAGAAAGAGCCTGAGATCTACCATAAGGACAAGTAGCACCCTCCTCACCCACAGTTCAAAAATACAGAGCAGACACTGGGGTCAGACTCCGTAACTGCACAAAATATGGACACGTAGTACCACCTGGGATACCCTGTGACTTGCATCAGGGGCCAGGTGACATACTAAGGAGGAGGCAGATTTGATTTCTGTGACAGCCAGGAAAGGGAGGAGTGGTTTTTACAAATGGGGTTGCAACTAGTGGACTATGACAACTGTGTTCCCTGATCATCTCTTCAAGGCTGCACTCAGACAAAGAAACTTTGTGGCCCAGAGCACACCACCTCCATTCCCTCACAAAACCCCAGGGCATCTCATGCTTCCAGTTAGGGAGTGGGTTAATTTTTTCTCCTTGTATATGATAAACTGTATATTCTTTAGGACTCCTGATTCACGTGTTGAACATAAATGATCTGTTTAATATTTGTTTACTGCAAGAATCAGAACTACTGTAATCTCTTTTCAGGATGAACGTTAATCCAACCCTGTCTAGAAAAATTATACGATTCATTACCATAAGTAATCTCTATTGTACCCTGTGCTTAACCTTCGCTTTCCCCCAGTCTTATAATCTTGCAAATCCACTGGTGCTATGTGATTGGCATCTGGTGTTCATACAACCTCTGCATCATAGAGAAAAAATAAAAAATCCCTAGATAAAAATGCCACTTTTCAGTGATCCAACCCTCTGTTCTTTGGTAACTTTTGTACCACTCTAGAAAGTTCTGTTAACTTTGCAGCTCATAAAGAAAGCCTTTACTCTTGAAATGTTTTTGGCTCTATCAGGTGGCAATTGACTTATAACTTGATTTAATTTCCTGGTAGCAAAGATATCATCGTTCAAGCACTTTTGATCAAAGCATTAAATGTAATGGCAATGTAAAAGCAAGCAATGCTGAATGGTCACAAATTTATCCATTATTGGCATGGAATCATAGCAAAACCAATATGAACATGGCTATATCTTCACACCCTGAGAGTGACTTTTCAAGCCATATTTCAGTTGAACCTTTAGCTGTCAGTTCATCTATGTGATTGTGTGATCCGAACAAAGCTTTGTCTGTGGAATGTGCTTTGTAAACTCAATTCCATTAGCAGATTTATACTAATGCCTTGATCAAGTGAGTGATTTATAAGTGCTTCTTTGGATAAGAAGCCAAACCACATCGATGTAGGATTTCACTCAGAGAAGTCTATGATTGAGATTTTTTTTTTTTAATCTGGGAGGAATGCCCAGGTTGGCACCAGTGAAATAATGTCAAGACATATTTAAAAACAACAACAAAAAAACAAAAACACAACTATCACTTAAAACTGAACTAAGTCTCAAACACACCCCACAATGACCATGACACTGGAAGATGTTTCCTTATGAACTTGATCCTGGGTTTAGCAGGGCATAGTTCAAGCCCTCATCCATTCTCATGGGCACTACTACAATAGCTTCCTGATTGATCTGGCCACACTACATGGCTCAGGCTACTAGCTACCACCAGTTTGATGACTTTGGCCAATATATTTAACCTATCTGTCCCTCTAGTTTCTCACCTGTAAAATGGATATACTGTTGTACTTTCTTCATGTAAAAATAAGTTGAAGCATGTAAAGAACTGAACGCAATGACTTGCATGTAGGAAGCACTCAGAACCTTCACTACTACTATTATTATTATTATTATTATTATTGATCTCCACATCACTACATGAGGTTACCTAAAATACAAATCTAATTGTGGCTCTCTCCTAGTTTCTCTTTCCTAAAAGTTTTCAGTTGAGGACCAACTTTTAAGATATTTTTTGCTCGTGTACTTCCTTTACTTGCCTAATTTAGGTATTAGTTTAGGGCTGCATTAGATGATTTGCTGGTCAGGGTGTGGGGCACCAGAACTATCTACCCACCTGGGAAGTAACTCTAACTTCTTGGGCTTTGTATTCTCTGGGCAAATGAACTTAAAGGATGAAAAATGGCTCAGAAGACACTGTATCTTAGGAGAAAGCCAGTCAAGAATGTTTAAACATCCTGAACAATTCCGAAAGAGGGAAATCGATTCATAATTGAAAGTTATTTCGACTCCTTAATTAAAATAGAAAACCATGCAACTGAATTTGTAATTTCTGAGATGATCAGTTGCTAATTTATTTTACAGATGGGATTTGATTGGACTTCATGGAAGAGATATCAATTCCATTAACTCATCATTTCTTACATTTGATTAAATTGTTTGATTTTGAAATGTTTAATCAAAAATTAGAAACCACAGTTTTGTGGAAACTGAATTATACCAGAGGGCTAATCCAGAAAGCCTTGGTAATGACAATATAGAGATCAATGCCCACATAAATGCACAGTCAAGTTATCAAGTGATATTTCAACACCAAAGCCAATGAAGAAACAAAGTTCCAAATTCTGAAGATTGATGTTAAAATAACCAAGCATGGCTTATTAGAACCATAGGAAAGGCAATGCAAGGGTACTCCAGTTTTCTGAGGTGGGAAGCTAATAAAAAGCCCGAGGACCATATGCTACATCTGCTTCAGAATGCAAAAATGCATAACCATATTTTATGACGATTCAACTATTAGGATAGCAAAAGCTAATAGTATCTCTATATTCGTAACATAGCACATGGCACTGAGAAAGGCAACGTTTTGATTTTGTCATGAATTAGAGGGCTTTTCAAAAGGAAAAATACTACTCATTTCCAAAGACTGGTTCCTAACTTTGGCTTATGATTTTAGGTCACTGCACAAAAGGAGCGTATGACTATCTCGGGAAATCCATCATCACTGACATTACAACATGGAACACAGAAGACCCAACATCATATTTATACACAGAAATCACTAAGGTTTGCAAATTCTAAAATTAAAGATAACCTCTTGCTTATTTTAAACATAATGCTTGCAGCATCCGTTGCTCATGCTACCCTCTCTTATGTGTACCCTCCCACTGTTTTGTGAAATCAATTCTCAGTATTTATACCATAATCATTATTAACATAGTGCTCAGTTGCTTTGTTTTTGTGTTTGCTTTGTTTTCTGTGTAACCATCACTAATTCTTATCAATCTCTTTCAGTACTCTCTAAAATCTCTCTCAATATGGTCAGACATATGGTCCTGCAATTTTCATATAGCTCCTCTCCTATTTTCCATCAATTTTTCTTTTGCTCCATTCAATGAGAGATATTCTTGACTTAAAATCCCTTTCACAGATTTTATTTCCACTCTTAGATTTCTAATTTCCCAGAGTTCTTTTGTGCTTTCTGATTACACATTATACAAATTAAATTCCGTTCTTGTTTTATGAGTGCAATTTCTTCTCTTATCCCTCTAAGACCAATAAATATAATTTGGGGGAATTTTTTCTCTCTCTGAATTGTCTGTTTCCTCCAACTCTCCTTTTTCTCTGTTTTTTTTTTTTGTTGTTGTTGTTGTTATGCTTTCTCTCTTTTATGATGGAAGCTTTCCTCAGTGTCTTGTGATCCTTAGCTTTCTTTCAGATCTCAAAGCAAGGCAGTGTCTGTGTTGGTGGGGCTGATGGACTTCACCATACTGTGATTGGAAAGGGACCTCATCATTTTAGTGAGCTACCCCTCTTTGCTAGTTAAATGGATAAGGCTGTAACTTTTCATGAATTTTAATTTTGCTTTGGGGACTCTGGGAATAGGACATAATATACAACTATATGTAAACACATTTCCTGTGAAGAGTTAATATTAACCAATTTTGAATTTGTCTTAATTACAGTTTTTTGGAGATTACTGCCAAAGTCACTTGCAGTCATGTTTGTAGATAAAAGTGTTAGAGTTCATTTCTATTTACAGTGGTGAGAAGAGATGGAAGATATCACAATATGAAAGTCTGGTCAGTTAAAGTTAGAGGTCAGAAAAGAGGGACAGATGATGGGTTCTACAGTTATGCAAGTATGTCAGTTAAAATTGCAGGGTGGAGTAAGGGATTTTATTATTTCACTGTTCCTAAAATTAAACCAACACTCTCGCAAGTGGTATTATCTTGTTTTGGGGCTGGAAGGGAGAACTGGCAGAGGAAACTGAAGTACAGATATATTCTTTTTTCTCATCGGAGAAGTGTGTGTGTGTGTGTGTGTGTGCGTGTAGTGTGCACACTATATTTTGAATTGTGACTTAAATAAAGTGATGCCAATGTCAGTAAAACATTAATTCTTTCCATAGACTACCCTTCATATGGCAGATGTCTTAATTCCCAGTAGAGTAAAAAGCATTAAAAAAGCAAGGACTCGGGGCGCCTGGGTGGTTCAGTGGGTTAAAGCCTCTGCCTTTGGCTCGGGTCATGATCTTAGGGTCCTGGTATGGAGCCCCTTATCAGGCTCTCTGCTCAGCGGGGAGCCTGCTTCCCCCTCTCTCTCTGCCTGCCTCTCTGCCTACTTGTGATCTCTCTCTCTGTCAAATAAATAAATAAAATCTTTAAAAAAAATTAAAAAAATAAAAAAAACAAAAAAGCAAGGACTCATATCTCTCTCCTTCTAGTTCCTCAGATCCTCTTCATCCCTCCTCAGAAATATCTGAATTTTGACAGGACTCGTGCATCTATAGGAGGTGTTTTTTCTCTCCTGTATAAATAGGGTACAAACTAAAAAACCAGAAGCCACCATTTGATTGGTAAATAACCATTCTACCATCTTGACAGCTTACAGGTAACTACTCAAAATAGTTGTTTAATGATTGCTAATGACCATTTAAAATTTATTCTGCTTCTTTCCTAGAATTAAAAATTCCATTCTGTTATTTCCAAAGGATTTCATGTAAGTATATAAGTATGTGTATATACACACTATTTTATATAAGTACATAAATGCATATATAAATATGCATTAATGGTAGGGAAAGTCCCTTAAAATTTAGGGACAAATATATTAAAAAGTCTTATAATTATTTAATAAGGAGACAATCCAATAAAAAATGAGCAAGAAATCTGAATAAATATTTCACCAAAGAAGATAAACAAATGGCCAATAAGCACATGAAAAGATGCTCAATATCACTAATCTTTAGGGAAATGTAAATTAAAAACTAAAATGAGATACTACTACTCCCTTGTTAAAATGGCAAAAATCAAAAAGAATGACAGTGTTGGCAAAGATGAGAAATTGTAACTCTCATACACTGTTGGTGGGAACATGAAATAGTACAATCACTTTGGAAAAAAGGCAAGCACTTTCTTATAAAGTTAAATATATACTAACAGTACAACCCAGTGATTCCAATTCTAGGTATCTCTTTACCCAAAAGAAATAAAACATATGTCCACACAGACTTGTATGTGAATGTTCACAGGTACATTAATCATAATAGTCAAAAGTTAGAAACAATTCACATGTCTATGAATTAGTGGGCAGATAAACAAAAGGTGGTATATCTATATAATAGCATATTGAATTGAATTGAATATTATTCAGCAATAAAAAAGGAACAGACATTGATGTATGCAACAACATTGATAAACATCAAAAGCATTATATTGAGAGAAAGAAGCCAGGCACACAATTTTAGTTATATGAAATTTTCAGAAAAGATAGAAATAGAGGCAGAAGGCAAATTAGTTCTCCCTTGGGATTGAAGGTAGGAGCAGAAATTAAATGCAAACAGCCATAAGGAAACTTTTTGGATGATGGAAGTATTCTAAACTGGATTTTACTGAAGGTTGCATAACTGTAGCAATTTACTAAACTATCAAAGTGAATGAATTTCATGATATGTAAATATCTCAATGAATATGCTGGAAAAAATGGGTTTTTTGTATGATTAGTTAAATATTTCAATTATCGGGGTGCCTGGGTGGCTCAGTTGGTTAACCATCTGTCTTCAGCTCAAGTTATGATCCCAGACTCCTGGGATTGAGCCCCAAATCGAGCCCCACATCAGGCTCCCTGCTCAGCAGGGAGTCTGCTTCTCCATCTCCCTCTTACCCCTACCCCGACCCCTCACTCATGCTCATTTTCTCTCTCTCTCTCAAATAAATAAATGAAATCTTTAAAAAAATTTCAATTATCAGATAAGTCTTTAAATAAAATGTACCATGCCAAAATCTCCTTTAATGATTTTGTTGAGCCATCTATATGACTTCTACAAAATTCCCTAAGTGGAATAGGGTCTTGAAACTGGAAGAGTCTAGGGAGACTCATCATGTGTTTTACAAATAAGAAAACAGAATCAGAGAAGTAAAATAACTTGTCCCGTCACACAGCAACAAACCAACAAAAAAAGATCAGAGTCCAGGTTTCCTGACTCCTAAACCAATGATTTGTTTTTCTCTGTACCACACTATCCAAAGAAAAATAGGCACATGTCAGGGTTCAGGGAGTCCTGACTTTCTGAAATCAGATTTTTCTCTCTTCTGATATGTTCTGCACTTGCAATGAGCCCAGAGGTGATAATCCTATAAAGTAAATAAACATAAGATGTTATCTCCCATAGGGCAACTTCTGTCTGTGGCTAAATGAGCCAAGATGAAGAAACACTTCAAATAAAAGACTCAGCTGGAATAACATAGCGAAGGGCTTACTTAGCTTGAAAGGGAGTCTGGCACATAGCCACTATGATTCATAAACTATAATGTAATAAACTTGTATGAACAAAAATCTAATTTCCATATTCAACGCTGGTTACCTGAATGAGCCATACGAGAGCTAATTTTTGGAAACAACATTAATTCTCTGGAAACAAAATGAGCCACTTGGTACCAGTCAGAGTTTGGTAGCTAAAGGGTTTCAAATTCTATCACCTATCCGTACTTATTCTGCATCTCTAGATTCCGAGAGGTAGCTCTAGAAACTTCTTAAATTGAATCTTAGTCTAGTTTAATGTCTGCTTTTTAAAATCACCTCCAATTGATCCAAGTATAATACAAGGGCAAACATTAGGCATCTGAAGCATAAGAAAAGATGAGGACATGTGAGTCTCAGAAAGTTTTCATCTTCGATACCATCAACTCAGAGGGCTGCACTGTTTGTAACAAAGTGACAGAGACTAAAAGATTTGTGGCACCAAAGTTTTTAGAGATTAGAACCAGCAGTATTTACCCAAAAGGACTCAGGCAAACTAATCCTTACCAAAATCTTCGTTAACCCCGGCAAAAAATGAATACGAGGACTCAATATCCCTTCAACACATATGTTTAAGGAAATTGCTTAAGGGCTGTGAAAATTGCAGTAGTGTTCAAAATACCCAGTGCTCCTTCCTGTAGAAGCACTGTTCATTGATGTCTTATTGATGCCAGGCTTAAGCATGTGACTTTCCTTGGCCAGTGAACTGTGAGCAGGGACACATGTCACTTCCCAGCAGAAGCTTTATGAGCCATCACATGGTCCCACTATGTTCTCATCCTATTGACAGAGGATTAAAAATATCTCACACCAAGATCCTCCTTAGATTTGGAACCTGGAATGAAGACTAAGACTCATGGTGAACATAAAGATAGAACAAGAAATAACGTCTTTCAGGTGTAAGCCACTCAGCTATTTGTCACTGTAGTGTAACCTAGCCAAATATGACTGAAACAACTGTTAAACAAAAAATTAATGTTCTTATTAATGGACTTCATGATACTTTGCAGATCTCACACTGCAAGGTAAAAATGTTGATATATATACTCCCATTATCCTAGACCAATGCACAAAGACTTTTGATCCAACATGTACACTATGATATGCATATACATGCATACATATATGGATATGTAGATATATAAAGTCACAAAACAATACTTACTTTTATTATGTGTGATATACTCTTGTTATTATCTCTTCTATTTATATTTTTAAATGTTTTCTGGAATCCACTAAATCCATTTCAAGTCCCACTATTAGGTCACAACCCATTATCCTACTTTCTACCCATTGTCTACCTTGTTGAATGATCCTTGAATGTGTCTTCCTATTATTTTTTTTCTCCAAAATTTTAATCCAAAAGTACCTGACCCTGGATTCACCATAGAATCACCAGGAAGATTTTTTGAATATACTGCTCCCCGACATCAGTGATGGTGATTTTTAAAAAGTCACCTTTTTTTTAATGAATTATTGTAACACACATTTAATTGAATGTGCATTTAATTAAATGTGCAACATACATCTAAATGAATTTAAATGAATATGCTGCAACATAATAATTAGTTTATGGGTAATATCCATAATCATTTGGACATATTTTTAATATTAATATGCACACTTCCGTTCCTGAAAATCTGCCACCTTAACTTGACCTCCACCACGGGGGGGTCCTGAAATGGTCTCTTATCTGATCATATGGCTCCTTTTAGATGCCAATGATTTCAAACAAATTTTGGTTACTTGTAGCAATCTCAATTAGTTGGGTCATCCATTAATCAATGGATCAATCAATTCATTAATTCAAACAATTACCCTGCACTCAATTTGTGTCAGACACTACTCTACATGACAAGGGCACAAGGAAAGACAAGAGACACAGGATGTTTTCTGGGAGAGCTCAGTGTTGATGGAGGTAGGTATTAGCTACATATAAAAGATACCTAAGAAACACTGTAATGTTGTGTTGACTGTAATGACTGTGATGACAGGGGTTACTACAGATTACATACGCTACTTGTAGCTCCCTTCTTATTTTGATTTCAGATTTTCAGAACCTTCCATAATTCATTGTTCTTTGTCATTATTCTCCATTGAATTTAACACCCTTATTCATGCATCTGCTTCTCTTTCCTGTATATCTGGTGTTCATATACCCTCACCAAAGGAATAGTGTTGCTCAATAGAAATACAATGATATTTGCTGATTGTACCTGTCTTGGCCATGTAAAATTATGCTCAAATTCCAAAATAAATATGGAACTCCCAGAATATATTCACAATCCTGCAGGATGTACTCACATTTTTTTCTCAACACATGTCATTAACACATTATTTAATGTCTGTACTTGCTAAGTGGTGTTTCGATGGCCCCTCTCTCATTCCTATCTCTGTATTTCTGTGAAGTAGGAACTTAGAATATTTAATAATTCATCCTATTTTGTTCTAGCCCTTGCTAGTCCCTGGCAACTTTGTAATAATTATTTCTCTTGTGATATAATAACAACCATATCACAAGAAGGTAATTTTAAAAGCAGTTTAGTGAGAGGTGTTACAATACTTTACCTATGCTTGATCTAGAAGATACTGTACACTTTTTCTCAAAATTTAACTCTCCAAAATGCAGATTGCAATTTCTGCTGAATAAGATATGGGAGAGTCAAAGTGATTGGTAGATTCCATGCTCTTAAGCCATCCACTGTCAGCCCTCCAAAGTGATATGAGTTTAAAAATATGATATGAATGATACCTTGATGCCAATAAGCATTAGCATCAGCCTTCCATGCCTGCATGCTCTAGAATCTGTACATATATTTAAAATAAAATTACAGTGCATTTAATTTCAAATAAACCAGGACAGAAGTCAACAGAAGCTTCTCTCTAATACTACCACTCCCAGAAGAAAGATATATTTTGGCTAGTCAATCAATACAGGTCAAGTTTATTCAACCTGTGTATTTGTCCCTAATAATAAAATGAAGAAAATAGGTATAACTAGATGTATTACTATAAATTAAATATATTTACTATATAGTAAATATATTGCTATATTTACTATTCTGAAAATAACCAGAAACAAAGCTGTAGATCACTCATACATAGAAATCCTTAATTCTTTATGCCACAGGTAAAATCATTTTCTACCATAGCCTGGCAAAGATTTTTTCAACTTTCAATTATAACAGCTTTGAAATTTATTTTTTAATTTGGATCTTCTGAGAAACTTATAATTCAAAATGTAAACTAAGAGCCACAGAAAATGTTCTGTTTGGTCTTCACTGGGCCTTTCATCCAAGTTCAAATAGAGAGCGTAGAGTGCCTGGGTGGCTCACTCGGTTAAACGTCTGCCTTCGGCTCAGGTCGTGATCCTGGGGTCCTGGGATTGAGTCCCGCATCGGGTTCCCTGCTCCGCAAGGATTCTGCTTTTCCCTCTGCTTCTGCCTCTCTCTCTGTGTCTCTCATGTCTGTCTCTTATGAATAAATAAATAAAATCTTTAAAAAAGAATAGAGTGGGGGATTTCCTCTATAGAGCACTATGGGGTTAGGCCCAGAGGAAGCCAAGGACCTGAGGAATCTTTACCATTTGCAATGGGGGCATAAAATGTAATAACAGATTCTGATTTCATAGATTATAAAATATATAAAGATGGATTTGAGGTGGGGGAGGGCGGGGGAGATAAAGAAGAGTACCTGAGACCATCCACAATGTACTCTGTAAATACTACTTGAAGAGTGTTTGCAGTGGTTCCTTAATGTTCCAAAGCTACCTGGTTCTGAAATGGTTTCTCTCCCCTCCCACAGCACTAGGAAGATGTGGCTCGCATTTCCATTTTGCAGCCAAAGATTGAGAGATCTTTTCCTTCTAGGCTTCTCTGCTGTGCTGCTTGACCCATAAGGCTCTGATTAAGGCTGGCGTTATTTCCATAAAATTAGACGTTATGGTTGGAAGATGATCTGGGGGAAGTGGATGAACATATGAGACTCTGGAATTCCAAACAAATATTGCAATGCTTCCAAAGAACCTAGGTTGGTAATCTTGGTGGCTAAGAGCACAAGATCTGGAGCCTGTCTGGATTTGACTCCTGGTTTCCACCCACAGAGTGGATACTCTTGAAGCAAAATCTCCCTGTAATTTGGCTCCATTTTCTGCAAAGTGGGCCTAAAAATATCTCCTCCCTCATTGGGTGGTTGTGAAGATTCAATGGAGTATATAAAATATTTAAGAACATTCAGGTTCAAAAGAAAGGTTCTATCAATGATAGCTATTATTGTGAATCGCACATACCTTGGCCTGAAAATTAACTGATGAGAATAGTGAGATATAGATATGCTATGACTTGCAACCATCCTAAAATTACAAAGACCCAAAATATAAGTCTTAGCCTCTTGATACCCAGCTTACAATTTTTCCAAATTACTGATATTCCCAAACGTTAGTTCTTCAAAAACTATTGGCAAAAATTTTAGCCATATCCACGAAACACCTGCTCATATTATTTGCTTCATATCCTTCTTTAAATGGGCTCCTTTCTTTTAGATAAATAAATGACCACCATACAGAAAAATAGAACATTGTTACTAAATTCTAGCTAGATAGTCCAGTCTGCTGAAAGCTCCAAGCCCAGAATCTGTTCTTGGTCTAGAAGGAAGATTAGCCAGTGTTACAGGCAGAGGATACTTGGTCCTTGACTTCATAAGGTTTAAAGCAAACTACAAAGGGGCTAACTTTTTCACACGATGATTCTATGGTGATGTCACACTCACAATTGCTTCCTGACCTTGGTAGGCTCACTGTGCTTTGGGAAAAGCAGCTAGGTTTCATTTGCCAAGACACCAGTGAAGTTTCTCATTCACCATCATATCTCAATATACGGGGTAGGAAGAAGTGCTCTAAATGAGGTCACAAAATCAAAGACAAAATCATTTTAACCAACAAAAATTCATTGAAAAGACCAGGGAAAAAAGAAGAGCCCAATCATACAAGTTTCTCATACAGTACTCAGGTTCTTTTGTTTCTGAAATCAATTTATTGACGTTAGGAAGTATTCCTACTTGGTGCTGTCAGTTTTATAATAAGGTGATCTCCCAACTGCAGTGAGATGGGGGAGATTACTGAATTTTAAGCCACCATGAACACATTAAACTTTAATTTGAAAATTCTCAAAATTGGAGGCAAACCACAAACAGTGACAATGCACTGGAGTAGTGTGAAGCATCTGTGATCATCCCATCTCTGGGCCCCAAACAGACCAAATGGCTTCAATGCTCCTTGCTATTCAAAGTTTTGATTACAAAGGTCTGGCTTTTACAAAAAGCAGTGTGTAGAGCGAAAACAAAAACAGATCAATATGAGATGGCTTTTGGTCGAGTTTCAATGACTGAAGGAAGCAGATAAAACAAGTATCTGAATAATTTTTGACAGGAGATTCAGTGGACTTTTACCCTACATTGTTACTTTGCTTTTTTCATTTGTGAGCCCTATAACTGAAAATGGGTTCTCTAGAAAGTGGGCTATGGGTTTTAGTAATTTCCAGTACAAAATGCTGTGGCCAATTAGCATCCATTTCTCCTTGGGGGTAAAACTTTAATGTTGGAGGGTTAAAAGCCTGAGGCCCTCTCCAACTTCTGTAGGAGTTCAGGCCTCACTCTTTGGTGTTCAGACTATTTTTGATGCCTCTATTATACTTGGTATGCACTGTGAATATTTTGTGTGATGTGACAAACATCTGCACTCTCCATCACCTTCTTTTGGGAAGGACCATGTCTTTTTCTTCCTTTTATGTGCAGCACTTGGCAAATTCCATTAATAAATAGGGGCTCAAAATGTGTGTTAAAGGAGAGTTGCTTAAATAATTCTACTAGGTCTTAGAAATCTATATTCATTGTAAAGACATTACAAAACGGAGGTAACTAAAAGTTACCTCTAATCCAACCATTCCAAAACAATATTATTAGCATCTTAATATACATCTTAAGGACTTTCTTTCTTACTAATATATACAGACAGCCTTTGTTCTTCACAGTAGCGCAGGACCATAAAACTGTGTAAGATGAAACTGTGCAAAGTGATCTTCATTATCACTGGGGATAATTAAGATCCTTACAAGTTTTTGTCAAAGCATTAGAATCTCTTACTCTTGGCCACAAATGTACAGGAATATGAAAAAAAATAGTAAAATTGATGTTTATTTAGTGCACTGCATTAAGGAGGGCACATGATGTAATGAGCACTGGGTGTTTTACACAACTAATGAATCACTGAACATGACACCAAAAATGATGTACTATATGTTGGCTAACTGAATTTATATAAAATAAAAGAAAAGAAAACATTAGGAACACTAAAAAGTAATTTTCTTTTACAGAAAGAGTCATTTGACCAGCGGTTACTTTCTTCTTCTCATCACCTCCTTTGGATATGGTGTGGGCATCTTTTCTATGCCCCGGACAATTGTCACATTCCTTTCTCCCTCTGGCTCAGCTCTAAACATTAGATCCTCTGGGCTTTCAGTCGTGAAATACCCCTGAGAGTGCCTTTCACATGAAGTAGATTATTCGTTGTGGTCACTTCCCCTGGGAGATCATCCATTCATCACAACTCCTTTCCTCCTTTATGCTGGCAAGTCCCCTCCACGGAGTCCCTCTGCTGCCACGTGGAGCCTCTGGATGGTGGTGGTGCTGACATTCCTAGGGTCAGACGTTTCTTCTCTGCCTCCGTTCACGTTACATTCACATCACACTTGCAGCTTTACCACTTTTTGTCTCTCTGCTGCACTTTCACTTTTCTTGGTCAATTCTCTTTCAAGTATCCAAGTTTTCCCTTGCAGACAAGGTGGCAACACAACTACTCACTTGTGTGAACTGAATGGCAGATGCGTAGTAACTGATCACCAACTGATCACTGGTGACTGGTCACCAACTGTGATCGAAGAGCTAGAAATGAACTCTGTACTTTGTTCTTCACAGGAATATCCTACAGCAAGTGACGTTTGAACTGCGCTGTTGGGGGATTGGCGTTACTTCACTAAATTGTGGTAACTGAAAATTTATGCATATTGAAACTGTGCAGTGCCTTAATGAAAAGTTATTTATTATATATGTTCACATCTGTGCATAGATGTATGTCTTAATATTGTGTTATTATATGTACCTTTCATAATTTTCTCATTTTATAATATTTCATGAGTATCTTTCTATACCGGTAAATCTATACCTACAATATCCTTTAAAATGGGCTGTGTGAATCTCACCGAATGAATATAAACAAGGTTGCTGTGATTTAATTGACACAATATATACCATGCTCTTAGCACTGGGCCTACCACATAGCAAGGACTAAATAAATGTTAATTATTAACATTTATGAGCATAATTTAATTGATTTTCTACTAACGGACACTTAGTCCCTAATTTTTGGCACATTATGATGAATATCCCTGTACATTGCATACTGTGTGCTTTCAATAATTTTTTAAAGGATTATTACAATCTTGGCTATTTATACTCAGAACAAGGGTCTTGGATGATGACTCCTCCCAAGTATAAGAATAGAGCAGTCACAGCTAGTGTGAGGCTGGGAGAAAAAGTAGATGAATTTCTCAGTTGAGATACCTCTGAGTGGGACAGTTTGGTAGAATTATTCAATAGGAAATAAATGTATACCTTGAGTTTGTAGGAGGTGCAGAGGGTTGGTAGTTCCAAGTACCTAGGTTACATACATCCTGGAATATAAGAGAACCACCCAGAGATAGCTCATGGGAAAATAAAGGACAGAACCCTAGGCAAAAATCAGTATGTAAAAGTGATAATCATGAAATATAATAATAAACATAAAACAACATTCAATGAGTACTTTCTATGAACCAGGTGGTCTGTCAAGCACTTCTGTACATTATCTCAATTAATGCCCAAATAATCATTCTTATGAAGAAGTATTATTATTAGTATAGCCTTTCTACAGATTAGAAAACTGAGGCTTACAAAAATTAAATACTACCCCATGGCCACTTACTAATGCATGATTCAGGCAAGATTTTCATGCATATATTATGTTTCCAGAATCTACAGTTTTAGCCTTTGTATTCACTATCATTGCTGTGTAACAAATTGCCCCCAAACTGAGAGGCTTAAAACAATAAACATTTATTATTTCACCATTTCTGTGAGTCCAGAATCAAGGCCAGGTTTATGGTTCCTCTGGCTCCAAGTCTCTGATGAAATTGTACTCAAGTGTTGGTTGGGGCTGTGGTCTCACTTGAAGGCTTGCTGGGACCAGGCCATTGCAGGCCTTTGTCCCTTGCTACGTGGGCCCCTCCACAGGATGGCTTTGTGTCACAGGTGCTGGTTTCCCCAGAGGGAGTAACCCAAGAGAGCAAGAGTGAATGAGTGAGTGCCTCAAGTGGAAGCTAATGTTTTTGTAGCCAAATGCTAGAAGTGGCATCCCCTTATTTCTCCTATATTCTATTTGTTAGAAGCAAGCCACTAAGTCCAGCCCATATTCAAGGGGAAGGGAACATGCAAAGACATAACTCCCAGGAGTCAAGGATCACCAGGAGCCCTCCAGATAAGAGGCTGTTTATCACACCGTTCTGTGAGTATCATACCAGGCTAATTAGAAGGACTCAGGAACCAAGGAGTGGGCACTCACACTTTACTGAGCAATCCTCCAGAATCTAGACTATCATTTTAGCTCCTTGAGATGCTATGAAGGAGGAGTTTAACTTGGAAAATGTAATGAGAAAACTCACAAAGCTAATTCCTTGAGAGGCTGAAAAAAAATTTTCAGAAAATCAAGGAGAAACTTTTTGGAGTACTACAGATGTGAAAGAGGGTTTATGATGATTTGCAGCTCTTCAACTTAAATGAGAATGAAACCTGGTGACCTTCACAGCAATATGCAGGCTCTTACATAAGCATGAAGGGCAAAGCCTTGATGGGAACTGCTATGGACCAAAATAGAGACTGAAATTCACAGGTATTCTTGCGAATCTGAGTAGTATGAGGGTGACCCTTCCTGAACATGAGGGATTAGATCAAATGTTGTAGGCTCCTTATAAAGTTCTTCTCAGAATTAAAAGGGACTCTGTAAATGTTTGGAAGACAATAGCCAAATCTTCTGTGTAAGGCCATGCTGGTGTTCTTGAGAGATAGTTTCTGCCTGCTCAAGAACTCTGATATGACTTATTGCCATTTGTTTGTAAGGAAGCCAGTTTTTATTTTGTGTCCTTTTCTTTTTGAGAACCAGAGATGATTTAAATTGTTTTTCTATTATAGCGGAGCCAGAGTAGTTGATCCTAGCTATATCCAGATGGTTTCATTGCTTAGGCTGATTTCTGTTAAACTGTTTAATGTTGTTAATAATCCTTTTAATATATTTAAATTTGTGTGCAGGGTAAAGGGGGCAGATCTGGTACAGATTGGAAGTCACAGCTTCTGCTGGACTTCTGTTGATTTGTTAAATCCAACTGTGGTCTCTAGTACTTGTTCCAATTTTGTTGAACTCAAAGTAACCTCTTCCTTTAAGCTGTGACATTCAACTGCAATGGTTCATTAGTAGGGACATTCTGGGAATGGGGACCTGACTGTTTGGGAAATGTATGTCTTTAATATGAAATGCATACTTCAGAAAAATAGATGTAAGAGTTTTTATTCTGTAGAGAAAAAAGCATGTTGTGAAGGAAAGAATACCAACAGTGAGATTATATTCCACATTCAATGAATCATAGGCTTTTTGATTCCCATTCTAAATTAACATCGGGCTCTGCAGCCCATCTCACAAGGCATGGCCCTACCTTGCTTTCTAGACCCTAACAAACACCCTCCAGCTGGCTGGTCTCTTTGCTTTCAATTCACCCCTATCAAGAGAGGAAGAACAATAACTAACATGTACTGATAGATTATCAATGGGTTAGGCACAGTGCTAAATGCTGTTCATGACCTCATTTAATCTTCATAATAAGGTGAAAAGGTACATTCTATTGCTGTCCATTCTACAGATGCAAAAACTCAGAGAGGTTGAGCAACTTCTCAAAGTCAATTCTATTCTTCCTGTTCACCCAGAAAATGAATGCAAATGGTGATGCTTCACCAAGTGAAATCTTGGCTCTTCTGAATCAACAAATGAAGCACAAATTCTTTAGTATGGCATTTAAAGAAAAATGATCATAGCCAAATACTGAGTACTTTCTACATGTCCCAGTGGCTACAGATCCTTATCTCAACCCTTCAAGACATTTGTGCTTTTCATTGTAGTAGATGACGAAATGAAATCTTGGGGAGATCTCTGAAGTCACAAAGCAATTATTAATTGACATAAATGAGATTTAAGGATACTCTGTAGTTTCCCTCTGCCACTATGCCTTTCTTAAGGCCTAATCTCTAGCAACCTGTATCACTTCACTTTCCCCTCTTCCTTCTCCTCTCTGCCACTCTACTTCTAAGCTCAAGCAATTTTGGAACACAGGCAATTTCTGAAACATTCTCTTTCCTATATCCAGAATTTCTTTATTTTTCTTGTTCATCTGGCAAGCTTCTTAGATATCATTTAAGACTCAGCTTCTTCTGGGTCTTTCTTTTTTAAAAATTTTCCTCCACCACCCTCTCCTTGCCGGAAGATGATTATTTTCAATGATACTTTGTAAATAGTTATGAGAAGGATGGAATCTTATTTTGTTACATTTATTTATAATAGACCATGATGGGGAATCATATATTGATTCATTTTGTGTAACTAATTATTCCTGAATGCCTACTGATGTGTCTGATATTTACCTTTGTTTTCCCAGCTTTCAGCACAGTGCTTGACACTTAAATATTAAAAAAAAAAAAAAATGGCTGTATGAATGAATGACTAAATAAATGGGGGCTTCACTCAGGAACGTGCAGGAGCTAAATCAACAGCAGTCATTTCTGAGTCAGACTTCAAAGCTCCTGAAATATGGTTAGCCATGATTCACTTGTCTTCTCCTTTTGTGGACAGGGCCTCCTTGATCTAAATACCGTGTTTTAAAAGGTGCATTAAAGAGCCAAGGAACCCTCCTAACTCCTGAAAGTTCCAAATACAAAGGAAACTTTGTGTCAGGTAGTTCCAAGAGTGACCCCTCTCATCCTGGGTTCTCCCCCTCTCTCAGCGGTCCGGCGTCAACCTGCATCCACGCTATTCACAACACTGAGGCGTGTCTCATAGACCGAAGGGGCAGGGACAACCGTGCTCTTCATCCTTTCTCTGCTAAGTTCTACGTGTTTCCTTTTCAGTGATTGTTTCATTACGAGACACCAGCTTGAGCTGAGCTTCATCCCTAGATCCCGAGAACCAAGAATTTTTGACTACTCTGACCTGGCAGCGCCATGCTTCCCTCCTGCCTTGCCTCCCAACACCCAGCCTTTCCCCTTAAGGTGTCCGACGCTCCCTGGTTCCCAGCAGCACTGTCCCTGCCACTGCTCTCCCTGGTCAGACACACTGCCTTCTCCAGAAGGGCTGGAAATACCAGGCCAGGGAAGGGAAAAGGCTGCTTGCACTGTTTCTCATTACTGGGTCTCAGATCATACACCCTGTCCCGGCCTAAGGTCAGCTGTGGAGTGTGAGTGCGCATGTGCGTGTATGCGCGGAGGAGGGGGCGGGGCTAAAATCTAATCTATTTGCAATTTGAATAATCCAGCCAACAAGACTTCACCATTTTTCAGGCCACACCATATATATTTACACACACCCCGACATACACTGCTATTGCTTCTGGCTCAATTTCAATAGTAATAACTTTATTTATAGAACCTGTTTATATCAGACACCATGCTAAATGCTTTGAAAGGATTATCTAATTTAATCTTCACAATCACCCTCTGGAGTAGATTTTATCATTACCCTTTTTTTTTTTTTTTTTTTTTTTTTACAGAGAGAGAAACCAAGCCATGGAGAGATAAGAAACTTGTCCCATATTGCACAGCAGAGAAGCTGGCATTTGAGAGGGGCTGGGCAAAACACTCCTGGATTTGGGCTCCCAACCTGCAGGCTGAATGCTACATGAAAACCACACCCCAGAATTGTTACTTAATTAAATTAATGCCTTTCCCCCCAAGTCTCATGGCCTTTCATTTGATGAGTGCAGACTTATGGGGTACATGTGCAAATATTTGAGACTCTGTAATGAGGACAAGGCTGTGAGCTGAGCAGTAATCTCCATGGGGGAGTTACCTTGGTTGCACCTGTCCTTTATCTACAAATTCTTGTCTGTCCTAAAGGCACTGAAGCATGAGAAACACTGAGACAGAATATAGAGTTGAAATACCGATGGAACAATGGCATAATTAGTTTGTCCAAAGGAACACAAGCCAACTGCAATTTGGCTTGATTATGCATGGAATTAAAATTTGTCTCTGCCAATCACATTGGCATCATCATAAAAAAAGGAACCCGGACCACCATGGCTGGCCAGTGAATTGGACCCTGGCAACTTATATATTATTTTCTATGTGTCATATATGAAAATGATGCTACTCCATTACTGTCAGTGGGACACATACTAATATTTATTAATTCGGCAGACATTTATGGAATGCCTATTGTGTTATAGGTATTGTGGCAGGCTCTATGTACAATAGCTAGTTGAAAAGCTATGACTTTTGCTCTCCTCTAAGAGTCGAGAAGGGGGAATAAAATAAGATGACTGTGGGGGACATTAAACATGGAGTATCAAGTACTCTCAAGTTTTGGAGATCAGGGTCATGTTCTTCCCTAGTGATCTGGAAAGTCTTCGAGAAGGAGGGGACATGTTACACCAAAAAGCAGAAATGCTGGAGGAAGACATACTAAGAAAAGAGGATGTCAACATTTAACAAGCTATGTAAACTAAACTAGGCAAACCGAGTTTGGGCAAATGGTTTTCACTTATGCAAACTGCTTCAACCTTCATAGAAACTTAAAAAATGAATACAGTTTCTTCAATTTTTTAAATGACTGCCCAGTCCTAAAATATTGGCTCTCACTAACAAATAGAAGATACACTTTACATATTTGAAAACTAAGGTATTCTTTCTTCAAATAAATGTTAATGCTTTGTTTTACTTTGAAAGTGTACTAATAGAAAAAAGATTTGATGAGATATCACCTCATACCCGTCAGAATGGCTGAAATCAACTACACAGGAAACAACAGGTGTTGGCAAGGATGGGAAGAAAGGGGAACCCTCTTGCACTGTTGGTGGGAATGCAAACTGGTGCAGCCACTGTGGAAAACAGAATGGAGTTTTCTCGAAAAGTTAAAAATGGAACTACCCTATGATCCAGCAATTGCAGTACTAGGTATTTACCAAAAGGATACAAAAATACTGATTCGAAGGGATACATGCACCCTGATGTTTATAGCAGCGTTATTAACAATAGTCAAATTATGGAAAGAGCCCAAATGCCCATCGACTGATGAATCGATAAAGAAGATGTGGTAAATATATAAGCAGTGCAGTATTACTCAGCCATAAAAAAAGAATGAAATCTTGCCATTTGCAATAACGTGGATGGAGCTAGAGTGTGTCATACTAAGCAAAATAAGTCAGTCAGAAAAAGACAAATACTAGACTTTAAGAAACAAAACAGATGAACATAGGGGGGAAAAAAAGAGAGAGGCAAACCAGAAAACAGATTCTTAACTATAGAGAACAAACAGGGTTACTGGAGAGGAGGTAGGTGAGGGATGGGTTAAATGGGTGATGAGGATTAAGGAGGGCACTTGTTGTGATGAGTACTGGGTGTTGTATGTAAGTGATGAATCACTAAATTCTACAGCTGAAACTAACATTACGCTATATGTTAACTAAAAACTTGAAAAGAGAAAGACAGAAAAAAAAGCCTTGAATGTTAAATCAACTGATTATTTCTGGGTATTGGGACTATGATTAATTTTCATTTCCTTCTTTGTGCTTTTCTGAGTTTCCCCAGTTCCTAATAATCAAGATGTATTTGTTCTGTAACCAGTTAAAAGCCCAAAAGTTACTCTAAATGGTCCTTTAAATGTGTTACTCTAGTTAAAAAGTCAGAGCTAGTAACTACATGGGTTGAACAAATATGTAAGTCCAACTCACATGCCAGGCACTGTCGTTGTCATGGATGCAAAGGTGAGTTAAAGTCCCCTTAAAGAGTTTGCAGTCTACTGAGGGAAAAGAAGTTAAATGACTTAAATAAATTACAAATATATCATTGTGACTTAAAGGAAAGAAAGGAACAGCATCCTGTGAAAGGGAGTCACGGGAACAAACATGATGTAATTGTGGCAGCGAGAGGCCAGGGAGGAGCAGGTGGCATCTGGGGCTAGATGTGAAGGTGAGTAGGGCGGGCTGGGGACGAGTGTCCAGCTGGGGTGAGCAGGAAGCGAGCCTCTGCCCTGAGGTGGAAAAAAGCTGGGCATAGTGGCAGGACCAATAACATGGGGCTGGAACACCCTGAGGGGGAAGATGGACTGGATGAGAGGAATTTGGAGCGATGAGGAGGTCCAGATCTCATGGGAACTTGCAGGCTGTCTTCAGCCAGTGACTAAATCGGTCCTCAAGAGTGAGTAGTGGAAACTCAAGGCAATGAGAGACAGGGGCAAAGAACTCCGATGCTTGAGTCACGTGGCCCTGGCATGAACTCCAGATTTCCCCTGGAGATGCTCCTACCCAGCTTCCCTAAACTCCACCTTAGTCATCTGTAAAAAAGAACTAACCCCACCCTCACGAGAGTAAGGTGGTTGTTAGGGTTAAGTAAGAGATAATGCATTTGAAGAACGGCGCCTAGAACATAGGAATCAATTTAGAAAATAATTATGGTTATTACTAAGCACATCTTGGGCATCAAAAATCCTTTCCATTACTTCTCTTCAGAGATAAAAGCCAAAGTAACATGTATTAGCTGTTTTTTTAAACTATTCTTTATATAACTAAGAGAGATATATAATTAAAGAGACTGTTTTTAGGGCATCGGCTTTTATGAAAAAGAAACAAGCTTGTATAAATATAATCATACATACACGCAAACACACATGTACGTACCTACTATTTTTTAAAACATTGTTTTGGGCTTGCATCATTAAATTTAACTGGGCTTGGAATAAACAAATATAGTATACGCTGCCAGGCGAGCCTACATTTTCATGTTATCACAAATGCATTTTACAGGATCTAATTCAAAAGAGGAAATGGAAATGGAAAGAGAAAAATTTTAAATGACCACACAGGAGAGTGTGTTTTGTGTTCTACAGAATGGTTAGTTTTGATGACACTAACTTATGGCCATTGTGGTAAAGGAGAAAGAGGAAAAAAACTGAATCGAATTGAAGAGAAAAATAGTCAAGTATCCAATTATTTGTTTGGATTTTTCCCTTTCAATAGTATTGATAATTCCTGTTATTTAACGTCATCATTAGTTAGTTTGCCAGACGAATTATCTGCCTTAAAAAAGATTGCACCCACTATCAACAACTATTGGCTATTAAAAAAAAAGTTGTGTTAAACTGGTATTATTTTTTTAAGATTTTAAGGCACAGAGAGCACAAGTAGGCAGAGCAGCAGGTAGAGGGAGAGGGAGAAGCAGGCTCCTCACTGAGCAAGGAGCCGGATGTGGGGCTCGATCCAAGGACCCTGGGATCATGACCTGAGCGGAAGGCAGACGCTTAACTGACTGTGCCACCCAGGTGCCCCTTAAGCTAGTATTATTATTTAATTTGGGATTTCAGGTGAAAATGTCTCAACCCTGAAATGTTCATTTGTTCTACTTCTAATGTGTTTACAATCCTATAAGAGGATATTTCCACTCAACTGACTTTATTGTCATCCAGCTTCTCACTCAAACAACTTCAAAGTTACCAGGATATTACAGAAAGAAGCCAGGGTTCTCATGGGATCAGGGGCTATCCACCAAAGTAAAATTGACAGTACATTTGGAAGATATTCTCTTTAATTAAATGTAGCTATTTATTCTCAAAGTAGTTGCAGAAAGCTCTGAATGACTGGGGAAAATAGAAGGAAAGCCCCCCCCCCCCCCACACACACCCTATCACTATATGTTAAGTTGTGCTAGTGGAATTAAAGTCTTCAAAAAAACAACAAACACAGAAACAACAAACAAACAAACAAACAAAGGCTTTTGAAGTGAGGGTCTCATAATAACTAAATAATTTGAAACTGGGCAGAATTACACATTCCCTCAGGGGCCTCCATATTAACCTCCTTGTAATCGTAAAGTGTGTCATTTGTCAGAGCGTCCTGGCACAAGAGGGCCAGGCCAAGAGCTGGAGATCAATTCTTGAGTAATTTGAACATCAACACGGAGGATCCTAAAAAGCCACCACTTTCCTGATGCTTTCAGGAAATATGGTATTTCAGGACTTGGTGATTTAAAAATCTTGAGCTCTTCAAGCAGACAAGGAAGATAATTATTATCTGATCCTTTTGTACTAAAGCACACTGCAAAAATTCATCAGTCTACTCACCAAGTTACAAGGGATGAGGTTCACTTCTAATTAGGTATCAGGTGGGCCCCTTGCCATTAGAGAATGAAGTGAGGTCAGTATGTTTCTTATCCGTATTTGCAAAATATCTGTGATGGGTGAAATAATTGTCTTTTGGTTCCTTGGAGCAGAGGAGGAAAATCGAAGGATGTGTTTTATTTGGAATTTTATTAGCAGCTATAAATACTAGACAGAGCGCATAGTAGGTGTTTTTGACTGTTTTTGTAAACCCACTTAACTTTGCTAAATAAGAAAATAATATGATGACATCATCCTCTGTTCAAATACTCCTATCAAATTCTCTGTACATCTCTGAACTCAAACTGTATAACCTCTCAATCTACCGAAGAATTCTTATAGTATAGGAACAGTTTCAGAGAGTAATTACTTTCTTTTTTTCCTCCCAAACGATCAGCCTTCCTGTCACCAGAGCATTTGAGATGTTTGGGGCTTTACCTTTGATGAATACATGACATGCCAAGTTCTATGGGTCTCCAGATTCATCACTCTCCAAATTTATAGGGATGTATGCAGTGTGATTTGATAAATTGTTTTGTTTTGCCTTTCATCAGTCACACGATATTGAAAGGACGCTCCCAGTATATCTTAGGCATCATCTATCAAAAATAAGGCTTCAGGGAGAACAAATAAAATGCAGTAAAAACTTGTTGAACTGATAACTATATAATATGAATGTGTCATCCCTGAATATGAAGGACCACTATAAGAGGCTCATATTTTATTTTTTAAGCAAGTTTACATATCTGTTTCCCAGTGGTTCAAAGTACATTTTGGTTCAAATGTTTGCAAAGCTTCCCAAGTGTCTTTGGGAGAGAGAGTGCTATAAATTAAAATGATTATTAATCTTACTAAATCTATTCCTTTTTACTGGCACTTATTTAGGAGATCTGTGTCCCCTTATGATGGATTGGTTTGGCAACTTACTTGATATACTAGTATATGAAATAAGAAGTTGGAGCTTGATACTTGATTTTGCATGGTTTTGCCTTTAAAGGAAAATAAATTATCGATTAAATCTCTATTTAAAAAATCTCTATTAAACTGACAAGTAAACGAGCCAAAAACAGTTAAAAAGAGAATACTGGACTTTAAAATTGCCAGACCTGGCATTTTAAATAAAGGTGGGGATGGTAATTATTGCATTTATTAATTCAATTTAATTTCATCATGAGAACAATGAGTTTCTTCTAACTAATAAAATGTTCTCTATCCAAGGCCACTAATGACTCTGAGTTCATGAAAATATGTTTGAATCCCAGAAGAAAACTGCTTTACAGGTTGCAGGGCTTCAATTTCTTTTGAGAGACATAAAGCGTAATACACAAAAGCTCTGTTAAACAGATTCTGTGGTTAACATCTCTTTTTAGACCTTATGCAACCTTCAACATAACAGATACGAAAAACCTAGCTCGCCAATATATAATGCTCAAATGAATGAGCCATCAGAGAAAATAAAACAACAGGAAGATTTCAAGCTTGCTGTTCTGATAGGAAATATTTCAAAGATCGATCATTTCCAGAGCTGCTGATAGCATGGGGTAAGTGGGAATTCTAGCACATGGGTTAGAAAGAATGAGGTATATCTTACTGATACTGAAAGACTTCTAATGCATGCTGTTAAGTGAAAGAGGTAAATTATAGAATAATAAGTCTAATATGATCCAATTTATACAAATGCCTCCTTCCCTCATGTAGTAATAAAATAAATGCAAAAATAAAGATCTGGGAGGCTTCAATCCAAACTCCGAATAGACCTTGGGGTGGGCAAAGGTGGGGGGCAGGAAAGAGAAACCAAGTGAAGGGGCTTGTCACGTTGTTACTCTGGATACTCCTGTATCAATTCAAAATTATGTGGCAAGATATGTCCTCCTATTTCTTACATAATTATAATTTTAAAGAATGCACTTCTTTATAAAAACTTGTTTATGAATTATCTCGTTCACATTTTTTTTCATAGAATTTCAAAGCAGGCAAAGGCATCATTCCATTTCATTGAATTTATGGCTTGCAAACTGTACTCTGAAGCCTTAGGAATTTTCTAGAGTCTCCTGGGGGACAGGGAATGAAGGTTGCAGCGGGTCGGTTTCATTGAATAACACACACTCACACACATACATATACACACAAACACACACACATACACCCGGACACCTCCCCTCTAACTCTGGCTTCCCGCTTTGGCTTTCTCTGTTTCATAAATTAAAATTAAATGTAAGATTTTGTGGGGTGCCTGGGTGGTACAGTCGGTTAAGCACCCGACTCTTGGTTTCGGCTCAGGTTTGTGAGATCAAGCCCCGGGCCAAGCCTGCTCCATGTTCAGTGTGGAGTCTGCTTGAGATACAGTCTTCCTCTTCCTCTGCCCCTCCCACTCATGCTCTCTCTCTCTCTCTCCCCCTCTCTCAAATAAAATCAACAAATCTTAAAAAAAAATGTACGTTTTTGTGTGAACAGTGTTTCAGGACTTACAAATGTCTAAAGACTATTACAATTCGATTTGGAATTTGTCCCCACAATGACGATGCAATTTGTCAAAGGCCACACCCCAGTGGCAGAGCCCAGAGAACCTTAGGTCTCTTGCCCTGTACCACATGGCCTCTTTATAACCCCAGAGGTCTTCTCATCTTGTACACATATCACCTATCCCCTCACTTGGAAGTCAGAAGCAGCCAGCAATAGAGGCAAAGGGATGAACACACTTCACCCTACACCAGCTTCCCTATTCATTTCCACTTAAATGTTTATATTTACCTTTTAATACCATACCTAAGTGGAATAACATAAAGTCTTCTAGCTTCTTAAGAAGGCTAACTTTTATAGGAGATGATCTGAATACACAAAATAGTTTCCGCTATTTTCCTCAAGTTAAAAAGATTCCCAAACTAATTAACAAAATGACATTTATTACAGTCAGTAAAGTGTAACACTGAAGTCGCTAAGTACAAAATAGCTTAAATGAGTCATCTCACCCACCCAATTAAGAGCTGACCCACAAGATCCAAGAGGATGATAGTTCAAAAGAGACAGAAGGGCCACTCATTCTACAGGAGCCAAACCGCAGAGGCACGTCCCCTCAAAAAAACAGTTCATTGCCATTCTCACCTGCAGAGATGAATTGAAGACAGACAGCTACAGACCCAGAGAGGGCAAAGAGAAAGCCGTCCCACTGGGTTGTTAGTTATTGTTACACAGTGAAAAATGGCAATGAAATAACAATCTGACATAGACTACCAGACCTCCAGACAGGCCTTTTCACATTCCTCCTGCTAACAAGGATCTTCCTTTCTCTCAATGCCTAGTATTTTTTTTTTTTTAATTGGTGTTAGTATCACTCATGTTAGCTCTGAATCACACCCTGCCTGGTGCTGGTGGCTTAATTTCCTTGTGTGGGATATAACTTCCTATCTAGATCATAAGTACCAGAGGTCAGGGTTGTATATTAAAGGGTATCTTGTAAAGCCTATACAAGGAATTAATTAGTAGGTAGTCAATGGATATTATTGACTACCCACCACGTGCTAAGCACTGTACTTAACTGTAGAGATACAGAAGAGTGATGGTTAGTCTTATGTGGCAACTTGTACCAAGTTACTGGATCAAATAGTACCAAGTTAATGGATCAAACACTAATCTAGGTGTTGGTATGAACATATTTTGTAGATGTGGTGAATGTCTACAGTCAGTTGACTTTAAGTAAAGGAGATTACCACCAACAATGGGAATCAGCCTTATCCAGTCAGTTGAAAGGTCTAAAAAACAAAACCGAGTTTTCCCTGAGAAGTAGAAATTCTGCCTCAAGACTATGGTATCAGCCTCTGCTTGAAAGTGTCCAGCCCGCCATCTTGCCCAATTGATTTTAGACTTGACACATCCTGTAATCCTGTGAGTCAATTCCTTAAAATAAAACATATTTACACATTATATACATACATATGTAAGTATCATATATACGTGTTATCTATTGTATCTACTGTATACATATCATACATACATACACACACATATACATATGCCCATATATATACCCATACATATATCTATACATATATATCCTACTGGTTCTGTTTCTCTGGAAAAGATTAACACACAAACGGAACAAAATTCAAGATTCTGTTATCATGGAACTTACATCCTTCTTGGGGAAAACTAATAACACTTAAACACATCACTAATTGGAAGAAATACAGTGAGCGACAAAGCTGCAGAGAAAATAAAGCAAGACGGATATGATTGCAAGCAGCTGGAATGCTGTGTTTGGACCCCATGGCCTGGGAAGTCTTCTCTGAAGCAGTGACATTTAAACTGATACAGGAGTTGATAGTCTCATTACTTTTTTTGTTCCTCTCATAGAGCTTGTATAAAGTGATTTACATAGTATGCACTCAATAAATTATCTTGAATAATAATGAGCAGATTAATAATATGTACTTATGGAAGACTGGCCATTCTAATTTTAGGCAACTAAGAAACTAGCCAAGTTTAAGACTTTAATGAGAAGAAAGTCTTCCCTCCGAGCTGAAATTACATCAACGTGGAGCCGGACGCTCTTGTTTCTGACTTGATTAATGAGTGGAGGTGACTGATTAAGTCGTTCTGGGTATGCAGTGCCTTTTACCTGCACTAATTTGAAAACAATATAGATATAACACAGTTGGTAGACGAAGTACAAAGCAGACCCTATTCTGTCTCTCCTTACTTCATTCTCCTCCTCCTTCCCTTCACAGTTTGAACATGCGAATATGCATTCACCCTAAACCCACAAGACTTATGGGTTATTTATCAGGGAGAAAAGATCCCATCGTTCTTGTCCATGATTCCTACTATCTAATCAATCACATTTACTATCTTTTTATTGAATGGTGTTTGTGTGTGTGTGTGTGTGTGTGTGTGTACATGTGTGTGTGTTGTGTGTATAAGGGGAGATGGGCAGATGGAGAGAAAGTCAAGATTCCTTCAAACCTAAATCCAAGAGATGTTTTTATCATCCCAGAGCTGTACCTCATATTAATTAGGGGACATCTCTGGACAGACATGTCCAGATGTTCAGATGGGGCAGCAAGACCCAGATCTGCTTCTCAAGGAATGCAGACTTGAAGGTTATGTTATATATATGCATATCTATCTATCTATCTATCTATCTATCTATCTATCTATCTATCATCTATCTATATATATATATGGCTAGATAAGGTGCTGGCTTCTTTAAATGTTCGAAAAGTTTCTAGTGGAGAAACCAGGTCTTAAAACAATGATTCCACCTACTGAGAGGGTTTAACTGATTGAGCTAGGACGGTGCTGTCTGTCCCTTTGCAAGATGTCAGTAAGCCTTCTCTCCTTCCTGTCTTGAGTTGTGATGCAAAATGCATGAGCAAAGGCTGATGCTCTGAGCAGAGAAGGTACGTTGGAACATTTTCAAGCAGACTCTCATAGGCAGTAGAGGTTGACCAGAACAGGGAGTGTGTGAAGAGATAAGAGGCGGTGCTAAAGACTTAATTAACACCTAAGCTCTGAAAAACAGACAGAATACTCTGCCCAACAGGCTTGAACAGCATTTCCACAGTAGCAGGCTATGTTTTTTTTTGGGGGGGGGTTCATAGGTGACAGATTCAGAGTTTTTTTCAGCAAAGAAGAGGGGAAAGGGATATAAACAGAGATTAAAAAAAAAAACACTCATAGAGTCAAGACTCATAGATTTTTGGAATTAAAATGGACCACAGAAATAACTGTTTCTTATCTTCATTATTTAAATGATGAGCCCGAAGCCCAAAGAGAAACACATTTCCCCCGAAGAAATCCCATCTTGCTTCACCATGAATAGGTAATTCTATTCTCCAGGTGGAGGCAACCCAAGTCTATCCGTAGGTTTTCGACAGGAAACAATCTCTCCAGAGCTTGCTCTAGGCCTTAGTTTTCAATGATATGATAGCAAGAGACCATTTATAAATGAAACCCTGTGTTTTTGCATTTCATGTGTCAGCCCGTCATGGTCACACCTATTCACATGGACTTGAGCTGGCTACATAATAATGATGCCAGTGGTAGGGATTTATGGGCTGTAGCTCAAGGACAGATGTTCTGCTTTCCTGTGTGAACACAGTACTTCTGATGATGCACTATGTGCAGAACATTCTATGCATCGCTGTACACCCTTTTTGACCTTTGACCCAAACACACACACACAAACACACACACACACATACCCCTTGAAGGTTCAAGCTACCTACTTGTCCTCCCATTTGCTCTAGTCTTTTGGAGCTTATCCATCTTTTGCAGGCCCTCATGTCCCAGACAAATTTTATGGGCTCTGCCTGCTCTGATTGTCCCTCATTTTTAGGTGAATCTGCTTGGAGAATAATGTTCTCGATAATGTTTACTTTGTTTCTGGAATCTTCGCCCTTGATTAAATTTCCCATGGCCTTCAACTCCGTTCAGGAAGTGGAATACCCTTACCCTGTCCCTGTTTGAATCTGATTTTGATGGCTTCCCACCTCCTCCACCCTCTCTGGGTTCCTTCTTACTAGTAACTTGCCACTGTGAACAAGATAATATATTTAGGCCTGCAGCTTGTGCTCCCGTCTTCCAGTCTTGGTCCCCCTTTGTATTTTAGCCACCACCTGGGAGTGAGTGTTAACAGTATGCATTTGAATTTCTGCAGTTCTTGCCATTGTAAGTCCGGTATGGGAGCCAAAGCAGAAAGTATAACTCAAACAAACCAGAATTTTGAACAGAAGTATGACTTGTAGGTAATTCATGAGTTTATTAATTGTTTGTTTTTTTCCTGCCCTGGGTGAGATATTAGCCGCCATTGAGTTATTAACCATAATAAACGGACAGACAAGGTGACAGTAGAAACAGGTTCTTGATTAAAAATCTATGCCCTGCAAACCTGCAAATTAGATCAGAGTCGTTCTGGGTATGGGACGGGATAGAGTTTCTCAGCAAACCTACAATTGCCATAGACCTCTCAGAAAATAAACAGGCACAGGTCTAAAGAATTTCAGATAAGTGATGCTTGGAAAAGTGTAAAAATATGCTTTGAAATGACACTGGTATCAGATATCCATTTAAAGCCTTAAAAAAGCACCATGAAATATCTGGTCTTGAAGAATGCCAAATGGCTGGCTTCCGTGCTGCTTTTTGCCCCTTCCCTCCGCTGCCCCTCTGGAACTGAGCAAGGTTTTAGCACCTTGTTGACAGAGCCAAGAAGTGAATGATCGACACTAATGGGATTTTTAATCTTCAACCTAATTAACTTTGTTAAAATTAAGGCTTACTAGGAAGAGTCAGCACAAAGAAATTAATTAAAGCAATGGAATTTTTGCTGGATTTAACAGCTGAGTACTGACTATAGCTATAATGCACACAGAGACAGATATTTTAAATTCATTTCCATCTTTCTCTTGTGTGCTTTCATGTTTCCATTTTCAAAAGAGCTCATTTTCCCCAAGCAGAGAGGGCCCGTCTTTGCCATAAGCACAGGCTATGCCATCCTATGAGGAGACTTCCTTGTCCGTCAACAGCATACACCCTAGACCTTGTTGGATCTGGCCTGCCGGAGCCTGGCAAGGGGTCTGACATATGGCAAGTGTTCGATATATGTTTGTTGAAATAATGACTGTGTGAATGAATACGTAGTTATAACTTAAAAAAGATCAGTGGTAATAAGTGATGGCATTGATGTTCCAGCTTCTTTTCCTCACCTTGTGTTTATTATATGAAAAAAAAGCAAAGATAAAGTGAACTGAGTGTTTCCTTCCTTGCAGGAACTAAGCGAGTCAACGTATGTGATGCTGTGTAGTAAGTGGAAGAATCTTTCAGTGGCCGAGCTCTGAGTAGACCCACTACCAGTTAAAATTGACGTATGCCTGAAGTGCTACTGGTGAAAAATAAAGCAGTACCTTTGTTTTGGATCATAGAGGAATGGAATATTTTTGATGAGTCAGCTTTGTATAGCTGTAACTATGACAAAATGTTCAGGATAGCAGTACTTCTAAATTTTATCACAAATTTCCCTGACTCGATATCATTACACAATGATTTAAAGGTATTTTTTTTTATGACTGGAGGTCTTAACTATGAGTAGCAGCTGTTAGATGATGTTCTGTACCACAGTGATAGTTTCAGTCCTCTGAGTTTCATAGGGCTGCTTGTCTGTATTCTTCTTATTTTTAAAGATTGTATTTATTTATTTGAGAGGGGGAGAGAGAGAGAGAGAGAGAGAAGAGAGAGCAAGCACAGGATTGGGGGAGGGGGAAGAGTAGAGGGAGAAACGGACTCCTCATTGAACAGGAAGCACGATGTGGGGCTCAGTCCCAGGACCCTGGGATCATGGCCTGAGTTGTAGGCAGACGCTTAAGTGACTGAGTCACCCTGGTGCCCCTTGTCTGTATTCTTTTGATCCCTTTAAACTGGCAGTTTTGACCACATTACCTCCATCTTCACTCCAAACTCTGGGACAAACATAGCTCTAAACAAGTAAATAAGAACAGTAATTCACAAAGTCACTATAGCATGTTTTTGTTTATCACTTTCATTCTTTAACCATTTTTTAAAAAGTTAAGGCATCTATATTATATCACCAACAATAGTGCCAGACACTGAACATATATACAATGAACAAAACACAGTCCCTTTTCTGGGAGATCTGAAGCCCAGACAGGAAGGTTACAAAAAAAATCCAATGATGTAGTAACAGCTCTCTCTACAGAGGTGTTCACAGATGGGCCACAGGACAGGGAGAAGACAGCAGAGACTCGTGTAGGGTAGGAAGGGGGTGGAGGTGGAGTCACAGGGCACTGGTGCCTTGGAGGCTAAGAAAAATTTTAGCAGATGGAGTAGGGAATGAGATGGAATCCACACAAACAAAGCATAGGGGCAGGAACTGGTTGGGGATGGGTGGAGGGTGAAGTTTAGGGTAGAGAGGGGGGCACTCTGGGGTCTGGAAACCAGCTAGAAAGATCTGGATCAGACTGGAAAGGTGAAGTCATTAAAGATTTTTCATTAGGGGTAGAATGGATTATTTTAAAAATGTGGCGCCACTGTGAAAAATAAGCAAGAGTGAGAAAAGACTTGAAAAACCAGGGAAACCCTGAAAAACCTCTACTGGGTCACTTTAGTGAAATAGCACACGGGCAGCAGGAGACAGCGGGCAGGGAAGTGCTTTCATTGTCCTTTGCCTCAGTCAATTGGCATTTGCCAATGCTCTCCTTCAGTCAAAGCAATATGGTGTCCCATCTTTACCTGCAGATCTGGAAGAAATCTATACAACCATACTCTGACTTACCAATTTGCTATTCCTTAAGCGCTGACCACCCAAACCAAGGAAATAGGTTGTAAAGAGATGAAGCTGGACCAATAAACAAGCCAGGGAGGCAGGTGTACCAGGGACAGAATGTGGACAAAGGCAAAGGGTGGAGGTGAGCTGATTAGTAACATGAGATAAGAAGACTGCTGTCGTTAATGGCAAAAAGGGGCAGGTAGACACAGTAGGTCCAGGCAGACAAGTTTCCAAGTCTAGAAGGTCAATTAAGTCAAGGAATTGTACCAGGGTAGACTAATGACAAAGATTCATACTCAGGGACCAGTCAAGTGGTCCCACACAGATCAGGATCTAGACAGAAGTCTGAGTGAGGGCCACCAAGCTTTCCTCAGGTTTGCTTGAGGAGGACCCTGGGTTTAGGTTCAGGAAAGCCTTGGTCCACAGGTGGAGGCAGAAAATCAGTTACAATGGCAGACCAAGGGCAGAATGGTGGGAGCTGTCCCCTCAGGGCACAGGCGATAAGGTGGTCACTCCACGGAGAATTGAAAAACAATGATGAAACTATTAAAAGCAGGTCTTCTTTTGTTACAACCATGTGCCAACACTTCTAAACAATATTAGTAATAAAGTACTCCTTTTATTGATCTAAGGTCTAAGCAATCGTTGGGCTTACACAAACTAGCCATTTTCTTACATTTCCTTTTATGAACATGGTATTCTGCAAGAAAGTTAAATTAGAAGAACTACCAGTTATACAGCTGTCTCTCCTGATATAGCCAGACTCAGCTACATGCATTTATTTCAAGACTACAATTCTTGGGGCGCCTGAGTGGCTCAGTCGTTAAGCGTCTGCCTTCAGCTCAGCTTATGATCCCAGGGTCCTGGGATCGAGCCCCTCATCGGGCTCTCTGCTCAGCAGGAAGCCTGCTTCTCCCACTCCCTCTCCCTCTCTCTCTTTCTGTCAAATAAATAAATAAAATCTTAAAAAAAAAAAAAAGATTCAAGAGTATAATTCTTAGCTGCTTGAAAGTATATAAACTCACTTTGACTATAATTCATGTTTCCTAACCTTGGTGATTCCACATAGTCCTTTATTTAAATAGTAGATCCTAAATAAATATGATAGTACAATGATTGTAATGATGAAGAAAGAGAATCAGTCACAATTCTGTCATTCTGTGTAACTCTCTGGAATTTTTTTAAAAGGATTTTATTTATTTATTTGAGAGAGAGAGAGAGAGCATGTGCACACACAAGCAGGTGGGGGGGGTGGACATCCCAGGACACCAGGATCATGACCTGACCTAAGCCAAAGGCAGATGCTTAACCAACTAAGCCACCCAGCCGCCCCACCCTCTGTAATCTTTATTTATGCTTAAAATCTTAAACAATGAAACAATGCAAATTGCAAGATGAGTATTTTTGCTTGCAAAATGCAAATTTCAGTTTACACATGAAGTATTTTACTGATTTTGAGTAATACCTATTAAGTTAAATTTCTTTATTAATGTAAAAACTAAAATATTAAGAAAAGGTTAGTTACTGATTATCACTTATCATGAAATGATACTGTCGGAAAGAGAAAGGAGTGTTAAAAATCCCTTCTGGGTGTTAAACACACTAGATACGACACTGGAACAAAGGTGGTTGAGATGGGGAGTGTGAGGCAAAAAGTGAGAGGGCATGGCAGGCAGTTCCCGAGACGACACACTTGAAATTCCCAGGAGTAATCTCAGGGTCACCCCCACTATTGTGTATGTAGGTCTTGACTAAGGGTGGATACATTTTTCCTGCAGAGATTTACCAAAAAATCGCCTCCAAGGCCGACACTTAGAGGTCCGTGAGATTTCGTATTCTTCTACTTCATGGGGCGATACATCGTAAGGAGGATCTCTAGTTTGACCAGAATCATTCCAAAAGAAAGGCTCAACTGGGAGCTCCTGGAGGGCAGGGACTGTACATTTCATTTCCAACCCTCCAGGACAATCACAGTAGACAGAGTAACTCAGGTGTTCTGAGTGTCGACAGAGTGAGAAAGCACTGAATAGACAGCAAACAAAATGAAGGGTTATAGTATTCATATCTCTTAAAACTGATCCAGTTAGTCTATTGCTTGCCTTCAGTTTTATATGGATTCTTTTCTCAATAATTTATTAATAAATATGTACTGTTGCCTACTCTTTGTTTTTTTTTTTTTAAAGATTTTATTTTATTTGACAGAGAGAGAGAGATCACAAGTAAGCAGAGAGAGAGAGGGAAGCAGGCTCCTCACTGAGCAGAGAGCCTGATGCAGAGCTCGATCCCAGGACCCTGAGATCATGACCCGAGCTGAAGGCAGAGGCTTTAACCCACTGAGCCACCAGGTGCCCCGTGTTGCCTACTCTTTGGAGGCAGTATTTTAAGTACTGGGAATATAACAATTGAATAAGCACAGTGATAAGTCTTGGGAATAAAGTGCTTCTTGATCACCAAATAATACGTTTTTTTTTTAATATTTTATTTGTTTATTTGACAGAGAGAGAGAGATCACAAGTAGGCAGAGAGGCAGGCAGAGAGAGAGGAGGAAGCAGGCTCCCTGCTGAGCAGAGAGCCTGATGCAGGGCTTGATCCCAGGACCCTGAGATCCTGACCTGAGCTAAAGGCAGAGGCTTTAACCCACTGAGCCACCCAGGCGCCCCACACCTAATAACATGGTTTAACACCTTGTTCAGGACACACCCATGTGCACCTGTCCATACTTGCTAAAGCAACCTTACCAACCATTCGGGAAATAGGAACTAAATGGAATTGTCTTCTGAATCACACTGAGTGACCTGGGTCTTACGCAGTGTGAGACCGTCCAGTGCAAAAACTTCAAAGACCCTCTTCAGAGATTTATGGTTGAACTGAAATTTTGTCCTACTAATTACAAGGGACAGTCACATTGGGTTTGGACTCGGGGCTTGTACTCTCTCATTAAATTTACCACCTGGCATGTAGTAGACCCTCAATAAATATTTATTAAATGAATTAATCATACAATACCCATAATGGCTCATTTGTGATATATTAATAATATATAAAATTCTCAGTAATTTATTATCTATTGCAACTTGATTTCTCTTACACTCTTCATTCAGTCTTAAATGGCCGTTCACTCCCGTTTTCTTTTACTACTTCACTGCATTAAAACACTGCTTTCTTCCCCCAGCTTGTGATTTAAATATGCTAGCAGAAATTCCTATTAATTCCATTCCAAGTATTTGCACAGAACTGATCCACCATAGCCGTCTGCTAATGATGCATCTGTCATTTTATTGACACCCCTAAACAGCTTTATTCTCTTTTCTAATTAAGAGACAAAACTGGTATTGTCAGCTGATGAACCGACATTTGGGGGCCTTTGTTCTAATGTAAAAGGCAGCACATTATGATGCTAAAACAAAAACTCAGGAATGTTAACAGAAAAGCCCACTAGACAAAATATATTTACATGTACGATTTGAATTAAGCTTGTTATAAGCCTAATGCACATACAATATTTTGAGTTACAGGGAAAAAATATACACTCATGGCAAAATATACTCAAAACAAAAAGTGGCGCTCGCTACCCTAACTGGCCATTAAAATTCGGAACAAAGCAGTCTCGTGTGCTCTCCGGACAATCAAAAACCCTAAGAAAAAAAAAACTAAACCTTTTAAAGCTGACCAAAATGGTAGGCTGGAACATAAGCTGTCAGAGAGGTAATAATTATGTTTAAATAATACCTAACTAGGAACTAAAAGTTCTTCAGAAAAGCCATAGAAATGAGGTAAATAGCACATTTTGAAAGGCTAAAAAAGCAATGATTTCCTGATGATTATATTAGCCAATTGCCAGAGAAACAACAATTACATACAAGTACAGGACTAAGAGCTCACCAGAACGTTCTCAAGCAACTGAGGAGGACAAGCCGTAAAACCTCTATCACCATCACATTAAAAATCTAATCTAAAACCATTGCATGTCAGAAAATTAAGGATTCATCAAAATATTCCCAAAGGTTATGCGCTGAAAGGAATGCATAAGAAGGAACCACACTCTTTGATTTCTTTATACAGAGATGTATTGCAGGGTCTACATTTTCAAATACGCTAAATATAAAATCTGGTCTGCCAAATGAGATCATTGTTACAAAGCAGTTAGCATACATTTTGGCATGCAGAAAGTGTCTGATAATGTTAGCTGCTCTTATTATTGTTGTTATTATTGTGGTGTCAGAATTAGCTCATTGCTTTTCATGGTTCCGTCCCAAGGTTTAAAAGAATCCCGGAAGAATTTCTTGTGGCTAAGCCATAAAATAATTTCAGCTAATTCTGTTTCTATCCTTCTTTCTATATATTTTCGCCCTGGTGTGGCACACTAGTTCCAAGTTCTTGTCTCTTATGTAATTTCATCCTCTTTGCCTAAATGCTGAGGACTGAGACTCTGACCTGTATGTCTTGCTTTTTAATGCTCCTATCACCCCAACTTTGTCTTTCGTATCATTCTCGGGACTATGAGCAAAACCTCCCTCACATGAAGCCCAGGGCTGACTCCTGCTTGCAAAGAAGCAGAGTCTGGATACGTTGCTTATGAGCTATTATCATTTCATTAAGCCTATTACCTGCCTGTGCCAAAATTAGGAGTCCACCAGCTGCCTTGCCCTAAGACCCTAAGAGTCAGACCTTGGTCTTTCACCTGCAGGACCTTAAAAGGTCCCCATGGTCACTAGTCTAGCTAGATTTATGTAGCATTGATTCTTTAACCCTAGAAAAGTCATTGAAGGAAAGAAGTACCTTATCCCGATCAAAAAGCTGTGACAACAAAATCAACTTATGAGTTAGAAACTGAATGCTGGCCCTGTGCAGCAGTGGAAGCCCATGGATTCAGTAACCCCTCCCTCACCGTCCTCACGGAAGCCGCCATGTGTGAGATGACCCAGTCTTGGTTTCGGCTGACTGGTCCAGGGTGGGCATCTCACCTATGCTGAGTCCAGATGAGTCTTTTTTTTCTGGAATATTTTGGACCAGCCAACAAGTGGGTATGAGTTATTCAGAGCAGAGCAAAACAATGTATTCAGTTAATATGTGGTTATACAACCACTGCTAGTGATTGTTTTGTCCACAGAGAAGTAAGGAGGAAAATACTGCTCTGAGGTAGAGAATATACAGTGACAACCCAGTGTGCAAAAAAAGTTGTTTCGGAAGGGATCCTACCCATATGCGAGGAGGACTATATAAGCCTTTCCTATCCCAAGAAATCAGAGCTCTTATAGAACTTAAGGAAAATGCTTTCGTATATATGCAAGATCATTGTGTGTGTGTGTGTGTGTGTGTGTGTGTGTGTGTGTGTGTGTGTCTATATATCTATCTCTCTATCACCTATCTACCATCAGAGAGAGAGAGAGAAGTAGAGATTGTGGAACCAGTTTCTGAAAAGAAAGACCGCATAATGGCAATTGGGCAGGAGGAGACTCTTAAGAATGTATTTGGTTGCTTAACTACGACATTCCTTCTACGTTCTGAGTTTCTAGGGGGCAGGAAAAGAATAGAGTTGATGATTTGTAGACCTAGAAAATTTTCCTAATCTTTTTGTTGGAATTCAACTTCATTAAGATAGCCAAACAAGAATGCCTTTTCCTCCACAATCATTCATTCATTCAACAGCCAAACGAGAATGCCTCTTTCTTCACATTCATTCAGTAGTCAGCTTGAAAGATAAAGCGGTGGCCAAACCCAGCCTCCACTTGGACAGTTTAGGGACTTCTTGCAGAAGTCAACAGACCACTGCTTGTGTCATCACTACTTCACTGGCGGGGCACTAGGGCTGAGGAGCAGGGGACAGTGAGTGCGGAAGCACTCTGTAAAAGGAAGATGTGAGTCCGTATATACATGCCGAACCTGTTGGCTTTGGCTTTGATCGCCTCAGGCCTCTCTCTGAGCCCCACAAACTAAGCAAGAGTCCTTCCCTGAGATCTGCGTTATGTAAGGAGATGAAAACAACCTTTATAATATTCCCCTGCTTTTGAAGATATTTTTGTTGCTATCAGTTAAATATGATTCGTTAAAAAAAAAAAAAGATATTTTGGGCAAAAGGTTCAACTGGGTGAATGCCAGCAGACATAGTTCAAGTCCTTTTCAATAGAAATTGTCATGAGCTTTTCGACTTTTTTTCTTGCTTTCTGATTTCTTTATTTTATTTTCTTTTATTTATTTTACTTTAAAGAGAAAAGAAAATTCCCCCCCCCTTGATTCATTCTTCCTTTTTTTCCCCTTTCCTCCCTTCTTTTCTTCTTCTTCTTCTTTTTTTTCTTTTGAGGTATAGTAGATTTTATCCTTTGTTAGGAAAACTAGCTCTTCATCTCCCAGCCATTCTGTGACTTTTTTTCTTTTAAGCTTTTTCTGGCATCACACCTTCATTTTTCTCTGCAGTGTTGTACAAGCTACTGTGTTCTCTCTAACCAGTTCAGCCTTCTTTTCAAATACACTCTTATCTTCCTGATATATTCCTTACAGCTGTTCCTCACTGATAAGCTGGACTAGTCCCTCATCCTATCAGAGAGAAAAGTGACAGTCTCCGCCTTACTCAAGGTCTGCGATTGGAGGAGAAAAGCCAAAGTTTCTACTTTATTTAAATTACAAACGTGAAACCGAAATTTATGTGTCCTGCAGCACTGAGGCATGGTTTTAATTCAAAAATAAAAATTTCTATGATTTATCAGAATTCATAATAAACCAACTCATAGGATCTTAGAAAATTAAAAACAAAATAAAGAAAGGTGGTAACAGTTGCCAGTGACACAAATTTCTAAAATTTTAGCCAGAAATATGGTTCCGATGAAGCCCATTACAGGACAATAAAAAGACCCAGAGGATCCTGACCATTACATGCTTTCACTTTTGCCTCGCTTTTAAAGTTGAAATTAAAATTTGAAGCGACATTTAACAACACTATGCTATCTTCATGAGAAAGGAAGGTTTTCTTAAGCATCCTTCTGATTGCATTTTGCATAGGGATCTCAGAACCCAATGTGCTTCTGCCGTTTTAAGTTTTGTACTGCTGCAACCAACATCACTCAGATCCACTCTACCTGTAACTGGGTCCATTCCAAAACTACCTCCCTTATTGACCCAGATGTCACTCAACATTGACCCCACCCAAGAAAAAAATCCCAATTTTTTTTCCAGTGGAAATTATTTCCACTGTTTAAGAGAAAAGCAAAGTGACTGGGTCACTCTGACCTTTAACATGAGTTTTAAAATATTTGTAGACACAAATGATTAAGACAGTAACATAGCAATGCAAACATTTCTAATTATATAGGAAAAAGAATGCTTACTCTTCCCTTTTGCCCATTATTTTTTAGTGGAAAATGCCATCAGAATTTCAACACCACTGCACATTCTCTGGGTTTGTTTCCTCCTTCAGTCCGTTATTCATTCCACAAACACCCACTGAGTATGTGTCTTCTGTGTGCCATACACCATAATTGGTGAGCTGGGGGAAGAAGCTGAGAAGAGGGGGGGTGGTTATTCTGTGGTAGCCAGTCTCCAAGATGGCCCCCAGTGATCTCTACCTCCTGGTATTCACACCCTCCCACGGGACTGGATGGGTTTGTGTGACATTGTGATACTCGGCAGAAGTGAAGTTATGTCACCTCCAAGATTAGGTTATAAAAGACTGGTTTCTGTACTGGGTTCTCTCTTTTTCAGACCACTTTTCTGGGAAACAAGTTGCTGTTTTGCAAAGGCCTGCATGCAAAGGCCTTCAACCCCAGTGAAATCCTGAGATGGCTACAGCTCCTGTTGATATTGTGACTTCCACATCATGAGTGACCCTAAGCCAGAACTAGCTATCAAAGCCACTCACGTGTCCCCCAAATCTTGGAAATTGTGAGATAATAAACGTTCGTTGCTTTAAGCTGCTAAAGTTGGGGTCACAGGGTAACTTACTACACAGCAATGGATAACTAATATGCATTTGGAATAGACAAACCGTCCAGTATGTAAGTGTGGGGGGATGAGTCGTAGCCAAAATAGAAGCATAGACTAAGCAAATTATTAAATCATTGTGATGGTTAATTTTATCTGCCAACTTGGCTGGGCAAAGGTACCCAGTTGCTTGGTCAAATGCTAATCTAGATTGGTGTAAAGCTATTTGTAGATGTGATTAACCATTTCATAAGTTGACTTTAAGTAAAGCAGATTACCCTCTGTAATGTGGGTGGGCCTCATCTAATCAGGTGAAGGAGTTGAATATAAAAACAGGTTTCCTGAGGGAGAAACAATTTTGCCTCAAGACTGAATATAGAAACCCTATCTGAGTTTCCTGTTTGTTGGCCTGTGCTATGGATTTTGGACTCAAAATCGCAACGTTAACTCTTACAACCCCACAGATTTCACTTGACAGTCCCTCAATCGCATGAGCCAGTTCCTTAAAATCTCTCTCTCAGACATATATATACATATATATGGTTCTGTTCTCTGGAGAACCCTGAATAATATGGGTATTAAGAGGAAAGCCCAGGAAAGTCCTTATTGGAGTATTCCACCGAACATACCACCTAAACTGTGCATTTAAGGATGGGTAGACTTCCATTAGGGAATAAAGGTGAGGAAATGATGGGCCAAATAGATAGGATGGCAGAAGTAGCTCAATATTGCCAGATTAATAGAATAGAGTTGCCTGGGATTGGGGATGGTGGATTGTGGAAGATGTAGCTAGAGAAGAGGTGGGATGAGCCAGGTTGTGAAGCATTTGTAATGCAAGACTAACCAAACATTTTTGAAAGTAGGGAACTAACCAAAAGGCACCAACCATTTTTACCGGCAACAACACCGATTAGTAGAGTTGCACATTTCTGATTTTGGCTCTTCTTCAGTGTTCCATAACTTGACGAATGGTATGCCCATGCACCCCAGTAGCTCAGACCAAGGATATTTGGATTTAATCCTTGACTCTTTTTCTCATAATCCTCACATAACATCAGCAAATCATTTGGTCCTAACTTCAAAATATTTTCTAAATCCAAGTAGCGTTCTATCCTAGTCTAGACCAGCATCACCCCTTCCCTGCACAATTGCAAAAGCCTGTTCCCTGGTCTAATGCTTGCCCCCACAACAGCCTACCCTCCAGATATCTATTATAGCAATCACTTAAAAATGAATCTTGGAACACTGAAAATATAAAAAAATTTTTAAATGGTAAAGAAAAAAAAAACCACCCAAAAAACACCTTCTTTTCTGTTCCTGGAGTTCGCCAATGAAGCTCTGATCTCAGGGCCTCTACACCTCTAGTTTCTTCAATCATGGAATGCTATTCCTCTTCTAGACATCTTTGTGATTCACTTCATTCCCCTTGCTGTTGAAATGCCACTTACTCAGAAAAGCTTCCCCCGACTCTTTACGTAACTACACCTCCTATCACCCCATCACCCTCTCTTCCCCTTACCTTGTGTAGCTTTTTAAAAAAAATACCACCTCATAGATAATAGATCTCTCTGGTTATAGGATATGGTCTATCTTGTGGGCTGGAAGAGACACTCCTTAAGGGCAGGAGCTCTGTTCGATTTCTTCACTGGTGCTACCCCAGTGCCTAGAATGTGGCTGGCAGAGGGTAGATATTCAACAAATATTTGTTAAATAAATTCATGATTGGGCTATATATTCCTCATCCCAAATACTGCATGAGTGAGACCGTGTAGTCTAAGAGGGACAGCAGAGCATGGCTCCAGAGCCACATTGCCTTACTAGCTGTGTAATGTTGACCAAGTTACTTGATCTCTTTTTGCCTCAGTCTCTTCATCTGTAAAATGGGGATGATAATAATATTTATTATCGGTTGTAATGAGGATTAAATGAATTGACCTTTTTAACATGCTAACAATGCCTAATATAAACACTAAGCACTGTATACAGACTTGTTAATAATTAAATGAATTAATAGATTTTCTAAGCAGCAGAAATAATGCAAAAATATAATTTATTATAGAAATCAAACATAATAAAGAGATTTACTTTTAAAAATATGTAAACTTGGGGCACCTGGCTGGCTCAGTCGGAAGAGGGCGCAACTCTTAATCTCGGGGTTGTGAGCTCGAGCTCCACATGGGTGCAGAGATTACTTACAAATAAAATCTTAAAAAATTAAAAATAAAAATATGTGAGCTCATAATTAGCATTCAAAAATTTCTTCCGAGTTCAGAGATGATTTCACTCAAAAGTATGTATGAATGCCATCTTCCCAGGCAATTGCCAGCAGGTATATAGAAGGTGATCAATAAATGTTTGATGATGAAGAAAATGAAAGTCTGCCTTAATTTTTGTTTCCTGAATGATTCAGAAATGCATAATAATACTAAACAAAATTGCTCCTTCTCATTTTTCCATCTCTGATGATATACAAACGACCGATCAGCACATGAAAAAATGCTCGATATCCCTGGCAATAGAGAAAAGTCAAAACCACAGTGAGATGCCCCTTCACATACACTTCTATGGTTGTAAAATGGTACAGCCACTGTGAGAAACAGTCCTCAAAAACTTAAACACAGAACTATCATCCGGACCGGCGATTCCACTCTGAGGTACACAAGAAAAAGGAAAACATACACCCATTCAAAATCTTGTACACAAATGTTCACATCAGCATTATTCCTAATCACCAAAAAGTGGACAAAATCCAAATATCCATTCGCACAAACAAATATGGTACATGGCTACATGACAGAACATTATTCAGCCATAAAAAGGAATGAAGTACAGGACACGCTACAACATGGATGGACCTTGAAAACATTATGCTCAGTGAAAGAGGCCGGACACGAAAGGTCACACATTGTATGATTCATTTAATAGGAAATATCCAGAACAGGCCAGCCCAATGAAATAGAAAGTAGGTTACTGGTTACCTAGGGATCAGGAGGGGGAGAAATGGGGGAATGACTGCTAATGGGGTATTTTTGGGGGGGGTTAACAAAAATGTCCCAGAATTAGATGGTGGTGATGGTTGTACAGCCTCGTTGATATACTAAAAGATGATTAATTGTACATTTTCATAAGGCAAATTTTACATTGTCAATTATATCTCAACTAAGAAAATAAATAAATGCAAAAATAACCTCACCCAAACTCAATAACATCTAAAAGTATGTGGCATACAACAGATGCTCAAGAATGTAAATTAAAAAAAAAATAAAGAAATGTAAACCTCTTTAAAAAATTACTCCTTGGATAATTCAAAGTTTCTCTAAGCATTTGCCAAGTATGTGTGACTCTGTATAGCTGGGAAAATAACTCCAACAGCTTTGAACATTGTGAAAGGAGTAATAAATAATAGAAGCCTCACTCGTTCATTAGAGGTCTTTTCTCTAGATAAAATATTTCTCGCACTCCAGTGGATTTACCTCAGGTTATCTGCAAGACTCTCTTCAGTATGAGGCATTTGGCTTAACAATTGCTTCGGGCGCTGGGAAGGGAGACGGGACATGCTGTTCAAGGACCGTAGGTAACACCATGCCAGTCAGGCTTTCCTTCCCAGCCATCTCCCCGGTGTGCGGAGCTCTCTCATCCCATATCACAGTCCAGACAAATACATTTAGTACCAAATAGTAATACTCAACCACTGTTTCCTATGCTGTCTGCTTCTATCGTCAGCATAAAACCCAGTTTCTGACTGTGTGAGAGCCATGGGTGATAATACAGATGTCTGCACATGAAACCCCAAATTCAAGCTGGATCATGGTGCCTGAGACACTTCCATAGCAGCCCCTCCAACTGTCACCTCCCCCTAGCGAAGCTTTAGAGACTGGGGGGCTAGCTACAGATAATAGGTAAAAGCCGTCTAAAACACTTTCTGTGAAGCCTTCCCATTTCCTCGGCCCCTTCTTCCTTCTTTCTTTCCTCCCCCAACTTTTAAAAATTCACCTATGAATTTAGGACGAACTATTTAATACGTAACGGACTACGGGCTAGACATTGAATGAAAATTGTAGAGGATACACTGAATGAGAAAAGGACACACTGAATGAAAGAATGACATACCTACGAGGAGCTTACACTTCATTTGAAAGGCACCTCTCCCAGTAAGATTTCATGAGTTCAATTTTCACGGAAGTGCCAGTTTCTGGGCTTCTGTGTCTCTAGACACTGGGAGTTAGACATTTTTTGATTTAAAAATAAATTCTTGAGATATTTGTCATTAAGTTTAAACAGCCTTTCATTTCTTTCCTAGTGTTTAACTGGTTTTCTAAAATAGCTATCTACTCTTTTTAACCTTTAAAGATGTTCTTATTTACTTCGAAATATAATGCATACTGTTTGAGATAAATTCTTTAAGATATATACGAACATCAAACTTTAAAATAGAAGTTATATTTACAATGTCCTACCAAAGCTTGATATTTAAATAATGAAGTAAAAACTCAATATAAATTCAAAATACTCATGACCGAATGGTAAATTCTATGTTATATCTAGGATTTCCTTAAAAAGGAGAAGGGGCATATTAACAACTGAATTTTCTCACAATGCACCCACACACATAGCCACCAGTTTATTGGCAGAAACCAGGAGGACCTATCTTATATGCTGACACCTATAGACATGTATCTAGAGATATTATTATCCCCCAAATCATGAAAAGCATAATACATTTCCTCTTCTGCACTATTATTTATTAATCAAACTAATGAATGTTAAAATGCCCATTGTCCATATTGATTATACACAGCCCCTCAATAGCTAATAATCTAACAAAAGATTTATTTGATTCTGAGTTTCAATTGGCATCTCCACTCTTGGAAAATGCCTCAAATAAATTGCAGCTGTGTACCTCCTATTACATTTCTCTTATAGATAAGGAGAAATACATCTTGATATAATACTTTTTTTTCCTAATCTGTAAAGAATAACCCAACACTACACAGTCTTTAAAATAAAATCAACTACTCACGTTTCCATGTTTACGATAAAACATTCTATTTAAAAAGTAACGAACAAACCCAGATGTTGTGTATTTTGAGGCATAGAGAGCTACTCTTATTTGCAAGTCTACATTGAAGTCAAATAGCTCTAAGATGAAATGTGCAATCCCCCTTTTCTGCTTAGAAAATGCTGGTTAAACACACACAGACACACGGACACAGACACAGACACAGACACAGACACACACACACACACACACACACAGAAAATTTATGTATATTCATTCCCAAGTTTGAAGGGATAACATGAATTTTCAATAACATATATCTGTTGAGCTGTGGTTGAAGAAATATTTGAGACTTATTCTATTTGAAGGAGAATATGTAAAATAAAATTTGGAAATTGAAGAGATTTTTCAAGGCAGACTTATGCTTCTCCCTTCACTGGAACTACTTCTCCTGCTCACTCCACTGTGGGATGTGGATACAAATATCCCCAGGCATTCATTTTCTGCCAGGACATTTTTGTGGTTTAAAAATGCACATAGCAATTAGTTTTATGCCTTCCAGTAAGAAATGGAACCGAATACTCATGGTATGAAGGGATTGCACGTGTGTCACAGTGCCCGGAATTCTGCACTCCATCCCCCCCGCTGGTTTTATAACAATTCAGGGCTTTGGGATAGAGCAGCTCCTGGGGTAAATGCTGCTTAGGGCTGGGGGTGGGGGCAGTTTAACAATGAAAGTGAGAGGAGTCATATAAATAGCTTAAGTATAATTTAAACATCCTACATCAACATTCACAGCTTCTAAACAGCTTCAAAATGCCTAAATTGACATAAACATTTATCAAAATTGTATTCTTTACCAAAAACTATAAATGTCCTCATTTATCAACACAAATTCAACCATTAAATAGGTAATCAAGTTTAGGGAAATTAAGTTGGCTTAGTGACCACAGCAGAACATGGCGCATAAGCAGTCCTGAACACTCTGAAATAAAAGACAAGAGAAACCAAATGGATATCCAACTCTCCCTGTTTTAAACCCTGTCCACTGTCGAAGGATACAGACTGCCAGGAAAACAGGAATCCCACTGCATCCAACATATGTATAAGCAGGCACCAATACAAACATACGATTGTGAGGGCAACGGGGATGGGGCCATCATGAGGGTTAGAGGTGGGACATGGATGGCCTCCAGAGTCATTGTCAAGTCTCCATGCAATAGTCTTGTCTCTGCTCACCACTGACTCCCAAGTGCCTGAGACATAGTAGGTGTGTCACGGAGCACATTCAACAAAATGGCAATGGCACCCAAAGTACTTTCCACTTCAATGTAGCCTGAGGAGCTAACAAGGCTATGTCTAGCACCAGCAGCCTGGGATCATTGGAAGATTACAGATCCCTACTGCTCACCCAGTCTAACCTCCCAAACCTACTGAGGAGCTAAGCCACTCTTGCACCAAGGGGAGGAGCCTGAGCAAGGCTCTTGCCTCATCACTCATAGAGCACGGTGCCTTCTCCACTCATGACTCTTTAGTACTGACCAGGCTTGTCAAAGAGTTACTGGGAACACCCAAAGGGATGTACTTTTTGACATAATTCAAATATGTTTATCCTGGAAAATACAGAGTGCAGATTTCTAGGTTCTAGATTCTCAAAGGATTGCAATCAGCCAGCATTAACCAAGGGTCCTCTGTGGGGAAAACATGATCAGAAAATAAACTTACAGATGAAGTAAAGAGAAAGAATAGCGGAAATGAATATACGGCCGGCACACTGACAGGAGACGCCTGCCCCAAATAGCCCCAAGACTATCTGCCATTGTTTCTGATTCCATTCTTAGGAAGCAGCCTCTGGAAGGCCAATGTGGCCTTCAGTTACCTGGATGTCAGTGAGGTCCTGATTATAATATACAAGCATTTATGTCTCAGAAAGGGTCCATCCCAACTGTAAATGAACAAATGGGCATTCTCATTTGCTCATGTCTCTTGTTAGACAGGAAGGGTACATCAATCCACAAGAGGATGGTTAATCTGTGATTACTGACAAAGTCAGGCCTTTGGACTGCAGCACAGAGAACCCCACCCTGGAGGGAGCCAGGACCTCACTTGGGCCTGCCAAATGCTTCCCTTGACATTGCTAGTTCAGCCTTAAAAACAACTGAAATTGGGCAGAGACATTTTGAAGAATGTCTTAGTGGACTGAACAGAGACAGTAAAAGCTGGATCAGTGGCCTAAGCAAATCACAGCTGTAATTGTGTAAGGGTGAAAATAAACTCAAGCTGGTCATTTGCTACTTTCTCTGACTTTATCACACTGCATACACCTTCAAAGCAGAAAAGGAAAACAAGTCTCCTGAAGACATTGCCACATCTGATATTACAAAAATCTGTATTTTTCACGAGCAGGACCCAGATTATTTTTTCATTGACTCTCTCTACAAATCTATGAACACTGGCCCTGGTTTATGATAGGTACTCAATAAATATTGAATGGATGGATGGATGAAGTTCCATATTCTTCCAACCTGTTCTTGAGTCATAAGTAACTCTTCTGGAGGCTAATGTAGATCCTTCCAGTTTACTAGGGTGAAAAGTACTTTTCCATTTTCCATTTCCAGAACTTTATATTTAGATTTAGATTGTTCAGACCTGTCTCCCCAGGGGTCAAAGAGGCTGGTTAGGACTAGGTTCTGCCAAGTGTCACAGCCTTGAGACCACCTGCTTCTTTGCTCTCAGGGCAATGATCTTGTTTGTGTTCTCACTGGCAATCAGTGTTCTCCCAAAGGAAGCCCCATTATGACCATTTGTGAAGCATAACAAGAGTGTAAAGTATTATCATACAGAAATCCAAGGCCTGACCATGGCCGCCTGGAGAAAGCTGAGTGTCAAGGGCTTGGGGGGGTGTGTATGCATGTGTGTGTGCACGCGCGCGCACATGTAGGACTCCCTTTCATCCAGTCCAGGAAGCTCAGCACTACGGCAGTGCTTAGCATCATGGGTCAAGTAAGGCTAATCTTGGAGATGATATTGAAACGATTCTTTCCCCTATCTTTTAAAACAAGAATAAAAAAAAATTATGCTTAAAGTTATGGATGGACATGGGTAGGATGAGAAAGGACCATAAAATATACATGGAATGGGTTAACAATAAACTTAGGCTGTACTCAAGAGTTTTCAAGAAAACAAATGTTTGGTTAAGAAAAATGAAGGGTAATGTCACATGCATATACATACATATATACATACACATATATACACATACCTAGGTGTGTATAACATGCCTGATGATCTCCAAAGCCCACTAACTAATTAGCCTGGTCTTCCTAGTAATCCTGTGCGCAAGACAGAGAAGTAATAGTCTTCCCATCTTAACAAGAGAAAACTGAGGTCTAAAGTGATCTGCTGCAGGCCAGATGGCCAGTAAGTAGGGACAAGATGATAACTGGGTCTCTTGATTCCCAGACCAGTGTGTTTGTTTAGTTAATCTATCCTCAATATGCGTTGAGGCTTGGGAGACAAAATTACCATCAGCTCCGTTTCAAAAGGGCAACTAAAAAGAAAGAGAAAAATAAGGCAATGTGTTCAGTCTATTATTTTACTAAGCTCTCCAGATTCTTTACCTATTGAATATTTCATGAACATGAAGACCCCCTTTAATTGCTTCATTCCTGGCCCAAATTCGTAAGACAAAAATAATTTAATTTCGAACCTTTTGTAGTGCGAGGTGATTAGAAAATATCATCTGCAACAAACTTTTAATTATATGTTCAGGGTCAAACATTTGAAACCTTATTTTCATTAAGCTGGCACTGCCATCAACTCCGCTTTTTAATTTTTCACGCAGATTCCCTTTCTATTTACCCCCATCCCTGCATTCGGCTGGCTGGGCTCAGAGGCAAGACCTTCTGGCTCCTCCCTTGCTCCAGCTGAGGGAGAATAAGGGAATTCTGTCCCGGTTCTGCAGCAGTCGGAGAGGCAGCGCCTGATCCCTGAATGGATGGGCAGGCAGGTGTGGAGCTGCAGCGAGAACTAGGAAAACCACCCGGCCACCGCGACTCCCACGAAGCCCACTGGTGGTGGCTTCCACCACGCGCAGCCCACCATCAGACCCAGAGAAGGAGAGCAAGTGCTCAGAAACTCTTACAGCAATTTCACAGAGCACTTTTAGGTCTGTTGAATATAATCATAAAAAGGAGGTAGTATCTCAAATGCTTTTTATTTCACTTTTCTAGTCATTTATTTTTATTGTATTTTACAGAAGTATTGATCCACAACAAATTGGAGAAGGAATAAAAGAATGGGTCTATCACCGTAGACAGCGCCTCGACAGACGCAGGGTGCTAGCCGACCCCAGCAGGCCTCCTGAGTCAGGTTTCATGCGGGATTAATATATGATTTCTTGGAGATCAAGGATACCTACATCCCACTCTGAGAACGCAAGTTAACAGAATCCATGTCTGTAATGACCGCCTACATTTTCGATTCTCCCTTGTGGTGCGATCCTCTGAGTAACTTCTGTATACATAAAGCAAACGGCCCAGAAATGGATCGAATTACATGTCAGTCATGTATAAGGTAAGATATTTAAGCATAGACCAAAAGGGCCCTGTTGGAAACCTGAACCTTTAAAAACCTGAACTCCTCAATGACATGCTGCGGACTAAAACCAGCCACGCAGGGAAAGGGACGGCTGTCCCCGCCCTCCCTCTGCTTTTTGGTGGCAGAGGTGAAATGAGCAGGTGGTTCCCGTTCAGTTCCTCATTTATAAACTGGCTCGGCGAAAACACACGCACGAAGCCACTTGTTTGGCGGTCTCAGAAGAGGGGCTAAAGACTGACCGGACATGAGACACAATTACCCTCTCACCCTAGAAGGAAGTCCCTGCAGGTTAGGGGTGATGTATATCAGCAGGTCAGGATGGAAAAAGCCAGCACAGCTGCTGCCTACACCGTCCGGGCCTGAGGGAGGAAGGGAAGATTTTCATCTCCGGATTACTTCTTTCCCCAGGACTCAAACTGACTTGAGAAAATGAGTGATTGGGCTACCATGAATATGGGCTCTTTAATTCTCATCTTTCAGATTGTTAAATCTGTCATTTTGAGGAAGTATTTTAAATCACCACCTTTTGAAAGTTGTACATTTTTTAAATAACAAAATAAAATATGATGGAAAATTCCTTTTTTGGGGGGGAGGGTAGATAATGGACCCAATAAAATTAAGTCTGACTGCTATGATATTTTGTATGCATATAATTTTGTGGGCAGACAACGGATGTGTTACCAACACTCTAAAACAGCCCTTGTTTTCTGTTAACCAGGTTTCTTGGGCTTCGTGACAATGCAGACTCCCTCTAGTGGCCATAGTAATACACATATAAATTCAAAGGTTTGTTAACAAAAAAGGGTTATCTTTTGTGATTTGGCTGTTTCCAAAAGAAAATAATTTTCTTTGATGTACAATTTCTTTTTAGAGTATTTCACTTGAGGTAATTATACATAAATCAAAGAAAGTGCAAAGTGTAGATTTTATTCTTAAATTAAGTGTATATAGTATATATTTAGTTACAATTCTTATAATTGATGAGACAGAAATTTGTCTTCTGAATTTGTAATATTAAATGTTCAGAACAAAGGAGACTCATCAAATTTATTAATAAGACCATGATTATTCTTTACCAATATTAGTGCTTACCATTTAGGTGACTGTATTTCCACAGAAAGATTATTTCCACAGCAGGTATCAGGTCATTAAACAGAATCATTATAATCTGATGCCTGTGATGAAGGCTTTATTTAACATAATAAACATTTATCCTTTAAAGTGAAATGGCAGATTCCTAAAATGTTACAACTATAAGTTCTGGATAAAGGAGATAATACATGTGGTAATTCTATAACCTGCAAAGTAAAAAAAAATGGATATAAATCATTTTTCCCATCTAATCCTAAAGCCTTGTTTTACAGACGAAAACAACAACAACAACAACAACAACAACAACAACAACAAACACGAGAACCAGAAAGCTCAAATCATTTGTGCTAGGTCCCTGAACTGGTTAGGAAAAGAGGGAGCTAGAGTCCAACTCCCCTTACTCTCTCTCAGTCTTTTTTGGGCTACAGATGACTGAGGAGAAATAGTCCATGAGTTGCATTCTTCCCTTAAGCTTGCATCTTAGCACAGACTTGTGACTATATTGTATTTAGAATGATTCCCACATGAAAAAGGCTCATTCCTTTAGACATATTACATATCTTTTTACATTGTATGGATTATTTGAGGACTTTCAGAAGCATTTGTTAGCTGACAGAACAACTCCTAGGGAATTCCTTTTATGGAGTGAAAACAAGAAATTACTAATTAATAATAACAATAACATAGGCAGATTCCTAGTTCCAATGCTTTCCTAGTTACCATGGACTTGAAACTTAACTATGAGTTTCTTGTAAATTTCTGTGATTTTTGTGAAGAACAAATGAGGCCAAATTAGTAAAAGTGCTTTGAAAATTGTGGTAAATGCTATAAAAACAAATTCTTGTTTTAGTTACCCAACGTGAAATCACACAGAAAAAAAAAGGGGGAGATTTTATCTATTGTTTTAGTTTTTTGAAAGAAACAGAAGGAAATCACCTATCTTTTGGAAGAATGAATGAAAATAGAAGAAAATCATCCATTATCCCCACAAATGTGTACTGAGTGGCAGGTTCTCTGCTAGGTGCAGAAGAACGCATTATAACGTTTCCTGAAAGTTTTGGAATTTGATTTGGATGAGAATTAAAGTCTTGTCATAGGCATAGCTGTGAAGCCTCATAATTATACTGACCTAAAAATACAGTAATGAATTTTCAATCCTTGGGGAAGGCCAAAAACATTTTGAATCATTAAGATTTTTCATATCTTGGGGCGCCTGGGTGGCTCAGTGGGTTGGGCTTCCGCCTTCGGCTCAGGTCATGATCTTAGGGTCCTGGGATCGAGCCCCGAGTCAGGCTCTCTGCTCAGCGGGGAGCCTGCTTCCCCCTCTCTCTCTGCCTGCCTCTCTGCCAACTTGTGATCTCTTTCTCTCTATCAAATAAAAAAAAATTTTTTTGTGTCTTGAAAATGTAAAAGACCTCCTTATCAATCCAAACTGTGAACTGTGATAGAATAGGGAGTGTGTCTGTCTTGTTCACTTCCGTGGGCCCAGCACCTAGGATAGCACCAGGTGTGGAGTAAACATTCATTACATATTTGCTGAACTTGAACTCCAGATGGGAAATCAGAAGAGCCCATCTGGAGGGTAAAGGGTTGAAGGGTTGAAAGAGGAACTGAGCTAGAGGAGGATGGAGATGTTTTAGTGCCTTGCCCAGGAGATATGCGCCTTTGTAAACAGCATGCTACCCAGCTGGGTGGATGACACAGAGTTGGGCTTCACTTTTCAGGTGGGTGATGGGTGAATATAGACCTCATCTGCCAATACTTATCCACAGATTACATAGCATTCCCCAAACTGTCCTCTACATCCCAAGTTGGCGAATTTTAAAAAATGTATGAAATCTTCACCGCTGATAGAAATGTCAGAAAAGCAAGCAATAGATATCAACATTGATTCTTCAGACTTAATACAAAACAAATGCATACAAAAACAAAACCAGTTTGCATGATTTACTTTTTGCTCTTTGAAGGCTGACCAAGAGGGACAAAACAGGGCTCGTTTAGACTAGATGTCTTCGCATATTAGACTTACTGATTGTGACAATATTTTTGAAAACCAAGAGTGGAATCACCTCACTCCATGTGTCCATGTCAAACAAAATGCCCAACTTAAAAAATAAAGACAGCTGAAAAACCGGTAAGATCCCACCAGTTTTCCAATGTTCCATGCTTTTGAATGTTTTTTTTTCTTTTCTAAATCCTCACACATAATAGGTGATAGAAGCTTCTTTTTACTGTCAGAGAGATCAAAGAGAGGTTGAGAAAGAATCCATAAGCAGATGCTGCCCAGTGACAAACCTGAAAGATTCCGAGAGTGGGGCCAGATGTTGGGGTGACCTTCGGTCTGCAGAGCACATTGGCATGGTGTTGATTTAGATGGTTGTTGGCAGAAGCTTTAGATCCAGCAGCAGGGGGAAAAAAACTAAACTATGGAATCCTTTCTTACTCTTTCCCATCACTAGAAAACCCGAAACCACTGGTCAGTAGTGCTGATGGCTGTCAAAGAAGTTGAATTCACCACACAACCCTGCCAGTAGGTATCACATCAAAAAGGAGTTAGCTGCGTGAACAAGAACATCTTTAGGCTGTGCCATTTTGCATCCCGCTCAACTTTCAACAGCTGTTTCTTGAGCGAATGCAGACGCAAAATAATTATGCAAAAAGAACAACATACTCGATATGCAGGACAATGTTTACATTTATTACACAGCCATTAATAGGGGATATAACGAAGAAGGACGCTGACATGTCTAAAAAGTCAATGCTCTGTCAACAGTTCTAATTAGTGCTCAATGAAAGTTCTCTTAAATTGAACTCTGAACTGTCAACTCTGGAGAAGGATGAGAAAGTATTTTTTAATCAAGCAGAATTACTCAAATCAGTGCAACAGCCACAAAAAAAAAAAAAAGAATACATAATGACACGTTACAGTTTTCCAGACTCCTCTCACGTTACGCGATTATTTCCAACATTCACTCAATGGGAACGTAAAGAATTTTTCTAGTGACTGAAGTGTTGTTATTACTGTAAACACTGGTGAGTAAGGTAATGGATCTCTGATCCTAGATTCCGACATAATTTTAAATCTTAGCCACTGTCCAACGCTAAAACACAGAACATAAACAGAGGCTTACTTTACAATATTAGATATGATTGAAGACCACACAGTTCTTCTGACGCTTTTAGACATTTTGTCACTTTACCTGGAGAAATGTACACTGCTTATTCTGCATTGCTGCTGATGTCCAGCACTTGTCAAAACCTCTATCTGTCAAGGCCTTCACAAAGAGTTGGAGAATGACAGATCAGGATGTCTGAGTTGATGGAGCCCCAGGAAAAATGGAACAGATAGAAAATTCATGACTCTAAACTATATCAAAGTGACTTCTGTCAACATCATGTCAAAAGAACTGTTCATTTTTAGAGGCTTTTTTTAAAATTATATAAACACTTTTTTGAGTATGAGATAAGTGTAATGAAAAAAATTTCTTGGTGTACAGTATGATCATCCAAATGTTCCAAAAATATACTTTAGATCATCCAGGAATAAGGAAAATTCTAATAGTAGACACTGTCTGCCAGTTAAAACCAATGACATTCAAGAGAGATGTATGAAGATACTATCGGCTTAAAATAGGACAAACCATCTGGCTTATAAAGGAACAAAAGTATATTTTATGCATATATTTTGGACCCATCAAATTTCTACAACTGGATTAAATTTTATTCTTCTACGATCAGTTTTGATCCATTTTTTGCTTAGTGTGACAATTATAAAACACTAATTCAGTGTTATTTTCTTAAATAGGTTTCCTAAAATATCTGGTATTATTTTAATTTTTAAAAAATCACTGGAAAACCCTCATAATGCATAATTTCCTTAAATTATTGCTTTCAGGAGGAAGTAAAAAATAAATGGCTTATAATATGCAGTACTGCATACGCAGAAACACTCCATAATCACATTCAAAGAGCCATTCACTGAATGAAATATGAGTTGCATCAATCTGGAAATGACCACTCTCTCGTTTTAATTCCCAGTACCTTTTAGGGAGGATGGCTGGCACCTGATGTTAGAACCCAGACAACTTGATTCCCACTGCTCATATGTCACTGAAACAAACAGGATAAGTGACCTTGTGCAGTAAAGACCATGGACTATGCAGTGTGTATACATACAGAGCAGACAGGAAGGGAAAATCCACCACACACACACACACACACACACACACACGCATGCGCACATGTGCAGGGATACACACATGCACACACATGCATACCCACGCTGACAGGCACGCACGCACCTGAAAGAACCCAAACGTGCAACTTCCACAACCACTGTAACTGTCCATGATACTGTCGTTCACTTACACTACTTCATCGAGCCAGGATTTAGCGGAATTTTACATCTGCCTTTCTTAATAGCTCCCTTTCAGAGACCATCTACAATCCCTCTGATAGTGGCCACTGACTCCGTGCATTTGTCCAATTGCTAAAAAAAAAACTCCACTCTCTGTGACCAGGAAGGTTTGCTTACCTCCAGGATGACAAAAGATCTCAAAAAATAATAGCCACTTCCAGTACTGAGAGAAGAAGCTTTCTTCAAAACAGTACCATTGCATTGTGTTCTAAATATGTATGGGAAGTACCATCCATTAACACAAAAGTAGGACAAGATCGCCATTTCTTACTACGGGCAGGACTCAATATATCTTGTGTCCTACTTATGAAAAGATGTTTATTACCTGTAAGTGTACAGAGGTGTGAGCTTCATAGCAGCCATGATTGGTAATAAGCCTCTTTTTCTCATTTACATTGATAGCAAGCATTAGTGAAGATATATGCATTTCATTTCATGGTTCAGAAAGAACAAAGTATATGTATATGTGATAGCAGTGGGTGGTTAATGAAATGGTCTGACAAACATAAGCTAATACATAATCATACCAGAATGTGAACTGGAACACCTGTTCCTGCTTCACAGACTTGCAATTCTTAAGGAAAAGTTACCATTCTCAAGGATTGAAGCCACTAGTGTTTAGACATCAATATGCTCCAAGGAAAATTTAGTCACTTTTTTTGTTGTTGTTGCAATCACTAAAGGGTGGCTATTTTAATGCTATCAAATCTCTTTTGCTTGTGTCCTAAGAGTAATGAAAACTTCACACATGCATGAAGCTCCAGTAATTATTTTAAACTGCCTTCTGTTGTCCCCCTGAGGAACACGGTGGTATTTGTTTGATGCAGTTTAATTAGTGTCAGGGTAATTAATGCTATGCTATCTACATGAGATCAAAACCCTTTCTTTGTAACACTCTGGTAACTAAGAACTAAGAAAAGGAAGCGTTTTGAAAACGTCGAGGCATGGTGTTAACCTAGGTTCACAAGTGAACCGAATTGCTCATCTCTTCCTCCACGCCTCGCCCAAATGGCAATTTTCAGTCCCTCCCAGGACAAGATCAGAACCGTGATGCATTGGAACCACACTGCCAGGCGTATGACTCAGTAGCTGCTATGGAATTAAATTCTTTTTTTATGGCTATAATCAAATTAACTAAAACATTCACGGTCACCAGGCACCTTTTGCCATAGTTTAATCTTTTAATAATGAAATAGTAAACTTTTGCACTGACGGAGAACTAGAGTCCCTTGTAAACAGGGTGTGATATTACCATGCACTGATATATTTTTTCAAATAAAATAATCATTTAGTTTAATGAATGAATGTGATTCTGTTTAAACGCCTGAATAAAATTTGCATTTAATAGTAGGTATAGATATTCTCTCTATTTGACAATAATGTTAAAAGAGGAAAAACAGAGGTAGCCAAGGAAAGAAGTTAAATACACAAAAATTCCAGACACACACATAATGTGCACTACCATAAATCCTTTTTAACTGTTTCTTTGGTAATAAGCAACGGCAGTATAAATCTCCCAACACACAAACTCGAGCTGATCACAGGCTTAAGGAAATAGCTCCAGTTATCTTGACTGGATAAATTATTATATCCTAGAGGTTATTTCAGTTTCTAATAAAGCACAGTGGCTAACAAACAAAAATAAAAAGATCGACCATTTTCCTTATTTTATAACAGATGAAATTACAGGCTGCGTAGGATAAGACACAATGGCACTGAATTTATTTTTACTCTCAAAAACGCACCATACAATGTTCATTTTGGAATAAGACCGGGGCTTTAACGCAACGATGATAACCAGCATTAGACTGATAACATTTTTTATGGGAAGGGGAGGCTTAATGGCACATATCTAAAAAATAAACATGACTGGTTTAAAGTCAAACCAAATGGATTTAGCCCACTCTATAAGTAAACGAAAGGTGAAAACAACCTCTGCTCAGCCCAAGAAATGAACAACAAAAAAATACTTCGAGGGGGTACAAATGCGAAGTCTGTAGTAGTTATGAAATTGTATCAGTATCCATCAGCGGCTGAAATTAAGGTTAACGTTATGAAATGAAATCTCACTAGCTCAGGCCGACGCCGTATCACAACCTAAGAGGGTCCGTGCTGAAAGCATCTTCTCGAGAGCATTCATTACGGAATACCTACTGGGATCAGCTGACTGGCAAAATATGTTCTTTCACCTCGTCAGTTCTGCTTCCTGCAACTTAGTTGTTTATCAATTAAAGTGATAAATACAAGTGACTTTGATAACACGAGAAACGCATGATGCAGTCAAGTAACCTCCAGGAACCCCGCAATAGGAACTGCGTGCAAAGTTCAACAACTGTGAAGGAACTATTAAAGAGGACACACAAACAAGTGACCTTGACTGACAAACGCACTTCATTCCAGCAATAAACAGCGGTGGTGCTGATAACTGTTCATTGGCGCAGAGAGTAATTACCTATCTGTCAGCGTTGCTGGTGTGTGCGAAATAGTATAAATGAAACATACATAATGTGCGGCAATAATATCGGGCATGCAGAACCTAATGTATTATCATCATTCTCAGAACCCAGGTTTATGTGGCTGCCACCACTGAGTAAATGCCTTCTAGCCATGATAATTTCATTCTAATCTCTGTTCCATATTATAATTTTCATAGCTAAAGATACTGAGGAGCAATACGTTTCAATCAAGGGCTATATAATAGAACACAACCTGTAACTGGGTATTTTATACACCTATATATTTTTTTTCTTTCAAAAAAATTAGTCAATTTATGAAGAGACGGGAATAAGCTGTAAATTTATAGGTGACAAACCCTGTCTGTACCAATGTCACCATGTTGGAGATGGGTGGAAAGGGGCTCAGTAAAAGGTTGGGGGCTTTGTCTCCCATTTCTTTTGACAATACAGAATTCTGTCTTTTTATATGTTTCTATTCTGTTGCAACATGTAAGGTAAGAATGCATTTTGGAGCAAAATAAGAGACAGCCCCTATTCAAAAGGAGAAAAATTATCTTCTAATTTCTAAGACAAATTATCATGATTTGCATGAATTGCCCAACTCTGTAGCAGAAGCACAGAATAATCTTCTGCACTGGGATACTGTACTATTCTTATAAAACTGTCCAACTCTTGCATGCTTGTTTATTTTTTTTCCTTTAATGCAAATACAATTTGATGACACTTCTAAATCATATTTAAGACCATACAAAGGAAACGAGGAAAATCTGAGTAGCCGCTAGGCCATCAGGACAAACCCCTTGTCTTAAGGACGAGGCATTAGAAAGCCACAGCTCTGTCATCCAGAAAGGGAAGAGAATAGATGAAAACTCAGAAAACATACTGGCATGCTTGACTGTTTTAATCTAGTCTTCTTATCTTTATAGCAAGAACGTGTATTCTGGAAACTTTGGGTTAGTTTGAACTCATAATTAACACAATAGTCGGCCTTCTTAAAAGAAGTCATTTTAAAAGAATTTTAATTGATTATCAACCAATGTCGCATTTCAAATCAGACAAGTGACTGTAATTGTAGAAGAACCTCATCTCATTCTTTAACTTTTTGCTTGCTGGTTTCTTAGTTTTCTAAAATTAATATTGTAGATAATAAGTGAAGTCCTGACAGGAGATTAAGCAAACCAGAGAAATAGCTCAGGTTTTTCTTTAGTGTTATCCTTTGTTTTCTGCATTTTTCTTTCTATATTCCTAGTCAATAACGAAAGCCATCAAACAAACTAACTCATACTAAGTTGTGAGGGAATGATATGTGAATTCTCAGAGAAGCACTGCTATTTTGAAGAGGCAAGGCAGAGACATGGACAAAATTCTCAGGAAAAGGTATTACCCTACTTCATTGATAAGAACACAGCACATTTTTTTACCTCTTACCTCTTTGAAATAGCTTCTTATAGTCTTTGTCAGCCAGGTGGCAGCTGTTGACGCCTTCAAAAAGATCAAGAGCACTCTAGCATCAAAGCACCTTCAACTTGACTCTTGACTCTTGTATTGAAATACTGTAATGAAATCTAGTATTTCATGCTATTTTGGCTTTGAAGAGCATCTGTTACATGTTTATCATAAAATGGCCCTGATTACGATCACATCTTAACAAAATATCCAACCAATAATAGATTTATTTTATGTTGATTATGTGTGTGTGATCCAAGAATATCTGGTTAAGTTAATGGATTAAATTGAATCGTTGACTTTCATGGGAAAAATATCAACTAAACTTACCTACTTCTACTGTCAGCTTTAGGATTGTGTGGACTTTGCATTGGATCTATTGAGGCATTTATCTCTGTGACCTGCTCAATAACTTTTTAAAAGATTTTTATTTATTTATTTATTTATTTGAGAAAGACAGGCAGAGAGAGAGAGAGAGAGAGCACCTGAGCAGGTGCAGGGGGTGGGTGTGGGGTGAGACGGAGGGAAGGGATGAGGTCAGAAGGGGTAGAAGGGGAGGGAGAAGAATAAGCGGACTCCCCACCAAGCGCAGTGTCCAAGGATGAAGGATGTGGGCTCCACTTGGGGCTCCATCTCACAAACCTGAGACCACAACCTGAGCCAAAACTTAACTGACTTAACTGACTGAGCCACCAGGCACCCCTGGCCTGCTCAATAATTAAGAATGCTCACACTTAGCAGTGATTCTCAAACTAGGAATGGGGCAGACAGCCAAGGGACTCTTTCACTTATCTCCAGCTCTAGGAAAAAGCCAAGTGACTTCCTCTCTCCAGCTGTGAAGCACTGTCCCAGGGGCTGTGTGTGTCTGGGAGGGCATGTCTTGTCACTCTGGTGTATTACGGTGGTAAAAACATTGAGAACCACTGGAGAGTATAATCTCCATAATTCAAAACAAGTTGGAGGAAAGACCACCTTTCCATAATTTTCTCAAATAGCCCCAAGGATATTTATCTACAAAAGTGATTAAAATTTAAGTTGTTTATTTTCTCCTTGTATACCAGAAAATTACTATTGCATTTCACCGTCATTATTCTCAGTGCCCAAAACTTCACTTTCTCTAATGAATACGTGTTGAAGAAATGAATGAATGAATGAATGGTATTCTTCAAATCAAGTTAGTTATTTTATGAAAATGTATATCCTAATTTGATGTTGCAAAACTCACACCAAAAAGAAATCTCAGTACGATAAGCACAAACTACTCTCTGTCTCCTGTTCTTTGGTGTTAGAAGATTTTTTTTTTTTTTTTGGTAATGAAATTATTTAGGATTGATGGTTTTGCAGTTAAAGTACACTTTTAAATCAGAAATTAACTTTTAATATATGGCTTGGTGATGATAATACTGAGGTATGTAAAGTGTAGTTGCCTTCTTATAGGCAATATACTTGATTAATTTTGAACAATTTAACAGTGAAAGATTAATTAAGAATTTCATCCAGTACAAGCCATCTTTCTTTTCCAATTACATTCCTTTAGAGCCACTATAACTGTTTTAATAATTATACTGAAAATGCTAGAAAGTATCAAGATAATACAGTGATTCAGTGAGAACAATAAAATTCAGAAACATGGCACTTTGGTATTTGGAGCATTTAACATTGTGTTGTATATTTAAGACTTCTGGACTCCAGGGGCACCCAGGTGGCTCAGTCGGTTAAGCATTTGCCTTTGGCTAAGGTCATGATCCCAGGGTCCTGGGATCGAGCCCCATGTCAGACTCCCTGCTCAAAAGGGCAGTCTAGTTCTCCCTCTCCCCCTCCCCACCCTCTTGCTCCCTCTCTCTCTCTCTCTCAAATAAATAAGATCTTAAAAAAAAGACTTCTGAACTCCAACAGGTTATGATAACACTGGAGGCCTAAAATCAACCTCAAATTTTTATTTACATAAGAACTACTTTTTCTTAAATATCTATTAGAAAATACTTCGCTAGAAAAAGACAATAGTATTAAGAACATCTCTAATTAGATGCTGGTAGATTTCAAGCTTATGATAACAATTCTCTGAAAATATATTCAGTAGAATTGTCTTTGAAACAAATGTACACCCTATTTACCTATAAACAGGACCCTAACTCAAGGAAATTTTAGAATGCAAAGATGAAGCTGAAGTTTAGAGTTCCTGGTAAAATTGACTATGAGGCTCAAGTAAAATAGGCTAATAACAAATATGTAGAAAGGAAAAACATCTAATTTAGGTGACCCTTTGTGTGCTTAAGCTAGTTCTTAAAACAATTATTCTTCCCATCTATTAACTGAGAAATTGTTAGCATTTAAGTACAAACTTCTCATCTTTCTAACTTTGGTAATCAGGATCCCAATTTTAATGGAATAGAAATAGTTGTCAAAAGTCTGTCAAATATGAAAGTTTCCTTCACTTATTTGGTTTCTGATAAGCAAGTTACAAGAAGATATTATTTTGGTTGCTTCAGGATAATGGAAACAATTTTTAAAAAAATTATTTATTTATTTATTTGACAGAGAGAGAGACAGCGAGAGAGGGAACATGAGCAAGGAGAGTGGGAGAGGGAGAAGCAGGCTTCCCACTGAGCAGGGAGCCCAATGTGGGGCTCAATCCCAGGACCCTGGGATCATGACCTGAGCCGAAGGCAGACGCTTAATGACTGACCCACCCAGGTGCCCCTGGAAACAGGTTTTTGCCCTAAAATAACAGCTCTAGTATTCTTAATCAATTGGATTTAATTAGGTCCATTTCATTCCCTATTAAAAATATTAAAATAACCCCAATAAACAATGATATTGCTTGAGAGAGGACGTCCAGCATCACTGCCAAAAACAGGCTTTCAAAGACGACCTGGGTTCGGGGCACCTGGGTGGCTCAGTGGGTTAAGCCTCTGCCTTCAGCTCAGGTCATGATCTCAGGGTCCTGGGATTGAGCCCCGCATCGGGCTCTCTGCTCAGCGGGGAGCCTGCTTCCCCCTCTCCCTCTACCTGCCTCTCTGCCTACTTGTGATCTCTTTCTCTCTGTCAAATAAATAAATAATCTAAAAAAAAAATTCAAAGAAGACCTGGGTCGCACCTGTCTCAGCTATTCACATGATACATGCATCCTACCGCTTTGAATTGCATCTCTAAAGTAGACAGTGACAGTAATGCCTCATTGGCACATGGTAAGCCCTCTAGAAATGAGAGCAAAGATTGTTATCAGAAAAAATGTTTTCTTAAAGAAGGTATTTAAATTGCTATCAAAAATGGAATTGAAAAAAAATTGAAAAAAAATGGAATTGAGCAATTCATCTACTTAATGCCATCCAGTAGCTCACAGAATCAGAATTTGTATTAGAAACCCTGAATGATTCAGCCTTAAACAATAACAAATTAGTATGCATTTAGAATCTACACCTGAATAACTCAAAATGCATATGCTCTGCAACATATGTGTGTACCAAACAAGCCTGCAAGACAGAAAATGAAAGTCTGAGAGTTCTACTAAGATAATACTTTCATCTTTAATGGAGTTCATTTTCATTTAGTTTTGAGGGTCCCTTGAGGCCAACAAAATGAATATCTAAGCCAACATTATTTCCCAAATTCCAGAGTCTATTATCTATTCTGATTCAAGGCCACATTCCCCTGGTAACTAACTAGTCAATCAGCTTTCCAAAGTCATCTCCAGGTGAAAGTTCTTTTCTAGGCAAAAGTGTAAGCCAAGGGGGTTTATTTGGTACCAAAGAGTAACCTCTATCTCTCTTTTGAGTGAACAGAGACCCCACAAGCCCACTCAGACTAGGGCTATTTAAAAACTCAATAGATTCAGTTGCAAACACGACTGGCAATCAAAAGCTAATCACTGGGAATGGAATTCACTGCCATTTGAAATGAAGAATCTCCCTAGTCACTAACTTGGCAGGGCTCTACTGGATAAAGTCAGTTATCCCCAAGCTATACTAGTAAACCATTTCACCAAAATATTAACATTTTATTAACTTAATTTTTTTTTCATTTTCTTGGACTCTAACTTGTTTTTTCTAAAGACTTAAAATTCCAAATCAAATGTAAAATTCTCTCTATTCTGACCAATCATAAACTCTGGACTTCTGAAGATTTTATTGGTAAATACACACAGCAAGTGAAGCCATTTTTCATAATTCACTACCAAAGTATATCTAGAAATAGATATACACTGTCATAGACTGGGCAATGAGGTGGCGGGGGGAGAGAGATGGGAACTATGCTGGAGTCAGATGTGCTAATTACATAATTCAAATCCCCTCAGCTTCACTGTTGTTTCTTTTGAAATATCCAGAAATATACCATGGTCTCTGGAAGCACTGGCTATGGGCAGAAAGAGGCAAAAGAACTGTTCCTAGTCTGATGGTACATTAGTCTGTCTCAACATCGAGTCATCTGGATTAAGTAGCAGATGTTGGACAACAGAGTATAAATTTTACCTACACTCAATATTGATTCTTTTTTTTTTAAAGATTTTATTTATTTATTTGACAGACAGAAAGAGATCACAAGTAGGCAGAGAGGCCGGCAGAGAGAGAGGGGGAAGCAGGCTCCCCGTCCAGCAGAGAGCCCGATGAGGAGCTCGATCCCAGGACCCCGAGATCATGACCTGGGCCGAAGGCAGAGGCTTAACCCACTGAGCCACCCAGGTGCCTCTCAGTATTGATTCTTAAGTGTTAATTTTATCTAATCTATATATTTCGCATGGGATTATAGATGATTTGAATGAAATCTTAGCTTTACTCTCTTAAATTTACTGGGTTTGGTGGTGCAATGATACCATCTTCTCTCTACTTTGTCCCCATTGTGGCTACCAGTTCACCCTACTCAACAAGATATCCTTATTCCATTTACAACAGCCAATATCCCACTGTGATTTGTATTTTATAAAACCTATTTTTTAAAGATTTATGATTTTAGAGAGAGGGAGGAGCAGAGGGAGAGGATAGAGAATCTGAAGCAGACTCCCCTCTGAGCACGGAGCCCCATGTGGGGTTCCATCTTACGACCTTGAGATCGTGAGCTGAGCAGAAATTAAGAGTCAGACGCTTAAACTGACTGAGCCACCCAGGTGCTCCCGTATTTTGTAGAACTTATTTATCACTACTTTGTTGGACATGACATCTTTAAGCAAAGAAGTCTCCCATGAAAAACCACAAAGGTATGAATAAAACATTTTTTAAAGTTTAATGTCAATATCAGGACTACTATGCAGTCTAGACATTTTAGTTTGTTGCTTAATGCACTGTGTGCAATCTCCTTCCATTTAACCATTTGATTCTTTTTTTTTAAGATTTTATTTATTTATTTGACAGAGAGAGGGAGATCACAAGTAGGCAGAGAGGCAGGCAGAGAGAGAGGGGGAAGCAGGCTCCCCGCTGAGCAGAGAGCCCGATGCGGGGCTCAATCCCAGGACCCTGAGATCATGACCTGAGCTGAAGGCAGAGGCTTAACCCACTGAGTCACCCAGGTGCCCCTAACCATTTGATTCTGACTAATGAAGAGGTTCTAGAAGGTGACTGGAGAGAAGCCATATAATAAAATTAAAAAATGAAAAGCTTCCAGGAGAGATAATAAAAGGAGAACTAAGAACAAGATGTGTAAGCAAAGCTTAGGACAGTTAAAGTATTTTGTGATTATTGATCATCATAAGCTAAACTAGGATTTCTAAAATAATACCATAATTTTCATATTTAATATTTTAATGATGACTTGAAATTTAACTTGTTACTTTTCTGAATTAGTGCTTTATTAAAAATTAATTATTTTTAAAAATATGACTTAAATGTATTTTTCATTCTTGGATGTATATAAGTATATAATAATACACACGTTCTGATCTATTAAATATTCAACACTAAAACTATTAGTTATTAAAATCACAGCACACACAGTAAATCATAGTAAAAAATATTTCCAAAAACTTTTCTTCCAAATAAAACCTGAAGATACTTGTGAATGCGTGTGTATGTGTGTGTGTGTATGTGTGTGTATTAGAGAGCAATGTCCCTTCCGCTAATTTTGTGTAGCTAGGTGGAGGGATTTCCCCTAGTTAACACAACTGCTCTCTTGGTCTATCCTGTAGTCACCTCCTCCTTTGCCTCCCTCAAAAGAAGGAATGATAACTTGTTTAATTGTGGGTGACAATGATCTGACAGGTACTGGTCCATGTTACTCCAATGGGTGGAGCTAATCTTGGAAAAGTAGAAGCAGTGGGAGATTCTTTTCTTTTTCCTTATCAGCTCCAGACCAAGGGTGACAGTGATCCTCCTGGTACAAGTGTGTGCGCTCTGAAGACACAGTGATTTCCTTCGGTGGGCCATCACTTACATGTTGGGAAGAAGAGTCCAAGTAGAGAAAGTTAAGCAAATCCTTTTAGCTACAAACGTCAAGACTCATTTTTCCAACCAGCTTGATAAAGAATAAAGTCAATATTTCTATTTCCAACTCTCTGTCTTCTGTCTTATTTATCAGTTGTTTCTGAGTAAATAGGATAGAAGGCAAAGAAAGAAGTGTTGTGCATTGACTTGTCACTACTCTTCATCGAACTAATGGTATGAGAGTGTGTGTGTGTGTGTGTGTGTATGTCCTCAAGTAATACCTTTATTACTACTCAGAACGTGTCTAAATATATTACTATAATGGTAAAAATTATTAAGAAATTAGAATTCTGGAACTTGTAAGGATCATGAAAAACTGGACTAGTTACTATTTTAATAATTTTGTGTATTTTTTTTTCAAAGAATTAAGTCATTCTTAAGGATATTAAAATGTTTAGGGCTGGTCTGGATGGAACCATAATTTATGTTATAAGCACAAGAAAAAGGATAAATGGTATAAACGATGTGTGGCCTTTTCAAAGAAGAAAGAAAATACCAGTTTACAAAATACCGCCCTCAGAAGCGCTTAATACTGTTAAAAATTAAGCACAATAGATAGCAAAGGATTCAATTTCTGAGTTAGTTTCACTATGCTGGTTTTTATTTTTCATGAGCTATTTCACCTCATATTTCACCATTTGGAAACAATGCATTTAGTCAGATTTCATGACTGATTGTGTCAGGCCACAGCATTTGGTTGACACTTTTCTGTGTTTCTTATCAAACACAGTTCTATCTGATAACAACAATGGGGCTCAGTTCATTCGGAGGGTGTTGTTCAAGCAGCAGACAATCACTGCAGATTCCATCTCACTGACTGTATTAGTCTCAGACCCAGCTAATTGCTCAGAATCCAGTGATTCTCGAACCTCTCCACCCCTCCTGGCCTAACAGTGTCTCCAGCTAAGGCACAGATCTGCCAGGTCACCACTTCTTTCTGCAACTTTCAAAGGCTTCCCACAGTACAGATAAAAGCCAGAATCTTTGAACTGGAGTCTGAGGCATCTACCCTCTGGCTCTGACCTACTTTTAAAACACGTCTCTCACTCCTGAAGTCCAGTTAGACCACAATATTCACCATTCCCCTAAACCAGCCTTGAATTTTCTCTTTCTTTGCTCACATGATTGCCTTTGCTCTGGCATTGTTTCAAGTTCAGCCGACTCATTTTGCAAGGTCAAATGCCACTTTTCTCTCATTTGTTCATTCACCGTTCTTTCATGGAGCAAATTCTGTGTAAGTTGTTCCCATATGCCAGGTACTGTGATAGGCACTTTCTCTCTTAAACTAATCTTACATTACCAGTTCCTCTAATCTCACTTGGAAGCAATCTTGGATTTTCGATTCTGCACTTTGTACCTCAGGATACTTCCCATATTAAGATTCAGAAAATTGTTTCCTGTATCACTGTAGGTCCACAGTAAATGGCACATGATAGGAACACAATGAATTTCATACATGGGTTACCATTGGTTGAGTTACAGATGGATATGTAAATACAGAGCACCTTGTAAAATATAAGTAATATGTTTTTATTCTATATTTATTTACATATTTGTATAAACTATAGAAGCATAAAGCATTTTATAAAAACAGATAAAATATTTTACTTTCAAATTAAGCTTAATATTTAAAATTACATAAAATATTCAAGCAACCTAATTTTAAAAGGAAATAACTTCTTTGTTGTAGTTTAAAACAGGAAAACTCTTGCAAGATCTTAAAGAATAAAAGTCACATGACTTCTCAGCTTCAAAATACCTTCTCTCCCATCATAACAAACTGTACATATAGCAATAAATACATTGAAGACTGCCCATTTCCATTCCATAATTTTAGAAGAGGGAGAGGGGATGTAGGGCTGCATGGAGGGGTAGAGTAAAAAACTCCATTTTCAAACCTTTTAGAGTTTAATCCCCAGAAGAAGACACTGCTAGAGGTGCTAGGAAACTTCAGCTCTAATAATATCAGTAATATTTTCTGTCATCTCAGTGCAGATATGTAAAGAGATCGGCTACAACATTTTAAACAAGAGAATCACTGCAAACCAGCTCTCTAGTTTTATACACATCACTGCTGAGTGGAAGTAAATGATTTCACATCTGCAAAGTACACCCACTGGTGTCTCTCGGGATCAGCAACCCCACCCCTCTGGGTGCAGTTACTGCAGAGCAACCCACCACCCCCACTCTCTAAGAAGGGGCAAATGGGGTGCTTGCTACCAGAGGGTGAGTTATCAAGGGAAGATCATCTGCCCGGTGTTGATCTTGTCATCCGTCATTCTCTGGAAGGAGCTTCTGCCTTAGAGAAGGAAGCCAAGGTCTGCAGAAAAGAATCTCTGTTTGCATCTCCATTGACCATTCTAACCTTATCTCCCACTCAACTTTTAGTTACTTCTTCAGAAAGCTAGCTAAGTGGGACATTTGCCATTTACTAAGGCAGAGATATTAAGAAGGCACTCTTCCGAAGGCTATTTTAAATTCCAAATATTCTCATAATATGCTTTCCTACTAGAAAATAATGTAGAATTTGATTTGAATCTTCCAAATAAGGCTTGCTCAGAAAGCCATCTACTCAGTCATCAAATCAATAATGCTAATTGCAATTTACAATATGCAATGTAGCATGTGCTCATAGTCTTATTATGGCACTTTCAATAATGCAGATTTAAAGTGATTTCTGTCTTTATGACTGTGGAAATAAAGGAATTTAAAGTGGAGTCGGGACACCCTGAAGGGGGAGCTCTCACACATAACCACTCATTGCTGCTTGCATAACCAGCAGGAAGAAGGAAGATAAGAATTAACTTGACAAGGGAGGACATTTTTCACACAGGAATTTCATCCGCTTTTAGGAAGAAGGAGAAAGATCCCTCCCTGCCCCAGCAACAACACACTAACCACCGCCTGCAGCCAATGAGAAACGTCACAACCTCAAACTCTTGTTCTTCTCCAATGAACTATTTGAAACAATCCTCCCCAATTTCTTCCTGAAACCTACTAACAGCTGCTCTTCCCTTTGTCTTTTCAGACTTGCCTATGGTTTGCCATAGCTTGCATGTTCTGAATTGCAATTCCTCTGCTATTCCCAGATAAACTCATTTTGCTAGTAGAATAACTGGGTATTTTATTTTTAAGGTTGACAGCGACTATGTCTCATTTTCATAAGTACTTTAAAAAATGATTCTACGGCCATCCTCACTTTTCTCTTCTGTACTGCGAATATCCTACATCTCATAGGATCCTTTTGAGGATGAAGGAGATTAAGTAAAGAACATCACAGAGCACTGGCAGATGTTGACAGTTCAGGAAATGATAGTGAACAGCAGCAGCAGCAGCAGCAATAACAGTAGTAGTAACATTTGTAGTAGTAGCTCCTAGCCTGGCTTTCCTTTTGCAATTAAGAATCTTCTTGAAATTCATACCCTAAGACTCTAAAAAAAGGAATCCAATTTGTATCCACCAAAATAGCACTCCCACAGACAAAAGTATAGATACATCAGCAATCCTTTTTTAAAACACTTCTCTGGAACTAGCCATTTTCAGCACATTTATAATCTGGAGCTCAGAACAGGGAACAAGCTGGCCTGCCCAAGGGCAATTTTTCTACTATTAACTCAATGCTAGAATCATGTCACTTTCAAAGCAGTAAGATAAATACAGAGCCATAATTTCATAATATGGTATATATTATCACTACTTGATTTGTGTACTTTGAATTTGCATTTTGAAAGGACTTTGTTTTGTTCATGATTGTCACTCCAGCTGTGAACTGGCACATTATAGCTAATCATGATATATTTGTTGAATAAATGTTTGAATTTTTATAAAAGGATATATGTTTTTTCTTTCTCCGTGTGTGTGTGTGTATATATATATATATATACACATACAGTTTTATAGTACTGAAATTTTCTTAAACATTGTGAGGCCAAGACAGAATAACGAAGGAGAAAAGAAAATTCAGTATGAGAGAGTACACTTTGGTTGAACATCATATATACACATGGGAAAAGTAAGATACCAGCAGATTCTATAGCACTTTGCATATAATTCTATCAGGGCATATCACTGATCTTGTCTCCTAAATTGTAAGTTCCTTGAGGATTCCTTATTCATCTTTACTCTACCATATCAGAGAAATTCAATAAAACATTAGGTGGGTGAATGGATAGAGAGCTGATTAATAAGTTAATATGTGGCACCATCAAACAAAAATTGTCAATATATCATATGAGACCTGTCAAATGATCTGCTTCAGGACCCAACCTTACGAAGTTTAAAATCTAGCTTTGAATTAATTATACTGATACAAAGAAGCTTAAGTGCATGCCAGAACAAGGCCCAACACTATTAGAAAAAATACAACAAAATTCGGCACCCCAAAATAAAATCCTCAGTGTTCAGTATGCAATAAAAGCTATCACACATGCAAAGAAGCAGAAAAATACAAAAAAATAAAATTGATCGATAAAAGCTGCCCCCAAAAATGAAAGACAGGAGAAAAGGGATAAAATTAGCAGACAGGATGTAAAAATGGTAAATATAAACATGCTCCATTTCTTCAAGAACATAGAATAAAACAGGACCTTGAATAAAGAGAAATGAGAGATACAAAAAAAGGAAATTTGAGAAATGAAAAATAAAATAAATACACTGGATGAGATAAAAAACAAATCACATTAGATACGGTAGAAGAAAAGATCAGCCAACCTGAATATATGGCAGTAGAAACTATCCAAAAGAAAGAAAAAAGAGAAAAGACAAAAGAAATAAGAATTGTAATCACCTGTGGGACAATATAGAGAAGTCTAAGCAGTATGAGTGATTGAAATTCTAGAGAGAAGAGAGAAGGGGAGACAAGAACATTTTCGAAGAATAATGGCCCAAGTTTTTCCAAATTTGATCAAAATTATATACCACGAAGCCTCCCTTTTTACACGATTCTATCTGATAGGAATTGCATACTGGTTATATAAAAACTCAGCAACATAATTTAATAATTGCAAACACTTATATGGCACCTACCATATGCCAGAGCCTGTTTCAAAAACTTCCAAGGTAGTAACCCATATAATTCTTACCACCTGAGGAGGTAGGAGCTCGTTATCTCCATTTTACAGATAAAGATAACTGACTCCCAGAAATATCAGGTGGTGTGCTCAACATAAGTGGATTAAGGACTCAAATTCATGAAGTCTGGCTTAGACATCCGCTATGCTCTATAGCATCTGTTCCATCTGTGCAGGGGATAGACATCAACACTTTTAAGACTCACACTTGAGTGAGAGGTGTCCATTTTTATGCAAAACATGACTTTAAAACAACTTGATTCAATTGTGGTTTTTATAAATAATATCAATTTACCCCTTATCACTCAGGACACAAAATTAAGTTAATAAGTGTATGTAAATTTATAAACAAATTGGCAAAAAGACCAAGAACATGTTAGCATCTAAATCAATGTGGCCATTTAGCCATTGACTAAATCAGCAGGAAAACTCTATCTGGAAGAATGGGCACCTGCGATTTTCTGAAGCCATATTTAAAAAGAAAACCAAGAGCATCCAAATACCAGAGTTGTCAGCAACTTGACTCCTATTCAGAATCGCAGGGTTCTTGCTGACACATGTAGCCTCTGCTTGTCCTTTGTCACATATGTGCTTCCCCTGCAAACTGTCAGTGACTTGTCAGAATTGATCAGGAAGTCTAAGGTCATTCCTTGGTGATGGACAGATCTGGACACAACAGCATCCCATTTCTGGTTCCCTGTCACATACCGTATGAAAATGGATGTCCCCATCACTCTACTCTCAGAACAAATAGCTATATACAATGATGATGAGATTTTTAAAGGTTAAAAAAAATCAACAGGATAAATTCAACATTTAATCATATTTTTAAACAAATATTTAATCTAATGATGCAGAAAGAAGGGATGTCTTATAGAAAGATGAAGATTCTTTTCTCCCTATGTATGAATAAAGGTGCCCATGCTCCTTGTTTGAGAATTCAAGCCACTAAACAACTCCCCAAATCAGGGAGTTGGGGACTTTGGTAAAAGAATTGAGACCCTAAAGGCTTCCGAGGCCTCTAACCAATGAATTATAGGCTAGAATTCTAGAAACATCTTTGTTGCTTTCTAAGATGTCTACCTGGAAATTTGATAGAAATTGGGATTTTTGTTACTTTTCAAAGACCATTATATAAAAACAGTGGGCATTTAAATACTAAAATTGTCTTTTCTGGAAGAGAAAAATGCTAGAAAATTTTGATGATACACAAAAAATGTCTGGCACCATTGAAATATGTTAAAGGGCTGTAAAATCGTGATCTTATTGAGAAAGAATAGGAAATGTATTTTCTTTTTTTAATAAGATAATATTATTATTTAATAATAATTGCGATCTTATTGAGAAAGAGTAGGAAATCACTAACTGTGAAACATGGTTATAAACTATCTGCTGTATTCTTTAAAGGAGAAAGTGGATGGAAAAGGACACTCATTGGATAATTTATATAAATAAGCAAACAACACTTCTGCTGCCCTCTCCTCACTAAGCTTCCTAACCCACTTTCTTTCACTTCTTCACGGGCTCTGACATCTCTCATTGTTATCCTTGCCAGTCACTTTATTTACTCTTATACACTTTACTACAAAATATGGAGAAGAAAAGAGAATATCCCATTCTGCTGCAATCCCAAGATCCTGCCTCTATTTTTCCATAATGCAGTCATGTTCACCTCCAGGTCGGGGGTTAGCCAGGGGCAGTTGTTTGGGGTGGGTCAAGTTTGATGGTGCTCCCTGTGGGCAGAGCAGTCCACTCCAGGTACTCAAGGTCCCTTGTAGAATGGCAGATGCAGAACGTGGGCAAAGGACTGTCACTGGCATCTCTGCCTCAAAAATATCAGAGGTGGATTTTCCACAAGGTAACTGGAAAGGTGAATGTGAGGGAGATTCCCTCAAGGGCCTAACATTCCAGTTGCAAGGCAATGATGGGCGGGCTTACGCCTTCAAGGTCTTCAAGGTTCCATCTGTTGAGCTACAAGAATCATATTTAAACAGTCATGGGATAGAGTGCTTCTAAAGTGCTAAGTCAATATTGTATAATTTCAAGGTCATGGGGAAAATTTTTAAGGACTTCAACTCACGGCAAATGGTTTGGGTAGGTTTTAGGACAGTTATGGGCACAAAACTGACCATATCCATTACCCAAAAAAATTAGTATTAAATGGGATTTAGAAGGATAAGAATTTAGAGAGAGCATATGAATGTCGCTTGGATGAGCAACCCATGTATGAGACACTTGACATGGTTCCGTGACTGACATTGTTTGTAAAATTCTCTTCCCCCAACACTCAAATATCAACCACTTAAAATATACTAAATTGTTCATTCTAAAACTTACATTATTAAGACCCCATGGAGCAAAGTACAAACTACCACCCCCTTAAACCACTTTTATGATAAATCGATAGTGCAGCAGATTCGCATACTGTTAATTGTCTGTCAAGATATTAACAGTGTTCATTTCTAACAAGAAGTCTAGAATTTTAAAATCCAAACTGAGTTGATCAGCTAGGACAGATGCTGCTTGTCTAAGTGACTTAGTTTGTGTGACGGAGCTACAAGCTGCCTTTGGGTTCACGAGTCCTTCAAAACCAAAGATCCATGCTAATGGAAACCTTTTCAGCATAAAGTACCCAACAATCAGAGTTAAAGTTTTATTTATTGGCTTTGACCATCTACTTCTGTTATCAACCATAAGGGCCCATACACTTCATCAACCCCTAACAATAGCCGCAAGCTAGGACAATCTGTCTTGCGTCTTCATTGGGGAAGACTTCAATGGAACAGCCTGGGTTAAAGAGCAGCCCATGCATAAAATGGAAACTCATTAAAATAAACTTTCTCAAAGGGGAAAACTTTGGTTCCAATTGAACCGGACTGTTTTTATTTCAAAGATGAAAGGCCCATTACGCAGTCATACATTCATGTGCTCTTGGCCTAAGTGCTTTCTATTTGATGACTTTAACTTTGGGTCCCTTCCCATGTTTTTTTGGAGGCTTTAGAAACATAATAGGAATTCAGCCCTTATTGAGCCTGATTGGAACATAGTATCTGTGAACCTCTTAATAATACTTCAGACTTTTATGGTTTAATTTGCAATGGTGTCCCTTTTGTCTGCCTTGCTGGCCTTTAATCTGTGCAATACACCCATTTTACATTTATTTGAAGAAAAGCATTGAATACCTAAGGATTTTTTAATATGTCCATTAGAAATAGTGATTTTTAAAAACATACAGGTATGGTCATTTACATAACAGAACGCAAAGCTGAATGAATGAATAAAAGGATGGTGTCAAAGATGACTGTTGCCAATTGTTCACATGAAAACTGACTTTCAGCTTTGAACCTGAAAATTTCACCTTGAACTTATTATGAGTGTATTTCAGTGAAAGGAACAACACAATAAAATGAAAAAGCCAAGGGACTGAGAAAATTTGTTATATGAAAAGACCAGCCATCCTATAAAAGAGTAATATAACTGGTATTACCTGAAGCAAATAATAATATTCTCAAAGCTTTAATTTTATATGAATGACCATTAAGTGAAATGAAGCACAATCATGGTTACTTAGATACACAGAATATTGAGAGAAAATGTTAATACTCAAGGCAATGCAAAAAACATCTACACAATGGTTGTACACACATGCCATCAAAAGGAAATTAAGCACCTTAAGATTGGTTGTATGTCACTATATAATTTTAATTCATGCATCTTTGTCTGAGGCCAAAACATATGTCATATGCCTATTTTAAAAGACATATTAGTTAAACGAAAGTAAATCTCTTGTGATGAAAACATTCCTTTAAATTATATCATTACAAAACTATATGTAGATGTATTTTAAATTTCACCATAATTAATAGCTAGCATTAATGGTCTCTGTGTAATGGAAGTGTTATATAATTTTTCAGCGAAATTTTTCAACAGACTTTGCTAAAAGCCTCTCAAGTATATTTTGAATTTAATCTATTTGTAAATTGCTTCCAAATAGGTTGTCTTTATGCAAAAGTTTATCAAAATTAAATACATAAATGAAGCATTTTTTCTTTAAACAAAAATCATGAAAAGGAAAACAGAAGATTAAAGTCTAAAATATTACAGAGTCACACACAATCACAAACGACAGATCATAAAAAGACACTTAATCCTTACTTCGTTCTTTACCTATAAATTCAATCTCAACTTTCTTGCCAATTTTTGTTCTGTGGTTGTTTTTATTTTTAATAGAGGATGTATTAAAACTTCAACATTAATTTTAACCAATAAACAATGAAACAAAATTTATCTTCATTGAAATTACAAACAACTCCGTCATTCACCAAGTTACACAACTAGCTGAAGGATAAGATAAACAACTGAGAGGAAGCTCTAAGTGCATTCTGTGACTCTGCTTAGCCAGAATCACACAGATACAGTGTTTCTCAACCCTGTTTTTAATACCTAGTTTCTATATTTTACTTTATATTGTTTTTGGTCTTACCACATCTATCCTAATATCAGTATGAAAGAAACAAATTAAAATAAGTAACAAGTTCTCAGGGAAAACTAAAATAGGTCTGTATCACTTTAAGCAAAACCAGGATATAAATGTAGGTGAAGGATAATTAAAAGATTCATATTCATAATACAAGGCATTAGCCATAGGAATTCTTTAGCAGGGAGCTCTCCTAATGAAATTTGCAGTTTTAAAAAATACATATTACTGACAACTGTCCTAGAGTGTATCTAATACACAAAATAATACTTCATGTTTATATTGTATTATCTGTTGCAAATGTTTTTGTTTATTGTATTATTCAAATAAGTCCACAGAATCTGGATTACTCTGCCAAGAATGTTAGTTCATAAAAATGTGGTTATTGTTAATTAGAAGCTGTTCTTAAAAAAAAAAAAAAACTGTTCTTACCTAAAAAGTCAACTTATGAAACTCATGTTACATATAAACCATGCATAATTTAAAAATAAAATAAAATACAATGCTTTCTTATCAGAAGGTTAAATCATGGAACTTCAGAAACTATGATTAATTTCTTATGTTATGCGGTTGGCCACAAATGTCATAAAGCTTCCCACAGTTTTAAGGCCACTCTGTAAGTTCTGCTTTCTGAATATGAAGTTCCTTTTTCATCTTAAAAAAGCATAGCTAGTGTTTAAATACAATGGAAAACTGCATGTTGGAAGCTATGGCCTTTCCAGGCCACTCTTGCAAATTAAAAACAAGAGTAGCCCAAACCTGACCAGTATGTGTTTGTTAGATCTGAGAAGGCCCATCAGAAAAGTTCCCCCAAAACACACCCAGTGTTGAAAATATGGGTATAAATATTCTCCACAAAAATCATTTTTAATTCAAACAAATTTTATTTTCATTTAGATAAATCCTCTAAATGTAGAATAGCTTTTAGATGGTAAAATAGTATTAGATGGTAAATAGCTTTTTAAAATGTGGACATAGAACATTATCTACTAAAGAAAATCTAACATAATTAAAATGCTTTTACTTTGTGTTGAAACTGTAGTGTGTCTCAAAATGAGATGGGACGGTGGCTTTCCCCTTACATCTACCCATGCTAAATTGTCTGGAATGTTTGTGATATTCATTTTTATGGTATCTTCTGATGCTCTCCTAGGAAAACTGGAATACCGTAGTAGCAATTTCAAGAATAGCAAAGGGATGATTTAAAGGAAGTATAGTGTTTTCTGGGGGGGGGGGGGAGGAAGGAAGGGCTTAAAAATTTTTTTTGCCTTCTTTTTCTTTTTGCCTTAATCCTCTCATTTGGTTTAGAAACATAAGGCCCTGTTCACTTCATTTAAGCCTCACAATGACTGGGAGCCTGATCAATCTGTCTTGTGTCTTCTTAGGGTGAAACTGCAATTGAGCGGAAGCAACAGATGAACAAAGCCCACATTCAAATCTGTAGCTCATTAAAATAACGTTAAAATAGAGTAAAATCTCAATTGTAAGTGAATTGTAGCTGGCTTTTTTTCCTGCTAAATACATTTGATTAATAAACTATACAATCATTAGCCCTGAATCAGTGGTCTTTAAAATAACTTTAAATAAATGTCTCATTCTTTTTAAAAACTTGAACATTTTGAAAAACATTTTGGAAATAGGCTTTCAGCAAAGCACTAAGTGAGATAACATGTAGCATGCTCCAAAGGCCCATCCCATCAAGATGTGAGTCCCAGAGATTCTCTACAGTATATGGGGGAACTGTCAATGTAACAACAGTTCTAGCCCTAAATTCCTATGATCCTATAGTCCTATAGTGAAACCTCAGAGAGAGTTTCTATAAATAAATGCCCAAATTGATTTGGTATCCAAATGCCCAGTAAGTAAAATCTGTAGAACCTTTGTGAGTTCCAACCCAGAAATTCAGTAGAGGTGTAACCAAGTAAAATACTATCTGTGGCAATTTGTTTTCAACTTGATCCTGTGGATTCCAGTCTGTACCTAATCCCTGGCTGAAACTTTTATGACATACTTGACAAGGGACAGTCAGGGGTTGTGAAAGTCAAATACTTGGGAACACAAGTATCCATTCTTACGTATGTCTGATGGGATTTTGATAAAGGCAAATCACATGTCCCAGAAACTGTTTGGGCAATCTGGAGATAACTATTAAAATAAAAAATGCATAAACTCTTCAACCCCAAAACTTTACCTCTCGGAAATCTATCCCATAGAAATAAAAGCATCAATATGAAACCATATGTAATCAAAGAAGAATTGTTTCTTAGGGTAGAAATAAAAGGAAAAAGAAAACCAAACAAGACCCAAAAAAACCTGAAACAACAGTAGAAAAATTATGAGCTGTCCATACTGTGGAATATTACATACCTTTCAAAGAATGTGCTAGAGCTATACCAGTTGACCAAAATTTTTTTCCATGATATATTCTTGAGGGAAAAGTAAGATGCAGAGAACTCATTTTTTAAAAAAAACTAACAATATCAAAATCCCTATTCCCAGATGTGTGCACACATGCTGGTTTGTTCTGATTATACGCTTTTGGAGAAAGGTTTGAAAGGATATGTAACAAGGTGTTGATATGAGCATGGAAGGTGCTGGAGGAGAGGAGAGGCAGGTAGGAGACAGGGCATGGAAAGTTAGCTGATACCAAAGAGAATTATTATTTTTTAATTCCTCAATAAAAACAGCTATTATTCTGATATAATCAGATTACAAACATTAAGCCACTTTTCTAGATAACGAAGAAGAGATGGCTAAGAAGCAAGTCTAGTTGGACTTTCAGCCTCCATTTTCCACATCTGTGTAAAGTGAGGTAATGATAAAGTGGACATTCAATGAAATCATGTACTCGAAGCACCTAGAAGAGGGAATGACTACAGTAGGCCCTCAATACACTTTGATTCTGAAACTCCTCATTACACTGTTGCCCCAGGGACTGGGGAGGAGAGAGGATTCCTTACTGACAGGAGGATCTATCAGAAAGAAAAGCAGGGAGAGAGGGAAAGAGGGGAAGAAGTAGAATAGGGATGGGAGAGTGGCTACCTTCTTCTGCATCTTCCTGGTGATGAGGAAAGAACATATGCTATGTATCTCTTAGTTTGGTACAGTGATAGACAAGTGTCTAAATATCTGAAATCTGGGTCCTAATGAGCTATGTGGTATCCCTTTATCGTATCCCGACCTGGCTCACTGGTCCCCCGAAGGCCCACTCTGCCTTTGGCAGCAGAGACTCACGCCACGCGGGGTCAGAGTTTCTGAGTAATCACAAAGGAAGCAGACGGTGTGTTTCATGGGTATCTGGTCCCCTTATGAGGATCTAACTGACATTTTTTAATTAAACTGGCCCACTGGAGTTTAATTAAGGTGTTGTCTTGAGATGAAACTAAAGGAAAAATATATCCCTCTTATGGAACAAGTTGTAGGATAAGAAACCTCCTTCTTTCAGCCCTCTGATCTTTAAAAGGAAAAAAAAAAAACCCTCCATTGTTTCTCTTATTCCCTAAGCTTTTCATCTTTAAATTAGCAAAATTGTTTCAGAAGTGATTTAAAATCGACCATAGGCCATCCCCATAAAGCTACATGTATCTGGGAAACTCTAGAGACTGAATATGTACCTTGGTGGGCTTCAGAAAGTCCTTCATTTCAATGCAGCTTCATAGAAACCCGTTTACAAAATATGTATTGAAAAAAATAAAGTTAGATAAATAGGCAAGAAAAAAAAAGAAAGTATGTATTGACTAATGATCTTGTAATGACACAAGTTCTGCAAAATACTTGGAAACCCATAGGGAAACTCACAATATTAAAAAAAAAAAAGTACATAATCAAAACAACTTCCTATTTTGGAAAGAGCACTGGACTCAATGTCAGGAAGGCTGGCTCTGACTTTAGCCCCACTGTTTTCCGGCTCTGTGACCTTCAGTAAGTCACCTAATCTCTCTGAACATCAGCTGCCTGCTTGGGAGGAGGGTGTTCTCCATCCCTGCCAGAGGGAAGACTATGGGATAATGAACGAAAGGCTATGTGAACCCTGTGATGCTCTACAGCCCCAGGGGCGTATTATTATTTGGAAAATTGAGATTAAATATTTAAAAATGATTTTCTTCTGCAAAGGCAGTATACAGGAAGAGATTACACCTGGGGCTTTAGAAACAGACAGACATACACTTGTGTCTTGAGTGAACCACTTACTTACTAGCTATACTTTAATGAGATAAATGGAATAAAATATATAGCCAGGCTGTGTTTGATTCAATATGGTCTATTCATTCATTTGCTCATTCAACAATCATTTTTGGCATACCACCACATCTGGCAGAGTCCCTGCCCTCCCAAAATGAGGAAAATAACAAGCATACTCACTGTTCTGAGGATCAAAGAGTTACTGTGCTTCCAGGGCCTGGTACAGTTCCTGAACTACAGTAGGTGCTCAATAAACCATAGGGTTTGTTTCTCATATGATTTAGAACAAAGCAACAAACAAGGATTCTTGATATGGCTGATTTGGTGATTTTTCTTTAATCTGAGAAATTATATGGATTTGAATTATCCTCATTGAGTTTTTATACATTTTTTTCATATTACTCTTATGTAACTTAGGATCATTTGTTTAGCAATGTTGAGCCTCCTCCCATTCTTTTTTGCCATTTCTGCAGGCATCCCATCCCCTGAGTTGGTAATCTAGTGCTTCCAATGGCCAGGCCTGCGGCTCTTCAGAAGACAATGCCCGTGTTGCTGAGGCTACTTTGCTGCAGGTGCAGAGCAAAAAGGGCTTGAGGGTCTATGATCTTCCCATATAGCCTGTGACTACGTGGTAAGGGGAGTATGAGCCTCAATACATATAAATATAATTTATATTCCCAAGTTCTGCAGAATTAGGCTGAAGCCCAACGTCTGGGAGATTCTGCCTGAGAATCCCCCCTCCTTTCCTTGGCTTCCTCCCTTCCCTGTCTTGCTTTCCCTGTTCCCCTAAGGTTTCCCCTGCGTGCTCCTTCTCATAAATTCTGCTTCTAAAAACACCAATCTAATAAAATAGGTTATTAGAAAGCCTCTTGTAATTTATTTCACTTAATTTTGGAGCTTACGTTTTCATACCATTTATTTCTTTTAAAGAATACATGTAATAATTCAATAATTCATCATTTTTCTTTGCTGACTACATTTCATAATGACATAATTGTGAGCATTCATTGCTTTCCTTAAATTATTTTTTCTCTACAAATTATTTTCTGTTCTTTTAATGTATATATTACCAACGAACCAATTTTCATGATCATTCTCCTGCCTCAGGTCTTCACACAATATATACATTGATCATAGTAGTAAATGAAACAAAGAACCTGAATTCTTGAAAAGAATAGCTATCGTGAAGATCCCAACATCAAAGTGACTGCATGTCTGTCCCACTACTTCATTCTTCTAAACTGAAAAAGACTATATGGAACAGTTGACCAAGTAGAAATCTTTAAGAAAAGATTATGCTAATATACTTGCCAACTGAGTCAGGGAAGGTTGGTCTAGAAAGACCAATGAGAACAATCTTTGAGACTGCAAGACTTAAAACCAATACTCGAGGCTCATAGCCAGGGCAAAGTGCTTTGTGAATTGTAAGACAGAATTCCAAAGGTATCTTCCATTTCAAAACCCAAGAAATTAAGCAAAAAAGTAATGTTTTAATCACACTTGGATTCCAACCTTTGAAGAAGCATGGTTAATTGGAAATATATCAGAATATTCAACCAAAGTATGGAGCAAGAACATTTAAATTATCTTCTTTCATTATCATCATTATCTCTTCATCCTCTCATTCACACCACAATGGAGAAGTTATGCTTGCCACTCATGTGGACAATAGGGTCATAAGTCTTGGGTTTAGCATGCAGTACCTGCTGTGGTACATATTCTTCTGTTAATGAGCATGCATAACTCTTCATCCCCAAGGAACTGTCTCTGCACATAAAAGGATACAAAATTTTTATAATGCCAGAAAGAAGTAAATACAGCTCATTGAGTTTTCTATGGGAGGATTTGGAGAGGATAATTATCATGCATTGCCAGTATCTCCAGGCAGGAGGCTGGTTCTTTTTCTTAACTAGGGCCATGTTTAAGTCTTTATATCATACAACCAAGTTACCAAGTATGTCGTAACTAAATGTAACCTAAAATTAAATTTTGAGTCTCCTTGTTGCTTTCAGTGACCAGCATCTGCATCATTCTCCCAAGGGCAAGTCTCAGGTCATTAGAGCCATGTGGTCCCATGCAGTGAACCGAAAGTGCCTGGATCTTAAAAAGATCCTTCCACATACTCTGTCAGCCCCTTGCCTCAGGTGGGAAAAAGTTCAAGATATAATTTACATCAATAATATTGATGTGTAAAAGATTTTTTTTCTTCTGAATATATTTAAATTTTAAGTTATTATATCTGTTGGGTAGGAGAAAAGCATTATATTCTCTCATAATACATATGAAGTTCTTTGCAAAGGAGCTGACACAGACCAGAATGTTCAGTGTTAGATGCTATTATTATAATTACTACTATCATTATGAAAAACTGCAGGGAATTATCACGTGCTTCTAAAAAGTCAGGAAAACAACTGAAATTCAATTTCAAGATGTTTAGGGAATTTCTGCTATTTTCTCAGTTCTTCATAATGCAATTATAGAAAAGGTCTATTAAGAAAGAAAATTTCACAGAAGGAATTCTACTCAATAACAATCTGAGACCGAGGAAAGAAAGCTCCACAACCAAATCAAAGAGAAACTAAAAGATAACAGCTTATTTAAAGAAAATATGTTCAGATGATTTTATGTGATTTGCTCTATCAAAGCAAAGTGAAAACCTTAACCCAGGATTTCCTACACTAAGTGCTTCATTACTTGACTAGAATACTTACACATAAACATACACACACAGGCAATCCTCACTTTGCACAGTGCAGAACCATAAAAATAACTATATAAGTGGAAACTGAGCAAAATGATCTTTATTATCAATGATAAAAAACCATTCTGAACAGACAAAGCAAGCACCAGAACCAGATTCCAATATAACACAAATCGTGGTTTTATAAGATAGAGAATTTAAAATAACTGTGATGGACATATTAATGACTCTAAAGGAAAAAGTACATAACATGAAAGAATAGATGTATAATATAGACAGATAAAAACTCTAAGAGAGAATCAAAAGGAAATACTAGAAATCAAAATACAGTATAACAGAGACACAGAGTGCTCTCGATGGGCTCATCTATAAACTGGACACAGACAAAGAATCAGTGAGCTTAAAGATAGTTTGGTGGAACTTACCAAACTGAAATACAAAAGAAAAGAATTTAAAAAACACACATATAATAGAGCATCTACAAACTACAGGTCAATTTCAAAATATGCAACATATACATAACTGAAATACTAGGGGAAAAAAGAGAAAGCAAAAAAATATTTGAAGTAATGATATTAAGAATTTTCAAAATTAATGAGAGACACCAAACCACATATGCAGGAAACTCATAATATCAAGCAGTTCTCCTGACAATTCGTATCTAGGCATATCATATTCAAATTACAGAAAACCAAAGCCAAAGTCTTAAAAGAAATCAGAAGGGGGGAAAAAAAAAGCAAACCTCTTACTCTTAAAGAGGAACAAGGGTAAGAATTACAGCTGACTTCTCTTCATGCAAGTAGGAAGAAAGTGAATTGAAATATGAAGTGTTAAGTTAAAAAAAAATTAGAATTCCACAGGGGCACCTGGCTGTCTCAGTCGCTAGATCATGTGACTCTTGATCTCAGGGTTGTAAGTTTAATTCCCACATTGGGTGGAGGTTACTTAAAAATAAAATCTTAAAAAAAAAGAAGTTAGAATTCCATATGCACCAAAGGTAAAAAAAGATACAAAGATTTTCTCAGAGAAACAAAAACTGGGGGAATTCATCATCAGCCAACCTACCCTGCAAGAAATGTTATAAGAATTTCTTGAGGGAGAAGGAAAATGATCTAGGACAAAAGCTTGGCTCTATATAAAGAAAAAAAGAGCACTGGAGAAAGAACAGGAACAAAATAAGCAGTCTTCTCATGCTGACACAGAATATTTGCCAAGACAGATCACATCAGGGCCAGGAAACACACCTCAACAAAAAATTAAGAAACATATAAAGTGTGCTCTCAGACCACAGTGGAATTAAACTAGAAATGAAGTAACAGAAAGATAGCTGGAAAGTCCCAACATGTTTGGGAATTAAATACATTTCTGTACTACATGGGTCATACATGGATCAAAGAAGTCCTGAGATAAAGTACAAATATCTTGAACTAAGTAAAAGTGAAAATACAATTAATCAAAACTTGTGGGATGCAGCAAAAGTCATGCTTAGAGAGAAATTTAGAGAATTTAATGTACATGTCATAAAGGTAGAGAGATCAATAATCTAACATTCTAAAGAAATCAGAGAAAGAATAGCAATTTAAGCATAAAGCAAGCATTAAAAAAATACAGAAATGAATTAAATTAAAAATAGGAAAAAAAAAGAAAAGAACAAAAATCAACTAAACTAAAATCTGGTACATTGAAAATATCCATAAAATTGATAAGCCTCTATCCAGGCTAATAGAAAAAAAAAAGAAAAAAAAAAGAGAAGACATAATTTACCAATATCAGAAATGAAAGAGGGGTCACTAGAGATCCCATGGATAGTAAAAGGATAATATAGGAATGTTATGAACAGCTCTGTGCCCACAGATTTGATAACTTAGATGAAATGGACCAGTGCTTAGGAAGATAGAAACCATCAAAACTTTTACATGGAGAAATAGATGATTTGAATAGGCTTATATCTATTAATGTAATCCAATCAATAGTTAATAACCACTTTAAAAAGCACAAGGCCCAGATGATTTCATTGCTAAAATCTTCCAAACATTTGAAGAAATGATACTGATTCCTTACAAACCTTTCAGAACACTTCCTAACTTATCCTAGGTCAGTCTCACTCTAATACTAAAACCAGATAAATACATTATGAGACTGGAAATCTACAGACCAATATGTCTTATGAACATATATGCAGAAATCCTCAAAAAAATCTTACCAAATCAAATTTAACAATGTGTAAATAGAATTATACACCATAATCAAGTAGGATTTATTCCAGGTTTGCATGTCTACTTCAACATTGGGAAATCAGTTAATGTAATCTATGACAACAACAGGCTAAAAAAGAAAGTCGTAATATTAGCTGATTAGTTGCTAATATTAAATGATGGAGAAAAGCATTTGAGAAAATCCAACAGCCATCATGATAAAAACTCTCAGGAAACTAGGGATAAAAGGGATCTTCCTTAACATGATAAAGGACATACAAAAAACATAATGCTTAATGATGAAGGATTGGATGCTTTCCCCCTAAGATAGAGAACAAGGAAAGGATGTCCTCTCTTACCACCCCATACAACATCATAATGGAAATCTTAGCTAGTATAATAAGACCACAAAAGAAAAAAAGAAGTATACATATTGGGAGAGTCAGAAAAAAAGGAAGAAATAAAACTGTCTTTATTTGTAGAAGACATGATTTTTTATATACAAATCCTGGAGAATCAAACAAAGGAAAATCCTTGCACTAATAATTATAGCAAGGTTACATGATATAAGATTAATATGCAAACAAAAATTGTTTTCTATATACCAGCAATGAAAATTGGAGTTTAAAATGAAAAACACAAGTCCATTTACATTAGCATGAATAGCAAAAATAAAATATTTAGGTATAAATCTAACAAAACATGTCTAATATCTATACATACACAATAAAACTCTGATAAAAAATTAAAAGATTTTAATAAGTGGAGAGATATTCTATGTTCATGGATTGGAAGTCTCAGTATTTTTTTTTTTTTTAAAGATTTTATTTATTTATTTGACAGAGGGAGAGATCACAAGTAGGCAGAGAGGCAGGCAGAGAGAGAGGGGAAAGCAGGCTCTCCGCTGAGCAGAGAACCCGATGTGGGGCTCGATCCCAGGACCCCGAGATCATGACCCGAGCCAAAGGCAGAGGCTTTAACCCACTGAGCCACCCAGGCGCCCCTGGAAGACTCAGTATTAAGATATTAATTCTTTCCAACCTGATCTATAGATTCAACACAATCCTATTTAAAATCCCAGCAATCTATTTTGTAGCTATCAATGAAGACAAATTAATATAAACTCCCTAAACTTCTAATACTGACTTACTTATCAGATAGGTTAATATTATTCCCATATAAGATCTATGATGATGAAAACTAGAAAATTACGTGTTTAACTAAATCGAATTGTAATTGACAAATATTTTATAACAACAAAAATTATGTTCTGTACTATGTCATTTTAAATCTAATTTCCAATATCTTTAATTCATGTTAAGACCCTGGACAAATATTAGTTTGAGTTAATTAATAAATAATCCTCAAATACTTGAATATTTGTAAGTACAATAGAATACCGAACTATTAGTTTTGTTTTCTCTTAAAGATTTTATTTTTTTGAGAGAGAGAGAGAGAGAACATAAGCTGGAGAAGTGGCAGTGCGAGAAGGAGAAGCAGGCTCCTGCTGAGCCAGGAGCCTGACACGGGGCTGGATCCCAGGACCATGGGATCATGACCTAAGCCAAAGGCAGACACAATTAACTGAGCGACCCAGACGCCCTGAACCATAACTTTTAATAGTTTTAATTATATATTTTTGCTTCCCATTTTTATATTTGTGAAGTTGTTGTACCTCTGGATTATATTAAAGATTTTTATTTATTTTAGAGAGAGAACAGGGGGAGGAGCAGAGGGGGAGGCAGAGGGACAAGCAGACCCCACATTTAGTGCAGAGCCCTGTGTGGGGCTCTATCTCAAGATGTTGAGATCATGACCTGAGCCTAAACCAAGAGTTGAATGCTTAACCAACTGAGCCACCCTGGTGCCCCACCTCTGGGTTATATCAATGAATGTACTGATATTTGCCACTTTAAGAAGGCGTAAAATGAATATTTATGGCTGCAGGGGGTCATATTGTGTATGCGCATGAACTTTGCTGGTCTCTTAAAGTGTGTGCATGAGACAGATCTTTCTTGATTATCTCTTAGTTCTTTCTGAAAAACAGAAGTTATCTTAGATAAAAGTTATAATTAATATAGTTAATACAGTTATATTAATTATAGGTTAGATTAATATAGCTAATATATTAATATATAAGTTATAATTAATATAATTAACATAATATATTAGAAGTGGTAGTAGCAGATAAATAGGTCGTCCATGCACGGTAATGAGATGTGTTTTCTTTATCAAAGGAAAAAGAGTAGTTTTGCCCTAAAGTAAAGTTTCTGGCTTTTCCAGAGTACAAAAGAAGATAGTGAATTAATAATTTGAGCGCATATAGAAAACTGCAGGAATTCTGTAAAAGTCATTGGTCTTGGTTTACAATTACTGCAAATAATAAGACCAGAAAGTACTGAAATACATTAAAATTTTGGCAAAACTTTCTCAGTTTTGATGGGTTTATTCGTGAGAAAAAAGAACTCATGAATACTTTAGTGGAAAAATAAAATATAAGAATTTCATTCTCTGTTAAAATGTCAAGTTGGTCTTGGAGAAGTCAGTATACTTTATCAAAGGGTTATTTTTCTTTGTATCCTTCTAATATGTCATCAGAATAATTTTCTACACTTTTTGCTTACTTTAGAATACCTTTGATTGTAAAAATGTTTCTCATTTCTAAGAATGCTAGGGCTCATTATGCTTCTTTTTCCCTCTTCTATGTTTACATAAAAATATTGTATTGCCACTTTGATTATTAAGTAGCCAAGTTTACACCATTCTTTCTCCGCAGGCATCTATGATCCTCTCTTAAGTAACTGGCCAAATTTCCACTAACAAATCTTGATTTTTGCCTTCCCAAGATTAGATCCTAGATTAACCAAAAAAAACAAAACAAAACAAAAAAAACAAAAAAAAAAACCACTTTTTTGAAGCTATTTTTTATACCTAAACTATCTCTGAAGTTTCTCAGCTGGCTCCTGGGCAATCACAAAATGTGTTTTTTCACTTTATAAAAAAAGGGATACTAGAAAGAATAGATTTGTTTAGTCACCTCTATATTTCTTATTTGGTTCAACACTAATTAGTGTAAGAGCTGGAGGAAAGAGCAGTCAAATCAAAGGACAAACAGCTTTTCCTAAGTTAATTTTATATGGCAACATGTTCTTAATATAAATACATCTCAGGAATATATTTGTCAGTGTCATTACTACTGTTTTTTTCCCCCAGGAGAAACACAATCAACTCCTTGTAAAACAGTTATGTTTTATACTTCAATAGAAAATTTTACTCTCCTACCTTCTAACATTGTAGTGGTTATTGTAATCATTAATACAGGCATTTGATACTGCCAGTAGCAAGTGGTTTCCACTTTCTTCTCATAGTGTGTCTGAAGGCTCTGCTATAAACTCCAGACTAGAAATTGTGTCTTCAACAAGGGGCTAAAAAAAAAACCAAAACAAAAACCAAAACAAAAAAAAAAAACCACAAGGGGCTGACTCTGAACTGTGATGGAAAGTATGAGATACTATTAACTATTGACATATTAATTATTAGAATATAGATTCTAGCTTCCAAGTTCAAAGAGCCTAGACAATAGGCTTAATACATTACAGAGTACTGAGTTGGATTTCTGGAACTTCTTTTAGTCCAGAAACAGACTATTTAGGAAAAGCCAACCGCCGACCCACGATCAAGGAGATAAGAATTCCATGGGAACAGAGGAGGAAATCCAATTTTGGCTATCTGTTTTAAAAACTTGTCAGTATTGGGGTGCCTGGGTGGCTCAGTCAGTTAAGTGTCCATCTCTTGATTTCAGCTCAGGTCATGACCTCAGAGTCATTAGATGGAGGCCTGAGTCAGGCTATGTGCTGAGCATGGAGCCTACTCAAGATTCTTTCTCTCCCTCTCCTGCTGCCCCTCCGCACCCACCATGCACATGGGAGCTCTCTTTCTCCTTCAAAAAAAAAAGTTGTCAGTATTATTTGTAATATTCTATTTGTTGATGAGTGCGCAATGTAGCCTTTCTTATTTCCTTGATCTATCTCAAACCTTTAATTTAATAGATTACATTTGGACAACTTTAAAGTAAGCATGCTCTACATGGTTAAAGAGTAAAAAGCAGGTCTATGGGTTTTTCTTAAAGTTTTTCTCCTCAACAAGTATTTAAGATATCAGGTGATGACAGGACAGAAGACAAAAAGAAAATGTATCATTATGTCCATAGCTTTTTTGATAAATTACAGCCCCCTCTAACCTTAGCCCCAGGATATGAGCAAATTTCAAGTAGGTTATTTTATTGTTTCCTTGGCTTCAACTTCTAACCATTCCCTGAATCATACAGTTCAGCCAAATTTAAAAAAAAAAAATATGGAGTAAATGACATGACCTTCACATACTAACACACTTTTCATTTTATTAGCTTATAGTAGTAAATTGTTTCATTCCATATAAGGAAGTTGAACTTCCCTAAGAACACATTTAGTACATTAAAAAAAAAACAACCTAGTGCTAATTTCCTAAATTACTTATTTTACAATATTCTATCTCTAACACTTTTTTCTTATAAACTTTTTTTTAAAGATTTTATTTATTTATTTGTCAGAGAGAGAAAGAGAGCACAAGCAGGGGGAGTGGCAGGCAGAGGGAGAAGCAGGTTCCCCGTCGAGTAGGGAGACTGATGCGGGACCCGATCCCAGGACCCCGGGATCATGATCTGAGCCGAACTCTTTCTGTTAGCATCTTCGGGAGGAATTTGTCTTGTTAAGATTACATACTACAAAATCAATACAAGTTGAGTTTTTTCCAATGAATTCACTAACAGAGTTACCAAAGGTGAAATATTTAACATGTAATATTGATCGTATTAACAAAAATCTTGGTAATGTAATTACAATCATTTTTGTTAACTAGCTGCTTTATTAATAAGGGTTAAAAATAGAGAAATGCTTTATAGTTCCACAGGTATTGCTGAAATTCTTTCTCAATGGCATCGATACATTTCTTTACTGTCTTGAGACAGAGGGTAGTGGTCAAGAAAAACGCTTTGAGACACAAAAACAGGGGCTCAAAATGAAGTTTCCCAATTATTCCCTGTAGAACCCTTGGCCAATATGAACCCTCCTTAGCCTATGCTTCCTTTTCTAGACTAAAAATAAAATCCTACCTTAAAGATGTTGGCAAGTTTGGTTTCTTCTGAGGCCTCTCTCCTTGGCTTGCAGATGGTTGTCTCCCTCCTATGTCTTCACTTGGTTTTTATTTTGTACATACACATCCCTGGTGTTTCTTTGTGTGTCCGAATTCCTTTTCTTATGAGGATACCACTCAGATAGAATTAGGGCCCACTCACATGATCTCTTCCAACCTTAATTACCTCTTGAAAGGTTGTGTCTTCAAATACCACACTCTGAGGTACTTGGTGTTCGGGCTTCAAGATATGAATGTGGGGAGAGAGTACAATTCAGCCCATAACACATACTGATATATTTTTCATTTTTTTCTGTTTAGAGTAGTACATAGTTTCTTTCCATATAAAGAAACTGAATTTCCCCATAGGTACAGAGTAAAATCCAATAATAAGTAACCTTTGTTAAATACAGTATTATGAACATTATCTAATTATTTTTTGGTGGTCGGCATGTCATTATGGCACCTCAGGTCATCATTCAAAATATTATTTACCACAGCTATAGTTATTTCTACACATAGTCATGGTAAATCTGGCCAACGTTTACTTATACTAGGAATGTAACCTGGGAATTGCTTTTTGGAATAAATCCTTTGTATTGACTTAAAAAATTGTAATTGGTCTCATTCTCCTAAAAGTAGAGGGAAAACATAATCAACTGAGCGTTAGAATATTGAAATACTATCTACGTCTATAGATTATATACATAAAACACTTGAGAAATTTGAACCAAGGGAGTTTATCATAGCCACTCCATCCACACGTTTCAGTCACTTCAAGTAAAAATCTGATATTTAATTGAAAAATAGCTTTTAGCACTTTTCTTTCACATTATGTAGGCCTACCAACCTAATGATGGACTGAATTTACCATGAAAGAATGTCCCATAGCCCCTACCCCATGCCATACTCATAGTAACACCAAGACAACTGAATATATTCAGGAAGAAGCAGGGTAGGCTGCTAGTTAAAGTGCTGCTCTGAGGTGATTTTATTTAAGCAATGAAAATTGTGGATAACTCAAATAAAATAGTTTCTTTTATTTTCTTAAGGAAGACTCAACTTAAAGTCTTATCATGGCCTCTATATTTGACAGTAAAGATTGGTTGGCGCATATGATATTGAAACCTCCTTTAAACATATTCCACAAATCTCCAAATTATCTTGACTTTACCCTATTATTTCTGGTTTTCAATGAAATATAAAACAAAAATTCATGTACAGCCAAATAGTTCTGCTTGGAGGGATTGCCTTTGCTCTATACTGAACCACAGAGGAGTTTCAAAAGTCAATAAACTATAAATGTATATCTTTTTTAGGAAATAACCCATGTTAACCACATTTTTAAGCAAGACTCTATAGTACAATGGCAATAAGTTTAGGTGTAGCAATAACTATCATGACTAAAATGAAATGTATGCATATGTTATAACTGGCTGATCAAACAAATAATTATTAAATATAAACACATATGCTTTTGTAGATTTGTTGGAGAGATTCGTTAATTGCTTAATGAAAGATGTCTATCAGATACTAATTCCTTCATTTAGTTCAACAGATTAAATTTTATATGTGAAGATATTAGCATGCATGCAATGAAGTGACAAGGACAACCAAAAAGCTTAAATGTTAATGGATAAAAGATAGCATTCAGGTATTTAAAAAAAAACAAAACTGAAACAGTATAATTTTCATTTTGTGTGCTTCCATTTGCTCTCTGCAGACAAAAATGTCCTTTTTAATATTCATGCAAATATTGCAATATCAAGATTGTTTCTGCATTTTTCTGAGTTGTAAATAAATTATAAAACTTTAAACAGTGTATGAATAATTCCAGACAGGGCAAGAATGTGCATTTTCTAATTTGCAGAGCTAGTCAGGACTTGACATTTGCAACCAAAGCAAATCACTTCTTGTGCTTTAGTTTTAAGTCATTATCTAATTTTATGGAGATTCTAGATTTCTAGTTTGCAGAAAGCTTTAATATCAAAATTGCTTCACCAACATAGAGTTAATGTTGGCAATTTTTTTGTGTGTGTGAGAGAAAATTACCACTAATACTAACAGACCTGTGTCTTCATTCCCCTCAGTCCCCTTAAACTGCAGTTCAATCTGGTATAATCTTTTTTCCTTCCCCAGTAGGGTGCAGAGAGCCCTCTAGCTTCCAAGCCTGTTTCCTACTGAGGTACATATTGGCCAGCATACAGCTGCTCAGAACAACTATTTGCATCTACAATGGGGTCATCCCACCACGTTCTTTTCAGATCAATATGATTGGTACAAACAATAGTTTGATTTTGATTGCTCTATAGTACGCTTGGGTAGAGCCTCTGAATGCAAGTGAATTGCTTAGAAACAATGGGCTGGTTCATCATCCAAAGCGTCCCTTTTCAAACAGCTGCCTCTGCCACACTCACCCTGACAACGTCCAGAAAAACAGATGGTTTCAGCATTCATGGCCAGTTTAGTGAAAGCCCCTGAGTCAACCATTCAACGCATGTTTTTTAATCTATTTCATATTAAAGAGTATTTCTTGCCACGAAAAATTTCAAATATATTTAAATTCTCTTGTTGAATCAAACTTGAATTAAAAAGAAAGAAGTAGGTATGTAGGAGGTGAGAAAAAAATCCTTTTCTTAAGTCAGTACAGTCAAGATATTTTGTTAAAACTGCTGTGTAGACCCTCATGTACGTTAAGTGCAGTAATTCTGCAACACAAAAAGGTAGATTAATAATGCAGCTAAGATCTCCCAGCGTTGATCTCCTAGCTGCTGTTGTCTATTTAAAGGCAGGTCTTTAAGATTACTTTAAGAGCAATGCACTTTCCCCCTGGTTTTGTTTTACCACACACACACAAAATAGTTCTGAGAACTGCATAGTGAATAACGCAAGAAACTCTGTCATTCTTTTGCATTAATATCACTCATTTATAAAATATATTAAAATATATTTTGTATTCAATTAGTTGCAATGGCTGTGAAGACTCAAGTATTGATCCTAAATTCATTCAATTTTTGGTGCTTTAAAAGAAACAATATCTATGTTTTATATGTGAGCTATCATCCCAATACTACTTTATCTCTTCATTTTTATAGTAAGCATTTTTTTCCCATTAGCCAGGAGAAATATTTTAATTTCAAAAAATAAATTATCAGAAACAGGATATTAAACAATTTAAAATCAAGTTTTCTCATTATCTAAGATACAAAATTTTGGAAAAAGTACCTAATCTGACGCTATACATTTTTTGTAAATACCATTTGCTTATGTCATAACTCTCTAAGGACACAAAAGAGATTAAAAGGACATTTTGATATACTCTTGTTACCAACAGCCTTCTGTGGAATGTATTTAGCCCCAATCAGTATTTACAAATCTATAACACTGTATGTACTCTCACTTCATGAAAGATTTTATTCCTAAACTTCAAGTACAAAATAAATTTCTATAAATAATTCTGTTTTGTCATTGACTTTATTACAAATTCATAGAAAATATCCAATCACGCAACTAATTTTACTTATCTGTAAAGTGGGGATAATCATTTAGCTGGATTAAATTAGACAGTTCTAACAAAAGCACTTAAGACAGTCCCTGGCTTATGATTACTATTATTATCACTACAATCATCATTGTCATTACTAGAGAAGTATGAAGGAAATAGACAGCAGAAGGAAGTATCAAGTTACCCAATGGGCAAAGCTGAGCACTTGAAAGGGAAAAATTAAGGTCTTGGCCTGGTCTGTGACCCTCTGTGCTTTGGTCTGGAAGCAGCAGTACCTTTACAACTTCGGGATCTGTGCTTATCTCTTCGCACCAAAACTCTTCTGGGGACTATGAGATGTTTCTCGGCCCTCCTCAGCACAGCCATTGCTAAAGCAGTCCCCACTTCAATCTCCCTCCCTCGATGTATCCATATATCATCACAGATGTCCCACCTTTGAACACAAACAAACAGAAACTCCCCATTCCTCTAGACTCACACTTCTGTGATTGCACAGGTTGCCTCCCTCCCTTTCCTTCAAAATATGATCTAGACTCCTCAGCTTTTCTTCCTGGCGTCCAGTCCCTTCCTGGACCTCTGCATCAAATAATCCATTGAAGCTGTAATTATCCATTTGACTACCAAAGATCCCCTAAATGCCAAATCTAACGAGCACCTCTCAGTCTCTGTGCTATTCAACTTTGCTGCAGACTCTGAATCTGAGACCACCATTCATTCCACTCATTCATTTACCTGCCCCTGTGCTGGGCTGGGGATACAGAGAAGCATTTACTGAGATCCTCTGCTTCTTGGCACCCCTCCTCCATTCTCTCCCCTTGTGTTTTCAGTCATTCTCACAGATTTACCTTCCTCCACCACCCAGTAAAATGTTAGTGCTCTTCAGGGTTCTACTGCCTATGTTCTTAGTTTATGAATCTTCATTATCCATCTATTCCTTACTGAGTTCCTCCTATATCCAGATTTTATTTATGCCTCTGACTTCAACTAAATATAACCTCCAAACTGACATCCTACATTCATCTAACAAATACTGTTAAGCACTAACTCTGTGCCAGAGACATAGTACTAGGCTCATTCATTTCCTTATAAACTAGTCTCCATCTTCAGAGAGCTTTCTACAGTAGTCTAGGAGAAAGACAACTATGTAGGTAATTATAATACTGAATGATGCACAGAGATAAATGCACAGAGAAGGTTAACCTAACTTGCACTAAGGGTTTAGACTTTAAGTCTTTAGCAGCAAGAGAGAGACATCAAATTTGTGCTATAATGTGGAAAATAGATTCGAAGGGGGCAGGAAGATGAGATAGGAGATGCTAATCTAGTAAATGATGATGGAAAACTGGATTAAGGGAGAAGCACTGGGGATAGAAAGAAATAGATGGACTTCAGAGCAATACTTGTTAATTAAGCCCTGAACCTAGCTATGTAAGAAACTCTTGGAAGCAGGGCAGAAAACATGGCGTCAGGTATGTTCGCATGGCTGTTTCCATGACCAAAGAGGATCACCCTGTTATAGACTGTATGATGGCAATTTGTAAGTCTGTCTCCTGTACCAGGTCAGTGGTTTTCCATATTTTTCTACCTCCATACTATCATATATTTAATCAACTGTCATCATAATATCTCTTACTAAAAGCAGTGTGGGTGGAAGTGAGAGGAGAAGAGGGAAGAAGTTCAAAATCTCCAGGGGAACAGACAGTAGGAGAACTGAAAATCCTCCACTACGTAGAAAGTTTCTTGACAGCAGGAGAACTACCTATCCTCTAAAATTGTGTTTACCTAAGATCTAGCACAATATCTGGGGCAAGACTGGGTGTTCACTGTTTCTTGAATGAATGAGTAGGTGAATAAACGAATGCTAAAATACTCCTAGGTGTTTAGCCATGCAGTCAGTCTTTCAGGATAGTCCAGAAAAAAGAAAAAAGAAAAAAGAGCCAGCTCTCCCTTCAGTCTGACTTTCTGTGATTGATTTCCCCTTTTGTGGCTCTTTTATTGGGGGCTGGGGGTGGGTAGATATGACAGAAAATATGGATATGAAAATGAGAGCAAAGTTTCAGGTCCAGAGAGTCCTGGAGTTTCAGGGCTGAAAGGATCCTCCACCTTTATCTCACTTTATCTCATTCTGCAGATGAGGGAATTGAGATCTAAAGACTTGAAGTGACTTTCCCAGTCAGGCATGGCAGCACAGAAGGATCTAGATCTATTGACCCGATTCCAATCATCTCTTTCTCTCCAAAAGTTTATAATTGAAATCTTTCCCAAGGTTTAAAACATGTAGACGTTGCAAATCATCCTGATCTAAGGGCATGTCTGAAGTCAAAGGAATGAATTTAATCACTTTTGCTTCCTAGAGAAAAATTAAGTGGGGAAAAAAAGATATTGGCTCCATCTGTTGGTTTAGTTTTATTTGTATGTTTCCCAACTCATTCCAAGTACATTAATAGCCTTAAGCAACCTTTAGTACACTAGATATTATGCTTCATTTCTCTGCAGACAAATGATTCTCTAAATATTCAGTGGGGGTGCAAGAGAGGGAACAAAGTTCTTCTGGAGTATTATCAAGGGGAAATGTAAGGAGTCCTGGGACAGTTGTTCAGTAGCTAATACTGAGTTGGGCTTGCTTCTCCGTCTATCTTAGCTTTTACATCCACTTCCCAGAGCCAACTTTAAGTCCTAACCTTTGCTCTCCCTGTCATCCCCCAATTTCTCTAGGACAAAACTGGGGCTCGTATTCAAATCCTAGGGCTACTCTCCAGGGACCATGGCTGCCATTTAAACATCTCTGATGCTACCTGTACGTCCCTAGAGGTACCCTGCCCTGCCCTTGATGCTAAGATACCATCCTTATGCCAACACCGGATTTTTCTGCTGTTTAACATCAACTTCCCATTAACTTCTTGCTGCAGGGGTTCATCTCCCGCCCCTGCCCTAGTTCTGTCCTCATGGAGTCTCTCTGTAGTCTAGATCCCCTGGTTGCTTCCCGTGACCGTATTCTTAATTCTTTTCTTAAAATTTTAAAAATGATGTGTTCTTACTGTAGAAAATTTATAAAAGAAAGATAAGGAAAAGATGAAAATAAATGTGTCCTGTCATCTTATCTTTCAGAGATAACAGAGATAATCACTGTTGGCATTTGGGTATATCTTCTTTACAAACCCACACAACTCTTATGTACGTATATAGAGTTTTACTTGAAAAATGGCATCATACAACATCATAAACTAGTTTTTTTTACTTAATAACATGGAATAAACATTTTTTTCTTGTCACTAAATATTCCTACACAACATATTTTTCACAAATGAATATCATTCCTTTCAGGGATATACTATAATCTATGTTGACAACCCTTTGTTATTAATTATTATTTAGATCATTTACTTTTCACTATTACAGTAAATGCTATAATATATGGTATGCATACATATAGACGCAATAACCATGTATATTAATAAATATTCAAGCACCTCTATGATTATTTCCTGAGGATAAATTACTAGAATAAGAATTGCTTAGTCAAATGTTGTGCATGTTTTTAAGGCTTTCGATGCATATGGAAAAATTGTCCTTCAGAAAAACTGAAGCAGTATACATTACAACTGACCCTATGTGACGGTGTTCATTGCTACCCGGATCCTGGTCTAAATAGCCTTTCCTTTCTTGCCTCAAAAACTAGGACATCCTAACTATTTACCACAGCACTTGTCTTCCCTAGCCTGTGAACCTGGGAGTGTTTCTTAACCTCTCTGATCTCTTACCTCTGCTAGCATGGGAAGGAAGACACCATCACATAGACACACAGTAAACTCACAATAAAAGTTCATTTCCTTCCTTCCACATGTCACATACCAGTCAAAATGTAAATTATCATCACCACTCTGTTTTGTTATTTATCTTTTCATGTATATGTTGGTTCTTAAAAAACAACACCGTGATCTGCTTTCCAGGGATGTACTGTGATGAAAAGCCAGGCCACCTATAGAATTAGAAAGCAATATCACTCATTGCCAGCAGATGCCACTACCTGATCCATGATGTATACCAGAAAAAAATCTTTAGTGTGAGGTTCCAGGTCCTGTAAGCAAATCAGAGTTCTAGCTAAATCATGATTGGTACACAGCTGAGATTATGTAAAAATTATGTAAAGGAAGTTTACTTACAGGCAGGGCTACATACTTTGAAATATATTTTCATAACTAAACGCCATGTCCAACTTTCTGTTAAAATAGTGTGTTGGGTGTGTGTGTGTGTGTGTGTGTGTGTGTGTGTGCATATGTATATGTACATGTATATACCAAGATAAATTCTAAAGTTCCCTCAAGAGGTTTATATTAATTATGAGCTGTTCTCCAATGTATCTCTGCCACCCACAGAGTTCTAATGACTTTAAAATATGCTAGTAATGAGGAAAGACATATGGGATATTATGTAGAGCTGAGGTAGGTGGTAAGGGATACAGAATGGGACTCAGGATAGAATATTTTTTTCCCAATGTTCTCAGTGTGAAATTATACACTACAGTATTTGAAGGAAAACTGCAAAACCTTATGTCTTTTTCTATATATGTCAGCCTATATATACATTTTCACATTATATATCTGAAACTTTGACCCTATATACAAACATTATATATATATATATGTACATATATATATATATATATAATTTTGTTATCATTTCCCTTGCAATGTATGAAGAAAGTAAAATCTGAGAAGTTTCTATTCTTCAACGGTACCTACCAATATCTTCCTATTGAGTATCTTCATTTAGGTTTTCTAGTCAGGGATTATGACAGCTCTGGTAAATTCACTATGCATATACTACTCCTATCATATGTTAAAAGTTTGAGAAGAAATTTGAGAGAACCACCCCTTTCCCATATATACACAGGATTAACAATCTGGAAAAGTTAACAGAGTGTACAAAAAGTAAGGGTCAAATATGAACTTCTAAGGTCACCCAGCATTTGAAATATTATTTTCCACTGAAGATTTAAAGAGAAGACTTTTTCTTAGAATGTACCAGAATTCAATGGTTCTTTTTAAATGGCTAACACTTTTTTAAAGATGAAGATGATGGACTCAGATTTGGAAAGACTGATGGGAATTTCTCATGAAAATTTGATAACAGTTTTTCAAAACAAAAACAATGCCAAAAACTATCTTCAGCTGTTCTTGATTTTAATTTACTGATAGGCTACAAAATATTTGTTTTGCCTTGTTAAAATATGAAGCATCATACAAACATTTAGCATTGCATCAGTTCCCATTGCTTTGCAAACATACCTGGTTCCTTTCCATACATCTACCAAGTATACACAGAATTTCTTTGAAACCAAAACACATAACCCTATCACACCAAAAATTAACGTTCACTTTAAGAAAAAGTAACCCGTTCCCTACAGAGAATGAATCAGACCTTTCCTTTTTTAAAAAAAGATTTATTATTTATTTGAGAGAGAGAGAGAGAGTGCAAGCAAAGGGAGGTGCAGAGGGAGAGGGAGAGAATCCTCAAGCAGACTCCCTGCTGAGCGGAGAGCCTGATGCAGGGCTCAATCCCAGGACCCTGAGATCATGATCTGAGCCCAGATCAAGAGTCAGATGCTTAATTGACTAAGCCACCCAGGCGCCCCTCAATCAGACCCTTCAGACTGACTTGCTCATTCATCTTAAAAGAACGAATATGCACCAGGACAATAGAGGGGCCTTGGAATGGCAAAAGAGACAAGATTCCTCCTCTCATGACACTTATATTCTGCTTATTGCAAATAGATAAGAATAGGTCTATAAACACCTGAGCCAGAAAGTTGCAGGTTGTGATAAATTTATAAAGAAAATGAAATGAATTCATTTGACAAAATGAGAGGATAGCTTTTAGAGAGGGTGGTTAAGTAAAAGCCTTTCTGGGGAGATGACATTTGAGCTGTGCTTTAGATGACAGTCTCAAACCCATCATGGGAATGTGGGGGCAGAGCTGTAGTCAAAAGAGCAGGAGTGCAAAGGGGAAACAGCCCAACCCGTCAAGGAACAAGGAGGCCAGTGTGGCTGGTGCCCTGTGCAGGTGGGGGAGGTTAGGGCAGAAGGTGGGAGGAGCTTCTGCCAGCACCCCCCCCCCCCCAACCAGAACTTGCACTCTCTTCTGACGGGAGCAGGAGACCACAGAGGGTCTGAGGCAGAGGGGTAGCACACAGGATCTGATGGAGTTTTTAAAAGCCTGTCCAAAAAGTGCAGGATCTCTTTTTTAGTATTGGAATATTTGTGCATACTTGATGGTTTACGTTGATCAACCTGATTTTTGAGATATGCAAGGTCTCTGAGAACGTGTTAGCCCCGGAGCTGGGATTGCCCTGACAGTAACTGGAAGTGCTCAAAAAGATAATCTGATACGTTGAATTTCAAATGATGTTTAAATGCTCAACATAACTTCTCTTACAGGCAAGGGTTGAGGCAGACAGGGGACCTGAAGTCTAGAAGTTGGTCTAGCATGAGTGAGAGAGGAGAGCAGGCTGAGGATTTGGGTGGATAATGCCCCCCCGGCAGGCACGAGCCTTGGGATTCCGAGGCCGGCCATTAGGAAGGCTGAAGTGTGGCAGGAAGAAGGCCTGGCAAGAGCATGTATCTATTAGGGTTGGTGGGGATGGAGGTGCGGACGCAAATGCCTCCTTTACCACAGACAGCTGTCTAACCCTTCCTATGAAAAGGAGTGACATAATCAGATTAGAGAAGGCATGAGCTCTCTGAGGAGAAGTGTGAAGAAAGGAGGGCAGGGTTCCGAGGACAAGTCTGGGCAGAGTAGAGAACAAGAGTAAAGGATTATGAGAGAAACCTCAGATATGTGGTGTTTTTTTTTTTAAAGACTTCATTTATTTATTTGACAGAGAGAAAGATCACACGTAGGCAGAGAGGCAGGCAGAGAGAGAGGAGGAAGTAGGCTCCCCACTGAGCAGGGAGCCCGAAGGCAGAGGCTTTAACCCACTGAGCCACCTAGGCGCCCCACAGAAATGAGGTTTTAAGGAGATTGGGAAGTGGGAAAACCCGCTGGCTTTAATGATCACAAGATCTACCAGCAACTTTAGGGAATTGTGGTGAGCCGGAGGGGAAATATCTCCCCCAAAAACCACGATGAGTTCACCACAGAGCTGAGATTTCGGCTTACGGTCACTTTTACCTCATAGCAGGCCAACTGCGGGTATGTGCATGTGTGTTTTTACAGAGAAGGTAATTTTTCGCTGGGGTAGGGAGAAGACAGCCAGCCAGTCCTTCAAGATTCTATGTAAGTGCTTCACACGAATAGAGAAAGAACATTCCACTTCCTCCATTTTATTTGTAACATCATTTCATTTGCCTCTGTTTCCCGTATCCTCTCCTATCACCCTTTTCTTCTACTGCCTGGTTTCTTTTCCTCTGAACAGGGGGCTGGCACAGTTTTTTTCTGTAAAGAGCTGGATAATGAATATTTCAAGCATTGCGGCTCAAAAGGCAAAATCAATTATATATATAGGTACTTACATAACAAGAGGGAGTAAAAATTTCCTCATATTTCTCATCGATAAAATTTAAAATATAATAATTGAGTACAATTTTTTTATAATATAGGCCTATTAATAAAAGGAATGGAATTCTTTTGAGGGGGTTAAGATTTCACTTACTTCAAGCTCAAAGTGAGCGTTCTCAATCATCAAATCAGTTGCAAATATTCACCTGTAAAAACCATTCCTAGCTTGCACCCTATACAAAAGGAGGCACAGAGGTTGGGCTGGATTTGGACCACAGCTTGCTGGCCTCTGCTTTAAGAGTCACGCCATTCCCCTACCTTGTATGCTTTATACCTGGTGGGTTTGCAGCAGACAACAAGGAAAGGAGAGTCTGTTTTCCATATTGTAGCAGTGTTCACTTCATGTCCCACTCCTCACCCCTTTTCCTCATCACCTCCCACTCTAGATCCTTAATGGAAAGCACTCTTTCCAAGTCTGTGATGGGAGTCAAATGGGCAATTTGGGTTTTATGTTCAATGATTTTATTTTATTTTTTAAAAGACTTTATTTATTTATTTGACACAGAGAGAGAGAGATCACAAGTAGGCAGAGAGAGGGGGAAGCAGGCTCCCCGCTGAGCAGAGAGCCCGATGAGGGGCTCCATCCCAGGACCTTGAGATCGTGACCTGAGCCGAAGGCAGAGGCTTTAACCCACTGAGCCACCCAGGTGCCCCTGTTCAATGATTTTAGAGCCTCAGGAAAGCCCTGTCCTTCAAAAAATGAAATTGGCTGATGTGTGAAATTTCTTTAATGGGGATCTTTTAATTTCACGATTAGATACAAATCTCAATATGCAAATACACCGGAGGAAGAGAATACAGATTTGCAATCCTTCACACTAAGGTTCAACCATTTTTTAGCACAGGGTCTGTGTTGGAAGAATTTATAGGTGGTAGGATAGGATGACAAACTATCAAGCAGTGGAGAAAAGGAAGGCAGAAAGGGGACCTGTCAGTTTTGCACTCCATTGCGTCTGGCAAACTCAGGTTCAGAATCTGCTCTGCTAAATCCTAAGGAAAGAGAAATGTAGCAGCCCCACTCCTTGGAATCTGCTTCAGTATAGCCTCAGTCTCCAAAGTCTCCCCAGTCTTCCAAAATTTAGCTTGGAAGGAACATTAGGGATCATGAAATCCCCATCTTTACTTCATAAATAAGAAAACTCAGATATAGAGAGGTTGATGCTCATTTTCTTTGTAACTTTTGATGTGCTGTTTCATTGTATGTTCCTCAGTTCTAGAGAAAATGTGGCCTTACAGAACTTCCGGGGAAAAATAGGTGCAGTTTCTAGGAACTTTCAACTTCACTTTGTGCTTACCCAGACGGCTGAAAGATTCACAGGCTAAGAAACCCATCTCTGAGTCAGAGATGTGGTGGGGATTTCCAGCACTCATCATGGAGACAGGCCAGGTCTCCAGTTGACTCACTTGCAAAATGCTGACAAGCCTGAGTCTCCGAAGTGAGTTCATTTTGTAGAGTCCCATGGTGACAGCTCAAGCGCTGGCCAAACAAGAGCCAAGGCCTTCCCCACCAGAACACCTAGAGAGTGAAATAAATGTGGGCGTCGGAATCAGCTGGAGGCCTGTCTGAATTTCAGCCGATGCTCTGTGGGGGTGGCCTTGCACAGTTCAGCCAGGCCCCTCTACTGTTTCCTCTGAGCCAGGCAGGGCAATAATACCTGCTTCACAACAGTGTGGTTAGGATGAGTGAGACTGTGGGCTCACAGAGTCTAGCGCAGACATTGGCGCATAATAGACACAAAACTAAGATAGGAGTACTCAATGCACAATGTCCTTACTCTTTTCTAAACAGACTGATATTCATGAGCTCAACTTTCTATTAGTCGGAAAAGGATGGAGAGAGGGAAAGTTCAGGAAGTGCTTAAGACTAAATGTCAGCACTCTCTCAGCATAAACGTAGCTCTTCCAAGGTCATGGATTTGCAAGGCCCTGACCTGCATTGCCCATTTCTTGCTTTCTACCCCTGGGTTTCGTTGATACTATAGGCACAGGCCACGCCAAAACCTTCCCGAACACTCACATATGTGCCATCCGGTAGTGTAGAGGAGTTAACACTCGTTGAACTGCCCTAATCTAGTTCAATCTATGCATAGATACTTCTTGCCCCTGTGATCCTCCCATACAGATCATTCTCAAACACATTTCATGCAGCTTCTCGGGAGGTCAGACTAGATGGAGCACAAGAGGTGGTCACCTCCATGACACAACCTTGGCTTTCCCACCTTCCCCATTCTCTGCTCCAGCTCCCTGGGTCACATTCTCAACGAAACTATGTGCACACAAGCCTCTCTGTCTCATGCTCTGCTCTCAAGGAAATGCAGGCTAAGACACTACCTATTCTGAGAGTTAACCTAGTATAATAGGTCTGTGGAGTGGAAGGGACAGTAAAGAGAGTCTATTTCTAGGATGAGAAATAGATGGCTGGGTGCTGCTTCTCTCCCCTCGCTCCTGTGACAAAGGTCACTAACTAATGGTGACATTCTTTTCCAGTGAGCCTAGACACAGCCCCAGAATCCTTTTCTATGCTGCTTCAGACAACTCTATCAACTAACTGAAGTTGATGTTTGAATTGAAATTTGTTTGCTGCTGTGGGTCCAAGAGACCAAGCTGGTTCAAATCTCAGTTCTGCCACTTACTAGATATGTAATCTTGGAACAACTTTCCTAACTTTTATGAACCTCATTTTTCTCATCTATGAAACGGGCGTAATAGTTTCTGTTCCACATTGTTATGAAGCATATTTAATATTATTTAAGTCTTTTAAAATTATTTAATAGTTAATAACATAATATGCTAAAGGACCTAAGAAGATATTTGACACATAGGAGATAGTCAAGAAATATAATTCTGTTCTCCTTTTTCTTAAAAGACTTTATTTATATGAAAGAAAGAGGGAGAGAGAGAACACAAGCAGAGGAAGAGGAAGAGGGACAGACTCCCCGCTGAGTGAGGGGCTCCACAAGGGGACTCACTTGGGGATGGATGAGGGGGCTGGATGTGGCAGGGAGGCAGAGGTTTCATGGGGTGGGGGGAGAGGGCTCCACACGGGGGGCTCCACCTGGGGGGTTTGTCAGGGGACTCCATCTCTGATCATGACCTGAGCTGAAGTCAGGGGCTTAACCAACTGAGCCACCCAGGCACCCCTCCCCTTTCTTTAATTTGTAAATGCAATCAACAGGTGAAGAGCAGACACAATTATTTATTGGGTAAAACTAGCAAGTAAACTCCAACCATTATATTTTACACCTGATTAAAGGATATAATTCATACCTCATTCCTCATTTTGGTGAGGGGCAAATGAGATAATGAATGGACCTTAATAGTTTTCAGTCATAGTATTGATTATTACTAATGTCGAATTAGTAATAACATAATTATTTATATTATTTCAAATGAAAAATTCTGAGATTTGTAAGTATATTAAGCATGCCTCTTTATTCCATATTTTGACACTTCGACAATTGGGGGCCTTGCAGATACTGAAGGGACTGTTCCTTCCATGGCTAGCCAATTCCTCATGATAATAAACCACTTACCCGCTAGCATACCTTTCATATGCAAACCAACCAATCCAGAGTCCACAGCCCCGACCATTTCCTTTACCTTTGGCTCTCACAATCTGGGTGACTACACCCCTGCCCTAATCATCCCAGGGCCAGGTACCAGAAAACTAGGGATAGCGCCTATGCCCCACAGTCTGCTCAAGTCATTCAAACTAGCCAATCCTAAGCCTGCTTTTCCTGCCTCACCTGTTTCTTCCCATGTTTTTTTCTTGCTTTCTCTGCCACATGACCAGCCCTGGTGCTTCCCCCGCCCTGCCACCTGCCCCAGAGTTGTGGTATTATTCACTATATTCAAATAATAATAAAATCTACCTTTTAAAACAGTGGGGCTAAGAGACCAAAATCACCTACCTAATTAAAGGCAAAGCCCTCAGCCCCTCCTCCTTCTATCACACTATGCTGCCTCCCATCTGGGGCATCAGACAATCCCAACCACCATCTACAGGGTGACAAGCCCAAGGCAGAGTCTGTTGATAAACAAAGGCTGTCTGAAGAGTTCACCAAGCATCATGGGGTCCTGTTGTACTGTAGGAAGGCAGAGAAGAAAGAAGTTAAATATTCTTAGGGTAGTCTTCATCGCCCGTCAGCTCCGAACCCAGTGATTGGAGGGAGGAGCTGGCGCCCTGGATACAGAAACTGGAACAGTTGTAGCTCACCAGAACCAACGATTTATTCATAAATGTCACCAACCAGTGATTACATCAGAGTAGAAACATTAGGGCTGAGAACACAGCTAACAGGGGGTAGACCCAATGAACTGTGAAAAGTCATCAGTCTGTTAATCTGAGTTCATAGATCCTTCCTCTAAACCAGAATCAAGTCCTTTAATAATTCTGCCAGCACTTTCCTCAATTTTTAATGGATGGGCTTAACGTTGTTGGTAATCACTTACATCTCTAAATATCTACACTTATTTCACAACAATAAATTCTAGTGGGTTCCCCTCTACTAACTGCACAAGAAATATACCAGAAGATCAAAGGAGCAGCCAGCAACAAAGAAAATAGCCATATGTAAAATTATGAGAACCAGCAAACAGAAAATCTGACAGGTAAATGATTTATAAGAAAAAATATGAAAATGATCAAACTATGAGTTTGAGATGTTAGACTTCTATAAAAATGGAAATTCAGACCTGGAGTGGGTTTTAGACCATGAAATGATTTTTTTTTTTTAATTTTATGAACAAGGACACTGGAGCTCACAGTGGTTAAATCATTTGCATTAAGATAAAGCAGCTAATTAGTGCAAAAGATATTGATGCTTCAAAGTCTAGCAGTTTGAACCCACTTTACCATAACTGCATATCACAGGTAACATTTGGAGAAAAAATAAAAATTCTAGTAGGAATCTTCAATTTTATTTTCAGTTGTTTAAGCCCAAGAGAAAAGCAATATTTCAGATAATATTTTCTATGATAACTTAAAAACTGAAACGTACAAATAAGATTTCTGAAGTCATAATTCATAATCAAAATTGTCTTAAAATGAACACTCAATTTCCTCAAAGGGACTGACAATATTAAAAAATCTGTATGTAAAATATAGATTCGTCAGTAGGGTAGAGAAGACTAGAAATTATCAAACTAGAAAAGAATATAATCAGTTCCTGGACTGGTGTATAGATTCTTTAGGTAAAAAGTATGCCTGCCCTCTACTGACCCCCTAAAACCCTACTTAGTGACATGTGGTTTATACCAGAATGCACATAAACCAGAATATATTTAGGAGTTGGTCTATTTCTAGTCACACAAGTTTTGTTTCCTAAATAAGACTTCAGATTACCATTTTGGTTTGTTCCCAAAAATTTCAGCACTCCATATGGTGGAAGATGCAGTCCCATCTTCTTAACAAGACCTTGTGTGAACTGTGTACAGTACTGTCTTCAAACCATTCGCTCCTATGCATATTCCATGGTGAGGAGAAATGCAGGAATTATGAGGGAGGCAGGAAATGAGAAAGACAGGCATGTTCCAAAGTTGAGATTCTGAAACTGCTTTCCAAATTTTCAAATGTGAAAATTTCTTTAGTTTGCAAAAACTGTTATAAATGATAGCACAGAACATACACATTCAGCTTATGGAGAGTCACACAGTATGGTAGTTATCCTAATTACAGCTCAAAAACCTACTATGGTAGATTTTTTTAGTGCATCAATAAGAATATTATAGTTGCAATTTTACCTTATCTAAAAGAATTATTTGTAAAGCTACGCATAAGTCCTGAAAAGGGTCACGGGAGATGTATTAAAATTACTTTGATATATGAGAATAAGCCTACCTGCTCATGAGTGATCATACTGATTTTCTTTTTCGACTCTTCTTTACATATAAGTTTAATGATCAATTTTACTTCTGTTAACCAAACAACTCGCCAAGAAAAGTTTCTAGAATTTCTGGTAATAGTTTACATGCAAGGAAATCCAGACAATGAATTATCGACATTTAGGTGGAATTAGTTTGAGAGGATAATACAAATAGGTAAGAAAATAGGTTATTTCACTAAGATTTCATAATTCACTTGAAACCCGTTAAATGATGCAATGATCAGGGCTACCAACTGTTTGCTACAGCACAAGTCTGCACAGTATTAAAGGGATACATTTTAATAGTTCCATCCGTTTTGAGAAGAAACCATTTTGGGTGCCCATTATTCACCTAAAAATTCAAATACCTCCAATCAGGAGCGCCTGGGTGGCTCCGTGGTTTAAAGCCTCTGCCTTTGGCTCAGGTCATGATCCTAGGGTCCTGGGATCGAGCCCCGAATCAGGCTCTCCGCTCAGCAGGGAGCCTGCTTCCCCCTCTCTCTCTGCCTGCCTCTGCCTACTTGTGATCTCTCTCTCTCTGTCAAATAAATAAATAAAATCCTAAAAAAATAAAACCTCCAATTGGCTTGCAGATAATTGCTGTATGCATTAATCTTATAAACCAAAATTAACTAAAAGACTCTGTAGTATTCTTTTCCCCAAACATTTTCCCTCCCTATTTTATTATTCATGGTTATAAACTACTGGTAAATAACAAGTGTTTTTCAGATGTTTCTTACATTAATAAATATGTAGGTAGGTAGATAGACAGACATGAATAATGTACAAAAGTCTAAAAGATAAGGTTAACTAAGAGGTATTATTTACATATCAAGGAGCAATTATTTTTTAACTTGCTCATTTTGATGCCTTTCCAATATTTGGTTTATTTTTAAAAAACCTAATTTACTCACTTTCTTTTATGATAATTTCACAAGTGAAGTTACTTTAAAAAAAAAGATTTATTTATTTATTTGAGAGAGAGAGCATGAACAGGAGGGGCACAGGGAGAAGGAGATAGAACCTGAAGCAGATTCCACATACCCGTGAATTTTTTTTAAAGCTATATTTAACTTAATGATTGATCTAAAATCAACTTGAGTTTTTTTTTATATATAACGAGAATGAGAGAAAGAGAGAGACCATTGACAGAGAGCTTTCCATGTACCTGAGCACTTTACATCAATATCATTTACTCTTCGAATCAAAGTTATGAGATATGTCTTATATCACCATTTTACTTAGGAGAAAACTAAGGCCCAAAAAAGTTAAGCAGTTTACCTAAGATTATTTACTTGGTAGCTGGCTATATTTGAATTCAAATGTTTGTTTGATTTTAGGCATAACCAGATGCCTGACTTGGCCATTCGATAAAACAAAACAAATCAAAAGCTCCCTTTGAGTGGTTCCAACTCCTGATAAGATTTTCCAGAACTGACTACAAACTACATAAGATCAGTTGCACAGGATTATTTGCTACACACCAGCTTTTTTTTTTTTTTAAGATGACCCCATTATACATCTCTGTAAAAAAATATGTGTATTAAAATTAAAATATTGTTTTTAACACTCATGGGCATTATACTCTGTTAAAAATGTTCTTCTGGGTTAAATTATCATTAAAGTATTTCAATGATTAGCAGCACACAATTGAACAAAACAAATTAAATGCATTACACATTTTGACACATTTTAATTCAACCTAAAAAGCAAAATTTATTGGAATCTAATCCTTTAATGAAATGCATAGGAAGGATGGTGCAGTGCCCTAATTAAAGGAGTCTTGACAAACATTTTCAATCTTCACTTTTTTTCCCCACCCAAGGGATTTTTATACCTTGAGACAATAGTTAGATTCAATAAGAGCTGGAAGATCTTAAAAGAGGAAGCAGGAGAGTCTTTTTGGCATCCAAGCATGTTCTTGGGCATATCAATGTTAGATTAAAAGTTTATCAAGTATATGAAAGTTAAGAGCCCAAAACTACCTTCACACTATCCTCTGTGTGTCCTCCCAGGGATGTACAAGACTCATTTTGTATTCCTCATTTCCAAGGACTTTTTACCCCTTTCTAAGTGCCCATTCCCCCCTTTAATTGTTCAACCTTTAATAAAAAGATTATATATTAATACTTGAATGTGCTCTATCTGTTCCATTTCGTAGCAGTGTCAACTGCTGGTATTCAGTTCATCATCTACCTTTCTGTAATGCAAGTCTTTTCTTCTGCTTCTCCAAGGCAAATTGATTGCTCCCTCCATCTTCGAACCTTTGCTTCCCCCCAGCTCCCTCCCCATGCCTTGGCCCATACCTCCACCTTCATTCCACTATCCCAGTCAACCAAACAAAGGACAGTCCTCTTCTCCCTGAAAACTGAAAGCCCTCTTGTACTACTAACACTCTTTGCTGAAGTCCTTCTAGAACAGCTCTCTCTTTCCTTTCTGATGTCCAGTGAGAACCAGTGTTTCTACCATTCCTCTTTACTTCTTCTCTATTGCTTAGTATTGTACAAGATTCAATTGTTTTGTGAACAGACCTCCTCACCTTTCACCACAAGGCATCCCTAAAAGCCATACTGGAAAGCAGACTTTGATTCATGTTTTCCACCTGGCACCATGCATTATTCCAATAACGAGCAGTGACGCATCGACCAGACGTGAGACTAACAGGGTGTCATAAAACCAAAACAATACATTTTATCTCAAAAGTATCTCAAGGGGCAGCTGGGTGGCTCAGTCGTTAAGCGTCTGCCTTCAGCTCAGGTCATGATCCCAGCGTCCTGGGATCGAGCCCCTCATTGGGCTCCCTGCTCGGTGGGAAGCCTGCTTCTTCCTCTCCCACTCCCCCTGCTTGTGTTCCCTCTCTCGCTGTGTCTCTCTCTGTCAAATAAATAAATAAAATCTTAAAAAAAAAAGTATCTCAAAAATAATTTGGGGGAAAAATAAAACTATGGCTTAAGTCATAGTGTTTTAGGGCTTTTGAAATGGATCTGAGATCTCCAGTACAAGCCCCTCATTTCACGGGTGGGGATCCTAAGGCACAAAGAGCGTAAGAAATGTGCCCTGTATTTCAGAGTTGGGCTGGGGCAGGAAGGGAACTCGAGCACAGCTTGAGTTTGGACACACAGACCAAACCCCTTTCTAGGATACTGTACTGCCCAGCTATAAATGCCTATTATAAGGGGCATGCATACTTTACACACTGATTATTTAAGAAGGCTTAATTTGCAATAAAGCGTTCATCTACCATAAAGAATAAAACTACTGAACCATAAATCTAAAACCAATATACCCCCCATAATAAACATTAAACAAACAATAACACAAATAAAACCCCCCAGCGAGCTCCTGGAGAGCACAGCCATGCCTCTGTTCCCAGGGTGCCTGGCACAGCAGGGTCACACGTATGCTGTGGACGAACCCACAGTCCATCACTGGCCGTCTTAGGCTTCACATGCGGCTGGTCACTAGAGCTATAAAAACTATCCAGGGGAAATCTGAACACCTTTTCCTTCCCCCATAAATCTCCTAGTAGCATGCAGACATAATCCAAAAATTAATTGATCATTTAATTCAAAGATTAATTTGCAGCATCTAAATAATTTGAAGCTGTCACTAAAGACCTTAGTTGAAAGGATTCAGAACTATCACTCTGAACCCAGGGTGAATGTTGGTTTATGTGGGGAGTTTTGAAAACAATTTCCTCAGACCTTACCAGCAGCATCAGAATCTCAGGGGTGGGACCTGAGCATCATTTTTTTTTTAGTCAATACACTTTAATTCTGATACACTGTGAGAGCTAAGAACCACATGTTTAAAGATAGAAGTATTGTCAGGTAGGTCCTTCCCTCTTTTTTTTTCCTTATATTTTCTACCCAGCCTAGCAGAATTTTATCAGTTTCAAGTGACAGAAACCCAATCTATTTAGGCTCAAAAGAAAATCTGCTTACATAAGTAAAGTCAGGAGTAAAACTGACTCCAGGAGTGAGAGGCACCAGGGGCTTGAGGTCCTCAGAATGTCTACCTTTTGAGTCCCTCTCCCACTTGATGCCCTCCTGGGCCTGTTTTCTAGCTTAAATTCTATGGCATCTCAATCAAATTCTCAGTCATCTCAATCACTCCCTGGCCTACTCCTTCAACTACTGTGCTTCTCTCTCTCTTTTTTTTTTTTTCCAAATACTTTTATTTTATTTTTTCAGTGTTACAAGATTCATTGTTTATGTATCACACCCAGTGCTCCATGCAATACGTGCCCTCTTCAATACCCACCACCAGGCTTGCCCATCCCCCCATCCCCTCCCCTCCAAAACCCTCAGTCCCTTTCTCTGAGTTCACAGTCTCTCATGGTTCTTCACCCCTCCAATTTCCTCCAATGAACTACTGTGCTTCTCACATGACAGGCAGCTTCACAGGCAAGGCCATAACTCCACTAGTTTGAAGCTCTGCCTTCTTCTCACCTAGCCTGTGCAGTGAATATGGCCGGAGAAAAACATAACCCTTTTGACAGGTCTCACTTTAAATCAGTGACCCCAAATCTCAAATGGCTCTGGATTCAGTCTAGCAATTGTGTCACATTTCCCTACTCCATTCACTCTCCCGTGATGCTGGTCAACTAAATCATACTTTCCCTTTCCTTTGTTCCTCGGATTTCTAATACCTTGTCCCCCATTTTACTCTCATCCAATGACCCTGCTTCCTACTTTACGTGAGAACTGAAGTAATCTGAAGACAACTTTCGCAGGCTCTCAGCACCATATCCACCCACCAACCACACTACACACCCATGCTCTGCCTTCCTACCTGTTCCATGAAGGAACAATCCAGGCCCCTATCTAATCCAACCCTCCTCTTGCACATGAGATCCTGCCTGGGATGGCTAATTTCATGTTAGCCTGATTGGGCCTTGGTGCCCAGATATGTGGTCAAACATTATTCTGGGTATTTCTGTGAGGGTGTTTTTTGGATCAGATTAACATTTAAATTGGTAGACTCTCAATATATCAGATTGCTCTCCATAATGTTGGTCAGCCTTATTCAATCAATTAAAAGCCTGAATAGAACAAAAAGGCTGACTTCCTCCAAGCAAGAAGTGATTCTGCAGCAGATGGCCTCTGGACTTGAACTGCAACATCGGCTCTTTGCTGGGTCTTCAGCCTGATGGCCCACTCTGCAAGTTTTGGACTTGCCAACTGCCATAATCATGTGAGCCAATTCTCTATAATATACATATATTTTACACATACACACACACACACACACACACACAAACACACACCCCTTATTGGGGTTTCTTTGTTCCTCTGGAGAACCCTGACTAATATATGATTCCTCTCATTAAGGCAAGAAATTCTGTCTGGAAATTCTTACCTCTCTGGTGTATATCACCATTTTCTCTTTCTATAGGATCCTTCCCTTCTGCACTCAAACATGCTGTCATTTCTCTTATATATATCTAAAAATAAAACCTTTTCTTAATTAAATGTCCCCAACCAGCTATTGCCCCCATTTCTCTGTTTCCCTCTGCAACAAAACTTTTTAAAGAAATCTTTGTTGATTTATCTGTAGTCACTGCTTTCCATTTCATTCCTGCCTTTTTCCATCAAGCCTCCCCGAACAGGTGTTTAGCTCTGTCCCTCCACAGAAGCTTACCTTGTTGAGATCAACAATGGTCTCTATCTTGCTAAATTCAAGAGTCATTTCTTGGACCTCATCTCATTTAATTTGCCAGCAGCATTCAGTACAGATCATCAGTCTCTCTTCCTTGACATGATTTCTTCACTTGGACACCACACTCTCAGGGTTTTCTTCTACCTCACTGATTGCCCCTTGTCAGTCCTCTTTTGCCTAAATTCTGAATGTGGGAGTAGCCAAGGCTCAGCCCTTGGTCCTTCTGTTCTTTCACACCTATACTTTACTCTCAAATATTCCTATTGCCTTACTTCTCTATCTATATTCCAATGACCCACAAATTTATATCTCCAATCCAGACTTCTCTCCTGACTTTGACACTCAAATATCCAACTGCCCATAGGGCACATTCATTTAACTGTCCAAAGCTGAGCCATTGATCTTCCCTCCCAAATATACCCAATCTGCAGTTCTCTACGTGAACTCATGGCAATTCCATCCTTCAGTCGTCAAAAAATCTCACTTCCAGGAAACCCTGACAACTCTACCTTCAAACTATAATCAGCTTCTGACTATTTTCACCACTACCACTGCCAAAAATCCTTGTGCCCCAAGTCACGATCACTTCTTAACCTCCTGTTGGTATCTGGCTTCCACCCTCCTCTCTATGATAAAGGCAGAGTGTTCATTTTAAATCATGAATCAGACTACCTGATTCTACTCTTTCCAATACTCTAATGGTTCCTCCTTTCCCTAGGAAATAAAGCCAAAGCCTTACAATGGTCTTGAAGGCCTTTTACAATCTGACTACTTGTTACTCCTCTGACCTGATTTTCGACATTATGCACCGTCAGTTACTTCCCACAATGCTGACCAGCTCACCATACCCCAGAGACACCAGGCATCCCTCACCTTTCCATTCTTACACTGGAACATTCTTTCCACTGACATTCACAGTCTCTTCCTCCTTGATTCTTTCAGTTCTTTGCTCAAATATTACCTCCTCAATGATGGTTAACCTTATGACCCTATTAAAATTATAGCTAGTCCCACTTCTAGATCTCTCTTATTCTGCTCTACTTTTTCCATAGCACTTACTCACATGATACATAATTTACTTATTTATTGTGTTTGTATTTAGTGTCTGTCTCCAGGTTCCACAAGTGCAGTTTTGTGTGTGTGTGTGTGTGTGTGTGTGTGTGTGTGTGTGCGTCCATCTGTTTTGTTCACCGGTGTTTCCCAAGCATCCAAAATAATGCCTGGCACATACTTGATACTCAAGAAATATTTGTTGAATGAATGAAGGAGGATGATGGTCAGCTATCTTCTCTGATTTTTGTTGTTGTTGTTGTTTATTAGCTAAATTTTCTCTAATGTAGACCTGCTTCCCTCAAGATAGGGCAAATGGTTGCTAGCCATTTCCAGGCTCACATCTTTACAACTCTAGAACCACAGATGAATGGGATCTTCCCTGTCAACTGCAGTTTGAAAAATTCGAGTGGAAGACTCAGGTCATATGCCTACCCTTTAACCAATTACTTTGATCCAGAAGACATATCTTGTGAAAGGATGGCAGATAACGTTTATATATAACATAAAATGTTGGTGAAAATGTGACATCTGTGAGAATTGTCCTGAGTTGGCAGTTACCTCAATTTATTTCTACTAACCTACCCAACATTCTTTCTCTTTCCCAATAAAAACCATGAAGGTAGAATTGAAGGGAAAATAATGTCTATGCATAAAATTGCAAAGAAAATTATACAAAAATAATACTGTAACAGGGCATCCCATAGACACGGCATATTCAATATGTCCAAAAAGTGGACTCATCCTCTTAGCCCCAAACCTAATCCTCCTAAACAGTCTCCGTCTTCTCAAATGACCCAGTTCCAGTCACTTAGACCAGAAGCCAAAGAGTCATCCTTACACCTTTCCCTTCCCCTTCCTTCCATCTACATCTAATCCAACACCAAGTCTAGTAGTTCCTACTGCTAAGAATTTCTTTAATCTAGCTCTCCCATCAACACTTGTTTTTCTGTGCTTTATCTCCATCCTGATTATCCATTATACTGCACAATGGAATTGCTTGATTATTTATGTGTCTTTATAGATTTTGGGTTCCTTGAGGACAGAAACTGACTTTTATCTGTATACATAACCAATAAATATTTGTTTTTGGTCCTCATCTCACTTGACTTGTCAGCAGCATTCAGTACAGTTCATCAGTCTCTCTTCCTTGACACGATTTCTTCATTTGGACACCACAGTCTCAGGGTTTTCTTCTACCTCACCGAAAAGAACATACAAAGTACATACAAAAGGGAAAACTCATGGATTTAAGAGATACGGATTGGGGTGGAAAATCCATTTCTTTTGCCTTTATGAATATTGGGAAATTCATATCAGTAGTAACAGTTGACACCAGTAGCTTCAACTTCTCCTCCCAGTGCAAGTCACAGCCTTATGGGATCATGTGAAAGAAACCAAGTATGTAAACATGGACCAATATAGGTGTTAAGTAATACCAAATTAATAGAGGGGGAAAATGTGAACACTGAAGATTGGGATTGGGACCTATTTGTACATATCTTCCTGATTTAGTTATAAACTCCTTAGAAGCAGAAATGGTATTTTATTCTGCTTTCTACTCACCTCAGTGTTTACCATATTGTAGGAGTTCAATAATTATTTACCGAATAGTGCGTACCTCCTTTCCTTCAAGGGTCCGAGCAAGGAAACATTTTCACATTCATGCATTTGCCTCCAAAACTATTTCTGACCCTCAGAGGTAAAATAACTTGTAGAAAGTCTTACCTCAAATAAATAGCAGAGCTAGTATTCAAACTCCTCCTTAACTCTCTGGTTCTAAAGTTCTTACTCTTAAACCACCTGCCATATTGCCACCTGCAATATTCTGAATAAATGTAAATGTGGGTGGTCAAATACCTCACCCTCTTCTATTTCACTTTTGTACCAAGAGTTTTATCTGATTTGTTTTTTGAAATGGCCTTGTCTCTGATCTGAATTCTGGGGACATGCTTAAATTTCCAAATGTCCTCACCTAATCCCATTCAAACAACTCTTTTCTCTAATTCTCAAAAAGAGTGTTGCTCTCAGTCTTCAGGAATGAGATGTTTCTCATGGCCCTGAACTCACTATGGGATTCAGGGTCTTATAATCATTCTTTGGGGGGCCTTTAAACTTCTCTTGTAGTTTAGCCTAAGAGTAATTCCCAATAACTGGCTTAGCTTTAACTCACATGCATCTATGAGTCATATTCTTTATAGTCCAACTGTGTATGTCAGGCTTCACAGCATTTTGTGAACGAATAATGACTAAAAAGAAAATTGTCCACAGGCTTTATTGTCCATATGATGATGAGCATTGGTTCTCATTGGATCGTTCTTTTTAAATTATTAATGTATTACTTATTGACTGCCTACAATATGCCAGGCATTTATTTCTAGGTACTGAGGACATAGAGATGAATAAAAAGCAAGTTCTGATTCTCATCCTAGTTGCTGACACACTGCCAGGGAGCAATGCATATTGACTAATAATTATAATACATCGTGATGTGAATTCTGAGGTGCGAGGCTGGAGGAAAAGATGGTAAACTTTGCTTGGGAAAGAGGTGGAAAAACTCCAGAGAGGTGCAGCTTTTATGTTGGATCCAAAAGGGCAGAAAAAAGGGTATTGCAATGAAGTCAGAAGAAGACATACTGTATATGAGGACAGGTATATTCTGTATAACTGAAATGTGTGTAGTTTGAGGGGTTAATTTGAGAATGGCAATGTCCCTATGGAATCGAATTATTTCCAAAGCGATTATCTAGTCTGACTTCCTTATTTACACGAGAAAACTGAGGCTCAGAGAGAGTGAGAAATATTATCATGCCATTTCCTCTCCTGTGGGAATTCCATTATTTCTGATTTCATAAATATCATGATCTTAGTTGTTCTCTTCTAATAAAAATGAATTTCCTAAGTTATTTTCTGAACCTGGTTGTAATTGCAGTATTCCAGTGAAAGCCTGGAGACAGTAATTAGAGAAGAAAAGCACTTACTACTGTGGATTCTTCTTTACTTGATCTTACCAAGGCTTCAGAGACCTGTGAAAAGTGAGCTCTAGATGTAGCTGAAATTCTAACATTTTTCTAAAGTCAATCTGTGACAGACAGAAACAATGTCCCTGTATGTTTCTTCCCTGTTTTTCCTTCTATTGATAACAAATTCTAAATAAGGGGGGGGATTTGAAAATAAATCTGTGTACATCATAATTACGTTAATAAAACTGTCATTGTTCAAAGCTATTGACAAATAAAGAATCATCAATTTTAAGTGATTAAATAACTTAGCATTATTCTAAATTTGCTACACAGATCATGAGATGTCCTACAAATCTGAGTTATCCTAAAATACCTAAAGGCCCTCTTACCCTGTCATATAAACAGTGCTTGAGACTCTTTGGTTATATGTTCCTTTTTCTAAGACATGAACAATTTAAAGTCCAAAAATAGACACTATTTCAGTTTTTGGTTCTATTTGGCCAGCATTTCTTCTCAAACATGACTGTTTTAAAAGAGTACAAATACAGAGTTTCAAAGAGGGACTGAGTTATCTTAGTCCCACTAAAGCAGATTGAGGAAAACTGACATGAATCAGTCACTTTAGCTCCTAAAAAAGGAAAGACTAGCCCTTTAAAAATATTATAGCTGCTTATAAAGTGGAGCATAATTTGCATATATCTTCCAATGCAATGTAATTACGAACATTTTTACCTACCTTCTCAACTTCATTAACTTATATTTGGAACTAAAGAAACCTTCTATAGTAGATCTCCAGTGAACAAAGGGAAAAGCACAAGAACAAATAAAATATAGAGATGCTTTTAGAATATGATTTTTGCTTGAATATTTTTAAGATCTATGTTTGTCTCAAGGTAAGGCAACCACTGCCTAAGAAGTAAATCACAATACAGCTGGATTCAAACATAAATCATAAAATGAGAAGGAGCATTGCTAAGATGCATTCTAACAAGACTATTCTTGTTAGATCCATCCCGTAAAAACCAAGCCCCCCCATGTAGGGTCATTTTGTAAAAAAAAAAAAAAAAGGCAATTAGGGAAGGTGAATAAATACAAAAGAAGAAGAATCAATTAGTGAAGAGATGAAAAGTTAGGACTGGATCTTCATCAAACAACATAAGTACTTTTTAAAGAACCGTTACCCACAAATGTCATGGCAATGGCACTCCCTCTTTTTTACATAATAGTTTATCTCTCTAGTAAAAAATACACTCAATCCTTAGCTAGGAAATAAACTACTGAACTGCTTTTCCCTCGTTTTTATTAGCTGAGTAGTTTAAAACAATATTCAATGTGGCACAAAGAAATCCAGGTCTACTTGAGACCTAAAATGAGTAAAATCTGAGTAGCACAGTACCGCATATTATACCACAGATTGCTTATGCTTATTGCTTATTGTTGGAGAGTAAATAACTCTGAATCACATTGTTACTATGGCTTTACTCCATGCGCCCTAAGGAAGCTGTGGGATTTGATTTTTCTATACTTTTCTTTTTTTGGTTAAAACATCTCATCTATGGAATAAGTTAGAAAAACTGCATAGTGGCCTTGTTGTCCATAGCCAGAAGACTCTATCCACCTGCAGTGGGGTGGGTTCCATCTCCAAGGCCTCTCTGTATGGTAACTCTAGAGATTAAAATAAGAGGGGGAAAGTTCTATAAATAAATATGGAGAATTTCAGTTTAGAAAGAAAACACTGATTTGAATCAATTCCTTTAGAAAAATAAAATTTTCGAAGCCTTTGCTTTTGGATTCCTTCCCTTAAAAAGTAAGTGCCATTTTAACTTCAAAATATGTCCTGTTTTTAGAATTGGGGTATTAAGCTACGTACTATTGCCCACAAATGCATCAGAGTCACAAATGCTGTGGTCAAAAGTCTTTACCCTTCTTCAGTTGACTGGTGATTTCATATGTTCTAGAAATATTTTTATCTTTTGGCATGATGCTCTATACCATATGGCACAACACACTGACAAGCAAAAAGGGTAGAACTAGTTTGAAATATATACACATATATACACACATATATTTATACATTTATATATTCACACACACACACACACTGAATGTATAGTGAAAGAATTTGCATGTACGCCTGCAAAGAAATATAAGGGCAAAGTTACACATTCTGCATATAGTACTGAGAGTCTTTGTCCATGAGAAAAAGGCCGTTCAAAATCCAAAGCAAGATTGAAAGTTCACTATAGGCCTGAAAGCATTCAAGAGACATATCAAGAACCACTACGCTTTGCGACATCGAGTAGTATTTGAACTGTCTGTAACACTTTCTCACACAATATTTAATGCTGCTTCTATAAGTGTAATAATAACTGCAGCAATGACACGTGCAACAGCTTGCATAACCCTCTTCTGAGGATTGTTAAAATGGGAAACACACTAAACTGTCTTCAATTGACTCCCAGAGGGTGAAATAGCCTTCCCTTTTGATTCCAGGTTGCTTCAACATTTTTTCCCTTTGAAAACAGTGATCTTGAATCAAATTTACAAGTTTTCAGAAAGATTAAGGTGTGACTCTTAGCCTGCTTACTATTCTTTGCGGCCAAGAGGCACGTTCTTCTAGAAGAAAACACAGAGGAAAAGCTTCTTGACGATGATTTCTTGGAGATGACACCCAAAGCACAGGAAACAAAAGCAACAATAAACAAGTGAGACTACACCTAACTAAAAAGCTTCTGCACAGCAAATGAAACAATCAATAAAATGAAAAAGCAACCTACAGAATGGAAGAAAATATTTACAAACCATATATCTGATGAAGCAGTCATCTCCAAAATCTATAGGGAATTCCTACAACTCAAATGCAAAACAAACAGATTAAAAATGGACAAAGGAACTAGATAGACATTTTTCTAAAGAAAACATATTAATGGCCAACAGGTATATGAAAAGATGCTCAACAACACTAATCATTATAGAAATGCAAATCAAAACCACAATGATAGCACGCCAGGATGGCTATTATCAAAAAACCAAGGGGCACCTGGCTGGTTCAGTTGACTAAGCATCTGATTCTTGATTTAGGCTCAGGTCATGATCTCAGGGCCATGGGATCAGGGCCGTGTTGAGCTGTGTGCTCAGTGGGGTGTCTGCTTGAGATTCCCTCTCTCCTCCTCCCTTTGCCCCCCCCCAATTTGTAACACACTCTTTTGCCTCTCTCTCAAATAAATAAATAAATCTAAAAAAAAAAAAAAAAGATAACAAGAGTTGGCAAATATGTAGATAAAATGGAACCCTTGTACACCATTGTTAGGAATGTTGGTGCAGCTACTCTGGAAAGCAGTATGGAATTTCTTCAGAAAATTAAAAATGGAACTACTGAATAATTCAGTAATCACACTTCTGGGTATATATTAAAAAAGAATTAAAATCAGGATCCCATGATCTGCACTCCCATCTTCATTAAAGCATTATTTACTATAGCCAAGATATGGAAGCAATCTAAGTATCTATCTATAGATAAATGGATAAAAAAAAATGTGGTCTATACATACAATGAAATATCATTAACTTAAAAAGGTAGGAAATCCCACCATTTGTGATAACTTGGGTGAACCTGAAAGGCATTATGCTAAGTAAAATAAGCCAGATGTAGGACAAATACTACCTGATACCACTTACATAAGGAATCTAAAATAGTCTAATTTATAGAAGAAGAGAGTAGAATGAACGAACATTAACAGGGGCCAATGGGGAGGAGAAAACAGCAGTATTAGTCAAAGGGCATGAAGTTTCAGTTTTACAAGATAAGTAAGTCCTAGAGATCTGTATATCACAGTATCTATAGTTAATAATACTATATCATATACTTAAAATTTGGTAAGAGGATAGATATTACATCAAGTGTTCTTATCACCATCATCATAAATAAACATGGGAGGAAACTTGCATGTGATGGATATGTTTATGACAGTTTCATGGATGTATACTTATCTACAAACTCATCAAATTATATACATTAAATATGCGCAGATTTGTGTATGTCCAAGGGAAGAAAAAAAGGGCAGGGTCCTATGTCATTTGTCCTATTCTCCATTGTATCTGAACAAGGGCATGCAGTGAATCTCAAATCCTCTGCTGAGTCATTAAATGAAAGGGTGCAAAAGCCAGTATATGAGATAAGGAAAAAGATGTATTTTCTCACATTGTCCATCAAATGTGACTTTCACACAATCTAGTGCAAGAGAGATACAGCAGACTATTATTATCTGCTTTTCTTAGATTTTTAACACATTCTTATTTTGAAGTCCTAATATATATATTCCTGTCTTAATTAAATTTCTACTAGAAATGCTTAAAAGTTGTACTACATCATAATATTTCAGTTTTCAGTAAAGGGTAAATGTATATGTCAGAACATTAGTGCAAAGATTTAAAAAGAATACGAGAAAAAGATAAAACAGTGTTAAATTTTTGGACTTGAAGTCAAACACAGTGGGTCTGAATCCTAGTACAACCGCACTGCATTCTGGTTGTATGACTTTGAGAACATTATTTAAATGAGACTTACTTCTTACCTCTATAAAATGAGAGAAGTTATTGTGAGGGATAACGCAATAATGAATATAAAATACTTGCCTCTATGTCTAGTAGGCACATAGGAAGTGCTCAAAAGTGTTGGCTGTTATTATGAGAAGTCAAAAATAATTTTACAGTACTATAATACTCAATACACACAAATAGGTAAGAGTCAACAATATTGGAGTAGCTAACCCTAAAGTGGTTAACTGTCCATTACCCAAAGGAGTTAATCCCCTCACATCCTGCTCCAAAAAGACAACACCGCCAAAATACAATATCATGACACTAAATCCTCACTAGACATGACAGAGCAGGAAGCCACTTGTCTTCCTGAGATAAAGTGATTGGGATGTTCATAGTTCCAAGGTACAGCTAATACAAAGCAATGTTTTCACCAGCACGATTTTGATTTTCAAGCAGAAAACATGGCGTTTCTAATAGCTTCTGAGTCATCATCCTACCATTATTTAAATGGACTAAGGACCAAAATGTGTGTGATTTTATGTAATTAACCAAACCAGGTTCAGCCCTTTCTCAAAGGAGCACTCATCTATTAAATAAAGTACATTGTCCATCTATGCCAGGGAAGGGAATCATAAGCGCAGTTACAAAATCCAGTACCTAGAAGGGAAAGTTAACAGTATCTATGTTTAAACTCTGAATTTGAAGAAGCAGGAATCTTAGGAATCGAGTGCACTCCAATCACTATGGTTTCAGTTAGGTTTACACTAAAGAATAACATTGCACTGGTAAGTTCTCCATTTATAAATATTCATGATAGGTAAGCACTTGCTTATGACATCTTCACTTTCTAATTAAGCTGCAGAAAATATGTTATGTATGACATTTGATGTATCACTTTTGTATGCAGTTTGTATACCTTGATATCAATATCTACAACTCTAAAATATTCATATTAAAAGTAGAGAATTACCACACTGAACTGTCCATTCATGCATTCATCCTTCATTTCTTAATGACAAATATTCACTGAGAAACTGGTCAGTAAAATAAGGCATCTAAAGTTTCTTCTTCATTATCATCAACTATTTAGGATAAAGTTATGAGGAGAAATGACAAAGGATTTAAATCCTGTTATGGTTGCATTTTTATTAAAATTTCTATTAATTTCTGCATTAAGCAATTATGGACTTAATTAATCCTTTCCACTTTCCTACAGATGAAAAAAAAATCCCATCCCAAATACTTCTGTGTTGAAAAAAATGCCAAAGCCATAAAAATGAGCACTCTGGCTATAAAAATGCACGATATAATAGATGTCACCTTCTCTTATTCAGCAAAGTAGCTTTCTATAATTTTGTCCTTTGCCTTTCACAGAAGAGTAACCTGAAGTAGTTTCAGTGGGATTTTACTCTGGATAAAATACAAAAATATTCTCCTACAAGAGGCTGTTAATCTTTCCTCTACAGCTGATGGTTCTCTCTGCTCTACTACTTTTGGGAAGTCAGTGAAGTGCAGCATCCCATCCCCCTAGGTCTCCTGAAATCCTTAGGGTCCTCTTCTGCTTTATCCTCCAGGCTGTGGACAGCAGGATATAGGGATGCACCAAGTCTGGGAAATAAGAAATCTGACCAGTTCACATCTAGATCTCAATGCCAACAATCTATAACTAATTTTCAAAATGATTTTAAAGATTCAGAGATGCAAGATACATAACAAGCTTTCAAAACTTACTTGTATATTGATGGATATGGAACAGAGACTAATGAATAGCCCATGATGATCTGTGAAGTTTAGGACCCCAAATTCTCAAATTATTATTCATTAGTATAGTGATGAAGGCATTGAGTGTTTAGAAATGCTTATTTTCTGTCCTACTCCTCAGAGGCAACCAGCAAAGTCACCCAAGGCCCAGTCTCTCCTACTCTTTGAACTTTCTTACAAAAGGCAGTGTAGTTTAAGGCCAAGGGCATGGCAGATATGGCTATTACATTAGTTGTCTGTGGCTACTGTAACAAATTACCACAAATCTGTGGCATACACAACATAAACATATCAACTTACAGCTCTGTAGCCCAGAAGTCCAAAGTGGGTCTTGTACTAAAATCAAGATGTTAGCAGGACTGGGTTCTTTTCTGGAGGCTCTAGAGGGGAATCCTTGGCTTTCCAGCTTCAAGAGGCTGCCTGCACATTCTTTGTCCCTTAGACTCCTTACTCCATCTCCAAAGCCACCAATGGTTGGTAGACTTCCTCTTCTACCTCCTTCTTGCAGTCTTAATTTGTAATTACATTGGGCCCACCCAAAAGTTCAGGATAATCCCTCATTTTAAGGTTAGCATCCTCAAGCTTAATCTTCCCTTTGCCCAGTAACCTAACATATTCATAAGTTCTAGCAATGAAGGTGAGAACAACTTTGAGGCGGAGGGGGCTTTTTTCTGTCTGCCATAGCTATAAGGGAACTGGAATCAAAAACCCAGCTCCACTTCCGAGTAAATCTGCAACCATAGGCAAATGAGCTAATCTCTTATTGTGTTAGTCTCTTCTTCTGAAAAATAGCTTAGTAACAGTTATCTCATGAACCACAGTAAAGGTTAAATGAGATAACATATGCAAAACATCTCAGCACAAAGCGTGGCATAAAGTAGGGCCTCAACACTGTTCTTTTCTGTCTTCCCTTACCTTCCTCTCAAAAATCAACATGACAGTGGGGTGGAGCTGGATGTTGAGTCCAGGTCCACTTGACTTCATAGCCATGCTCTTTGCCTTACACTACACTGCCTTCTACAAGAAGGTCCCATCATTGGGAAACATTAAGCCATAGATGACTTTACATACATAAATAGTCCCACATTTCAAAGGTAAGCACTCCAAGATTTTATTCTTAAAGAGGTAGTGTATTTACGCCGACCTACTGTAACTCCTAAATTGATTTCTCTTACATAAACAGATAATATCTTTTAAAGGATAGCCGGGATTTATCAGTAAATATGATTACAGCATTCAGCAATCCTTAATGTTGACCTAATCAACAACATATTAAATGGTCACTTTGAAGGGCACACAAATAAATGGTGAAGGGTTTTCAGAGCTCACACATTCCTGTAATTACACAATAGGAAGATTCTCTACCCTCAGGACCTTCTTTTTTTTTAAGTTACAAAATAAAACAGCAAAGCAGGCCTGAAATAGGCCTCAAATGGTGACAAGACCAATCCAAACACTGCAGTTTAATAAGGGAAAGTGTAGCACCATGCATAACTGATTACTTGTTGCCACAAATGTGCCTAGCACCTTCTATGTAAAAACATAAAAATCCACCTGTTAAATTCAGCACTATCTTTTTTTTTTTAAAGATTTTATTTATTTATTTGACAGAGAGAGAGAGAGATCACAAGTGGGCAGAGAGGCAGGCAGAGAGAGAGAGGGAAGCAGGCTCCCCATTGAGCAGAGAGCCCCATGCGGGGCTCGATCCCAAGACCCTGAGATCATGACCTGAGCCGAAGACAGAGGCTTTAACCCACTGAGCCACCCAGGCGCCCCTAAATTCAGCACTATCTTGAGCAGAAAATTACTTGCTTTCAGCTGCCCACATCCTTTTCCTATATTTCGTCATGAGCAAAGAGGAAGAAACAAGAAAAAATTCACTAATGATTGCAACCTAGCTTTTCTCATTGTCTAGGCAATGGTAACAGTGTGAGGGATCTAGAGCACCATATGTCTTGTTTGGGAGTAACTAATCAATTAGAAAGAGGAAATAATTGACTTATGTGATACAGACATGTCAACAAATCAACATTTCAAAATAACTCATTATCTACATGACCCTGACATCTTATAACTTGAAAAAAAAATCACTGAATTTTTACTTTGACTCATCTTAACAACATTTAAATCTTATTTCTTACCAATTACAGTATTTTGGGGGTATGGGGATATGAGTGTTGGGGGAGAGGGATGAGAGGGGGAAGGAAAACTGTCCCATTTTTTTCTCCTAAAGAGCAACTAGGAAAAAAGGGTTTCTGGTAAGTGACAAAGAAACGTAATGGCACAAGCCAATTGTCTTTGATGTGATAGCATACTTTACAAAATGTGTTTACATTTCTCATGCACTTTGCTTCTCACATCTACTTAGTGTGGTAGCTGTTGTTTCCATTTTCCAGTTAAGGAAAATGACTCAGACAAGTCAGGCATAGTCAAGGATCACAGAATTCATGGACCCTTTGAATCTCCTGCTGAGGAAGGGGATTCTCTCTGAGATACTCTGGAAAATGTCTTTTGGTGAGGCAACCTCTTCGGGGCTCAATCTTTGAGGTGTTTCTCCAGTTGGAAACTTACACAGTGCAAGTTCAGTTGTGTTCTCAAAACCTACTATTCTCCACCAGCACCTTCGGAAGGGTCTCAGCTCATCCAAAACCTTAATCTTAGTCCAGTAAGACTCTGACCTCCAGAACTGTAAGAGAATAAGTCCATGTTGTTTAACATCACTGAGTTTGTAAAAATTTGGTGATGCAGCAATAGGAAACTCGTGCAATTTTGGAACCTGGAAGTGGCGCATTGCTGGGACAAATACCTAAAAATGTAGACATGACTTCGATTGGGCAATGGGCAGAGGCTGAAAGAATTTTGAGAAGATGATAGAAGAAGAATCTAGATTGCCTTGAATAGACGATGACTAGAAATACAGATGTTAACAACTCCCCTGGTGAGGACTCAGAAGAAAGTAAGAATTATGGGAGAGAACATATATACATCATCTTAAAGAATATTTACACCATCCTAAATAGTTCATAAGTAAAAATATTAACATTTAAGGCACTGCTGGTGAGGGCTCAGATGAAATGAGAAATATGCCATTGTCAACTGGACAAAAGGGATTCTTGTCTTAGAGTTGCAGAAAGCTCAGCTACATTGTGTCCTGCAGTTACATGGAAAGCAGAATTTGTACAGGATGAACTTGGATATTTATGAGGAGATTTTGAAGCAATGTGCTGAAGGGGTAACTAGTTTGTCTTGCTGCTTATAGTAAAATGTGAGAGGGAAGATGTAGAAGAAGGGAAGAATTCTTGGGCACAGAGGGACCAGGAACTGATGCTTTGGGAAATTCTTGGCCTATCCAGACTGCAAACTAGGAGATTCACTGTCAAGGAAGAGTGCTCTGGAGAGAAAGCCAAGGATGTGGCTAGACCCATTTTGCTAGTGCCTGGGAAAAATCAAAAGGTTGGAGTATTCTGTTAAAATCAAGGCTAGATGGAGACCAGTCCTGAAGCTTCCCTCGGCAGACAGAACCCGCTTAGTCATTCAGGCAAAGCTTAATTTAGCTTATTTTTTGAGAATAACTTGATCTGGATTATTTCTTGCCTGTGCCTCTGGAAATGATAAGCAAAACTTAAACTGTTTCCCAAGGTTTATATGAGGTAACCACTGAAAACTGTAATAATGAAACCCATTGCTCCGAAGAATAAACAGTCACTACTCTCACTATACAAGCTGCTTTATAAAAATATACCCCTGAGTCTCATTCCATGTTCCAGTTTGAGCATTTCCAGTTTGCAAACTGTCTTTTTGGTGTGTTCACAATAAAATTTCTTACTAATTACTACTTCAGTGATTCATTGATTTCATGTTGGCTATTTCAAACTTGACAATTTAATCATACATACTCATTCGCATGTAGAGTATTGGTCAATCATCAAAAATATGAGGCATGTGACTGTTTCCCCTTAGCCATGTCAAAAGAAGCCAGGAATATAAATGGAATGATCCAGGAAAAATCTGTGGAGGAGCCTCTTATTGATGGAGTCAATCCCTGTGATGTACATGAAGGACCCACGATGTTCTTGGGAATTTTGGTTCCAGGATGGATCATATTGAGATCCTCACACTAATTTTACATGATTTAAATGGTGAGATTTGAGACTTTGGAGCTGAATGAGATTTATATGAGATCTTGGACCTTGTGCTAATACTGTGATAGGTTGAGATTTTTGTGACTATTGGGACAGGGTGGTATATTTTGCATGTAAGATGGACATAAATCTTTGGAGGTTAGAGGGAGCATTGTGGTAGGAAGAATGATGTTTCCCAACGATGTCCATGTCTTAATCCCCCAAACCTATGAATATGTTACCCTACATTACAAAAAGGGCTTTGCAGATGTGACTAAATTAAGGACCTTGAGATGGAAAGATTATCCTGGATTATCTGGGTGGGTTCGACATAATCACAAGGGTTCTTATAAGTCGGAGGCAGGAGCATTAGAGTATGAAAAAAAAATTGAATTCTGATGGTCTTTAGAAACTGGAGGAAATAAGAAAATGGATTCTCCCATAGTTCCACCAAAAGGAATGCAGCTCTGCAAACACTTCAACTGAGGCCAGTAAGGCCCATTTCTGACTTCTGATTTCCAGAACTGCAGGATTTAAAAATCTGTGTTACTGCCCCCTCCCTATCATATTTTCTGTGAACACTTTCCTCTATTCATAACAAGCCCTTTAATTACAAATGTCCCCTTTAACGCCTATATAATTTAGTGCCACTCTGTATTTCTTTTATTTAGAAGAATTTAACCATTTTATATTTATTTTATATTGTTCTAGTAGGACTAACTTTTGTCATTTTTGCAGGGAATGGGAGGTAGGGAAAGAATAATAGAGACATGTTTGTTTTCAAGTTGGCCTTGCTAACCAGACTCTGTTTTTATATGTCATCTTTATAATAATTTAGAAAGTATCTGTATTTAAGTCAATTATTAGTAAAACAAGCAAACAAAAAGCGGTGATTTTTAAAAACATATGTATATGATTAATGACTTGCTGGAAATGAATTGAGTTTCCTTGCACCACCCAAGTCGTACATTGAATTTATCGGTTTTATTTTAAATGTGGCCTTGGCTGAGGGATAGACACTGTGGAAGATGGAACCTACATAGAATCAAGTAACAGTGAAATTAGAGTGTCCTAAATTCTCATGTTGGACTTTAAGCAAGAGCACAGCCATTGGAAAAGGCAGTCTGGGGGAGGGCATGGCACATCCCAGGAAAATCACTGAAAATTTGCACGGGGGAAAAAAAGCAATACTCCCTTCTAGAGTACTCATCCATGTATGTTCTAGAAATGTCCCCACGTATTTGAATGCAGTACAATGGTGCCATTTTCCCCAAACCTTTGAGAAACAACCTGTATCACACACACACATACATATAAACATATCTGTGTGTATATATACCTACGCAAACAGATCTAATCTCAAACAGAAAATATAGTGATTTCGTGTGAATGCTTCTATTTGGAATATTTGTTTTTACTTCCACATTTCCAAATTGGATAAAGAAGTGACACACTTCTAGCATTGTGTTGCTACTGGTTTTGTTCTAATAAAAATAATAGAGTAAATGCAGAAAATACACACTATAAACTCATTTAGTAGTCACCAAAAGCCCATGAGGTATTATTATTGCGTTTTTCCACATGAGGTACAGTGAAGTAAACTGAGGCACAGCGAAGCACCCAGTTATTGTTCATACCATACACTGCCATTCTCCTGAAACATTTCACTTTTATCTGAAGGAAATGTAAGAAAATTCCCCTTCGAAATGCTCTACAACTTCTAGGCCATAAAGCATCAACTCATTGTAACTCGCACCAAAATGTGTTTGGAAGCCATGCACGATGCATAATGAATAATGCAAACTAGGGTTTATTACATACAACCTATACTGGAGCAGCAAATCGAATTCGGTCCCAACGCTTTAATATGTATGCGTACGTATGGGGAAGACGCAGAAGAAGCCTTTGTCATTACGCACAATCCCCCAAGACGCCGCTGCCCCGCAGCAAGTTCTGACTATCCGCACTTGAAATTACAGGGGGTGGGGAGAGGGGTACACCCTCGGCCGTCCGGGTCGCGCACGGTCCGCGGGGCCCAGGGCGCATGCGTGGCCCGGGCCGCCGGGCCGCGCAGTGAGGCCGTAGGGACGCTTACCTGGTGCGCGCAGCGCGCAGGCACAGGACCACGAGCAACAGGGCCGCGGCGAGGGCCAAGCCCGGGAGGCTGAGTAGCTGCGGCAGCAATGGCTCCAGCAAGAAGAGGCCCATGTCCGCGGACACGTCTTCCGCCGTCTGGTTCCCGCGCGGCCGCAGCGGACTGCTAGGGGTCTCTCTCGGGGCAGCGACACTACTGCTTCCCGCGGCGTCTCTCGGCGGCTCTTTCCCGGTCCGGACGCCAGAGGCGGGCCTGCTCGCGGCGCCGCCAGGAATGTCACCGCGGGCCCCCGAGGCTGAGTCTCAAAGTTCTTGCACTCCCCTCCCCCGGCCCAGCCCCCACCCACGCGCACCGCCCGGCTCGGCGACCGCCTCCGGCCAGGCGGCTTCTGGAAAACGGCGCCCGGGTTCCTAGGGGCCGGAAGGAGGGCTAGAGAAGAGGGGGAAGGGGTTAGGATTTCCTGACGACGAACCTCTGAAGGCCTGGAGGTGGGGGATTTCTGTTCGGTTTTGGAAGTGAGTCGCTTGGATTCCTCATCCCGTAGCCCGCGCCCCTCAGGAGGAGGGACCCCGCCTGCTCCTTCAACAGCGTCGGGACTGTGCCCGCTGCTCAGTGGCACCACTGATCTCTTAGGCGCGACCCAGAGAACAGAGAACCCGGCAAGCGGCATTTAACCTGGGAGGTGCGTTGCTTCCAACATGGTCCGGGCCGCCTCTTTTGCCCTGCACATCCTGTTTGCTCACACGCTTTTGTTGAGAGCCTACTGTGTGCGAAGGCTTGTCCGAGAGGCCAGGAGTGGAGACCAGGGCAGTGAGACAACAGTCCAGGCAGAGGGAAGAAAGGCCAGTCTATTGTAGAACAACGCTAAGGGCCGAAATAAAAGTGATACAAGCCCCACAGGTTGTTCTTACAAAGGATAAGGGAGAAACTTTTAAAATATCTTTGCTGGAGTAAGGCCCATTCACCAGGGACTTCACACATGTTTATTTACTTTCCACACTATATTTGTGATGTAATTTGGAGCAGTATTTTTTTTATAGACCATATAATGATACCCTGGTTAAGTAATTTACCCTCGTTGCTCAGTTGACAAGTAACTAATAATCATTCTTGCCAGACTAGTCCAAGACCACTGTGTTTTCTACTTTATGTAAGATTTTTTTTTTTTTTTCTTTTTGTAAGATTTTATTTACATGGTTCTCTGGACTATCACAACAGTTTATGGACTGATCTTAGATTTTTGACCTTTCCAGCCCATCCTCCCCATTGCAGGTCCCTACAACATAGACATTCCGCTTTTACTCTGTTCCAAACTCTTAATGCCTTTGTGACAGTCATAAATCTTCCACCTGCAATGAGAAGCCCTCCACAATTTGTTTCCCCTGTATAATTCCCACAGCTAGTACAGTTCCATATACACTAACTCTTGAGCGACAGTGTCAAGATGGTCCCTCACAGTCTGCCCTTCCACACATTTGCTTATGATATTCACTCTGCCTGGAAAGTTTTCCTCTCTCCCTAAATACTAAAATTCCACCTACCTCTCAAGGTCCAACTCAAATCTCACTTCCTTCTAGAAATTACCCCTAACTCTTCTTTTGTAATTAAGCTTTCGTCCTCCATACTTTAACACTCTCTCAACTTTTCACCCCATCACATTTTTCTACCATAACTCATATCTGAGTTATTTCTAACTAAGTCTGTCTTTCCTGCTGTAGAAGGTGGGAATCATCTTTCAAACAGCCTTGTCTGCACCCACTCTCTAGCCCCCTCCCCTTGAGTCCTCACCCTGGAGTTGAGATAACATAAATCTAAGTATTTTGCATGTGTCTGGCTCTTAACGCTCCATTAATGAATTACTACTGCATTGCTATCCTTGGCCCTAAAGCTGTAAATGGCTGGGCTAGCATTAGAACGCCAATACTTATGATATCTTCATCTTTGACTTTTATTCTAGGATCTTTCTACTGCTTCTCCTTCTTCCTGTTGTAATTTCAAATTTCCAGGAAATCCAAAAGGATACAGTGAACCAACAGCTACTCTGTCTCCTCCAAGGAAAAACAAATTGGTTTCTGTCACTGCCTGGCCAGCAGAGCCAGCTTACAGGATGATATCCATGCTGTCCATTTCTATAACCACTGCAGAAAGCCCATCTCACTAATTTTCACAAGCATCCTCAACTTTTTCTTTTATTTTCCATTTGATCTCCCGGGTGACTCTTCTGTTCGAAAATATAGGTAAAAATATTAAGCATTAGTCAATCTATTGAACATTTGCTATGTACCAGGCACCATGCTAAACATTTTATTTCATGGCGATAATAGCAAGCACCTGCAATTAATCACACTGTCTTAGGAAAGAGGAATAAGGAAGACCACACTGTCACCTACTAGATTTGGTTAGCAACTATGTCATATTCCTGTAGTATCTGTATAGTATTTTACTTTGAACACTTTACAGCGTGCACTTAACAAATTTGGAATGTATGTTTCTCTTATATTTTCCATTTATTTTAAAAGGGACCTCCATTCCATAAACTGACCTGGTCGAAATAAAATTGAAAGACTATTATTTTGCTTTCATAACCCAGGATCAGCATCATTATATTCAATCTAGTTCAGTTTATTTTACCTCTGAAACATGCCTTTATTCCCATCACTTTTCTGACAGAGATGACTAGTTGCTCTTTTCTATCTACTTTCCCCTTGCTTCTCAGTAACAGTCTTTGATTTTTAACTGAGCATGTGACTGTCCACTACAAAGACTGCTTTCTTAGCCTTCCTTGTAGTTAGATGTGACCATCTGATCAAAGGCTCACCAGTAAGCTAAGTTTAAAGTATTTGTTCAGAAAAGTGCCCTTAACAGGAATGAACACTTTTGCTTCTCTCCTTCCCTCTACGCCTGCAACCCAAGCAACTATCTTAGCACATTTAAGTATATCCCAAATACTACATTTAGTATTCGTTGTTTATAAAAATTCAAATTTATTTATAAAATTTATATTTTTATTACTAAATCTGGCAATTCCAACTTAATTCCAACACAGGGATTCATAAGGTATACAGGATAAGCAAGTGTAATATTCTGGCTGCTCAGCAGTCCCTTCAGAAACAAGCCACAAATTGTTCCTTCAACATTGGTTACCAATGTTAGTGTCTTGTGTACCTTGGCCATACTAATTAGACCAGGGTTAACAGATCTAAAAGAGTCATGGGGTGGCCCTTAGACTTTGAGGTGTACAGATGTGAAAGTATGTTCGATATAGATAACATCTGGCCTAGTCATCTTTCTCCAGAAAATATTGATTGGAAACACATGGAGAGAGAAATACAAGCAAAAACAGAAGTGAAATCAGAGAGACTAAAGGGAGAGGGTGATACAGTTGAGTCTCTAAAGTAAGAGCCATGATAATTCTGATGATGGGTTATCCTCCAAAGTTTCCCCCACCTGCCCAGGTGACTCTCGTCTACCAGGTAGTCAGAGCGGCCAGCCTCTTTCTCTGTTCTCTTTCTAATCTAATCTCGAATTCTGGCCCAATTTCCTTTGTGGTCTTTTCATTTTAAAGAGCCTGTTTAGAAGTCTCCAGAACTTGGAATTCTGATATATCCCTCTACTTTTCAACATGTATGTCCTAATTCTCCTTCTCTGACTTTGATAATACGAATACGTTGGACTGAGACCTCCAAATCCATCTACTTAGTCAACAACATTTTGTTAAGTGTGAATGTTGTCCATGGCACTATACTTGGCCTGCTGGAGCTATAAAAATGAATTAGATGACCCATCCTTCAAAGAGCTGGGACTAAGAGAACAAAAAAGATTGACATCAGAAAGGAGAACAAAAAGAGACCAGTCCACATGAAATTGTGGAGTGACAGTGGGGAGATTACAAGCACATGCACTCATATGGCTTTAATTTTGTGAATTCCTAGGAGGCAGATAAGTGCTGGAGAAAGAGTAGATTACATTCTGGCTTCAGTCGTTGGGAAATACTTGAAAGTACCCTTGTGAAAATGTTAAAGTGGACTCCACATATTTTTTTTCCCCAATATCGGGAAATTCCATATTTTTTTCCCCAATATCGGGAAGTTCCTAAGATCAGATTTGATTACTCAAACCTGAAAGAGCCTATCAACTTTTGACATAAAATATAGATTGGTTTTAAGTTGTATCTAAAACTAAATAATGACTGGTTTTCTTTTCCGCCTTCTTCATGAGCTCTGTCTTGACTTTGATTTCCTAGCCCCTTCTGTAGAATTAAGACCACCTCTGGGCACAACTGTGAAGCAGAAGAAGGAAAGATAAGGGAAGAAGAAAGGAACATGGATTGAGAGGACTTGCCAAGTGCCAGGTACTGCTTCATGTCTTACATGCATTGTCTCATCTAATCTTCAAAGCCAATCTCGGATGTAGGTATTAACTTCCTTTTCCATAACAGAAAGACAAAACTCAGAGTTTCAGAGCACCCATGATTAGTCTGCTCTTCCATTCCACTGAGAAGTTGCCTCTCCTGTCACTGTATCATCTTGCCTTCTTTAGAGCCTTCTTTCACTAACCCTTTACAATACCTGTTCAGTCATTCTTACCTTCATTTTTGTGGATCGTGTTTTTACCTTGAGCTGCCCATAACCAACATACCCCATGGCAGCAAATGGGCCTCTGCTTTGTACCTTGGCCTACTGCAGCCCTTGTCTAACTCTGAGACTAATCTCAGTTTTCCCATCTGTAAAATGATATGAGACTACCTTCCCTATAGGGTTATGAGGATTAAGTTGTGAGGAGTAAATATATGACAACAGAAATGTCTGGAGCTTCTCCTTTTTCACATTTGAGCACCTCTGCTCCCACTGACATAGAGTTTAAGTAGAAATGAGTTAACCAGACAAATTCAGCCCAGCCAAGGTGTTAGCTTATTGATACGCTACTTGTGCCTAGTTAAAATATAAAATGTGCCACTTTCTTGTTTCCTTAAAGTGACTATCCCCATTGTGGCTGAGATGGCAGTAATGGTATACACTGAGACCTGAGAGTGCTATAAGCCTGAAAGTTATTGTTCAGTTGTCACACTGTAAATAGTAAATAGGCATCTTAGAAACCAGCCCTGAACCTGACTACAAATATCTTAAATTACAATTACTTCCTCTTATTCTGGCTTTCTTTACAATTTAAACAGTGGTACTTATTTTCCCTTTAGTTTTCCCTCCTCCCAAAAAGCCAGTTTATAGTGTTCACCTATCATTCAGTTTATACATATAGACATGGCAGGCAAAAATGCTTATTAAGTAAAATGCTGTTGAGTGAACAGAATGACCCAACAATAGTTTTGTTACATTTAAATCTCTTTTATAAAGTACCATTTTAGGTAAGACAGGAATGTAATTATTTTGAAGCAGCTTTAAAAATGGTGGAACAGATGTCTCTGATTATCTCCAAGAGGCAAGGAATAGATTAAATAGTTTCGTCATTTCTTGTTTAATAGTCTTGGCATTACTTATACACACTTGAGTTTTGAATACTCTGGCTTACAAATTCACAATCCCATGTTAAACCTTAGTTCATTCTCACGATCTGACCCTACTTCATATGCCAGTATTTGAGATTTATTCTCTCTCTGCCTCTGACTCACTTACTGGCTTTTCCAACATTTCATTTCCTGCTTAGCCCTTGAAAGCAGATTTCCGAGGACAGAAAGTACAAGGATCTCTCTGAGCATTCCTTTACATAAGAACCCTTCCCCCTACCCTCATCCCCCAGCTACAACAGAGCTCTGTTCACTAAAGGAAAGTTTTATAGATTCAAAAACTTTTTTTTTTTTTTTTCTTTTGATCAAGCTAGGCTGGGTCTTGGAGAAGCAATAAAGTGTCCTGGTCCAAAATAAAATCTACCCACACCACCTCTCTCCTACCAGGTTCTGCTATTTCTACCTGTTACAGGAGCGATCCTGGAAAACAGACTCAGAGAGAGACCAGTGCAGGAGTTTATTATTAGGGTAGACTCTCAAAATCAGCACCAGGGGTGGGAGAGGTGAAGCAAGCACATGGACAGAGGGAGAGTTTGGGCTGGGATGCAGTTTCAGCAAGATTCAGCCCCTATGGATATCTAGAACTCAGATGACCCTTCAGAATTTGTCCCAAGGTGAAGGTTTAGATCTTTAGAGCACAATAGCAACGAGCTATTGCTTATGGACTGCTCTCGGGATGGTGAGGAGGGTGACCTTAGACAAAGGAGTTCTCTTTAGCTGAAGACAGTTTCTGAAAGCAGCTGGTGAACTCCCAGAAGCTGGGAGCACAGGTCTTCCCATTCTGACAAAGATTCTGAGCAACACAACACAGTGCCCACTAAATAGACAGTGTCTATTGGAGTGCCACAGAAATATATCAAGGGCAGAAGTACCTGACTGGCTCAGTTGGTAGAGCATGCTACTCTTGATCTCCGGGTTGTGAGTTTGAGCCCCATATTGGGTGAAGAGATTACTTAAAAATAAAATCTTTTTTTTTTTTTAAAGATTTTATTTATTTATTTGACAGAGAGAGAGATCACAAGTAGGCAGAGAGGCAGGCAGAGAGAGAGGGGGAAGCAGGCTCCCCGTTGAACAGAGAGCCCGATGCGGGGCTCGATCCCAGGACCCCGAGACCATGACCTGAGCCGAAGGCAGAGGCTTCAACCCACTGAGCCACCCAGGCGCCCCTAAAAATAAAATCTTAAAAAAAAAAAAAAAAGAAATATTTCAGGGGCAGATAGCACATCAATGGTGATGACTCTTGGATTCATTCATTTTGGAGTTGTTTTCTTTTTGATGAGCTGAACTAGAGTAACACTAGCCTCTCAGCTTCTGAGATGATACAGCAATCATGTTTATTAAATGATTCTAATTGTAAACAAAAACTGTACACTATGAGTCAAAGTTTTAGTATAATATTGCAAGAAGGAAAGCCTCTAGGAGGTCAGTTCAACCATTTACTCTGATTAGGAATATTATGGAAAGAGAATGTTAGCTAATCATTGTTAGATTAAATGATTTAAAATGCTTAAAATGACTTAAAATGACTTAAAATGACTCAGCTCTTGGCTTATGGGTGACAGTCAACAAGGGTGAGTTTCTACAAGTCCAAATCCCATGAAATTTTATCGAAAAACCACGTAAGCATTTTTCAGGAATACTAAGTTCTTCCTTTTCATTAGGCAAAAAGTTTCTGCTGCAAATAAGACACAGACAATTTTTCTTTCTACTAACAATTTATATTTCATTTACTCAGTCTGTCACAGTGACCCTTCCTTCACAGAGTCCCATCCCCCTTATCAGGCTGGTTGCAACTTGGACTCACGATTGGTCTTTCCATACCCACCCCATTCTTTAAAACCTAGGGAAAAAAATCCATTCATATTTTATCCCCCATTCCTCCCTGATTCCTCATTGTTTGAACTCTGTTTCCAGATTTCTTCCCACCCTTCTCTTAATTGTTCAAGGCTCAACTGAAAAATGGTCAAATTCATTCCTGCAAGGTGTTCTGAGCCTTTTTTATTTCCTCCTCCAGTTTTCTGATCATGAACATTTCCGTGGTTGATCCATTCCTTTTTCCTTTTTCTCTGAAGTCTGACGTTTTTTCCACCAAGATTGCCTAATTTTTATATTTATAAAAGCAATTAATAATTGCAACTACATATACACTGGAAGTTTTGAATATTCTGGTTTATGAGCAAACCTTGCACTACTACAAGAAGAAATTAATTGATTTGTAATAATTCTGAAAAGCAGGGGCGCCTGGGTGGCTCAGTTGTTAAGCGGCTGCCTTCAGCTCAGGTCATGATCCCAGGGTCCTGGGATCGAGCCCCACATCGGGCTCCCTGCTCTGCTAGAAGCCTGCTTCTCCCTCTCCCACTCTTGTGTTCCCTCTCTCGCTGTGTCTCTCTCTGCCAAATAAGTAAATCTTAAAATAATAATAATAATAATTCTGAAAAGCAGTCTAATGGTTTGCTTACCAGGGTTGAAATACAACTAAAACAGGTATACACACACATAACCTAGCATCAGCCAAGAGCTTCCTAACTCCTATGGCTGCATGTGTGGGATGTGTTTTGACCCTACAGCAACTAGTAACCAGAAGGCAGAACTCTGTATCTTCACTTGTTTCTACAAGAAACCAAACTCAGCAGGCAGTAAAGTCTTTGCTGCAAATTTGTAAGAAATCACATTGTACAGCAATGCAAAATTAGACACACACACAAATAGTCAACATTTTATGTCCCCAACCCTCTCAGACCACATTGCAGTAGGAAACATCTTTCTCTTCTCCTGGATAAAGTTCACACTCTCTGGATCTACTTTCGCTCCAGAATTTTCCTCTTCAAATATCAAATGCCTCCTGCCTTTGTAATGTAAAGCAATTCATCTCACATCTTTTATTTGAGGAAGCTACTGGAGTCTCCCATGTCTAGAAGCTATCAAAAAATTTTTTTCTGAACAATGAGCATATAATATTTTAAAAATATAGTCATCATCATCAACAATAGCAATTTAAAAAAAAATTAAGTGCAATTAATCATTTTCTCTTTCAGAAATGTAAGTGGATGTTAGGGAAATTAAAGAAGAATGGTATCCTCTCTCCCTCATCCTTAAAGACGCTCTAATGACAGTGATTGGTCAATCAGGGTGTATGTGGACTGACAAATAACAACATACATGCCTTCTGCGTTTAGAATTCTGCCTCAGAGAATCCCATATACTATGTCTTTTCTCCACTTGTCCCTCAGGCTAGTTTCTTGGTCTAGAAAAGTGCAAGGACTAATTCAGGCTTTTCAGAGTTTCCTCCTCCCCTCTGTGGGTGTTCCATGACCCCAAAATTCTTTCTCTTTCCCTATGTCTATTTGCCTTTGCTTCTACTTTATGCCAGAAATCTAAAAATCTATTCCTTATTTAGATTTTCACTGACAGTCTCAGCAAAACACTTATCCCTCTGGCATTTATGCAACCCTCATGCCAAACAAACATAGTGTAATGCTTTAAGGAACTTTCTAATGCTCACACAAAAGTTGAGGTATATATTAGAATTCTACCTTCCTAATTTTCTCTGTATATCTGTATCAGGAATCAAACACAATTATTTTGTAATTAGAAGTCTGAAAATGAACCAGCATAGGTTTTTTGAGTCAAGAAGGCATTTTCAAGTATTATCTCATGTGACCACCTGACCTTCTAGTGAGCTAAATATTATCTTCACTTTACGCACATACCTGGTAACCTCCCTGACAACAAACACAGTGTCTGTGTGTATTTCATCAGTGTACACATAATGCCTGGCAGAGTATGTGTCAGTTTCTAGATTCTCGTAAATATTTGTTAAATGAATGAAAATTAGAAAATTAATGTTGAGAAATAAAATGAGATTAATATTTATCGAGTACCCACTATGTGCTGACCACCAAGCTAAATAACTTCATATACATTTTATCTATACAATATTCCCATAAGCTTGACGAAGTTCAAGAGCCAGGTTGTGGAAGCAGATGGATACTCATTTATTAATCTGAATATCAGTAGTACTTTTTCTACTGTATAGGTTTGCCTCACTATATATAATGCATTTCTGGATCTCTTCTATATCAGTCTACCTTACAATTTAGTTCCTTTTCTAAAAAATATTTCTAAATCTCGGGTCAATATTTGCACAACATTGAAGCTTTAATTTGAGGAAAACACCATGAATACAGAACTAAGTGAGAGAGCAAGGGGAAGGCTTAATTGGTTATTTCGGAGAAATAAAAAGAACAGTGCAGGCCACAGGGATAGATATTGGGACTGATATTACTGAATTTTGTTTTGTTTTTCAAAAAAAACAATGTGCGGTAGAAGATTTTCAGACATTGCAAGAGTCACATGCCAAGATAACAGAAATAAATAGCAGTTGTCTCTCTTAAGGCTCAGTAAGATACCTGTTTTAGAAAGAAAACATCTCAATTGTATCTGGCAGGGACCTCATCTTGACAGCTTCATTGTGTTTACTGCAAGGATTTATCAGTCTTGAGGACAAAAGAAAAAGAAAAAGAAGGAGTGATCATGCCACCAGTCCACTTGGAAGAGATTTTGGGCCACATGAAACACACAAACTTGTTCAGAGGATAGAGTCTATAGGAGAGAGAAGGGATAATTTTGGGATTAGTAGCCATTATTTTTTCCTGTGTCTTTACCTCTGTCTCCCCTCACTTCCTTTGGAACTTGAGACAGAGCCTTAGAAAATGAAGGCTTTTAAAAGAAAAAAAAAAAAAAAAGAACAATTTTGCTGAATTTCTGCAAGATACTAGTAGCACAATAACACAAAGTAGTATCATTTTGTCACCCACATATCATATGTAATGACATGTAATGTAAAAGGGGGTAGGGGTGTTTTTCCTAATTCATGAAGAGCAGCCTAGGAGCCCTAGACCCAGGTGACCAAAATCTGAAGGATAGAATTCTTCAGAGATAGAATTCTGAAATGTAACTAGTGATCTCCAATAACCCAATTCCTTGGTGCTGGATTTACTATTCATTTTTTTTTTAAGATTTTATTTATTTATTTGACAGAGAGAGATCACAAGTAGGCAGAGAGGCAGGCAGAGGGAGAGGGGGAAGCAGGCTCCCCGCCAAGCAGAGAGCCCAACGCGGGGCTCCATCCCAGGACCCTGAGATCATGACCTGAGCAGATGGCAGAGGCTTTAACCCACTGAGCCACCCAGGCACCCCTACTGTTCATTTTTTTTAGTCATAATCTTACTTGCTTTCTCAGCAGTTCCTTTAGTCTCATGAAATACTTTCTTCTCTGAGCCTGTAGGACAATACACTCTTGAGGATCCTCTTACCTCTGGCTGTTTCTTAGTCTCCTTCATGAGTTATTCCTTTGCGTGATCTCCATGTCAAAAGGCTTGATCCCAAATGCTACTCTGTCCTGCTACAAACTCTAAACAGAGAGAAAGGAATCTAAGCATACTTCTAAAGAAAGTCATGAAACCACAAAGGAGAAGTTCAAGAGAAGAAGAAAGGAATAGAAGAACTATAAAACAGCTAGAAAACAATGAACAAAATAACAATATGTAGACCCTTATCAATAACTGCTTTAAATCTAAAAGAACCAAATTCTCCAACCAAAAGTCATAGAGTGACTGAATGGATAAAAGAAAAATAAATCATCTATGTGTTGTCTACAGAAGAGTCACTTCAGATGTAAGGACACACACAGACTGAAAGTGAAGAGGTGAAAAGATATTCCTTGCAAATGGAAACCAATAGAAAGCTGGGCTAGCTATTCTTTTTATTTTATTTTTATTTTTTAAAAATTTATTTATTTATTTATTTATTTGACAGAGAGAGAGATCACAAGTAGGCAGAGAGGCAGGCAGAGAGAGAGGAGGAAGCAGGCTCCCTGCTGAGCAGAGAGCCCAATGCGGGGCTTGATCCCAGGACCCTGAGATCATGACCTGAACTGAAGGCAGAGGCTTTAACCCACTGAGCCACCCAGGCATCCCTGGGCTAGCTATTCTTATATCACACAAAATAGACTTTAAAACAAAGACTGTACTAAGTGGCCAAGCAGGACATTACATAATGATAAAGGGGTCAATCCAACAAGAGGATATAACATTTCTAAATATTTAGCCACCCAAAAAGGGACACTTAAATATATAAAGCAAATATTAACAGACCTAAAGGAATAAATACCAATATAATAATAGTAGGGGATTTAATTACAATTAAATCCAATTACATCAATGGTAAGACATAGATCATCCAAACTGAAAATCAATAAGGAAATATTAGCCTGAATTGGCGCGTTAGACCAGATGGACTTAACAGATAAATACAGAACATTCCATCCAAAAGGAACAGAATACACATTCTTTTCTGATGCACATGAAATATTCTCCAGGATAAACCATATGTTGGACCACAAAACAAGTCTTAATAAGTTTAAGAAGAAGATGGAAATCATACGAAGTATATTTTACAACAACGGTATGAAACTAGAAATCAATTACAAGAAGAAAAGTGGAAAATTTACAAATATATGGAGATTAAACAACATGTCACTAAATAATCAGTGAGTCAAAGAAGAAATCAAAATAGAAATAAAAAAATACCTTGAGACAAATGCAAAGAGGAATACAATATACCAAAACTTGTGGGATGCAACAATAGCAGTTTTAAGAGGGAAGTTCATAGTGATAATTGCCTACATAAAGAAACAAGAAAAATCTCAAATATTAACAATCTAACTTTATACCTCAAGGAACAAGAAAAGAAGAACAAATGAAGCCCAAAGTTATTAGAAGAAAGGAAATAACAAAAAACAGACAGAAATAAATGAAATAGAGACTAAAAGACAATAGAAAAGATCAATGAAACTAAAAGCTGGTTCTTTGAAAAGATAAACATGATTGACAAAACTTCAGGTAGACTCACAAAGAAATGAAAGAGGAGACATTAACTGATGCCACAGAAATGCAGAGGATCATATGAGATTACTATGAACAATTATACACCAACAAGTTTGACAATCTAGAAGAAATGGATAAATTCCTAGAAATATACACCTACTGGGATACCTGGGTAGCTCTGTCAGTTAAACGGCTGCCTTCGGCTCAGGTCATGATCCTGAGGTCCTGGGATCGAGTCCCACTTTGGGCTCCTTGCTCAGCGGAGAGTCTGCTTCTCCCTCTGCCTGCTCTGCCTGCCGCTCCCCCTGCTTGTGCTCTCTCTCTCTGACAAATAAATAAATAAAATCTTAAAAATAAATAAATAAATAAATATACACCTACCAAGACTGAATCAGGAAGAAATAGAACATCTGAACAGAGATATTATCAGTAAGGTGTTTGAATCAGTAATCAAAATTTTCTCAAAAAACAGAAGTCTAAGATCAGATGGTTTCATTGGTGAATTCTACCAAACATTCAAAGAAGAATTAATACCAATTCTTCTCAAACTCTTGTAAAAATACGAGAAGAAGGAACATTTTCAAATTAGTTTTATGAAGCCAGCATTACCCTGATACCAAAACCAGACAAAAATGCCACAAGAAAAGAAAATGACAGACCACTATCATGATTAACATTTATGTTAATCAACAAAATGTTAGCACACTGAATTCATCAATACATCAAAAGGACCATACACCATGATCAAGTCAAAATTTATTTCAGGGATGCAAAGATGGTTCAACATCTGCAAACCAATGTGATAAACCACATTGACAGAATGAAGGATCCAAAATTATAGTCATCTTAATAAACACATTTCACAAAATTCAACATTCATTTATGATAAAAAGTTTGACAAAGTGGGTATAGAGGGACTGTACCTCAAAGTAATAAAGGCCATATATGACAAACCTACAGGTAACATCATACTCAGTGATGAAAAGTTGAAAGTTTTTCCTCTGAGATCAGGAATAAAGCAAGGATTCAGTGTAGTAGTGGAAATACTCACCAGAGCAATTAGGCAAGAAAAATAAATAAAAGTCATCCCCAGTTTGGAAATGGAGAAACAAAAATTTCACTATGCGCTGATGACATGAGATTGTACATAGATAACCCAAAAAACTACGCCAAAAAAACTGTTAGAACTAATAAATGAATTCAGTGAAGTTGCAGGATGAAAAATCAATGTACAAAAATTCGTTGCATTCCTGTACACTAATAATGAACTATCAGAAAGAATTTAAGAAAAACAGTCGTATTCAAATTGCATCAAAAACAATCAGATACCTAGGAATAAATTTAAGGAGGTAAAAGGGGGGTACACTGAAAATTATAAGATATTAATGAAAGAAATATAGGAAGACACAAATAAATGGGAAATATGTTCCATGCTCATGGATTGGAAGAATTAATATTATTAAAATATCCACAGAGCTCAAATAAATTTACAGATTCAATGCAACCTCTATCAAAATTTCAATGGCATTTGTCAGAAATAGAACAAACAACCTTAAAATTTGTTTGGAAACACAAAAGATCACACATAGCCAAAGCAAACATTTTGCTTACATAGCTCATTAAAAACTTTATTATGAGATGTAATTGATATATAATATTAGTTTCCAGGTGTACAACATGATTTGATATTTGTAAAGAATTTTTAAGTTGAGAATTAATATTTTGTGTTGTAAACTTAAGTAGTTACAAAAAGTTAGTTGTAGGTATGTATTGTAAATATTTAACTTCAAAAACGAAACTGTTCTATCACTTTAAAATGTATCCAGTGTAATCTGTGTTGACACAGATTGTGTTGACACCCAACACAATCCATTTTTTAAAAAGATTTTATAAGTAAAAAATTTTACATTATTCTTTTAAAAAAGCAGTATGGCATTAGCATAGAAACAGGTGCATAGATCAATAGAAGAGAATAAAGTTCAGCAATGAACCCATATGCATATGACCAATCAATTTATGATAAAGGAAGCAAGAATATAGACTGGGGAAGGGATAGTTTCTTTAATAAATGTTGGGAAAACTGGATAGCCATATGTAAAACTGGATAGCCATATGTAAAAGAATGAAACTGCACCATTATCTTATTCCATACACAAAAATTAACCCAAAATGGATTATTAAAGACTTGAATGTAATATCTGAAACCATAAGACTTCTAGAAGAAAATATAGGTGGTAAATTCCTTGACATCAGTCTTTGTGAAGATTTCTTGGATCTGACACCAAAAGCAATCAAAGCAAAAATAAATAAGTGGGGCTACATCAAATTAAAAAGATTCTGCACAGCAAAGGAAACCATCAACAAAATGAAAAGGCAACCTACTGAGTGGGGAAAATACTTGCAAATCTGATAAGGAGTTAATTTCCGAATATATAAAGAACTCATACAATTCAATAGCAAAACAAACAATCCAATTTAAAAATGGGCAAAAGTTCTGAATAAACATTTTTTCAAAGAAGACATACAGATGGCCAACAGGTACATGAAGAGATATTCAACAACACTAGTCATCAGGGATATGTAAATCAAAACCACAAGTAGATACTAGCTCATACTTGCTAGAATGGCTGTTATCAAACAGACAAGTATTTGCAAGAAAGTGGAGAAAATGGAATCTCTCTGTATATTGTTCGTGGGAATATAAACTGGTGTAGCCACTATGGAAAACAGTATAGAGGTTCCTCAAGAATAAACAAACGAACAAATAAAACTACCATACGATGCAGCAATTCCACTTCTGGACATTTATTTGAAGAAAATGAAAATACTAATTTGAAAAGACATATGCACTTCCATGTTCATTGCAGTCTTATTTATAATAGCCAAGATATAAAAACAATTTATGTGTCCATCAGTGGATGAATGGATAAAGAAATGTGTTACATATATGTGTGTGTGTGTGTATCTGGAATTTAGTAATATATATATATATACACACACACACACACACATATATATGTGCATATACATATATACATTTTTATACATATATATATATATATATAATTATTCAGCCATAAAAAAGAATGAAATCTTGTCATTTGTGACAACATGGATGGACCTTCAGGATATTATGCTAAGTGAAATGAGTCAGACAGGGAAAGATAGATACAGCATGATCTCACTAATCTAAAAAATAAGGTGAAAACAAAACCAAGTTCATAGATACAGAAAACATATTGGTGAGAACAGATTGGTGGTTGCAGAGGCATGGGTGAGAGATTGGTGAAATGGATGAAGGGTGTCAAAAGGTACAAACTCCAAGTTATAAAATAAGCCATGGAAATATAATGTACAGCTTGGTGATTATATTTAGTAATACTTCATTGCATTTTTGGAAGTTGCTAAGAGAGTGGTCTTAGAAGTTCTCACCACAAGGAAAATAATTTTTTGTAATTATGTATGGTAATCATTGTTAACTGGACTGTTGTGATTGGTTGTGATGATCATTTGTGATATACAAATATTGAATCATTATGTTGTATGCTTGAAACTAATATAATTTTAAGTATCAATTATACCTTAATTTAAAAAAACTCTAAAAATAAAAAATAAAAAAAACTCTAAACAGGTAAAATTTAAAAACCATATATATGTAATAGTTCCTGAATATATATCTCCAGATTTCTCTGATAGACCAATGTTACACTGTCTATTAAACAGCCCACATGGTTGTTTTACAAACATCTGGAATTTAGCATGTCTAAACAGCTCTTAATCATATCTACCACATCTGCTCCTTTTCCTAGGTCACCAAGATCCATTTAGTTACTTGTGCCCAAAATGGATCAGCCCTGCTTCTAAGGTCATATATGTTCTATCTTAAATAGATAGAGACATATTCACATCTTAAATATGTCTCTTCCATCTCTATGGCCATCACAAGATGACATCAACCACCTCTTACCTGGACTCCTGCAGTAGCCTCCAAACTGATGTCCTCAGATTTGCTCTCACCCCATTCATTCATCCATTCTCCATACTGCAACCATAGCAATTTTTAAAAAAGATTTATTTGTTTATTTGACAGAGAGAGCACACATGGGTGGAGAGAGGGGCAGCAGAAGAGAATCTTCAAGCAGACTCCCCACTGAGTAGGGAGCCCAATGCAGGGCTTGATCCCACAACCCATGAGGTCATGACCTGAGCTGAAACCAAGAGTCCAACACTAACCCAACTGAGCCGCCCAGGTACCCCAACCATAGCGATTTTTTTAGAGGCAAATCTAATCATGTCGCTATGATATTTTAAATTACTACAATGTCATAACATTGTTTTTTGGATAAAATTCAAAATCCTTAACTTTCATGGTCCTCAACAACTAAACCCTAGGCTTATCTTTCCCACAGCACTCTAAAGTGACTGACATTTGGTTCCTTTAATGATCCTGGTTCTCTTTAAGCCTTTATTCATAATCTTTCTCCCCATTGCAATCTGACATCCACCCCTTCTTGGACTAGCTAAATTCTAATTCTCCTTCTGAATTGAAAGTTAGCATTATTTACTTAGGGAAACTGTTCTTGATTCCTTAAACTAGCTCAGTCCAGTCTGTTCTTTGCCTACTTAGACTATTGGACTTCATTTTTAAAAAGATTTATTTATTTATTTTAGAGAGAGAGAGAGAGCATGTGGTAGGAGGAAGGGGCAGAAGGAGAGAGAGTCTCAAGCAGACTCTGCATTCAGTGCAGAGCCTGACTTGGAGCTTGATCTCATGATCTCGAGATCACGACCTGAGCCCAAACCAAGAGTTGGATGCTTAACGGGCTGCACCACCCAGGAGCCCCAGAATATTGGACTTCACATTTTGCTAGCACTTAGAACATTGTCGTTAAGTAATAATTCTTTGTAATGAACTATTCAAAGCCTCTTCCACCCGAATGTCAGCTTCTGAAAGTGGGAACTCTGTTGTCTACTACTATATCCTTATATAGGATCTTCAATGTAGTTGGCACTTAACACATACTTGTGGGTAGATAATTAATTAATTAATGAAATATTTCAGTATTTATTAATCATTTATGTGCCACTTATTCTTCTAAATTCTTTCTTATGTATTTTCATCTAATCTCACAACAACCCTATTGGATAGGTACTTTTATAGTCTCTATCTTATGTATGAAGAAAACAGGTATGGAAAAATTAATAACTTGCAGATGTACAATCTCCATCCCTGCCACCATGGCCATTTTATTCTGAATTTATTGGCCAAAGATAGGAATAGCTGAGGAAAGTGGCTATGTATTAAGATCATTCTCTGCAGAAGTTGCTCTTTGGGAAGCATTAACATGGAACAAAAACATGTTTACATTTTATGCCCATTTGGAGAGGTTTATCTACATACCTCTTCCTTACATCATCTTGTCAGCAAACTTCTGATCATTTTCCTTCTAAATACTAAACTATTATCCACTACCCATGCATCAGTGTAGATTTGTGTTTGTGGTCATCTCTCCTTCCAGACAGAACAAACCACTGGATGCATTGCCTAAAGTTCTGCCCATCTGGAGGATTTCCCTTCGCGACTATTTTTTTAGGGCCACTTCTGAATGGGGCTATAGTATTGCAGCTGATTACTTTTGGGTAGTGCCACCATATCATGCAGCATTCTCTGTAAAGCAGGCTGAGATTTTTTTTTTCTTCTGAAGTCATCAGATCATAGAAAATAGTTGTGGGTTGAGACAGGAGGTAATATAGCAGCAATATGAGACTTGGAAGTCTGAGACACTTACTTATAGAATTAACTTGTGCTTTTAGGATTTTCTTGAGCCTGATAATGAACAGTTCTACTTGATGATGGAGAGCCGATGTGTACATCCAACTTTAAGGTTTGGTGAGTCAGACCCTGTTCAATTTGGGAAGCTCAATTTGCATTGTAATTTGGTAACCTCCATCAAGTGTTTTCTTTCCATGAGAACCCTGAGGCTAGCCAAAGGTTGTTTCTCAGTAGAATAGTTATATGCAGAGAATAGTGGCTTTGCTTTGAAATCTTCAAGGTTCGGTCTTTGATTTCACCTTTAGAGACCTTCCATTAGCTTCATACAACATACCTATCTTGCATAGGCACTTCAGACACCATCACATCAGCTAGGTCAAATGAGCAAAGTAAGAGAGAAACTTGTATTACAGCCTGAACCTGTTCATAATTGTGTTTTGCTTTTGACTTTAGTCAATACTGGAAGTCTTCAGGGTTACTCGGTAAATAGATTGTAGTATCAGACCCAAGTGAGTATATGGTGCCTCAAAAATCCAAAAAGGCCCAAAAAGTAGGAGAAATCAGTTGCAGCAACTTGTCCTTCTTGACCCCTAAAAATTCCATCCAGGGGTATACATATATCTAATGATGTCTAGAAAGGTTTAATTTCCTCTTCACAAGGTCCACTAAGCATGATAACATCAATGTAGTGGACCAAGGTGTTACCTTGTGAATGAAGAAACAATAAAGGTCTCTTTGGCTGGATTATGATTATGACAAGGACTGGAGATTTGATATAGGTAAGACAGTTAACATTTATTGCTGGCCCTTCTAGGTGAAGGCAAACTGCATTTGCCAGATTAATAGCTACCACACCAGGGGATGTGTTGTTGTGCTGCGATGATTAAACCACATGTAGAAAAGCAGCTGCAATTTAAATCATCACCTAATAATACTTGTACTATGCTCTTGTTCTTTAAGATTAATATGTCCTCCGCACAGTCCACATAGGCAAATTAAATGCAGATATGGTAGGAAGCACCATTCTTGCATTCCTTATTTTCTTGATAAGGTATTAATATCTGCTAATATCCCTCTGTAAATGTGGCATTACTTTTGGTTTGCTCTGTTGTTAGCTAGAGGTAGTCCTAGAGATTTTCATTTAACTTTTCCTACCACAATAACCTGTCTCCAGGTCAAGGAGCCAATGAGGGGATTCAATCAATTGCTGAGTATATTTATTCTTTTTTTAAAAGATTTTATTTATTTATTTATTTATTTATTTATTTATCAGAAGTGAGAAAGAGTACAAGCAGGGGGAGCAGCAGGCAGAGGGAGAAGCAGGCTCCCTGCTGAGCAAGGAGCCCTCTATGCAGGACTCGATCCAGGACCCTGAGATCGTGACCTGAGCTGAAGGCAGACACTTAACTGAGCCACCCAGGCATTCTGAGTATATTTATTCTAATTATGCATTCTGTAAGTGAGGAAACAACCATTGGGTGCATTCATTTAGAGAGCCCCCTATAAGATGGACCTAAGCCGAACTCCATGAATCTTAATAAATAATCTAATTAATCGAAAGATTTCATAATTGCCTAGTATTTTCTTTTTCACCAAGCACAATGGCTCTATGTCCCTTTGAAAACAGGCTAGGAAGAAGATTTACAATATAAACCTTTGGCAGTGTAGCAAGGCCTTTCCTTCAGGGGAGTTGGCCTATTCATCATTAAATGGGTTTGAATCTGCAAACTGGTTCAAATAAAAGAATTGGTTGGGGAACCGTAATTTGTGGTAAATCAAGTCAAACTTTTAGATTTAGAGCTTTTCTGCTTATAAAAATCAACTAAAACTTTAGTAGGTTACCCATATATCTTTTCTAGGAATACCATAATCACTTCCCTGATACCAAAGATCTCTGTGCATTAAAATGTTCTGGTTTCGATATTGTTGTGATTCTGACTTCATAGAATGAATTATAAAGCATTCCCTCTGCTTCTGTATTTGAAAGGGATTGTAGAGAATTGGCATAATTTCTTCCTTAACTGTTTGGTAAACTTCACCAGTAATAAACCCATTAGGACCGGATGCTATCTGTTTTGGAAGATTATTAATTATTGATTCAAATTCTCTAATAGATACAGGCCTATCAGATTGTCTATTTTTTCTGTTTGAGTTTTGATAGATTCTGTCCTGCAAAGAATTGGTACATTCCATTAAGGTTATCAAATTTGTGGGCATAGAGTTTTATAAACTCTTTATTTCTTGATTATCCTTTTAATATTCATGAAATCTGTATTAATACCCCTCTTTCATTTTTGATATTAGTAATTTGCTTCCTTTTTCTTTTTTATTTAGTTAACCTGGCTAGAGGCATATCAATTTTATTGATTTCTTCAAAGCACCAGCTTTTGATTTTATTGGTTTTCTCTATCGATTTTCTATTTTCAATTTCATTGATTTCTACTCTAAATCTTACTTATTTTCTTCTGCTTAATTTGGATTTAATTTGCTCTTCTTTTTCTAGTTTCCTAAGATGGATCTAGTTTCCTTAGATGATTGATTTTGGTTCTTTTTCTTTTCTAATATACATATTCAATGCTCTAAGTTCCCCTCTAAACATTGTTTTTGCCACACCCCACAATTTTGATGGCTGTGTTTCCATTTTCATTTACTTCAAAATATTTTTAAATTTCTCATGACGTGTCTTTTTTAACCCATGTGTCAATTAGAAGTGTACTGTTTAATCTCCAAATATTTGAGGATTTTCCAGCTATCATTTTGTTACTGATCTAGTTTAATTCCACTGTGATCTGAGAGCTGACATTGTAAGATTTCTATTTTTTTTAAATTGTTAAGTTGTATTTAAGTACATTTCTTTTAATTTATATCTGTCTTTATATTTAAAGTGAGCTTGTCATAAACAATACATAGTTGAGTCTCTGATCCACCCTGACAATGTCTGTCTTTCAATTGGTGCATATAGGTCATTATTATAATGGTCTAAAGTGATTATTGATATAGATGGATCAATTTCTACTATACTTGTTACTGTTACTGTTTTCTATTTTTTGCCTTTGTTCTGTTGTTATTTTGTTCTCTGCACTCTTTCTACATTTTGAAGTTTTCTTTTTTAAGATTTTATTTCTTTATTTCGGAGAGAGAGAGCACACAAGACATGGGAGGGGCCAAGGGAGAGGGAGAAGGATGCTCCCCACTGAACAGGGAGCCTGATGTGGGGTACCATTACAGGACCCCAGGATCTTGACCTGAGCCAAAGGCAGATGCTTAACTGACTGAGCCACACAGGTGCCCACCACTTTTTGAAGTTTTAATTGAGCATTTTATATGATCCCATTTTCTCTGCTCTCTTAGCATATCAAATATACCTCTTTTATTACTTTATTCAGCTGTTACCCTAGAATTTGCAACTGATTCAAGCCTACTTTCAAATAACACTATTCTACTTCACAAGTAGTGCAAGTGCTTTATAATAAAATAATCTTAATTCTCCCTCCCATCCCTTGATGTGTATGGTTCATCCTTATGGGTTGTGCTTTGTAGCTGGACCCTTAGAGTTATCTGGGATGTAAATCTGTTTATAGAGCTAGAAGCAATGAGAGGTGATGGGATTTGATGCTGAGAAGGCTCTGCAGTACTGAGAGTAAGAGATCTTTTATAATTGCTTCAGATAAGAAGAGGCTGATCTCAGAAAATTGTAGAAATTCTGATTTCAATGTCAAAGGGAACTGCAGAATTTGGGTGTTCAAAATCCTCAGCTTTATTGGAATTTGCCTGTATGCCCTCCTCTCAAATTTTGGGGTTTCATTCTTTTCCAGTTAATTCCCTAAGAGACCTTGAGAAGTTATGAATTAAATTTGCACTGTAATTTATCCTTCCTCTGGATTAAATTTTGGATTTGGTTTTTAGAAATTTCAATTCTGTGGCTATAGAAGATAAAAGTAACCTTCAGAGCAGTTATAGAAGCTTTTTGGTTCCTTATCAAGACTTTGAGTTGGAATTTTTTTTTTTAATTTTTTTTTATTTTTTAATTAAAATATAGTTTATTATTTGCCCCAGGGTACATGTCTGTGGATCCTCGGGTTTACACATTTCACAGCACTTACCATAGCACATACCCTCCTCAATGTCCATAACCCAACCACCCTATCCCTACCCGCCCCTACCCCCCAGCCACACTCGGTTTGTTTCATGAGTTTAGGAGTCTCTTATGGTTTGTCTCCTTCCTGATCCCCTCTTGTTTCATTTCCCTCTCCCACCCCCCACAACCCCCCACCCTGCCTCTCAAATTCTTCATATCAGAGAGATCATATTTGAGTTGGAATTTTAAAGCCTTAATCTCGTTTTTTCCCCCTCCCATGCTCTCCAGCACATTTAGAACCAACTAAATTAATCTGTGATAAATTTACTCATATTTCCACTAAATTTTTCTGCACCAGCAATCACTTGGACATGCAAGGTTTTTCCAGGTGGCTATAGGTGACGCTTCAGGTAGTGTTTTCACTGCATGCCATGGACTACTGTTGCCCCATTTGTCACTGGCAACAGAATCCTAATTATTTTTAAATCCTGCCAGATCAGAGAAACAATTCCAGATTCCCAATACTAAGATTCTATCTCAGGAACTATTTTAGGTAAAAGTAATTGTGTCAGTGAAGAAACAGAGTCATCATGCGTATTATGAGAATAAGAGATTATAGGATTTAAACTTTACACAAATGTGGGAGGAGCTAGGGAAATGAAAGTACAGAAGGGAAATTTGGAGGACCAGAGAAGGAAGCACTAACCAGCCTCCTGAAGCGTTGTGGCAGGTGGACATGCTGGAGCTTGTAAAGAACTCCTGAAGCCAAACACACCTGCCAAAGTGGACTGAGAAGGGGGAGCTCATGCAGAGGTTTATGGGAAGGTATAGTGTCTCTCCGTGATTGCTTTTGTGAGTCTGTAGCCAAGCACTTGTGGTGGTCTTGGGGCCCCTGCGGGTCAGTTCCACAGGGTCAAGGAGCTGAACGGGAAAAGTGGGGTGGGGAAAATCTGGGAAAGTGAAGGTGCAGTGAGAAATTTAGAGGATGAGTCAAACAGACCATCCTGGTTTCATCACTTACTATTGTGGACTTGGAAACATTAGTTAATTTTTGTGAATTTCTATATTTCTAGTTGTAAACCTATATGAAATATTTACCTTTAGGGGTTGTTTGCATGTCCCTAACATTTTTTGGAAACTATTTTTACTTTTTTGTCCATTTTTAAATTGACAGTGAAATTTTTTCACCATAAGTTAAATTAATTTCAAAAGATATGACGTCTGGCATACCTTAATTATTGACATTTGATATAAAAGTTATAATATTCTTTTCAACATATCTATTCAATATAATTTAAATACTATAGTGATGTAGTATATCTATTCAATATAATTTAAATACTATACTTTATGCCCACCATCATCAGTTTTTAAAAATCCATGAATAAGCTCTTCTTTAACAACCAGAAATTTTACATTGTTCCATTTTCTCCTTTAACTCATATTTCCGTTCCATTTCTCCCACAGAATTTTATCCTAACATAATACATTTTTATGCTTGGAGGTCTTTTATTGATCACAATTTATATCTTTCTGCTATAAAAATATGTATATAAATTGAAATTAATTTTTTTATATTCTCAGTGACCAGAGGACCTAAATGTTATTTTCCCTTCATCTGGGTTAAGTTATCATTACAGTTATTATTGGCACATTATTAATCAAAGAAACAAATATATTACAGAAATTGATAGATAAACCTAAAAAGTAAAGTTTAATCAGAAATGCACATTTTAGGGGCGCCTGGGTGGCTCAGCTTCGGTTAAGTGTCTGCCTTCAGGTCAGGTCATGATCCCAGAGTCTTGGGATCGAGCCCCATGTTGGGCTCCCTGATCAGTGGGGAGCCTGCTTCTCCCTCTCCTTCTGCCTCTCCTCCCGCTGGTGGGCTCTCTCTCTCTCATGCTCACTCTAACCCTCTCAAATAAATAAATAAAATCTTAAAAAAAAAAAGAAACGCACATTTTAATATGTGTAATACATATGAATGTATATGCATATATAACTCTTCTCTGACAATAAGAAACTTGGATCTCATCAATGTATTTACTCATTTGATCAGTCCCACCTATATGCAAACACCCTCCTCTTACCAACAACCAACATTCCCCACTTCCACAACCTTCTCACACACCTCTTAGCTCTGACACCCCACATATGGCCAGTGTGCAGATGCCTTCTTCACCTTGCTTAAACACTCAGTGCTGGGTTTGCACTCCTTCCCCTAGCTGTGTTATTTTGCTCTGTCATACCTACTGGTTTTTGAACTAAATCATTCTGAAAGGAAAGATAGGGTGGGGAAAGAGAGCATGCATTTTTATAAATCTTAACTCTTTTTATTCCGAGATAGATGATAGACAGATAGATAGACAGACAGACAGGTCAGAGTCTATCTATGAGCTTTTCACCTAGATGAAATAACCTGCAATGCCCTTCAGTATTTACTGGCACAATTTTATTGCTTTTTTCTCAGGATTTTCCTCAGCATCAACAATTTCTTTGGCAAGAATTGGGGAGATAGAAGAAGATAGATCTTTAGAAGAAAATGGTCACTACTCCTTTAACCCAACTCTATAAATATATCTGATTTTAGAATATTCCAACACAGGCAAAATACCCCATTTCTAATGCCCCACTTTGTCTAGAACAGTAAAGTGTGTGAGAAAGAAAAGACAAAAGCCTTATCAAAAGCTTATGTTGACTTGGTTAAAAAAAGATTTCAGACACTTTTTGATAAAAGTTGGGAGAGTTAAAACACAACTGTTTCTATTGTAATATGGGGGAAGCTTGGTTGTGAGAAGAGAAGATAGAAAATATAAACCACATTGATGCTTTGACCACAGACCTATTCTCAGGGAGATCAATTTTGGCAAAAAGTAGAAGTGAGAATATGAAAATGGGTTTTCTTAAGTCTTTCACTGCTTACAAAGTTCTTAGAAAACCTTCATGGATCCTCAGAGGAACATGTACCAAATTTGGTAATTATTGGCCAACGTACTTGTCTTAGTTTGGGTTGCTATAACAAAGTACAGCAGACTGGGTAGCTTATAAACAACAGAAATTTCTCACAGTTCTGGAGACTGAAAATCTAAGATCAGGGTGCCAGCCTTGTTGGATTCTAATGTTGGACTGTCAGATTTTTGCTGTATCCTCACGTAGTGAAAAAGAGGTTTTCCGGCCTCTTCTTATAAGAGCCCTAGTCCTTATAAGGACAGTCCTTACAGTCCTTAAGGCTGTATCCTCATAACCGAATTATCTCCCAAATGCCCCACCTCCAAATACTATCATTTTGGGGATTTGATTTCCACATGTGAATTTTGGGGGGAGACACAAACATTTAGTTCATAACAGGACTCAAAAAATTAAAAGCAACAATTAATTTTAGTGAACTGATGGTTTTGAGGAAACAAAATATTTCATGCAAATAAGAATAATCAAATAATGTACACAGGTGAGAATGAAAAGTGTGTTAAAATGTTATTCATCAATGAGAATAAGTATGAATTAGGCATAAATTACACTTTTATAAAATAGAACATGTAATGGAAACTGCAAAAGTCATTTTTAAAAAATTCTAATTTTTTTTTTGCTTTTCTAAATCCAACTTTTTAGATTAATAGTCAGCTCATGTCTGTTATATTATTTGGAATGTTTAATGAAAATTACCTCAACTATTTAGATTTAAAATGTAAATTACTCTTTAAATCTTAAAGGCAGGAAGTATTTTCAGGGGTTGGGGTATACCTATTCACTCATGTTGTTTCATCATTTGACAAATAGTTAAATGCCTACCAAGAGCTCAGTGCAGGGCCAAGCACAGGAGATGTAATAGTGAGTGAAATTAGAAATTATCCCTGCATCCACAGAGATATAGCCTAGAACCCTCTGCCTAAAGCAAAAGGAACCATAACTTAGGCAAGAAAATGAAATCTGTCTGCAGAATATACATTAGCTTGCCAAAATAGAAGACAGAATCTAGAGTTTCTCTGTGGCTTTCAGCTTTAGGAAACTGAGAGCATTCTTTCTGAGATGACTTCATTGGATCAACCAGCCACAAACAGCTGCATGTATAGGTCTTTGCTCTAATTTAAATCCCTCAGAGGGCACCTGGGTGGTTCAGATGGTTGAGCATCTGATTCTTGGTTTTAACTCAGGTCATGATCTCAGGGTCCTGAGATCGAGCCCTGTGTCTGATTCTGGCTCAGCCAGGAATCTGCTTAAGATTCTCTCTCTTACTCTCCCTCTGCCTCTCCCCCCATTCATGCAGTTTCTCTCTCTAAAATAAATTTTAAAAAATCTTTAAATTCCTCAGAGGCAAATATAGTTGATGTAACTTGTAGTTCTTACCTTTGGGAATAGTTGTATAACTGTAATTTGTAGCTGCACCATAATCACAAAGAATGAAGTTCCTTAAAGGTTAAAAAAAAAAAAAAAAAGGAGGTGAGGTTTGGGGGTCTACTGGAAGAAAGAGAGAAAGTATATTGAGAGTAGGAATGTCCACTCCAGTTTTCTACCATGAACCAAATTCTGTATCTAGTTCATCTTCCTATACAAAGGTTACTTTACTAGTTTCTATTAGTTTAAAATTTTAAACTCTGATTCAGTACCTACAATGTTGTTCTTCTCCTTCCCTCTTGTCCCCTTTCCTGTTCTCTTTTTATTCTCCTGTCCTCTCCTGTTTCTTTTTCTGCCTCTCTCTCTTTTTCTTTCTTTCTTTTTTTTTTTTTTTTTTAAGATTTATTTATCTATCTTAGAGAAAGAGAGAGAGCGCGTATGAGCAGGGAGAGGGGCAGTGGGAGAAGGAAAGAAACAGACTCCCTGCAGAACCCATTGTGGGGCTTGATCTTGTGATCCCAAGATAATGACTGGAGCTGAAACCAGGAGTTGGATGCTCAACCGACTGAGTCATCCAGGCATCACTCTTTTTCTTTTTTATATAGCCATACTGAGCAGCTTTCCTTAGAGTACCCTTAATCATATTTATATAAAATTCATTTAATAGTGAATATTGTAATATTTTTCTACAGTTGTAATGATTAAAATAGAGCTATAATAATTTACAGCTTTGTAAAAATATTTATGTCCTTATGCATGTGTATACATATATACACACATTTGCCATACAATGCATACAATGCACATATGAATATAATTTTCATTGTGAAACACATTACATAGAGAAGCAGCTCAATTACCAACCAGTGCCTGTACTTTGTAACATCTACACTTGTCCTATTAATGTCCAGAGTGAAAGAAATGCTTCACGGGAACTGTAGAGGTTTAAAAAATTGAGGATGGTCCAAGGAAAGCAGTGGGATCCAGCGTATAAAACACGAGTTTCCTTTTACTGCAGCCTGTGGCCATACAATGATTTTTTTTACCTTGATGTCATCCAAAAAAATTTTTGCGCAGTTTTTATTTTGCCCTATTGATAACCATTCCAGTAGCTCTGGAGACTAATTAATTGACCTCGACTTGGAACCTTTGCACTGTCTTTTACTTTTACTATTTATCTGTTATGACTGATTTCAGACATTGAATTGATATTACATTCCTTGGTTTGAGGCTCATATTTAAAACCATTGTTTGTTTTCTCTGTCCATGGGATCTTAATATGCATGGCATGTTTCTCTTGAGTGGCGGCCAAATTTCCCTCAGGCTGGACTTTTAACTGTCGGTGGCAAGCCTGTCCGGATTTGCAGTCACATGGGCATCTGGTCATGCCTCGGTTTCAGCTGTTCTAGAATAGATGCTGCTTAGTTGGTTGTCAGCCATTCCTCACATCGCACTTCAGTCTCAGGTGTCCTTGACAGAACATGCCTCTTCTGGGTGCCCTCAAGAGGTTAGCCTTTATAGGCAATCTTTGGGCTCACTTAAAATTCTCATTTTTGTTTCTAGGCTTTTGATGATGTGAAACTAAGATTTGCTAATTTTTGAGGTTGCCTTTTGTCTAGTATAATTTCTCATGGCTCTGGCCAAAGGAATATTGAAATTAATCATATTAGGAACTTAAAGAACATTTGGAGTGCCCTCCATTTAAAATGTAAAGCATTTTTTTCTAAATATATACTATGTAACTAATTGAAATCTTTAAAATTATGCTCTCTTACCCCCCATATGTAAGGCACGTGATTGTGCATAGTATATAGTCTGTATTTTAAATCAAACCATTTCAAACATAGTCTCAAAGTCTGGTGAAAAAAATCCATTTGTTTTCATAGGATATGGTTTAAAAGAGCAAAACAGCACTTTTATTTATAGAGATGGTACCTCACTGATGACACCTAAGATAAAACCAGTTTCTAGCTGAAATCCATGATGAGTTCTCTGTGCACTGGAACTGATACTGTGTTGCTGGGTATTTCTGTGGTAAAACTGGCCTCTCTCCCCAGCTCTTTTACCCAGCATTCCCAGAGGAGCCCAGGGTAGCTACAGGCTTAGAGCCTAACTGCTAATATGCTTACAGTCACAAAGGAGTACTTGGAAGTTATTCTGCTTTAAGAGCAGAGCACAACGGAGGGAATGCTTGATTACTGTAGAAAAGGAGTGTGAAAGGTGAGATGTGCCAAGGAAATGGCTTGACTTTTCTGGATTTAGTGCCAACATTTTTTTTGTTAAGACTTTGTAAAAACAATGTTCTTAAAGGACATTTTGCTTTTTTTCCCTCCTTTTTGTGAAATTCAGCATTCTGTCCATTAAAAAATAAATAAATGAAAAGTGAACATGACATATAACTGTTGTCTCCAGATCACTGATTCTCACAGTGTCATATTCATATATTCCAATTGATTAAGAGATGCTATTTTAAAGAATTATGATAAGATGTCAATGTCTATGCAACTTGCAAGAGGAATTCACAAAGTAAGTCATATTCAATGTGACTATGGCTTTCTGGTTGCCGAGAAGATATTTCATTTGTCTTCTGTATGCCTTCATCTTGTCTCTTTACTCTTTTGTGTGAGCCTTTGAGAAAATTTACCAAAATTCTGTTAAGAGAAGGGTAATTGGCAGGAGCTTACCAATACCTTTGCTGAGTGGAGTGGTCCTTGTCACGTATGGTCTAGGAGAGGCTGACAAGGCAGTCAGTCCAGTCAGAACACTAGCTTTAGTAACTTGCTCTTTTAGGCAACAGTGTGGTGACTAGACAGTTTTCCTTGCTAAACTTCTTTAAATTATGAAAGCCAGTAGTTATTACTTGAGAATAGAATTACAAGTGACTATTATTTTCTTCTTTATAAATTTTTGCATTTTGTAAATGTCCTCAATGAGTTTGAATTTCTTTTAAAAATTCTAAGAAAGTAATTTTAAAATTAGAAATTAATTTCTAAGGTTAGTAGTTTATATTTATATCAAGGGTTAATAGCTTAATTTAGCTCATATGAGTTCAAGAGGAGAAAATGCTTTAGAAATTGACATACTCAGAGTAAGAAAGATTGGAAAAAATATATACTAAAATATGAACAGTGGCTAGTGGGGTTTAAAGTAGTTAAAATATTTTTAAACTTGTCTGCATTCTCCAAATTTTCTCTTGTTAGCATGTAATACTTTTATAATTAGAGAAAGAGGTCCTTAAAGGCATTACTGAGGCTGTCTGCATTCTGTAGGTCTTCAATTCTGCTTTTATCAACCCTATGGTTCCTTTCTGTTTGCACCACAGAAATAAATAAAAAGCTTGGAACTCTCACTATACCATGTTGCTATACTAGAGCAAAATGCAGAAAAAATTTTAGCTTTACAGATGGTACTTAAGAATGTAGAAAAACCACTTGTGTCAAGTCACTCATGCCTGGAAAGATCTGCCAACCTGCCTATTCATGCCTCCTTTACTGGAAATAAAATTCTGCCCTTAAAGCCTACAATTTCACATTTAAAACTCTTATTTTAAAAATGCAACTAGCTGTCATTTCTTTATTTGAATGTAGCTAATCATTGTTGCTTTACTCCTAACACTTAAATTATTTCAGTTCACAGAAGCACTAGTGACAGGGGTGTGGAGTGGGGATGGTATGATCATTTTTGGAACATGGAATATTCCAACAAAGGAAGATGAACCTGAATGGATCCCTGCTGGGTAGCTGGGGATTTGTGAGTGTGCTCTGGGTACCTAGAAGTAAAGAGGAAAGCCTGGAAAAGTGTAAGAGATTTATGGAATGAAGAGGACACATAGAAGCAAACTTCACTGATTTTAGAGTTAATTTCCCAGGTGATACAGCCTTGGGGGCAAAATACATAATATTGTGTGGATCTACAGGGTCTTATTTCAGAAATCCCAAGAGAGTCCAAATAAACAAACACCTGCCCTCCAAAGTCTTTTTGGGTCTATTTAATACTTAACCAAAGTAGAATACCGTCAGCAGAAGTAATGTTTTAAAGATAAAAGCAAGGAATGGGGAGTGACTATTAATGCGTATGAGGTTTCTTTTTGGGGTGATACAAATTCAACACTGTGAGTTACTAAAAACCACTAAATTGTAAGGGTGAAATCTTGATGTATGAATTATGCCTCAATGAAACTGTTATTAAAAATGCCCTTCCCGGGGCGGCTGGGTGGCTCAGTGGGTTAAAGCCTCTGCCTTCGGCTCAGATCATGATCTCAGGGTTCTGGGATCGAGCCCTGCATCGGGCTCTCTGCCCAGCAGGGAGCCTGCTTCTCCCTCTCTCTCTGACTGCCTCTCTGCCTACTTGTGATCTCTCTCTCTCTGTCAAATAAATAAATAAAATCTTAAAAAAAAATGCCCTTCCCTTCTCCCTCTAAAATGATACAAAGCATTTTAATTTTTAATGAAGAATAAATAAATTAATAGCAGAGTTCAAGAAAGAAAGCAATTTGAGCATCCGATTGGAAGACAGAAAGGCAACTCCTCAAGGTGCAAAGTTGAAACTAGAAAGCAGTGATGACTGACACTTGACTTCCTTACACCCACCATGGCAAAGCTGGGAAAGACTTGGTGGTTGCCATATGGGGCAATAGAACACTTTTAACTGGATCTGTGATAGAAAACTCCAGTGTCTAGTGGGCCCCAGTAGGGTTAATTCGTCTATCCCTGAGATACTATTAAGCGTACTAACTCCTATTGCTGTGTAGTATGTCCTGCTACCTAGCAGGTGAGTACACTCTTCTTTTATTAGTGTTCTGGCAGTCTTAATACTTTATTTCCTGATGTTTGTGTGTGTATGTGCATTTGTATATGTAAGTGTATACATATGTATATGTGTGTGTGTGTACCCACACATATATATATATATATATATACATATTTATATATAGTATTTTAAAAACAATCTCAAATTTATAGAAAATTGCAAATACACTACAAAAAACATGTTTTGTTCCTGAGTAATTTGAGAAAAACTTAAAAACTTTGTTTCATCACACCCAGACATTTGAGTGTCTATTTCCTACGATGACATTTCTCCAATGTAACCTCAATACAACTATTGAAATTAGGAAATTCACATTGATACATTACTGACATCTAATCCATATACCTCTTTAAAGTTTGCCAGTTGTCCTAGTATCATTCTGTATAGTGAAAAGATTAATCTCAGTATCATGTTGCATTTTGTTGTCATGTCTTTATTTAGATTCCTTTAGTCTGGCATAGTTCCTCAGTGCTTCCTTAAATTTTATGACTTGAACATGTGGAAAGATTATCAGCCAGTTACATTTTAGAATATCCCTCAAATTTGGTCTGTCTTGTGATTAGATTCAGGTTATTCTTCGACAAGAATATTGCAGAAATGATGCTGCACTATTCTTATTGCTTCCTATCAGGAGATACATGATTTTTATTATTTTTTAGATGTTGTTTTATAGCTAATGTTCATGTCACTTTACAGATGATGTTTACATTCATCAGTTGTATGCAGGCTTCTTTCTGTAAAGTAATCCTTTTTGTAATTTAGTAGTATATCATTGGGAGGAACTTGGAAACTATGTAAATATCATGTTTCTCATCAAAGTTTTAATTTATTCATTTGTTTATTTATATCAGTATAGACTCATGATTTCCATTTTAATGGAAGATATATATTCTATTACTATCATCTTTGTTTTGATGCTCAAATTATCCAATATTTGGCCAGTGGAAGCTAATTCATGATGAATCCCTTATTCTTTTGATATCTCCTTTTCCTTTTTTGAGCTTTTGTTTGCTTTCTAGCACATAAGATGTTCCAGGCCTATTTTGTACATTCTCTGCCTCAGCCCTCAAGAAGCTATGGTTCCTTTTGGGGGAGGGTAGTATTTGGCATCCAAGTTGTGATTGCTAAGTGCCCAATGTTGTTGGGAAGTTGCTGCTCTCAGATCATCTTAGTGGACCGTACTAGGTATGTATATTGAACACCATGAGTTCACACCAATACCTCCCATTCCAATCCAATACTGCAGAATTCTTTTTAGCTTTCTGCTTTTCATATTTGTTTCCCCCTTTTGCAACTCTGAGGAATATAGCTCCCATTATCCTTAATATAATTACTTATTTGCTCAATTCTCCTATTTGCAACCAATTTCTTATTGCTGCTGCTATTTCATCCTTCCCGCAGGTGTCTTCTTTGCCACCACCTGAGCTCCCTGGGTCAAGCTACTATATTACCCTCAGGACAACACCTTTCTCCCTTTCTTCATGCTCTGGACGTCACCTGCAGGACTATATTGCAGAGTAGAAGCCCTCCTGGTTCCAGCTCCTCATTTTGGTTGCATACTTCATTTCCCCAGGGCTTTGACACTCTGTGTCCAAGCTGTCCCCCTGAGGAACATTTAGCTTACATCTTCCCCTTATGTCTTGTATAATATTGTTAGTACTCTGGTTGAATATTTTGTTTTTGTTTAATCCCATACATTAGACATTATTGTTTTATATTAGAAATGTTTCTTTGAGTTTACATGCATGTTTATCATTCTATTTTCACCATCACTTCCCATGTCTCAGACCATCCTTCTAGCATGATTATTCTTCTTAAAGTAGATTCTTTCACAGTTTGCCTAAATCAAGTTCCTTGGTGGCAAAATGCTTCAGTTTTGTACATACTAAATTTCTTAAAAATTTTGCCCTTATGATTATTATATTATTTTTGAACAATAATTTTCCTAGGTACACAATAGGTTGACAGTAGTTTTCCCTCAACAGTTTATAGGTACACTTTACTGTCTTCTAGTTTCCATTCTGTTAAATAGTTTTAGGTGATTGGGGCACCTGGGTGGCTCAGTTGGTTAAGCATCCAACTCTTGCTTTTGGCTCCGGTCATGATCTCAAGTTTGTGATGAAATCGAGCCTCACATCGGGTTCCACACCGAGTGTGGAACCTGCCTGAGATTCTCTCTCTCTCTCTCTGCCCCTCACCTCCTTCTCTTTCTCCCTCTCTCTCTTAAAAAAAAAAAAAAAAAGGATAAGTTTGAGGTGATTTAACTATTGTAGTCTTTTATAATCTGCCTTTGCTTTCAGGCTGCTTAAAAGATCTTCTTTTAGTCTTTGATGTTCTAAGATTTCAGTGGCATACATAGAGGTGTTAGTTTCTCTTTACTTAACCTGTTGTTATCTGTGGAATCATGATTCATTCTGGAAAATTTTATTTAAATGTATGTTCTTCTCTGTTCTCCAGTTTTTTTCCGTCTGAGACTTTGAAGAGGTATGTACAGTTTTTTCATTCTGTCTAATATATGTCTTACTGTCGTTTTATATTTTCCATCTCCTTAATTACTTTACCTACACTCTGGATAAGTTTTTCAGATATATTTTCCAGCTCATTGCTTTTCTGTTCAATTAAGTCTCATCTGCTATTTAACCAAGCATTGAGTTTTTTCCTTCAATGATTATTTTTCATTTCCAGATATTCTATTTTTTTAAATGTCTATTCACATTTGCAGGATTTTCCCTGAGGTATACTCATCTTTGTAATTTCATCATGACTTTCTTTTAGCATTTTTTTTATTTCTGCCCTTATATTTGTTACCTTATTTTATTTATTTTTATTTTTTTAAAGATTTCATTTATTTATTTGATTTATTTCATTTATTTATTTGATTTATTTATCTCAGAGAGAGAGATCACAAGTAGGCAGAGAGGCAGGCAGAGAAAGAGGGGGAAGCAGGCTCCCTGCTGAGTGGAGAGCCCAATGCGGCTCGATCCCAGGACCCTGCGATCATGACCTGAGCCGAAGGCAGAGGCTTAACCCACTGAGCCACCCAGGTGCCCCTGTTACCTTATTTTAAATCACACTTTTGCTGAGTCCACAATTCTAGATTGATAGTTGTTTTCCCTCAACACATTGTAGATATTATTCCATTGTCTTTGATTTATTATTCATCTGGTTTTAATTAGGTGTTGTATATGACTATTTCCACATCTGCTGTCCTTGTGTCTGAATTTGTTATTTCATTTTTTTCTTGACTGTCATTCATAACTTGCCTGCTCGTGTGTTTTGCAAACTTTGTTTATGAGGTCATACTTGCTTTTAATTTGCAGCAGTCCAACAGTCCCAATGTGGGGAAGCTTTCCTTCAAAGGCAGACTGGAGCAGCTCCTATCCTAGAAACCCTTCAGCTTTCTCAGAAAAGAGTTTCAGACTGTTGCTATTTCAAAGATCCTGTGTTGCCAGTACTGTGATGTCAGGTCAACACCCTTTTTGCTACCTGCCGGTTTGGGTTATTTCTGTGTCACTCTGATTCCCTACTGTTTTGACTTCTGGTTTCTCTGGCCTGGCTCCTTGCCTCTGTGACTTTGTTCCTCTTTGGGACTGCTTGGGGTGGTCACAGTTTCCTTCTAGTGTTCTAGTGGGGCCCTTTTATTTCCGTTGGCTCTAGGAAGTAGAGACGTAGGATCTCTGCACCAGATGCTGCCCTCTTTCTGCTTGACTCCATTCCCATTTTTTTTTTCTTTTTCCCTGTTTCCTTGTTTGCTGGACAGAGGGGGTCCACAGAGGCAATTCATCCAAGAGCCCGTTATATCTGTTGCCTAAGTGATTGATTAATTGTTGATTGGGAAGGTTATTCATGATTGGAAAAGGACTCCAGATAACTTTCATCTTAGTTTTTTTTAACTAATCGAGAGGTTTTGTTTTTTACTTCCTAATGACTAAATTTATCTGTGCTTACTAATGAAGTGGTATATATATATCTATATATATCTATAAATATATCTATACATACATATACATATGAATGGGTATATATGTACATATGTGTATGTACATGTTCATATCCCTTTAAAACTAAGAATGGAAAACTGCTATGTTTAAATTATTAAAATTTCAAATACAAGTATTTTTCACCAGCCCTTTATTCTTACTTTTGTAAATTACATGTAAAAAGGGCCAGTTGGATCCAGATGGTAAATGGTAAATGGTGATGATTTTTCCTATTATATTAAGGTTAAAAATTCTTTTTTATTGAACTTAGAGGTTTCAAAGATGTATTTTTTATTTCTATTGTCCCACTTATAACTTTTATTAGAATAGAATACGCCTTTATTTGTTGGTTTCTCTCCTCCAGGTGTCAGTTACCCCTTGGTCCACCATTGTCCTCTACTTCCATATACTTCATTTCTTGTTCTCCACCCACCCCCCAAAACCAGCAGCACTTGGGTTCAATCCTTTTGCTATAGCATTAATTAAATTTTTAGCAATCTATTTTCTTCTTTTTTGGTTACTATTTTAGTTTTTTTTTTTTTTTAATACTATTTTAGTTTTGAATGGAGATATTTTGGTACTTAATTCTTCATGGCTTTTTTGCATCAATGTATTCTTTTATCATCTCATATTTGATTTCTTCCTTCATAGAATTATTGTTCTCTTTGGGTGGGTGGTAGTAATTGTAGGAATTTTCCTCTGTTTTCTGAATTTATGTATTATTTCTGAGTGAATAAATAATATATAATTTTTGCTGATTTTTTTCTCTAACTTTTTTTGTTGTAGGAATTTTACTCATTGCCATGCTGTTTTTTTGTTACACATATGTCACAAGAACAATTCACTGTATCTTTTCCCAAGATTTAATTATTTAAATAAGAAAATATAAGGTTTTTAACCCTATTACTTATAAAAAGCTTCAAATATTTTTATGTTAACATGCTCATATTTTATAAAATAAAATTGACATCTCAAATTTGAAGAAAGTGGGGTGTATATTTTTATTAATTTTAGCATGTATTTTTCTCCATCTTCATTCATCTTCTTGGGTCTTTTGCACAAAATTCCTTACCAGTATAGTACCTAATGACCCTGAGCAGTCATGACTTAGAATCCTATCATGTCAACTATAATATCTGGCAACCAGTGTGGCAGCTAAAAGGCTGGGCATGCTAATGCTATTTGTGATGACTTTTTAGTCTCGTTAGAAAGCTAAAGTCTTACTATTTATATATTTTCAAGGTCACTGACTTTGTCCTCAGCTTTTGAAACATCAACACAAACATATTGTTAGAAAATTTTAAAAAGCTCTAATTTAATTACATGAGTAAATTAACACCAGTGTATTTGAGGAAGTGAGAGATTATTATTAAAAACAATTATATATACATTTTAAATGAACAGAAGTATTAACTAAAAGGTTTGTTTGTATTTGTGAGTTTGTGCAAAAATATATATATAAAAGCAGGAACTCTGATTTTGCTTAAGATAATGCGTGGCACATAGTTGGTATAAGTATTTATTAAATGGTCTTTCATTCATTCATTGTAGGCAGCAGAAGGAATATAAGGAAATAAGAAGGAAATAAGCAGAAGCTATTTTGAGGCTCCGAAATACATGTTTCAAATATGAATAACTAAATAAATTCAAAGATTTTCAAAACTTAACCTTTCGATTTTGTGGTAATTATCAACTCACATGGAGTTATATGAAATAATATAAAGAGATCTGTGTCCTTTACCCGGTTTCCCTCAATGGTAATATACTGCAAACTATAGTACAATATTACATCCAAGACATTGACATTGATATAGTCAAGATATAGAACAATTCCACTGACATAAGGATCTCTGTTAGCCTTTTATAGCCTCACCCACTTCTCTTCCACCCACAACCCTTTTAAACTCTGAACAACCATTAAACTGAAAGCTGAGAAAATCTAGCTCTCTCATGGCTAATCTCATGAGAGAGGGCTCCAACTTCATAACTTCATCTAATCATAATTACCTCCCAAAGGCCCCACCTCCTAACACCATTACATGGGGAGGGTGAGTAGGGTTTCAGTGTATGAATTTTGGGGAGGACAGAAACATTCAGTCCATAATAAGACATGAAGAGACATTTTACCAAAGTAGACATGTATATAGCAAATAAGCACATGAAAAGATGTTCAACTTCATTAGCTGTCAGGGAAACATACATTAAAACCACAATAAGATATCATTGCGCACTTATCAGAATGGATAAAATAAAATAAAAATGCTAACAAGGATGTGGAGTAAATGGGACACTCATATATTTCTTGTGGGAATGTAAATGGTACAGCCAACCTAGAAAACAGTTTGGCACGTTCTTAAAAAACAAAACAAACCTAAAAATGTTTGTTTGACTCAGCAATTGTACTGCTGAGCATTTTTCACAGAGAAATTAAAACTTAAGTTCACCCAAAAGCTTGTACAGACCCCCAAACTGGAAGCAATTCAGATGCCTTTCAGTGGCTGGATGCATAAGCAAACTGGTGCATCCGTACCACGAAAAACTATTCAACAATAAAAATAAATGAACTCTTGACACACACAATCTAAATGAACCTCTGAAGAGTTAGGCTGAGTATAAAAAGCCAATTCTAAAAGGGTGCATACTGTGTGATTCCATTTAACCTTCTTAAACTTCTTCTATGGATGTGACTATTCACATTTCTTGTGTCCCCTTGGGAGGGAATTGTTAAGATAGTATGGCTTCTCTCGATCCTGCAAGGCCAGGGCAGGTGATGACTGCCTCCCATTTGCTTCCTCTAGGATGGTGCTGAATGTTCAAGTTTGTTTGCTTTTTCCCAATCTGCAGAGACAGGCCAGGTTTCCACATGAGCTCACTAATCATCTGCAAATGCTCATCATGCTGGGGGCCCTCAAGGGCACGCCCAAGGAGCTAGCTATGGTGTGTGTGGGGGTGAGCGGGGGGTGAGTGGCTAAGACACATAGACTACTGGGAGTGCCTTTAGGTCAGTTGGGGGGATCTGAAGGCAAGGTACTCCCATTGGCTTGGTTGGTTGGGCTTCTTGCTGGCATCTGCGAAGTCATTAGTACAATCCACATCCATTTGATGCCCTCCAAGGGCCCTGGCAGCATTCTCCCAACCCCTCCTGACCCCCTAGTCATGTAGCACAGTTCAATATTCTGGATGGAGTGAGAAAGAAGTGGGTCTCTTTGGCAGCATCCTGAATAGTTGGGACAGCTGGGCACTCACCCACACACACTGACAAGTCCCCCATGGAAGAAATCAGGAGCTAAGAATGTCTCTCTTGGCCCTGAGCTTTGCTGCCCTGGAGGAGGAGTAATGCAGGTAAATGAAACTCTTCCTCTCATCCTCTTCAGTGCATCTGCTCTCAGATATTGTTGCTTCAGTGGTGTGCTGACACTTCTCTGCTGGACTCCTAGGTGTCTACAAAGTCACTCTTATCCATGGATGATTGCCAATATCAGTGTTCTTTGGACAGAAGATACTAAGAAAACTCTTGCTATCATGCTAACTCTAAAAGTTCTTTCCTTTTAACATTTGAAAAATGTTTGCCACTTCCTTTTATTCTCTGTATTTTCTAATGAGAAATCTGCAATCAGTCAAATTGTTTTCCCATAGGAGTGTCAATTCTCTCTTGCTACTCTTAAGATTTTTTAGATTTATTTTTTAATTTTCCAGACATATCACAATGATGTGATATTTGCCTGGTGTGAATTTCTTTAGGTTCACTCTGAGTGTCATTCTGCTTCTTGAATCTATAGGTTTATATCTCTTGCCAAATTTAGGAAGTTTTCAGGCATTATTTCTTCAAGTACTTCATTATTTCTTCAAGTACTTTTTTAGTTCCACACTCTTTCCTCTCTCCTTCTGGGACTTCAGTGACATTAATGTTAGATCTTTTGTTAGAGGCTCACAGATCTAGTAAGCTATGTCTATTTTTTGATCTTTTTTCCCCCTTTGTTGCTTAGATTGAATAAATTCTATTATTTTAGCTTCTGGTTCTCTAAATTTCTCCTCTTTTCCCTCTAATTTGCTATTGACCCCATCTACTGTGTTTGTTAAATTTTGCCATTGTATTTTTCAGTTCTAAAACCTTCATTTGGTTCCTCTTTATATCTTTGATTTCTTTGTTGAGATTCTACTTTTTCACTTATTTCAAGTGTGTTTTTAAGTGCTCATTCATACTTTTGCATGATGGCTGGTCATTCTAACATCTCTGTCATCTTGATGTTGGCATTTATTGACTGTTTTTTATTTAGTTTGAGATTATCTTGGATCTTGTTATGATGATTTATTTCCAGTTGATACTTGGTCATGTTGGGTATTATGTTATGAGACTCTAGATTTCATTTAAACTTTCTGTTGTAGCTTGTTTCCTTTCTCACTGCTCTAGTAGAGGAAGAAGGAGGTGCTGCTTTATTATTGCCACTTGAGAATAGAAGTTCACATCTACCACCTGGCCTCCTTTGACACTTGAGGTGTAATGTCTTCTTTACTTTTGGTCTGGGAGTTCTGGGGTGGGAGTTCTTGTTCTCTTGTACTGAAACCTTCCTGACTAGAAGGAGTGGGAGTGTTTTGTTACTGCTTCCCTCAAGATCTCTACTTACACTATTCTAATGGGGACAGCAAACAGAAGTCTAGGATACTCATTTGTATCTCTTGATTCTCCATTCCCTAATGGAGGGGAAACTTCTAGCTACCTACTAAACTTTTTCTGACACCGCCCTGGTGACAATGTTGAGGCACCTCACTGGAGCCTGGCAAGGGTATATATCCTGGCTTTTAACTCAGCCTTTGGTGACATGGTGGAGTAGAGCCATCATTTTTCCTGTGTTATTTGCCTGTAATAGGATAGTTATTGTGTTAATTGTTCTGTCTTGTTAGGCTGCCCCTTTCTTGGTCCTTTGGCAAGAAAGAGCAGATTTTTTTGGTGCTTTTTTGGTCGGTGCCTATTGACATTTCTAGGTTGCTGTCAAGAAGAAAACTCAGGAAATTCACCATTATGTCATTCTTTGAGTCCCTAGCCAGTTCTACTTTCTTTTACCCTCCTTGTACATAGCAGTAAGAAGAGGAAAAAGTATGTCTACTCCATCTTTCTGCAAATGAAAGTCTCTGCATACATTGTTTAGGGTATTTTTGTTGATTGTATTTTTTGTTTTTTACTTTTTAAAACACATTTACTTTCCCTCATATTTTTCTTGTTAAAAATAAGTCCTTAAAAACATACCAACTCTATAGACTTCTTAAAAATAACCATGCATCAAAAAATAAAAAAACAAAAAATAAATAAAAAAATTAAAAAAAAATAACCATGCATCAAATTTGCTTCAACACATATATAATGATAGATTATTCAATGTGTGCAAGTGTTCTTTAATAAACAAAACACACATATACAATTCTGTAGAGTAACGATGAAAATAAAATGTTTCTTTCCTAGTAGACTCCAGTATTTCACAGGAATGTGTTTATTCTATCTTAATCAGCTTTGCTACAGTAATGCTACATAAAAACTCCACCCCAAAATTCAGTGACTTAAAACTTATTCTCATGTTCATATATCTTCAGGTTGGCTCCAAGTTGGCTGGGCTGGGCTGGACTCCAGATTTCAGATCCCAGGCTGCTCTTTGGATTCCTGTCAGGCATGTGTCTCTCATCCTCTTTGAACCAGCAGCTCCTAGGGCCTGAGAACTGCTCATGTTTCTCATTCTAAAGTTCAGGCTGAGATGGCAGAAACATCTGCCATCTTTTCATGGCACATTCTTTTCATGGAGGATCACTGGGTTACCAAATTCTACAAGGCATTCAGGACCTCCGCCTGTATCTCATTTACATTCCATTTCCAAGTTCAGTACTAATGAGACAGGGAAGTGTACCCCACACACAATGGGAAGTGAGAGGAATTATTATTTGTTGAATGTTTATACAAACTATCACAATCTTCTTTAATAATCTTGTAGCAGTGATGAAGGGGAGGGAAAGTTAACTCATATGCCAACTGTCACTTTATAAATGTACCAGTCTTTTCCTTCTGTAGCCAGTTATTTAGAATGCTGCTGCCAACGTCCTCATGTTAGCTCCTAAGTTAACCACTTACTATCCATTCCCTGACCTTTCTCCTCATGTATGATCTCAAGATGGCTTCTCCAAGTTTGACCTTCTCCAGTTTCTGTAGTTCTTTTAGAGAAAAAGTTATTTTCTCTACCTTTCTTTGCATCAAAATACAAGCAATAGAATTGACATCCTGTTACTCCTTAATTAGTATAAATGTGTGTGTGGGGGTGTGCATTTAAGTATTCTCTAGGACAATCCCTTCTCTCTTAACCTTTCCTTTCTGTTTTAACTACTATGGAAATACAGTGATTAGGGTTTTGTAACTGTTCTATGAAGAACTTTGCCATAGTCACATCAAATTAAGTATGTATAAATCTGTCTTAATATTCTGTGTTACATCACATTTATCTACATATTTGAACTAGAAGGTTTGGAACATGAGGAAATATACATTGTTTTTAGTGTGTATGTGTTTTGTTGGGATTTTTGTATGGTGACAAAAAGAGTTCCTCTAAAATCGTTACCCACAAATTTAGTTATTTTTTTCTTGCCTTGTGCACATTTTCATACACTTTATTTCTAAATCTCTAAAAGTGTTTCCCTAATTTGAAATGCTATAAAAACTTATAGGATCAACTACTTGTGGGAAAGCAGGAATAAACTTATTTAATTATTTAAAACCTCTGATACCTCCCATATGTTTCGTCTTGGGCAAGTCAGGAGCCTTGCAGAGACTATTTTCCCACACGTACAGTGGAACTTATGATATTTATCTTGCTGGATTATTATGAGGTTGCATGAGATGGTACATTCCAAATTCCTCTATGAACATCTGTTCAATGATAGATTATTTAAAATATAAATTAGGTTGAAGGGGAACCGCTCATGTATTTGTAGACTAACTTCCAACTCCCTGTGTGTGGTAGATAGAAAAATGGCTCCCCAAAGATGTCCACATCCTAATCCCTGGAAACTGTGAATATGTCCCTTACATAGCAAAAGGGACCTTGCAGATGTAATTAAATTAAGAATCTTGAGAATGGGAGATTATCCCGGATTCTTCAGATAGGCCCAATATAACCACAAAGATTCTTATAAGGGAAAGAGGGACACAGGAGAGTCAGAGAAGTGATATGACAACAGAAGCATAGGTCAGGGTAATATCATTACTGGCTTTGAAGATGGAAGAGGGTCACAAGCCAAGGAATGTGGGCAGCCTCTAGGAGCTGGAAAAGGCAAAGAATGCATTCCCTCAGAGAATCTCCAGATGTAATCTGTGCTGCTGAGAACCTGGTTTTTGCTCAGCGAGATAATGGTAAGATAATACACTTGTATTGTTTTAAGCCATTGAACCTGTGTTCTTTTGTTAAAGCAGCAAGAGGAAACTGATAAAGGTTTGTGTCATTCATTCACTCTGTAGCTTTTCCTCTTTTCTTTTGATCATAGGTTCTGTTTACCTTAGAGTCAGATTCCTTAGACCTAGATTCCTTGGTGAATGCTTCCCACACTGCCCTATGGCATCCTCCATGTTCTTATGCCCAAATTCCTTTTCCTCTTCTCTCTTCTACACATTGTCCTTATCTTCCCCCGACATGTGCTTTATAACCCTTTGCACCAAAGCACCTCTATCTAACAGAGAAGAAAGTTTACTATGCACGTGGTCTGCTGCTGGCCCTGAACCTCTCCACTGAAACTATGATAGCTCTTTTCATGCTTTAACTTCAAAATCAAGAAACATTTTAATACTATTATATGGAAACAATGTTTTAAATATCTTAGCTCATATGATTGTCTGCCCCCACCTCCCCTAAGGAGTAGAACTGATGCTTTGTGAAGATATGTCTTGTTCATTTGGACCTTCTTTTCCTCCTGACACAATACCTGAATTTCTTTGGGGAGACTCATACTTGAAGAGCCCGACCTTAACCACAACCTGAATTTCCTTGGGCATTACATTTGTTATTCAGGACAACTGCATTTTAGTCTCCATTCTGTCATTGCCTCCATGCGTGAACCTGGGCAGTTACTGAAATGACCACCAGGTTCAGGCTGGACAGGAAGACATTTGAGCCAGAAGAAGGGATTTTGGGAGATTAGAACCCTTGTGAAGAAGAACAAGCACAAAAGCAGGGGTCTGGAAGGTGGTGGGCAAAGAAGGCAGTAAAGGCGAAGAAGGAGTAAACAGAGAGGACATTTTAAAAATTTGAGCTCTCAGAAGTTAGGCAGTCTGAGTAATGTTCAGGTCACAGGTATGGCCGATGGGGAGGCCAGCTGGGTGGAAGACTAATGAAGTTTAACAAAGTTCTGATGTTTGAGGCTGCTGTGAAGCAGAATCCATAGGCAACAGTTAGTCCATACATTGAAGGACAATTAAACTTGATTTTAGCCTACTCGTGATGGCCATATTCTCATACTTCTTAGTTGCGTGAAATCATTTCAATGACTCCAATGCCTGTAGTATACTGTAATTTTGTCCCAAAGTATTTCTTTTCTTCTTATTTCTCACCATTGACTATCTTCATATAATAAGGAGGTTTTAAGAATAAGACAGGATGGGGCGCCTGGGTGGCTCAGTGGGTTAAAGCCTCTGCCTTCGGCTCAGGTCATGATCTCAGGGTCCTGGGATCGAGCCCCACATCGGGCTCTCTGCTCAGCAGGGAGCCTGCTTCCCCCTCTCTCTCTGCCTGCCTCTCTGCCTACCTGTGATCTCTCTCTGTCAAATAAATAAATAAATTCTTTAAAAAAAAAAAAAAGAATAAGACAGGATATCCAAACCTTTGAAAGTAGATGAGTCTAAAGAAAACTCTCCATCTGGCATGCAAACACCTGTAATAACCATCTGAAAGCAAATGCACCAGCTTATTAAAGAGTGGCAACTCAATGAGGTGCAAACGGTAAATGGTTTCATTTTTCTCTAATCACTGCCTTCAGCAATGATGTTGTGAAACTCTTTCAGGTCTTTTAATGACATCTGCCACAAATTTTATAGTTTGTGTGTCAAGCTATAAAGTTTGTATGTCACTTTAAGGCATAAAATTTCCTAACCAGTTTAATCCAATTTAAACCTTTGGTCTTATATTCAATTTTATGCTCTCCTCCTCCCCTCTCCCCAGGACCCACCAGGCTTCCACTGAGGTAGATCAATGGGGACAGGCAAGGCCTGCTCCTGAGACACCTCTTTTCTCCTACGTCTCCCCACCAAGTTCTTTACTTTTCCGTGGTATTGAGGCAGAGAAAGGACAGGACTGGTGGAAAGCACGCATGTATGATAAGACTCTGGTACTGCACTCTTAAATTCAATCGGACATGGCATAAGAGGCCATCAGTACCCTCTGTGTGGAAAGTATCTAAATGCTGATCGTTCTGTGGGGCTCATGTGTGTGTGTGTGTGTGTGTGCTCACACGTGTGTCTGTTTTCTGGGGAGACAGACAAGGTCTCCCTTCTGCCCAGCTCCTAGGACAGGAGATGTATTCTGAGAAGACCTCTGCCCTCTCTGCCCACTTCTCTGGTAGTCTACCTCACAGATTTTGCTCCAGGACTTTCTCCAGGTGACCACCTCTCCTAAATGGAATGGGGGAACTCATAAGATGGCCCAAGCATGACAACTAAGCTGTGTCCATTTGACTAACAAGAAACTCACGCATCCTTGCCACACCAAATGTGTTTGTGCAAGTTATTTTGTTTTACCCAGTTTCCATTTCTCTTTTTCTATGTCCTTGTCCTATTAAAAAAGCACAATGGCAGATCAGTTGGGTAGGGCTCGCACTCCCCTCCATTGTCCCACAATACTGGGGATGGAAACAGAGCAGCAGTCCTGCCAAGTGCTTCCTCCCTGTCTCTTTGGCCTTCAGTTTACAAAGGTGAGTAGAGAATGGGTCCTGGGATGATGGCTAGGTATAACAAGGCCAGTTTAGCCTCTTCAAGCAAAACCGGGAAGAGGACAGCCCAGGACCCCAGTTCTTTGATACTAGATTATTGGTATCTTTGTCTTCAGGTTTTGTTCCCAGTCCTCAATTTCAGGGTCACAGGACAAGTTCTTTTAATGTCCTGTTACAAAGACAGGAGAGCTAAAATTACTGTTATAGGTTAAGCTCTCTAGAAGCAGATGGTGAGATACAGTTGGGGTGTAAGATATTTATTGGAGATCAACATTTATGGAAGAAAGGGGGAGGGAACAGATTTGGGCAGAAGTCCAACAGCAGTGTAAGACCAAGAGAGACTTAGTCATTACAGGGAACTCTGGATTACAGATCAACCATCAGAGTGTCTCTTGCTGGGTCAAATTATCCAGGTCATTATATCCCTACTTCATGTAGTCACTAAGTGTGAACAACTTCCAATGTGTGTGCTCTTGGACGAGGCCATCTCTGAAGCTGAGATATACCTTAAAAAGGAGCTGAGACCTGGAACTTGTCACTGACAACACTCTCCACAACTGGGCACCAGGTGTTCCTTAAAGGGAGGCTCTGGGCGGTACTCCTCTGTATGTGCCATAAAAAATCCTCCTGCTCTGCCCCAAATTTTGCTGATATGTATATGAAGGACGAAAATGCAAGAATATTTACTAAGAACAATTATTAGGATAACTCTGATGCCTTCTCTTGCTATTTGTGGAGAAGTAAATTTATAAGTTAAGCATGGTAAGAAATTAAGAAGCAAGGAGCATAGTCAGTGTGATGGGCGAGAAGGTTTCCCTCAAATCTAAAATGGTAAAGTAAAATCATCACAGTAAATTCTCTGGAAGATGGACAGTTACCTGAATTTAAATAAACATCACAGTGCGCATCTCTTATGAATTCTGGAAACAATCATTCTTTCAGTCTTCCAGAGCATGATGAGCAATCATGAAAGTGATGAAAGTCATCTTCACACAGTCCTCAGTGGTGGTCATTGGGGGAATAAAATAAGCAAATTTTTCAGTAGGCTGGCTGATCTTCCTCAATTAGAATGTAAATCCCTGCCAACTAAGGTTTAAGAGAGGAAGATATGAAGACTATTTGCTTATATCATGTTGTCGATAATCATACAAGGAATTTATGTGATTTGTGCAAGAACAATTGATTTTCATGTATTTCTTTCTTGGGTTTTTTCAGATTTCCACAAAATACTAGATGAACAGTAGAGGAAGACATTGTTGAACAAAGAAATTTAAGTCCTTTCCAACATGACTTTTGAATCACAGTAATTCTATGTAGATTTGACCAAATGTGTTGTTTTTATATGCCTTTATGTACAGTATATTTGAACTGCTCATCGAATCACTTGCTGTTTATACACACTTTGTACGTTTATAGATAAAATGAAATACAATGAGATCTCTCTAAGGATTCTTATTTTTATACTTGTCTTCTGAGCATCATCAAGTAATTTTTTCATCCAATAACTGAAAAGTGTTCAGTTTTTATAAGCAATGGTTACTTTGAGGGAATGGAAGGGGGCAAGTGGTAAATGATGCTGTGTATTTATACATGTCACATGCCTCAGGGCATAAATGATGCATTAGAATTTTGACAGATTAATGTAAATAAATGAATGAAAATAGGAAAGAATAAGAAAAATGGTCAGTTTACTGAGCTCATAAGAGAAGTGATGCCACACAGCAAAACCAGCAAACAGAAATGTAACAACATTCTGAAGCCTCATTAAAAAATGAGTTGCATCTGACAGATGTGTAGTTGTATTCATTTTGAATCTCAGCCATATGGAGGCAGAAATCCTACTAAAACAGTTCTGTTTCAAGCAGTTTTATCTATGGAAATGCATCAGAAATAATGAGTCTCATTCAAAATTGAGAGGTAAAATGGGCAACTAGAGTGTTCCCATAAGTTTAAGTAAGATGTCCAACAAAGAATTGGCAGTAGGGGATAGCTGTGTAGATCGTCAGCGTATCATTAGATTTCTTATACTTTTCTACTCAGTTTTAATGAAAGTTGTGTCACTGCACATTGACATTGTAGTAAATTACTAAAACTGTTATTTTTTAAAAGAAAGACATAACTCCAAATAGTATTATGAGTAATGAATTTTTTTTCTGACTGGATACATTATGTCAGGGGGAACCCTCTATCTCTTACTAACCTAACATCAGAGCATCTTGACCAGTTGAAGAATTCTAAGAGCTTCCAAATATCAGGCAGATCAGCTTCTCAGACCCTAACCTAACACTTATGACTTATAAAAGCATCGATAACATTAATTCCAACAGATTTTATATTTTTACTACTAATAAGTAACAAGTTTAATCAGATGTTCTGCTAAATTGAACTGCTATAAATGGGTAGTTTTTCTTCTCAAATTAGCAGAGTATAAATCATTAGATTAGTCAGGCTAACCTTCCCAAGGCCATAGTTTACCTCTGATAAACGGATAACAGAATTTTTTTTCTTTCAATCTTTTTTTGTAAACAACATCAAATAAAGCTGAATTTCTAATTAGCTAAATTTAATTTGGGGTTTTTGAGACTCCTTTTAAGTTTTTAAAATATATTATGATTATAGGTATGTATACATATATAAAAATATATAAATAATATTGTTACATTTAATATGTATATAAAATAGAAACCACACTAAATGTTGACACTAGTATTGTAGACACGAAACAGTTTTGTAGTTAATTCTTATTTTCTTAAGTTGCATATAGTTTGCAAATAAGTAAAAATATAAAGTGAGGTGGTCTGTGGAGAAATAATTAAAGAAATACGGCCATTTAGCATCTACCACTAGCCAAGTAACTTATAACAAGTTCTTCAACTTTGCTGTAGCTTTTTTTATCTGCAAAAGATTGAAAATAATAGAACTTATGTATTTGTGAGATAATGCATAGGAAGCATTTAGCACAATGCCTACCTGTAGTAAGAACTCAGTGAATATAAGTTTTTAATAAATCAAATCCTATTACCAGATGTGTGGAATATAAGGAGACAATGAATACATCTTATATTGAATAGACAATTTAGAGCAGTAAAATTTTTTGTAGTTTAAATGGATAGTTTTCCATAGAATTGTCCTCTGCTTTATAAGAAAAATGATACTTAATGTTGATACTTAATGTTGAAACTCCAAGAACCTTTGGTTGAAGTAAGATAAATACAACACAGATGATTCGTTGGTTCCTGATATAGCACCTGACAAGGTGATAGTTTGTTAGTGAGGTCAGTGGGTTCTGGTTTTGTAAATGGAGAAATTTTATTTTATACAGGTCAGAATAGATCAGATTGTTTGGAATTAGATTCACATTGATTAAAGTAACAAGAGATGGCTCAAAATGCCAATGTGTTAATTTTCCTTCTCAAGCAAGAAATACTTTAACTCTTTATTGAGGGTATCAATAGTGAGTCAGATGTGTGATTTGGCAAGGGAAGAAGAAAAAGCATTAGGAAATGGGATGGTTTTAAGGAGGAATATCCCTTAGACCAGGAAAAAAAAATTTCGTGAACATTTCCTGTGACAAAGTAAAGTCCAATTTTCTAATTAATGGGACACTCTTTCCTGCTAAAATCAGGGTCTGTTTCCTTACTCAGGCTATGTAAAGATTGCTAAATTTGTATTTCTTAATCTCATAGTTCATTCTTCTTTGAAGATCATTGGGCAGACTGCATTTTTCAAAGATAGCTTCAATAATCTCTCCATTTCACATGCTATTCTTGCCACTTCTCCATTAAAAGGTAGGAGTCTGTGTCGTTAGCCCCTTTAATCTGAGTGAGTCCTGTGGCTGCTCTAGCCAAGAGAATGTAGTAGAATTGATGCTGAGCTAGTTCTGGATGTCACCGTTCATAGCTTTGGCAGTTTCTTCTCCCTGATTCTTAGAATACTGGCTTTGGGATGTTTCTTTCAGAACCCAGCAACCACGGATGGGTACTCTAGTTGCAGTCTCAGCTGAACTTCCATCCAAGAGCCAGCACCAACTGCCAGTTCTATGAGTGAGCCACTTTGAATGTTTAGCCCACGTTAGGTAATTAGCCCTGTGTTCTGTCTGACCACAAGCACATGAGATACCCCAGTCAAGAGCTGTCCAGCTGAGGATGATCAAACCACAGAACTGTGAGAAATAATAATGAATTGTTGTTTTGAGCCAATAAGTTTTGGAATAATATGTTATGCAGCAATAAATTCTAGAAAGAATCATCTACTCTCATTTGGTCCATCTTTTGCTTCAACTAGGTTAGGGTATTGAATATACTTTTTATTCTTTTTTATTCAGTTATTCATTGATTACTTTCACAAGCCCTCTTCATTCATTCATACAGCATATATGTATTGCTACTATGTATCAGTTACTATGAGTTTCTAAATGTTGAAAATATAGAAGTGAAATATTCCCTCCCTCCAAAGATCTTATATCTTATCTTAGTGAGGGAAGCTGAAAATAAATAAAATAAGTAATAAGGGCTAAGAAGTAAAAAATAAAACAAGGAAAGAAAACATGAAATGCTAAGGGACAGCAGACAGACAGGGACAGCAGTAGATTTGTGGAAGTTTTATGTAGGATGGGCAGGGAAGGCTTTTCTGGGAAAGTGAGTAAATACCAACAGGAAGTGAGGGAGCTAACCTAGTGAACAACTGAGGGACAGTGGAGTGTGCCTGGTGGAAAGAGGACAGTTAAGATAGAACACGGATGAAAGTAATAAGAGATGAAGTCAAGAGAGCTAACATCGAACCATTTGGCTCATAGAAAGACTTTGACTTTCATTCAGAGTAAGATAAGAATCCACTGAAGAGTTTTACATGGAGAAATGAATAGCTAGACTTATGTTTAACAGAATCATTCTGAGTATTGTGTTGAGAACAGACAGCAAAGGGACACAAGCAGGGAGACCAATAGGGAAACAGTTGCAATCATCCAGGTAGGATGATGGTGTCTTGGGTTAAGGTGGTATTTGATGAATGTCAGGGGTCTGGGATGTGATTTTTACCGTACTTAATATAGTAATATATTAAACTGCAACTGTTTCATAGATTCTGGCAGAAGACATGAGACTCTTGGGTCAGAGACAAAGGACTTTATTACTCATGGCATAACAAGCAGCATGAGCTTCATGTTTGTGTTGGTTCGCCTTGTCCTGCCAAGTCCCTTGGAGGCATTATGGATGGGCCCAGATGAATGCTACATAATTGGTGGGCATGTGTAGCAGCTGAGGAACACTGAGCTAAGGAAATCCATCTCTTTTACGGTAGTAGGCAGTAAGTAAACCTGCTCTTGTCCTGGAGGGTGGCATTGCCCCATCCCTTCAGGCTGTTCACTGCAAATATAACCCTAAAACATGTCTCAAGTGAGGAGTGGTCAGGGCTTTGCATTCTTGGCAGACTAAGAAAGAATACACAGAGGCTCTTAGGTGGTTGCCTGGCAGGTTGAAGTAAGAAGTAGTCAAATTCTGGATACATTTTAAAGATAAAGTTAACAAGGTTTTCTGGGGGCTTTGATTTGTGAGGTATTTTTCTAAGTAATCAAACTTTCATTAGTTTATCTTATTTGAGAACAACTTTATCCATTCAGTATTGAGAGTACATTATATTCATTTCCAGTATACCAGTATACACTGCACCCTACCCAACTCTACATTTCAAAATAATATACCAGATCACAACATGCTTGAAGATCCTCAGATGAAAAAACAGATTAAATATCTGAATAATTTACCTTCGCTCAAAGTTGTCAACTGGTAATATAATGCACTAGATAATAAAGTTTATAAAAAGTGGAGAAATTATAATTTAATTTTTTTCTAACTGAAGTAAACATTCTCTAAAGAAAGCCTAAGAAAATATATGCAAATTCTATGACATATCACAAGCTTCTAGAAGATAGTTGCTTTCAAACTGTGTTTTTATTTGTGCAAATTTCCAATTATACTCTTCTTTAGCTTTACCAGAGATTTAAACATCCAAATTTATGAGATAATAGTAGTATTATCAGGAAAAATTTTTACTTTACCAAAGTACCAAATGCATAAACTTTTGTTATATAATGCACCTTCCCTTCTTTTTCATAACATTTGTTTGCAAGGATGTTCCTATTTCTAAAAGAAATTATGATGACAATTGTTGTAAGAATATAAACTACATAAAAACAAATTTGAACAAGAATTATTATCACCTTATAAATACCAAACGATTATTTTCTTTAAAATATCTTGCTAAGATAATATCTTCTCTAAAAATATCTTTCAGAATTTAAAACTAGAACAGTAAGTAGCAAAAGAAACCCTATGGAATTTGACTGTTTTCTATATAAATAACCTAGAATTCTTTGGAATTTTGTATTTTTTTTTAATCTCAAGGTAAACAAATGCTGATACAACCACTGTTGCCATTTGTGTAGGACTAACTGCTATGGTCTGGCATCAGTTAGATATCTCTGGTCTCAGCATTTTCTGTTTCCATGATTGCTTAGGTTCTTTTAAAATTGAAATTCGATGATTGAGTAGGCCTCTAGCTAATGAATGATGGTAGAATTGAGTGGTCTGGTAAATAAAAGATCCTGTTTTACCAGAAAGAGCTCACTTACGCGTGAAACATAAACCATTGTTAAGGAATTAAAGCATACAAAGATGTATGCCTGTGATAATAGTTGCATCTTTTTTTTTTCCTCCATGTTCTATTAACAAGAAGATAGAGGCTTTCCACCTCTCCCCATCAGCTAGAATCATGACTTTGTGTTCTAAACAATGTTAGGCTGGAGGTAAGGGAAAGAGGAAGAATGAGGGTTTTGGGGTAGTGATAGTATTAATGTGTATTTTAAGACTGTGGCTTCAGAAACCAGATTCCCTGGCTTCAAATCTCAGTTCTGTCACTTAATATCTGTGTGATATTGGGCAAATTGCTTAACCTATTTATATCTATTCTTAATCTGTAAAATGAGGACAATAATAGTTCCTACCTCACAGGGTTATTATGAAGATTAAGTTAATACATGTAGTATACTTAGCATATAAAAGCTAAATAACACATGTAGTATACTTAGCATATTTTATATCATTATTTAACTCTTATCATCAAGAAATTTCATGAACCAGGGTTGGTACCAACTGAAATTTCCATTTATGTGGGTAGAGTCTGATACATCACATCCTGTCATCTCTGCAGCTAATAATACCAATTAACAAAAGTGACACATTTTATTATCCAAGAAATGAAATGCAATCCAGTTTGTCATAGAAAATTCTCTTTTACCCATACTTTCTATGGGGGATTCACCTACTTCAAATGAGAGTAAATCTTGAAGAGGACATCTGTTTTGTCTTATATGTTATGTATGTCTTTATATTCACAATGATAGCATGTACTTTTTGCGTTTTCTAACCACGCATACAGCAGATAATGTTATAGTCACATTTTACTCTGTATTAAACATCTGGTATCAACAGAAGAAACAAGAAAATATCACGATTGTACTCTCAGAGTTAATTCAGGAATATTAATCTGCTCTTATAATCATCTATACTATATCATGTCTAATTGGCCCTTGTAAATTTTTCTCCCTTGTGCCACCAAGTGAATTTAATAACTAGCATTAAAAAAAATGTAGTCATGTACATGGTTCTCACTTATCTCTGATGCTGCTTTATGGAACTGGTTTTGAGTGCTTAAGAAAAAAAAGCTGATCTACACCCTCACTGAACTGGTCTTAAACATCAGCTTGATGGCAAATGACCAATGGCCCCCAAATAATGCCCTCGCAGGTGAGAAAATTCCAGTGACATTGGGATATGAGCTGTTAGAAGGGATACACAGCAGTTTCGGCATTTGAGGGAAGGTGTATTATTATGTCCCTGTTTAAATGGCCTTTGTCAAAGAGTAACAATGATAGGAGAAGAGGTAATCCCTAACCAGCTGTTGTGGTGGAAGGCAACCTCTATCCATACACCACTGCACACAGAAATAAGGTACAATAATGTTTGAAGTTTAATACATTTCAGACTTACAGCCACCCTTTTGTTTAAAACCAATTTTAACTTTCAGCTTCTGCCTGCTTCATTTCATGTTCCACACAGTAATTTTCTTTATTTTGCAGCCTTAACTTCTATTACACTGGCACATTTTACTATGCATTAAGCATCTGGTATCAATAGACTAAACAACACAGAAAGCAGGATTATGCTGTCAGACTTAATAATTCAGAAATATTAACCAGCTCTCATAATTATCGGTAGTTCTTCATATGTAATTGGCCCTCAATGTACATTTCGTACTTCTGCGTAACTCTCTGCATACCAGTATAAGATAATAGTGCCTAATCTTTCATGTAACTAACAGAGTTAATTTGGTTAAATGAAATCAATTCATCAGCAATAGCAGTCTCTTGCCATGAAAAAATTAGTTAACCACGCACGCAAGGATACATGTACATGCCCTACCAAACAGCTAAAAGAACACAACACACTTATTCCATAGAGTAACAGATGAGGGAAGTTATTTAGCCTCAAGCAAACTTGAGAAAGGAAGAAAATAAGCCATGTTCAAGGAGACCTTGCCTGTGAAGTTAATGTCTAGGGCTAGGTTTGCTGCAAGCTTCAGTTTGAGACCATTTGCTTCCTTTAATTAAAACATATTTGTTATCTTCTGTGACTCCTTACCTGTAATATTATAGTACTGTTTTAAGATTTGCATTATACTTTGTCTTAAACAGCTTTATTGCAATTTCGACATGTCATTACCAGCGGAGGACCAGCTTACAGAATCCTGACCTGAAGCCATAAGTACTGATCAGAAGTTCTTGTTCTCATAACATCCTTATTTGAACATTTTGACTTGAAAGATAATCTTTTTAAAAAATTTCTATTTTATTTAAATTCAATTAATTAATATATAGTGTATTATTAGTTTCAGAGGTAGAGTTCAGTGATTCATCAATTGCATATAACACCCAGTACTCATTACATTACGTGCCCTCCTTAATGCCCATCACCCAGTTACCCCATCCCCCCACCAACCTCCCCTCCAGCAACCCTCAGTTTGTTTCCTATAGTTAAGAGTCTCTTATGGTTTGTCTCTTTTATATTTCCCTCCCTTCCCCTATAATCCTCTATTTTGTTTCTTAAATTCCACATGAGTGAAATCATATGATAATTGTCTTTATCTGACTTACTTTGCTTAGCATAATACCCTCTAGTTCCATCCATGTTGTTGAAAATGGTAAGATTTCATTTTTTGATGGCTGAGTAATATTCCATTGTATAATTACACCACATCTTCTTTATCCATTCATCTGTTGTTGGATATCTGGGCTCTTTTCATAGTTTGGCTATTGTGGACATTGCTGCTATAAACATTGGGGTACATGTGCCCCTTTGGATCACTATGCTTGTATCCTTTGGATAAATACCTACTAGTGTAATTGCTGGGGTTATAAGGTAGCACTATTTTTAATTTTTTGAGGAACCTCCATACTGGTTTCCAGAATGGCTGCACCAGCTTGCACTCCCACTAGCAGTGTAAAAGGGTTCATTCCCCTTCAACTTGAAAGATAATCTAATAGGTTGATACTAGACATACCTTAAATACTTCACTAATTGATATTGGCATTTTACATGCTTCTGCAGTTTCCTCATATCTTCCCTTGCTCTCAACTGCCAGTTCTTGTGATTGTCAGTATATCTGAGAGGAGTCGCCGCTTTTCTCTCTGGTTATTTTCTGCTATTTATGTGAAATGGACTTTAAAACAACACAAATAAGCTTGCCAAAAGCAAGTGCTACATAGGAGTAAATGTTCTGTGAGTTAGGAAAAGAGGTTTACAGATCAGCAAGGTGAATGAACTCCAGTGCACTGTCTTCTGTTTAATATGTCCCTAAATAGGTTCAAAGCACTTTTGGGTACTTTCTGTGTCTTAACTATGTTTTAGATGGATAAAACTTGCTGATATTTGAGTTCTGTATAGGATATATGGAATATTTCTAGTGAAGAAAGACTTCATGTGTTGAAGGAAGGATCCACTGAGTGCATTATTCAAGTGATCAGTGACTGCTGCTCAGAGTCTAAAATCATCATAGATCTGCCTGTCTTTCACAAGGGCATACTTAGAGGGAACTAGTATAACAAATGCTATTTCCTATCTGATTTCTCAATATTTGGTTGCATAAACTAGCCTTTTCATCTCTATAACAAAGTTCCTAGTGAAAAGAAAAAGAGGGAAATTCTTAGAATGCAGAAGGTATGACCTCAGAGGTAAGAATGAGGAAGTAGAAGATATTTATGAAGAAGCTCATTTATTTTGTCAAATCTAACTCTTAAAAAAAAGCAGAATTATTTAACCTCTTTGAGACTCAATTTCCTCCTTTGTAAAATTAGAATAATGGCACTCAACTAATAGAGGTTTTCTGAGGATTAAGTTTGTTATGTAAAGCAGTAAGCATGATACATAATAAATGTTTAATAAATTTTCAGTATATAAACTCCTACTTTCCTAGAATCCATTAAACATTAGTGCCCAAATTAGGTGTAACTCTTTTTAACATGCTGCGACTAAATTAAATGATTAAATATCACTATCTAATATGAAATATTATGAATATTAATTAATTAATATTAATTCTCCTTTTAAAAAGGGCTTTAAAAAGTTTTGTTTTATGAAAAGCAATTTGATTGCAACTTATCCACATATATAATATTTCCCCAAAGAATTTAATCAATAGGGGAACATTTTAAGACATGATTTAGAGGAAGAAACATCAGGAATATGTGTTATAAAACAATACAATCTTAAGACTTCAGATATGATTCCTGGTCCATGAATGAGATGTGATTCCTGGTGCATAGGTGGCAACAGAACTCTTAAAAAGAAACAATAAATTTGGGGACACCTGGGTGGCTCAGTGGGTTAAAGCCTTTGCCTTCAGCTCAGGTCATGGTCTCAGGGTCCTGGGATCGAGCCCCGCATCGGGCTCTCTGCTCAACGGGGAGCCTGCTTCCCTCTCTCTCTCTGCCTGCCTGTCTATTTGTGATCTCTCTCTCTGTCAAATAAATAAATAAAAATCTTAAAAAAAAGAAACAATTAATTCGAATAACTTATTTTTAAAATATCATTGTTTTTGTTTCTTTCTTTAGTTTAAAAAAAACTCTTATGAGCACTCTCTATATGCCAAGCACTGTGCTAGGGACAGAGAATACAAATACAAAATAAAGCATAGCCACTGACCTCATGTTCATAGACATTATACACCTGCTTATAAAAACAATCTAAATGCAATAATAGAAATAGGCACAAGTCTTACTGGACCACAGATAGATAAAGTTAACCTGACTTAACCAGTGCAGAAGAGGACAAGAAGATGGGAGAGGCTTCTTGAAGGAGGTACCACCTCTATTGAATCTGATAGGGAAGTAGGCAAAGATGGCAAAGGCATTCTGCGCAGAGCCTTGAACAGAAGCATGGCATATGAATGTGTGCAGGAAACTATAAGTACAGATGGGAGTCAGAGCATGTACAGGTGGGAGGTAGAGCATGAAGCTGAGAGCTAGAGCAAGACATAAGATCAGGCCATTAGAGCCTTGTATGCTAACTCAGGAGCTTAAGTTAACCCAATAGACAGATGAGTATTTAAGGGTTTCATCAGTGTATTCAATCAGTTAGATTTGTATTTCAAATAAAACACTCTGACTTTTGTGTGAAGACCAAATTTAATAGGGATTTTGGGGATAAGATAGTCGAAGTGATACTCTGTATTGACATTGACCTCATGTGATGATAAATAAAGACAAAGACCTGGATTAGGACAGTGATAAGTTAATATCCTACCAATATACTCTCAGGCACATGTGGCACACATGAAAAGACATACATACACTTTTAGCTATTGGAGCACTTTGTAAGACTAGAAACAACTCTGGTGTTTTTGTTTATGTTTAATGCCCAGATTTGAATATATATGTGCTTGGTAATTGCAATGAGGATATCTGGGAGTATATGAAAGAATCAGCAAATTCGATTTCTTCATTTTTTTCCCAGTCATGTCATATTGAGTTCTCTCTTACTTAACAAAAGTAATGTTGCTTTGTAAAGCAAATTCAATTAGATGTAGTCTGAGGAAAACGACAATACCCCTTGACAGATTAGCCCCACATCATTATCTTAGTCTATTGTCCTGTTGTAGATAATCACTAGAGTCATTTGTTATAAATTGGGAGTAAGGCAAATATATGACTATCAACACTGTTGGTAAATTTTTCTCTGGAAATTCTATCCAATATAACAAGGCAAGAAAAAATGTATAAAGCATATAGATACTGTATTTTGGAAATACAAAAAATGTATAAAGCATATAGATACTGGAAAGCATATAGATACTGGAAAAAATGTATAAAGCATATAGATACTGGAAAATATTTATACTGGAAATGTATAAAGCATATAGATACTGGAAATGTATAAAGCATATAGATACTGACAAGTATCTTTGTTATTTTTCTTTTTGTTAAACAGAAGGGAATCAACTGTAAGAACTCTTAGAACTAATATGGATGTTGGATAACAAGACAGATTATGAAGTAATATAAAAATATTGAATTTACTATATATTAATAATCACCTAAAAATAATGGGTAACAGTTTGATTCCTAATAACAATCAAAATGTAAAATATTTAGGAATAAGTTAACAAAAATGTGTAGGAATTATGTAAGGAAAACTGAAATCTATTACTATAGATGGTAAATACAGAGTTAAATAAATTGAGTGAAATACAAAGTTTCTGAATTAGAGGATTTATTGTTTTCAATATGCAAATTTTATCCCCAATTAATCATACATTCATGTGAACATAATGAGGATACTAATGGGGGAGATTTTAGAATGTAACACAATTATTCTAATTTTTTTTGGTAAGCAAAACCATGCTTGAAATTGCCAAAGCAATTTTGAAAATAAGGTGAAAATTAGGGGTACTTGCCCTAAAACATAGTTGCATTTACTATGAAGCAATGATAATTCCACTTATTTTTTTCTTGTTGGTATTGCAATACTGAGACAAATCAACAGAAAGACTAGAGCAGTATCTATAAGTGTGCCTCAAGGAACTCCAGGCCTGAAAGCTATATAAAGGTATTAGGCAGGATGTTCATAATGTTTAATTTACTCATATACATTGTGAGTTTCTAAGAAGTTATTATACACAATCATTTTCAGGCTTACTTGACCTCAGAAATCTTTTGAAAATGCATCTTGCAAGATAAATCTCATAAATTTGAGGAAAGCTGAAAGAAAAACAGATACATATTTGTACAGTTGAGTCTTAAAGAATGTGGGAGTTAGGGGTGCTAATCCCCATGCTGTGAAAAATCCATGTATAGCTTTTGACTCCCCCAAAACTTAACTACTAAGAGCCTAGATTTGACCGGAAACCTTACCGATAACATAAAGTCAACTAACACATATTTTGCATGTTATATATATTGTATACGGTAGTCTTATAATGAAGTAAGCTAGAGAAGAGAAAATATTATTAAGAAAATCCTAAGGAGGAGAAAATACATTTACAGCAGTGTAATGTATTTATTGAAAAAAATCCACGTATAAATGGACTCACAGTTTAAACCCACGTTGTTCAAGGGCCAACTGTATAATACTTTAAAGTTCCACAAGGGGATACCGCAATTCATTTTGGAAAGTTGAGAATCCATAATGGAATTTAGACAAATGGGTAAAATTTGGAAATAAATTTCAGATGTATTAATATTCAAATTTAAAAACTAAAACCATAGAAGTAGTAGAACACATTAAAATGAATACATATTGCCCATAAATATCTGAATAAAGGTTCTGCCTCATTATCATCCTCATTTATCAAAGAAACTAAATTGATAAATAATTTTTAATTTATGAGATTCGCCAAGATTAAAAACATATATTTTGTATTTATATACTCATAAAAACTAATCACAAACTGAGGTCACATTTTCCGTTTTATACTCACTGTGGCAAGTACCACCCTCTTGCTTAACTACAGGAAATCCAGTCTTTCACCAGGGTTGTCACCCCATGTGACATGATTCCCTGGAATCCCCTGGGAATGTGTAAATGTTCCAAAGCTGGGTTCTGAAGATCACCTGCCCCCAGCCAGTAGTCTCACTCTGGGCCACTGCTTCATACCATTGCTGGCCTTCTCCTGCTCTGCTTAAGCCATTTTATCCTAAGTGAGGAAATGGATTACAGTTAATTCATCTCAGGCTAGATGAGAACCAACCATATTACTTAACTAGATATACAGAAGACTGGGGAATAACGAGTGGGTATTACAATGCAGAAGACATGCAAACATTACCTAGTAGATAGGACTCTCAGAATTCAGAAGCCTGGCCTCTCTACCAGGGGCAGCCTGCTGGCAACTTTTCTCTTTAATTCTAGATGTCACCATGTCTCTAAGCTCTGGGGGTCGCTGCTAACAGGAGTACTCTTGAGCATAACTCTCCTATCCAAGGCCCATTCTCTAAAGAGAGGAGAATAGAATTTTTCTTGCTTTGCATAATCAAAAGGCCAATTAATTTTTTTTTCTTAGAACAAAAGAACATTCTGCTCTCAAAGGCATTTTGTGCCATGCTTTAATTAACTTGTCTATATTCATGTCTATATTGTTTATGGAAGAAAGTGTAGTATAGTGGCTGAAAGTGTGGGTTTAAATCTTGGCTTTGCCTCTTCTTACCTAAATGGCCTTGGGCAGGTGACAGAATTTCTCTGAGCTTTCATTTTCTTTTCCATAACAGAATTAATAACATCTACCTTTTGGTTGTTGTAAAGATGAAATTAAATAATGTACATAGAGAGAATGTCATGGTGATGTTTCAATAAATGGCAAGTAAAATAACAATGTTCTTTAAATGAGCATATAATCACAAGCATCACATTTGAGTGTGCACATGAATCCCCATGTTTGAACATGAACTCTGATTCTAGAGGTAGAAAAGGGTATTTCAATAATTTATTAGTTTTTTCAACAAATTTGCACCTTCTTTTGTACTTTCTCCTCTAAACACTAAATACATGCTAAATAGAGAAAAATTAGAAAACTTTCAAAACAAAAGCACAAACAGAGGCCACTTTACAAATACCACCTGTATTTTTGTCCCACCAAAATAACCACAGCGAACGTTTTGGTTACCCCTTTTCCCTTTTTCTTTGTCTTTATGCCTCTCTCTGTTGCTGTCTCTACCTAGCAATCAGCCACGTTGTCAGCAGAACACAGACAGCACACCCACATTGGGCCAATCTGAGGAAAGTTTCATAAAAAGATTATTTACAAAGATACAAGTTTTGTAGGGAAAATAGAAACGACAGTACAAACAGCAGGAACCTGTTAGTACCTAGAAGCCTAAGGTGGTAATGGAAATAAGAGGTTCCTGGGACTTGGAAGTGGAGAAACTGTGTGAAGATGGCTGCCTGGTCTTTTGGTGGAAAGATACAACAGGCCCAGAATGGCTTTGCAGGGATGAACCTGGGGGAATAAACTCTTGCGCCTCCTCGGCCTCCCACTACTGTCAACACATACTAGTGCTCCTCCTGGACCAACCTGGCTAGAAGCCAGGCTATCACTGTCCATAAGGCAGGACCTCCTGGATCGATGCAGAGTTAAAAGGTGACTTTAAAATTTATATGAGAAAATAAGGACACTTCTGAAAGTGAGAAGGAATGAATTACTCATAATGCCAAAATCCCAGGACAATAAGCATAACCTAAGAATGCCCCAAGCAAACCAGACTATATTGTCACCCTGTGGAGTAAAGTCAAAAATAAATCTGGAGGAGAAATGAAAGATACGAAGTGTTCTCTCTCTCTCTCTCTTGATCCCCTTCCCTCCTCCCTCCCTTTCTCACATGTGCACACACTCTTTGTAATTTTATCTTAGTACATACATTTTATATCCTCTTAAATTTAGATGTTCATTATGAATCACTTTCTATATAATGATGCATGTTTTTCTAAAATATAATTTTAATCATATAATACTTTGTATCATGATTGTACCAAAATTGACCTCATCTTTGGATGCTTAGGCAATTTCTGATTTTTCCATTATAATGCTGTGATGAACATCATTGAACATAAATCATTGTATATCTCTAATTGTTGAATAAATATTACCTGAGCAACTAGTACTATGTGCTACCCACTGAAGGTGTATGATGAGTACAACATAGACTCTGTAGGCTATAGTATAATGGTAGAGACAACTTCCAACAGTAAGCCTCACCAGAGAAAATACAGGACTTCATACACTAAGCAAAGCTGCATCCCATGGAGGTGGAGAGGAAGAACAGGGTCATGATGCCAGGCCACAGCCTTGGCCTTTGGCTCTACTAGAATTTGTTGTCCTTTCTAGGCTCCTGTGGCTCTGGATTCTATTCTATGTGAGTCATTCTTCCTGCCCAAAGCTCCTTCATTCCATCCAGCAGTCACCAGGCTGCAGTGGGAAGTGGGGGTGTCTTCCTTTTTTCCAGTTCCCTTCACTCAGCAAGAAGCTGAGTGGACAGGCTTGGCTACCCTGGTCCCTTCTGGCTCTGTGCTAAGGAAAGGGGTATTTCTTTTCAGCAGGTAGTGTTTGAAATCAGAAACCCAGGACAAAATAGTGCCTTAGAAAGCCCTGTTGCTTGAAGCTAGGTGTGCCAAAGAGTCTGGGAGTGAATTACAGATTGGTAGACTAGGGGCTATGGGGAACAGCTGGACAATTGAGGAAGAGCATGTAGAAAAAGGTGAATAGTGTCATTATTTTGACAAATTTGAGAGACATTGGATTGGACTTATTGTCAGGATGTTTGTGTATGGGTGGGCTGAATTCAACTTGCAGAGCCCTAGAGGGAGGCCTGGTGCCCGACTCTATACATCCAAGTGAGCTACGTATCAGTAAAATCTTTGTTAGCCTGAAGAGATTTGATTTCATTTCTTGCCTCCCTCCCTGATTTCATTGCATCATTTCTTGCCTTTGCTCACTCATTTCCCTCTGATTTTCCTCTAACTTGCTGCCTCCCAATCTCGGTACCTTCTCTGCCTTCCCACCTCCCAATCTGGGTACCTGCTATGCCTTCTGCCTAGAGCGCTCTTCCTCCAGATCTTTGCACAGCTGGCTCCTAACCTTGTAGGTCCAACTCAAATCCTATTTCTTAGAGTGGTCTTTTCCTATTTCTCAATTCAGTTTAGTCTCCCCTAGACACTCTATCCCAGTACCTTGTGTTATTTTCCAAATAGAACCTGTCACCTACTAAAATTACCTTGCTTGTCTGATGACTTTTTTATCAGGCATCTTCCCTAATGTGTGTCTCAGCCCCACTGGGGCTCACCTATTTGCTGTTGCTCTATCTCTCATGCATGGAAGGGCTCCTGGTGCATACATCATGTTCAGTATCCATCTCTGGATGGATGAATATGTGGTGAGTTTGTTGCTGAGTTCCTTGCTCTAAGAGATAGTTATTTTGTTTCCACTCTTAGAAATATATAGGTCTTCTAGGGAGGAATTTCTTTAATTAGATAAGCATTTCTTTTAATGATACAGACATAACACAAGATTTTCTTTATATGGTTCAATTCATTCCCATGGGAAGAAAACAGTCCTATTTTCTTCAGGATATTGATTTATTATCTTTCCATATGTAAACCAATGACACTAATTCAGGAACCAGGATGACTTCTCCCAGACACATTATTTGCCTTGGAATTGTACCTTAGGTTAATCCAGTGTGGGTATAATTTCAAATACTGGTTTTCTGATTTATAAGGAAATTTTTAACTTTAAATATTTAGACATCTTTCCCCCCCCCATCCTTCCTATTTCATAGCAAGTGGATCAAGACAGGTGAAAGATGATTTAAAAATATCCTGAGTTGAGGGCTGCTTGGGTGGCTCACACTGTTGAGTGGCAGACTCTTGGTTTTGGCTCAGGTCATGATCTCAGGTTCTTGAGATCAAGACCTGTGTCAGGCTATGTGGTCAGAGAGGAGGCTGCTTGAGATTCTGTCTTCCCCTCTCTTTCTGTCCCTCCCCCTGCTTGCACTTGCACTCTCTCTCTCAAATAAATACATGTATTTTTAAATCCTGAGTTGAGTTTATATGGTTAATTTTTCTTAGTTGAAAAATAATGTGAAATGTTATTCTGTAAGCAGAAGTCACTCAGAGATCATTTATTTCACAATTCTATACAGATGTTTATACTACATTGGTAAGTATTGGACAGCATTTATCTAATTAGCAAATATAAAAATTAGAGAATTTTAATAAAAACATAACTCCTAGAGCAATTTTACAACAACATGAAATGAAATATACTTTTCCCCCTTGCCCCCTTGTCATATTTCAGCTACAGTTTGTTTGTTTAGAGAGCAATAATGAGTTGTGTCCTTTCCTTAATTCTTGTTAACTTATTGAATCCCAGAAAACCATAATACAACATGTAAATATGGGATGAATACTTTTAGCCTGGCACATTTCTAGATAAGGGCATCTTCAGTTTTGGAAGGACAGGTGCTTTTGATGGTTTTATAAAGGGAGTTGGGATGTTCTGCTCTAAGTGCACTCATAATCGATCTCACCATGGGTCTTTGTGCCATCCTCTAATGCCACTGCACATCTGGACGATGATGATGAAGAGTGCTGACATATCTTGGACTATTTCCTATCTTTCCCTTTTATATACCTTTTCATTTTTTTAAGAACCATGCAGATGTAACTGTGAAATCTTTACTCTAATGAGAGAGTCGAGAGCTTGGGAGAACCCACCTGGAAAATCCTCTTATTTTTAATATCTTTTCTGCTTTCTTTATAGAAAGCTTATAGGTTAGGGAGAACTTAAGTGAAAGGAATAGGGAACTATAAAAATGGAGAAAATAGGGCATCAACAAATCATAATAAAAATACCAAGTGGGAAGAAAGAGGGAGTCAAAAATCTAATAATACTGTGCATTTTTCTGTAGGGAAATGTCCATTCAAAAGAATCGATGATCTATCTTTAAAAATAACTTCATGGTGAGATTTATTTATCTTAGGGGCTTGGAACTTTTGCCTTGGTAATCACAGGACAGACTTTTTGTTCTTAAAATCAGGGATGCATGAAAAAAACCTATAGGGAAGTTACTGGTGTTCATCATCTATAGAATAAGGTAAGCTGAGATTTCATGGCATTCTTTCTTCTTTTTTCTCCTTAGCTGTAGAAAGGCATAAGTTGTTTTCTTGTGAACTTGAACTATAGAAAATCTGAATTATGATCTCCTAGCTAAGTTTAGGTAAGTACTTAAGAAGAACCTAAAGAAAGATACAAGTTAAACCTTGGTCTGCTGGAAAGGATTTTAGTTAATTCATTCATTTCTTCCTTAATATAGTTGATAAGAAAACCAGCTTTGATATCAGAATGTCTGGAGGTGAATTTTTATCACTTCTGAGCTCATATCAAGAACTTACCCAGTCTCTCTGACTTGTTTCTTTATCTGTAAAAGGGAGATCATAAAATTCTCCTCAAAGACTGCTGTGAAGATTCAGTTAGCTACACTTTGCTTAGAAAAAAATTTTGCAATTAGAAAGCACTTTATAAATGCTGGATGATAAATATCAGGTGATATATTATTATTTAGTTAATATTTATATTTAATATTATTTATTTTTAAAATCAGAGATAATTATTATCATTACTTTCTGCTATTTGTTAAGATTTTTTTTGGTCAGACCCTCTGCCAGAAGATGGGAATAAAAGATGCATATGAGAGGATTTCCAGTTTCATCAGATTATCATGGGGCCAGTGATTCCAAACAAAGGAAGGGCCATTGGTCTGTAAAAATGATTTCGTGACAGATTAGAGGGGCCTGAGAGCCTTTTCCCTGACCAAGACAGAGGCAGCAGCTGATGGGCCTCAGGACGTCATGGAAAATTAGGGACCCTTTAGAGCTCAAGAAATATTTTATCGCAATACTCTTTCATTTCTTGACTTTCTTCAGAAAACCCCTACCATATTTTTTACCAGGTATGCATGCAAACACATACCCCTATCTATACCAATGAAACGGGAATCGAGACTAAAAAATTTGGCAGAAGTATTTTCAAGTTCATAAGAAAGGGTTTTTCTGAATCTTCTACAGAACATCATCTAACACCTTTCCTAGACTGTGCATGATCTCATGGCATGTTGTTGTAATTCCCCTACCAGGTTGTGATTTCCCTAAAGGTAAGAGAGGATCAGTAATGTCCTTCAAACACCAGTATCTAGCACAGGGTCCCCCACACAGTGAATGGTCAATAAAAATTTTGGTTTTCAACTGTACTCTAACAGAACTATATACTAAAATATATGTGGAGATCCATATATACATTTCTGGTGAAAGAAGCAGTATTAAGTCTAGGAAATATTTTGCCTTCTATGTTGCCAGAACCAACCCAAAAGTCCTTTTAGTAACTAATGATTTTAACAATTATTTTTTTTTTAATTCTCCAGCTGCCATTTGACTACATGCAATGAGAGAGTAACAGACTGCAGTCAGGACTGGGCCAGTATGTGAAAGGAAAAGAAAGGGCCTCAATGCCATGTGAGAAAAAATCAAAGGAAGAGGAAGGGAGTAAGAGAGGAGGAGCTATCATTTGAGGAGCTGTGTCTCTGTCATCAGTTGTCTGTCACTGAGAGAAGAATTTGCAACTCACAGGATTTTTATAGTTTCAGTCTGTGCATGACACTGGCCTTCTAGTGAAGTATTAATTCCTGGAACTGATTAATATTACGTTTTATATATTTACATCCATACTACGGTTGTAAGCATAGAACACATCCTGAATAACTTCACAGTGGTCTTCACCTGCCTTTGAGCTTCAGCCTTTCAAGGGATTTTTAGATATCTCAGGACAATACTTTTGTTTTAAACAAAATTTAATTTTCTTTCAAAATGCAATACAAAAGAGAGAGAGAGATAAAATAAACAACTGAAACCTTTTTACAACCCTGAACTGGGGATTAAGGATGATGGAAGGCCCTCTGTGGGGTACTTAGGTCTGGAGGAAGAGAACCAGCTTCTCCCCAACTGGATGTGAATTTTAGGTATCATCTGTCAATGCTACATCTTCAACACACTTGCCAATGCAACCAAACACAGATTAGATCTCATAGACAGAAATACCTGGTTAAAAATATCTAGACACTGGGAACCAGTGTTCTCTTTGATCCTGCCTAATATAAAGACTTAATATGGTGTTTGGAAGTTCCCTCAAATCTAATGGTTTAATCTCTTCATTTTCACTTCCTTAATTCAGGTCACTGCTATTTCTTGCCTTGTTTGGGGCTGGAGTTCCAAATTAGTCTCCTCCTTGAGCCCTAGATGATTTGCTATCTTTTTATATTTTGCCCCAGCAAATTGCCCAGCTACACCAAACTACCTTTAGTTCCCTTGATCTCTCCCAGGGCCTATGTGCTTGCTCTTCTCTCTGTCTGAAAACTTCTTCACCCCTCTTTTCCATCTCCATCTTACACACCATCACTGTAGACCTCCCTTCCCTTTAATATGAAATCATCAAGTTCTTGTTTCTCCTGGAAGCTGACCCCAAACACTCCTTCACCCCATGTCGCAGCTTGGTGCCCTTCCTAGGTATTGCCATGGCACCATGAACCATCCTTAACCTTATATCCACATTTCCTAACTGTCTGCTCACCAAATGATAGATTCACAAGGCAGTGAAGTGTGGGTCTTGCTAACTAATACATCTCAAGTCCATTAAGTTCTCAATAATTATCCCATGATTGAATAAATGAATGGGGGAACAGGTGACTGTGTCAAGGTTCAAGAATATATTTGTTATAATTATCTTTTGCAGCTTTTTATGTTCATGGATAAAAATACACATTGCTGCTAATGACATTTCTCTTTATATATAATTTTAAAATGGGGACTAAGGAGAAAAAGCTTTATATGAAAGTGTTGCCAAAGGAGTTTATAAATCATTTTCTACAGTTATGATATGAGAAAGATGAATTCAAAGTACTATGTAAATAGGGTAATACTATATTCCAGTCATGTCAGTTGTCCTAGAATAATTCTTAGCAACACCCCCTCTTATTTTCAAAAGTTTCCTGAGTTTTACAATAAATTATATGGTCATTCTATTTCTGAATACTTTGGAAACAAAGAGGAGAGGAAGAAGAATTACACACACACAAAGAACTTTTGGAGGTTTTTCTGTATTTTTAAAACTAGAACATGCAAAGAAAGTCAATGATGCACCCCAATCCTAGTTTGTCAATGACAAAATTTAAATTTGCTCAGAGCTTTGCACAATCATGACTGATAATAAAAGGGAAGGAAGTGATTTTGTCAGAACTTCTGAAGAAGTTACCCTTAGTTTTTATCAGTTATTCAATGATAAACATTTATGAGTTCTTTTTACTTGGGGAAGTAAGATTATCTTTAATTAAGAGTAAAGGCTATCCCAGAGTTCTTTTCAAGAGCCTCTAAAAGTGAGTCTTGTTATCTTAGATTGTGTTTTGTTTCTCATCCTTTCTTTTGATTGCAGCTAATTGTTTATTAAAAATAAATTGATACAACACATGAATATATAATAAATAACTAAGTGGCTTTTGGGGAATGTCCTTGCTGGTATACATATTAAATTCTGAGAATACCACATTCCCTCAACAAAATTGTTTGAATTCAGTAAATTGTAGAAATGCAGGAGGATTAACTTAAATCAAGAACTAAAATTTTGACTTTTGGAAATATGAAAGGTTTTGTTTCTATAAGGTCTATTAACCCTTTGCAATGTGTTCATTTCTTGTATCTTTAATTAAAATTTATTCCATTTGAAGAGAGCATCTGTCTTTATAACATGGCTATAAAGTACTGTGAATTGGAGGCTTTTTTCATAGTGGAAGTTAATTATATGATGCATAGCTCAAGTTGAGTAAGATTACCCCACACGGAAGTGAAGAGTATATTTTATATATGTTAGCCATATATGCAGATCTTGACATATGAGGCTATGAATACCACATGGCCCTCTTTTCCTAAGACCAACAGTATGACCCTCCCATTTCTCCCTCTTTCACTGACCCTTCTTAACCAACAGTTGAGCCACAGTATAAACCATCTTCTCCACAAGCTATCAGTTGCTTTCTCTGCTAGCATGGCTTATGTTCTACTGTCCTCCATATTGCCCTAAATTTGAAGAGGAACACATGTCACCTCTGATTTTATTCATTAACTTCTCTGAATTATGATTCACATACATTAGCTATTGCCTTCCTCAGATTCTCATGGTTTTGTAAGTAGAACCTGTTTCACCCAGCTCTTGAGCAGGTCAGAATCAGTGTCAATGGTATATAACTATCAGACTATTATTCCCCTGTAAACCTGGTACTTGTCAAGCTGGGGCGAATCCCAGTTGCCCATGAATTCACCAATTTTGATCATCCCCAAATCTCATGGTATTTGTCCAAACTTGGATTCTTCCTATGTTTTCTGGTTAGCATTCTATTTCCTTGACTGGGACTTGAACTTGAACCATAGTTTGCCAGGCCAAAGCTCTGATATTCTGCCTAATTCATGCCACTTTCTCCCCAGGGCCCCTTAAAATCCTGATCCTTCATTGGCATCCTGCCCATATGACAAGCATCAGTCACCATGATATAATATTGAGCAGTGCCCCCACTTTGGAACTTCTGTTCCACTCACAGTTGCCAATCTTTTGACTTATATGTTTCGTTGATCTTAATCAAACTTGGTTTTGTCATGCTCATGAGACCCGTTGTTGAGGCTCAGTTTTATACCCAGATCAGCTTTAATAAGATAGACCCTACTTCCTCCTTCCCCTCTGGCTCACTGCTGATGTCCCAGCATGTCCTTCCTCAAGGCCCCTTATTGGTTCAGACTCCAATAAAACCGTACATCAAGTTCAGCTCAACACATTCATTGATTACTTCCTAGTTTGAGCACATCGAGAAGAGGGATGTGGGGATGATGATACAGCATAGTCTCAGCCCTCCAAGAATTTATGGCATGTGTGCAAGACAGACACCTTAAGAGGTAATTTTAATGTATTGCAAATAAAAAAGAGATTTACCTACCAACTCGCCAACTACAGTGTGAGCATTTGAATAATGCTTATTAAATTGCATTCTCTCACATGGACAGGCTTTGTTCCCTCTCTAAACGTCACTCCCAATCCCCTCTCTACATCATATCCTTTTCCTAATTAATATCCCTTATGTATTTCTTTAGTTGGCAGAAAACTGCACTTTGATTTCTGCATCTTTGCCACAATGATATCTAAGCAACATAATCTCTTTGAGAGGGATAATGTCCTGTTCCTTCCATAAAATTTTTCAATTTTTGATTAGTGGAAAATAACCAAATAAAGTACTGTTTACTGAGGACTGTTCTGTTAGATGACATAAGATTCATTTATTTTTTATCAACAAGGAAAGTTTAAATTAGGCGATACTCACTATTAGTAACATTTATCAAGTGCCCACAGAGTACTAAGAATGTCTCAGAACAAATGCAAAGGCAGTGTTCCTTCCTGTCATATTTACAATGAGATAAGAAGTGTATGTAATGATTCTCAAATTTTAGATCTTTAGCTCTTTTCTCCCTTTATTATAATTGCATTTCATAGACTGATTTTATTTATGCCCTACAATCATTCATGATATCCATCTCTTAGCATTATATCTTCCTCAAGGAAGGGTTGTATCCCTAGTGCCAAATATGATCAAGAAATAGTTGTATAATTTATGTTACTGAGAATTGGTATTTTACTACATTTCCACAGTACTTTTATTTTTATTATCTTTTTTAAGTAACATTTCTACATACTCATGTAGCTCTTAGTATATTCTGGGCACTATTCTAAAAGCTTTGCAACTTGTTTAATCCTCACAGCAAGCCCATGAGGGAGGCAATACCCAGTTTCTAAGCCAGAAAGGCAAGGCACTGAGGTTAAATTGTATGGAGAGTGTGGGAGCCCTTTCCATCTGGTGGTGCTGTGGAGTCGACATTCTCAACCACAACAGGAAGCTGTCTCTTAAAGGTAGCTTTCAACACTTTAGTGTTCATTACCACCTCCAAGAAAAGTGTAAGAGACGCTTACCCCATTTCCTGCAGTACATGATCATGTCTTTTCATTATATGTACTGGTGCAAAGAAAAACAAAGACTTCCCTGGTCTCATAGAGATGGAGAGAATGACTTTGATTTCTGTTTTCTAGTGCCTGGATTGAGTTCATTATAAGATTTATCTGCTCTTCCTGCCTTGGTTCCATTGGGTATTACCGTGTCAGAATTTCTGTTCATTATAACCAAAGTTGTCGAGTTGGGGGCAGCTAAAAGTTTACAGTGGTCATTTTGGTACTTGTTGGCAAAGCCAAGTTGTAGACAAGCTTATTACTACTTTCATCCTCACCATTCCTCTTTCCCAAGTTTACCTGTAAAAATAAAACCATTTCTGCTGAATGGGGGGACTTTAATTTTACTAACAAACGTTTCAGTGAAGTTTTGTTGATAAGTGAAGTCATTGGGTATAACTCAAAAAATAACTTCAGGGGGTTTTAAAAAAGGGAAAGAAAGGTTTTGCTGCAGAGGGGACCAAAAATGAACTTGGGTAAAGTAACATTTCTGTACGGGACTGGCCTTGACTTAGCTTTTGAAACAGGCAATTCACTAAAGTAGAAGATAACAAAGGATTAGAATAACCTGCACATCCTAACAACCCATCTTTTTTCTACTTTTTAGTTGTGTGATTAATCCAGGGATGGTTTTATAATTTTATGTGCAAGTTCACAGATGGAAAATATGAATAACCTAATAATTAGTTTGGTCATTACTGAATAGTTTCTAACTTGGTTGTTCTGGAAGGTCTATGGATAGTCAGTTCCCAGATAGACATATTCCTTACTTTCTCTGAAAATGAAATCAGGAGATGTAAAGTCTTCCCCAGTTGAGGTCAAGATAAGGCCCTCTTGATTCTCTGACGTAATTAAAGTTTCAATTCAGGAAAATCTCTTTTCTTAAGCATTATCATAGCATCAAGGAAATCTTGAAAAACTAATACTTCTGCCTATGGAGATAAAAGCATAGCCTTCTTTGAGTAATCATTACATACTATTGTAGAATAACATCTCTTGGAAAGAGTTTTAGAGACAAATAGGAGTAAATGTCTTCATTTTTGGTACTCAGGAAACTGATAAACAGACACAGAATTTCAATGTTCTTTAGTATTATTTAAAAAATATTTTTTACCAAAGAAAAACTTGTTAAGACAATGCATTAGATTATCAGTGTCAAACTATTTTCAGGCCTCTCGGAAACAAGCAAAGTATCTTTTGTAGGGATTTAAGGACTATACTAAGAGAGATATAGATTTGAAAGCCAATATGCATTTGAATATATGTTTCTTTAAGCTTTATGTTCTCACAAAATAAACTGAAAGCACAATTCCATTTTCCTTTAAAAAATATAATAGGCTAATATAAGGGAACCAAGACAAAAGTCTAGGGGTGAAGACTATTTTGCAATGTAGGAAAATATTTCGTAGACTGTAGTTTCTGTAATGTCCCATGTTACTTAGGGGCTATATGCCTGATTTGCTTTTGTCCAGAGCTAATATTAATCGACATTTTAACAGGATGCTCTCTTTGCGAAATCATCTTATGGCACTACTTTCAACATCAGCGTCTATCACAAAATACGTTTCAACTGTTTTGCAAACAAACTTTCTTCCAATTAATAATTAAATAGAGGAACAGCTTGCGGTATATGCTTGGAACTAACTTTACTATATATAGTTGGAAATGACAAGCACACATGAAGATGTGACTGAAGCCGGGTAAATTTAAATATTCAGTTTTTCCTCTGTTACCTTGACTAGAGTAAAGTTAGTTCCCAAGGTAAAAACTAAGTGGTCTGCCGGCATATGGTATAACCTCCATTTGAGTGCTAAAAGCTGGATACTGTTTTTGTGAAACAGATGTTGTTGAGTGCAGCAATGCACAACTGACTCTAGCTAACAGCTGGGAATCCTTCGTGACCCATATAGCGAGAAATAAACATGGTCCTATGCTTGGCAAAAGTGTAAGAAAGCAAATTTCCATTTGTTAAGCGCTTATCAAAATGAAGAATAAATGTTTTTAGCCATAAACTGATTTTATTCACCAGAGTAATCTTTCCAGCAGCTTATGTGATGGCCTCATAATATTACAGGCACCCTTTGCCAGATGAAGGCTGCAGTTGCACTGACATATAGTACAGATGGAAAATAAACATCTGCCTCAATCAGGAGAGAAGACCAAGGACAAGGTTGACGAATATTATCTGGCATGACTATCTTTGCAGGGAAGCATATAAATGCTACAGGACCAAAACCACTGGCATCGTCTGGTGTTGTCCTTATGTGGTTACTGACCATGAAGAGAGATGATTAGTATGCACTCTCCAAGGAGGAGTGGTGCAGATGCTCAGGATGATATGATTCCAACTCTCTGGGATCTGCCTTGCTGTAGCCACACCATGCGAGCCACAGAGCCATTCCATTTTATTTTTTTTTTTCATGGTTCGGCTGCATTTATTGTCTGCAAAGTTTCCCTTCTTGTTGTTGAATGCCACGAATAAGGGAAGGAGGGGGGAAAAGAAGAGGAACTCATTTGGAAAAGATGAAAAACATCTTTTTTCTATAGTCGTGGGAAAATGTCAACAAAGCCTCCTAATCCAAGTCCAAATCAAATACTTTTCTAGATGAGGACTAAACCCCAACATTTTGATTGTGTAACACTATATTTTATTACATGGTCCAACTTCACCTTTGGCAGAATCTGAGTGGGATAACATATGTTCTGTGAGAAAGGCTCACACACACACACATACACACACATCCTGCACTCCTAGCACTGAGTTCCTTTTGTCCTCATTGCAACCAAATGATTCATGTGGCACAAATAATATGACAGATGTAGCTTTAAAAATTCAGTTTTACTGCGAGTGTCTTTTTGACTGAACCTTCTTTCATTTTCTGATATCTCTTGCGACCATATGGAGTTTAGATGGCAGTGAATTCCCTTCTACCAACTCAAATCCTTTTCTGCACCTGGCCGCAATTGTGGATAAGGAGGTGAAGAAAAGGGAAAAAGTGTCAGGCTTAATATACAGGATTATGAGTAAAGAATACTTTTATCTTTTTGTGAAAAGACAATTTCATTGCTATGGTTTTGTTAAAGTTTTATTTTTTTAAATGACATGGTGGAGAATTCTATTTATGGACTTTTAAATTTTTTCTTTCCCTTGAATAATAAAGCAAAAGAATCTTGCTTAGACTCTGATAATCTAATTAAAGCAAGTATGATCTTAACTCTCTTTACTTCAGATTCTACGAGTTGAAATCTCAGACTTTACTACTAAAAATAGCAAACATTTATTGAGTGTTTACTATATACCAAATGCTGCACTTAGTTGTATGTGTACTAACACATTTAATCCTCACAAAAATCCTGAGTTAGACATTGTTATTATTATCCCCATTTTGTAGAAGAGGAAATTGAGGCACAGAGAGGTTAAGGAATTTGCCTAAAGTCACACAGCTCACAGTAGTAAGTAGAACAGCATTTGAACTGAAGGTTCTGGCTCGACAGTCCATGCTCTTGACCATGATGCTATGAGTAGTCTAATATGTTAAAGCTCACTGTACCAAATATCAAGGCGTTGACTTCATTAATATGAATTCTATTTGGTATGATATTCAAAAAGATGCTTCATTTAATTATTATTACTAAGTTAGATTTACTCATTTCGAAGAGCAATTTATGATTATTATAAAGTCAAATAATGCAGAAATGTGTAATCATCTCATCTCCTTTCAAATCAACCCTCTTGTGGTGACAAATATTGTCAGGTGTATATTTCATACCTTTCTTCTGTGCTAATAATTTCTCTCTCTCCCTTTTTTTCCTCTTTTGTTCTTTTTTAACTCCCCAAAGGGATCATACTGTATATATTACTCTGCAATTTAAAAGCACAATATTCTATAGTGTGTGTGTGTGTGTGTATATATATATATACACATATATAGTATGCATCTCCTAATGGTTGTCAGCTAGTCCTTTATTTTTAATAATTAATTTGGTGATTTTCCCTAATCCAGGCAATGATGTGATAGACATGCTTGTACTTATGTCTCCATGTGTTGCCAGTTAATATATGTATCAAAGATTCCAAGAACAGGGAATTATAGTGAAAGGGTGTATACACTTTTTTATTAGGTCAATTAAAAAATTTTTCTAAGTACAAAAAATTTGGCCTATAGGTATACACTTATTTGTAATGAAATTCACAGTTAACTGTTTTTTTTCAGTCAGCTTTATTAAGCTCTAATTTACATACAGTAAAATTCACTTGTTCAAGTATACAGTTCTGTGAGCTTTGATGCGTGCATATGTTGTTCAATTACTAATCATCACAGTCAAGGTTGTTCCATCAATCCAAAACTTTCCTCATGCCCTTTGCAGTCAACCCCCTTCCTGCCTCCAGGTATCTGTCCCTATAGTTTTGTCTTTTTCAGAGCATCACATAAATGGAGTCTAACATTCTGTGGCTTTTGGATTTAGCATAATGCATTTGAAACTGATTCATGTTGTTGCTCATATTAATAGTATTCTTTTTTTGCTGAGTAATAAATAATTGTATAGTTATACCACAGTTTGTTTATTCACCACCAAAGGGCATTTGGGTTGTTCTCAGATTTACTGTTTATGAATAAAGCTGCTATATTTGCCTAAAGGATTTTGCTTATGAGCTTTAATATTCATTTCTCTTGGGAAAACACATATGAATGGAATTTCTTGATCATATATGTTTAACTTTATGAGAAAGTGTCACACTGTATTCCAAAGTGGCCATACCATTTTGCATTCCCAATAGAACTGAGTGAGTTTTAGTTGCTGTATATTCTCATAGGTACTTGGTATGGGCAGCTATTGTTATTTATTTTTAAAGTTTTAATCATTCTAATAGGTATATAGTGGGATCTCACTGTGATTAACCATCTTTTGTGTTAACCATCTTTTCATGTGTATTTCTGCCATTTGTATCTCTTTGATAATATATGTTTAAATCATTTGTTATTTTTTAATTAGATTGTTTTCTTGTCTTTGGTGATTGAGCCTTTTTATACATTCTGATGCCAGTCTTTAATGAAATAATGTGACTCGTAAATACATTCTTCTTATCTGTGACTTATCTTTCTATTCTTTCAAAGAACTGAAGTTAGCTTTGATAAAATCTAATGTGTCAATTGTTTTTTTTTTTGGATTATGATTTAGTGATTATCTAAGAAATATTTGCCTAAATCAAAGGTTTTCTTCTATGTTTTTTCTAGAATGTTTATAATTTTAGATTTAGTTTAGTTTAGATGTAGTTTGGATTAGATCTAAATTTTATGTTTAAATCTATGACTCATTATGAGTTAACTTTTGTTTATGGTGCAAGGTATGCTTTTTATGTATCCATTGAAATAAATAGGCTGTTAGATGGTGAATTACACTGGTTGATTTTTTGAATGGTGAACCAACCTTGCATTCCTGAGATAAATTCCACTTGATTATTATGTGTTATCCTATTTTTATAGATTCAATTGAATAACATTGTGTTAAGAATTTTTGCATCAGTATTCACAAAAGATGTTGGTCTATAGTTTTGTTATTGTTGTTTTCATAGTATCTTTGTATGGGTTTAATATCAGAGAAATGCTGTCTTCATAAAATGAGCTCAGAAGTGTTCCTACCACTTTTATTGTTTGGTAAAGTTTTAGAAGATTGACTGTTTTTTTCTTTAAATGTTTCATAGAATTTACCAGTGAAATTATCTGGGCCTGAAATTTTTTATTGAAAGATAGAGGAGTATTTAGGTTATTTATTTATTTTTTTGAATGAACTTTAGTAATTGTGTCTTTTAGGAAATTTGTGCATTTCATCTATGTTGAAATTTTGTGTAATATTTTCTTATTGTCTTTATCATGTCCATAGGTTTATAATCTCCACAGTCATTCCTCAAATTGATTTGTGTTTTCTCTTTTTATCTTGGCATGTTTGACTATATGTTTATCAATTTCATTGATCTTTTCAAAAACCAGCTTTTGGTTACATTATTTTTTCCTATTTACTGTCCATTTTATTGGTTTTATTTATTTCTTCTTTTATCTTTATTTTTCCTTTATTTTGACTATTTTGGGTTAATTTGCTTTTTATTTTCTACTTTCTCAAGGTGGAAGCTCAGATATTGATTTGAGAACCTTCTTACCGGTTCTCACTCAGCATCTCCAAGTAGCTGTAAGTCTTTTGCAGATAATATGAGAAGATATGGCTGGAAGACATGAATAATCATAGATTTTATAGTAAACACACATATTCAAATTCCAAAGGTTAAATTAAATCACCAAATAGTAGTTTCTTGATTTTTAATTTAATTTTTGAAGAGTTGGTATATGATTTTGAGCATGAAGTGTTACTAAGCTGGGTGATAGATGTAGGAAATAGTAATTGGTGTGTATTATTAAGTGAAGGAATGGGGCAGAACAAATTCACTACCTTATCGTTACATAATGGGTCTGACTAGGTTATAACTCTACATAATCCTCATTTATACTGGGTTCTTCCATATTACACTAAATATTTTAGGACTTAAAGCACTAAACTAATGAAATCAGAGATCTGGGACTAGAATAGGACAAAACAGTATTAGTATGTTAAAGCTGGTAGGAGCAGTAAAATTATCTAATTCAACTCCTGTGTTCTAATTATGGGAAAATTGAGGGCAAGGCAGGATAACTAATTCGGCCATCAATGAGCTGAGGTCAATCCCCTGAAAACTTCTGTTGTTAACAAATTCTTAGCCCTCTGAAGGCAAAGACCATGTCTTTGTTTCTTCAGATTCCCCATAGTGAAGAACATGGTGTATTATTTTGTAAATAATGAGAAATGTTTAACATATAAAAACTAAAACATAAGAGGGGGAATTTCCTGTTTCTTGAACAAAACAATGGTCCTCCTAGTTGTATTTGTGATGAACCAGTAAAACAGAGCATCTGAAAAAAATTCACTAATCTCTCTCACCATTCTTCCTTAGAGGAAGGAGGACCCCCCTTTGTTCTCTATTTTTCTCCTATCAGGCTTAGATAGGTTTTCTTCAATCTGGAGTAGTCTTTCCCGTGTAGGACTGAGTGATGCTAAGACCTTTACGTTCCTTCCAGCCATACCAGTCTGTGAGGAATTAAATAATAAAGAGAAAAGATCCTTCTTACGTGTACAGTACAAACTTTGCATGTAAACGAAGTGGAGTAATTACTTCTGAAAATTAGCAGAGTCATTGTAAATGCCTTTTAGGCATCTCTCAGAATTCCACAAGTGTTAAATATTTATTATTAGTATGTTCCCTAACTTTGAGCCAAAAGGAGAATTTTTTCCAACTTGTGCTCATCATTGTAATATGTCAGATGAAAACTCTATATATTGTTCTTTAATAAGAAAACATTATTGGTGCTTTACAAACCAAACTCCTCATAGTTTTCTTCTTTCCCTAGGCTTTCTATGAAATAACCTACTTAATTAAAAAACAAAACAAAACAAAACCAAGCAAGCACACACATGCATACACACACAATCAGCTTTCATTGCTATAGATCAAAGATCTAGCTGTGTTCAGGGAATCGGATCTACTAATCTGCTTTGTCTTTTGCCTTTCTTACCAAGAATTTTACTTCACTGAGATGTTCTCATAATCCTAAGATCCTTAAAAATCTTAAATGCTTAAAAACCTTAAGAAACTTATATCCTAAAAAATACTAAAAATAGAAAAATTTCATCTTTCTAACTCTTTACCTTGCTAGTCTGACTCTTCACTAAGGTATAACATTCTACCACTGAAAGATAATTCCATTTATCTAAGAGAATAACCTCCAATAAATTCTATGGGCTTTGGGGATAGGCAAGACATTCTACTTTTTTTTGGTCATTAACATGTTCATATGAATAGATTTAATCAGTTTTCCTCCTTGTGTTAATATAGTTAAAAAGAGGTCCCCTTCAGGACCACGAAGCCACAGAGGCTCTTTGAGTGGAGGAAATATGGAAAGATAAGACCATGATTCAGAGTTATGTCTAGGAAGGCCAAGCCAGTACAGAGCTACAATAAAGGAGCCTGGGTAGCCTGGAGCCATGTGATGGTGCTGGTCACTCCAGTGGGTGAGAAATGACAGGCAAGTGTGAGGATCGTGAAGAGCCTCTAGTGGTGACAAATTTTGCTTTTGTCACAGTTTTTCATAAGACCAACCCTGAAGATTAATATCTGAATTGAAGTTTTCTCATACTAGGATGCAGATATATAATGCCAAATATTTATAAATATTCTTTTCTTTGATAATTATTTTTAGTGCCAAGGTTTGGATCTTTAAATTATAATACATCACTTAAATGCATGGCAATTAATTCCGAGGTCCCAATTCCATTGGGGGATGGAGAATATTATTGAGAATTTTGTAAACAAAAAATGGCACTGTAATTTTTCAAGGGCAAAATAAGAGGATTCAAAAAAGCATTTGTAATGACTTCTTGTTCAATGGATGTACTGGGTTGATCCTGTAAACCACTCTTCCTGAAATATTTTCTCTTGCAACATCTAGCTTATTTCTTTCACATTAAGCCTCTCAAAGAGTAGTCTGCACTCTATTACTTTCCACATTCCATTTGACTTCTATCATTCATTAAAGAATGTTTTTGTTTGCTTGTTTTTGTTTTTGTTTTTTGCCTCCACCCTCTCCTGAATCTGCTTCAACCAAGGAAGAACCTTCAAACTGGTAAAGCAGTGGACACAGGAACCTCCTCATTAGACTTTTCCAGTACATTGACCCCGTTGGCTAGCCAGGTGTTGGTAGAAGGGAGAATTCTCTGTAGTCCTGGCTGAGACTCCATCTTAGGCAGTTATGTCCCTTGAGCAAGTGTACCTGTGTCTTAGGGTGTGGGCCTTCTCAGGATCCTGCTCCCCTCCAGTGATGGTCCTCTAATGATTTGAACTCATGATATTTTCCTGCCTTTCCCTCAGGGGTAGAAGAGTTTTATTTTATGTTCCCTTCTTCTAGCTTTCATGGGTATTCACATGTGTCCTGTTAGTAATATGTGTTCTTTCATCAGTGGCTTAAGGGTTTTTTGTTTCATTTTTATTTTTATTTTGTTGTTGTTGTTACTTTTCTCTATGGGAGAAAAGATAGACGGATCAGAGCAGCTTTGAGACTTTTCCAAAAACAATAGTGTCTGTTCTCGTCTTCTAGACCTCTACACAAGAGGCTTTCTCTGGTTTCTTTCGCTGTTCCCAATCTTTTAAGTACGTGGTGGAGTCTGTGGGGAAAGAACCTGCCAATGAGTTAATTCTTTCCCTGTGTCTGTGGCTCCCATGGGTTCCATACTTTCATGCTAGCCTACACTCAGTATTTAGCAATTTGTTAAAAAAATTACCTAAATTTTTATTTCCTGTATGTATAATCCCCAGTGTGTTTTCTAGATAAGCAAGTCTCACCCCATCTTTTTCTGGAGGTAATTTTCTCCTTAGACTTCAGGCTAGTTCATTGTCCTGTGACCTCAGCTCTCTAGTATGTTTTGTAGATTATTGGTCTTTTTCTTATTGTAAGGATGAGAATGACACTCCCTTTTGGCTTTCTACATCCAAAGTGGAAGCCAGAAGTCTTGCCTTCATTTCTGAAAGACATTTTTGATGGGTATAGAAATCTAAGTTGACAGATTTTCAGTCCCTATTTTAAAGATGTTGATCCATTGTCTTGAGGCCTGTGTGGTTTCTGATGTAAATTCTGCTGTGATTCTTTTGTTCCTTTGTAAATAATGAGTCTTTTTTTAAATTCCCTTTTGATTGTATTTAAGATTTTCTCTTGATCGCTGATGTTCTACAATTTGATTATAGGTTGTTTTGGTGTAGCTTTCTTCATCTTTACTTTGCTTGGACTTTGTTAAATTTCTTATATCTGTGAGTTAATTTTCATCAAAATTTGAAAATTATCTACCATTATTTCTTGACCTTTTTTTTCTGCCTTTCCTTCTCTTTGCCTTTTGGAATTCAAATTACATGTATTTTAATCACTTGGCATTTTTGACTTCACATTTTTCACATTTCTTTCTTTTTTCTGTTGACTTTTTTTAGTCATATTTTTCTGAGTCTCATTTTGTAAAGTTTCTATTGCTGTGTCTTCTAAATCACTAATCATTTCTTCTGCAGTGTCTGACTGCTTTTAATCTTAGTGACTTTTTAATTTCAAGTTATTTTATTTTTTGCTGTAGAGATCTCTTTTATATATTCAATATTCTTCTCATGTGCGTGATTTTCTGTTTTTTCAAATATAGAGAACATATCTGAGATAGTGGATTTAATACTATATGAGAGTGTTACATAGTATCTGATAATGCTTTCAATCTGCCATTTCTGTGTCTGTTTATATTGATTAATTTATCTCCTCCTGGTTTTGAGTTCTATTTTTCTGCTTTTTTTTCATGAATAAAGTTTCTTTAATTAGATGTTAGTCATTGTAAATTTGATAATTTATATTTCTTTAAATATTGTTGGGCTTTGTTCTGGGACATAGTTACATTACTTAGAATCAGTCTGTTTCTTTTAAGGTGTGTTTTTAAGATTTTATGAGGCATATTCAGAGCCCCACTACTGAGGTAATATCCTTCTAGGCACTACTTGATTTTTCTTATGTTTGGAGGTCTTTTCACTCCAGCTGATTGGAACACAGATTCTTCCCAACTCATGTTGACTCCAGATGTTGTTGCACTTATTCCCTTTCTTCTTTATACTTCTTTCACCAACCTCTGCTACTATCTTCTCATGTATGTGCAGAGCAGTCCTAAGTCAAACACTCAAGAGAAACCCTCTGCAGATCTTGGAAACTATCACAATGCAGTTCTTTCTCTGAGTTCCCCCTCCCACCAACAAATTTTAGCAATTTTGGCCTTCATGAAATTCCTGAAATTCCACCTGTGTCTCCTTTTTTCAGCCAGACATCTGGGCTTTGACTGGATTTCCGTTTGTACTGAGGCCTGGGAAGTTAACTTGGACAACTGTAGTTCTCACATCATTTGTTTCCGTTTCTTAGGTATCACTGTTTTGAGCTGTTACTAATTGTCTGAAAATTACTCTTCCATGTATTCTGTCTACATTTGTAGTTGTTTAAGGTGTGAAGGAAAGATCCAGTCCCTGTTAGCACATCATGGCCAGAAGAGAAAGTCTTCCTGAGCCTGTTCCATGTTATACTGCAATTCAGAACCTTGGTTTAATCCAAACATCTGCCTTCTCTACTTCTATTTCTGAGATGCTAGGGGGCTGCTGGAGGAAATCACATAAATGTGAGCAATGATGACATTATATTTTTATGGTTCTCAATTTCAGCTGCCTTCTCAGCACCATTTCCCATTACAGCTATTTCAAATGCTTGCCAACCTCTTCAAGTCCCCAACCCCAACATCTAGAATTTTTCTCTAAGCAAATTAACCTCTTTTATATGCTACAGAGGAGATTAAGGGTATCTTAATGGAAATTCCTCAAATCTCCCATCACTATGCCTAAAAACACATCTATTTCTACTTCTGTTTTTAATTCCAATCTTTTAGGGAGATGTATTCTTTTCCGGTATAGACCAAGTCCTTCCTCAGCACTCATTATATTTTTTAACTCTTTTCTATATAATCTTGATCATTGCTTCTTTTCTATGATGCGTTTTTCTTTTACTATATTTTCTTGTTGTTGTAACTTTATTATTTTGTCTGATAACATGATTATTGAAAAAGATTAAAACTTTATGGGAGAGTTAAAGTCATTCTCCACACATATAAAAAATTAACCATTTATTTTAAAAATTAGCTGTTGCTATAGTTTTCTGCAAGTAGTCTCTTAAAGGACATCCTCCATAACCTTGTGAATGTGTCTGACAGAGGCCACTATGCAGACAACTGTTGTCCTTTGAATAACTCTCCCAGTGCAGACCTCAACCAAATGTTCTTCTATACTCAGAATCCTCCAATGACTTCTTTCCTTTGCAGAGTAATTCTAAAAATGGCCTTGGAGACCCTGCACGAACTGGCCTTTCCTATTTCTCATCCCCTATTACCTACCTCTTTTCATTTCATCATAGCCTCACTGGCTTGTTTATGTCCCTTGTATGAGAAACACATCCTGCGTATTTGGCTCTGCTGTTCTCTCAGTCTGCAATCCTCTTTCCTAGATATCCATGTGGCTTGTTTTCTTACTTGTTTTGGGTGCCTCCTCAAAATTCATCTTACCAGCCCTTCAATGACTACTTTGCATAAAATAGCAATACTCCTATTTTGCCCCTGCACCTCTGTCAGTATTTCAGTACATATCCCTTAGGGTCACCAATATAGTTAAGCTTATTTGTTTATTGATTATTTTACTCCTCTAATCTGCAAGCTCCATGAAGGCAAGGATGTGTATATTTTTGGTTCACTGTTGTATCAAAGGTACCTTGAAAAGTAGCTTCCTGGGGTGCCTGGGTGGCTCAGTGGGTTAAAGCCTCTGCCTTTGGCTCAGGTTATGATCTCAGGTTCCTGAGATCGAGCCCCGCATCAGGCTCTCTGCTCAGCAGGGAGTCTGCTTCCCCCTCTCTCTCTGCCTGCCTCTCTGCCTGCTTGTGATTTCTCTCCTCTCTGTCAAATAAATAAATAAAATCTTTAAAAAAAAGAAAGAAAGAAAGAAAGAAAGAAAGAAAGAAAGAAAGAAAGAAAGAAAGAAAGAAAGAAAGAGAAAGAAAAGTAGCTTCCATAGAGGAAGCACTCAAAAAATATTTGTTGAATAAATTCTTTGTACCTCTCTTCCATCTATATTCCATGGTTTCCTGGAACACAAATACTTACATGGTAAGGTCTTAATTTGTTTCCATGGTCAGCTAAAAACTCTGCTAGGACAATCTCCACAAATCTTGGGATTCTTGTTTTCAGCCCTGCTTATGAACTCATGTTCACTATTTTCTTGAGGCAATTTTATTTCAGGAGCTTTCCCTGACATAGGCTTTGATGAGGCAACTCTGGTCTATCTCATTAGGTCTAGGTACCTTCAGATCTCAGGGAACAGATCTGAACATTGTGCAATTGTTGACCTAACATACAACTCTGTTTGTCTACCAGGAAATGATAACCTTAACTGAATTAAAGACAGCTCCATATTTGCCTAAGGGAAATTTAGGCAACTCCCTAAATAAAAGTAATTTAGAAAAAAAAAATTATTAAAAAAAAAGAAAGAAAAAAACTATTATCTGCTACTACATATGTATATATAAATTTTTAATTGATGTAAGTGCGTTTATAATTTATTTACTTTTCTTCACTCAACCTGTTTTCCTTACTTAATAATCTAATAGTCTATTATTATCATTTTCCCATGTCAGTACATAAATAGTTGATATACTCTCATTCATATTTGCAAAGCTGTCATTTTTAAACTCATTGATTTCAATTTATGACTCTTTTAACATCAGTGGAGGAAACATCCTTGTAAGTTCACCTATAAACTGTTATTTCCGGAAGGAATTATGAGCAGTGGAATCTCTTGACCAAAATGTGTGAACATTTAAAGTTCAGTTTTATTGCCAGATTTTCTACAGAAAAATATACCAATTTATACTCACACCAATAATGTAAATTACTTCAAAGCTTCCCATATTCTCATAATCACTAGGCATTATTGTTTTTCAATCTTTTTAGATCTAATAGGGAAGATATGGTATCTCATTTTTTTTTTTTTGCATATCTCTGATTAACAGTTAAGTTTAGGCATGTTTCTTATTTATATTATCCATTTATATTTCTTCTATAAATTTCATCTTCATGATTCTTATCTTTCTAAGAAGATTCACTTTTTAGTATACAATTAAATTTTGTAATATTTCATGTATATAAAATCAAGCCTATTATTCAAACCATTTGTATGTTTATTTATTGATTGATTTTTGACCTACCAAATTCTAGAATTTTTTAAAGTGTTCCACTACCACCATGATTTTGTAAAATTCTCCTTATATTTTTAACACCTTTGCTTTAGTATTAAAATTCAATGTTGTTAGATATACAAAGGTTAATGACTTTTGTCTGTTTTTGATGGGCCTTAATTCCTTGGCTGAATAATTTCTATTTAGTTGTTAAACATTTTTGTTCCTAAATGTGATATATCTTTCAGCTTGTCTCCAGAAGTTAGGGCTTTGCTAAGGTGTTAGCTTCATCATAAGTTTTTTTTTTTCTTTCTTAATTTGCTTTTTTTCAATTTCCTTGTTATCATGGAGGGCAGTTTGGTAAAGTGTGTTTTCTTCTTTCTTGGATTTTCTGTTTTCCATTTTAACTAGTTCTTTCTAATAATCTTGCTAAAGTTAATTTTAATTAAATAAAAAATAGCAGGCAAACCAACAAATAATTCTCCTCCTCCAATTTCTTGCTTAAACTTAAACACTCTTCTAGTCCTTACTTTGAATTTTTGTTTTGTTTTGTTTTCTCATAGTTAAGGTACACAAAAGATAGTCTTTAAATCCACCAATTCCTCACATTCACCTTCTTGCTATATTTCTCTCTATAGTCTTGGCTCCTTCCTCACCTCACTATGGAATCTGCTCAGGCAAAGTTACCAATATACCTAAATTACTACAACCCAACCATTCTTTGTCAAGTCTTGTATTATTTGATCTCTTCTGCATTTAAAATTACTTAACTCTCTTATAGAAATACTTTCATCTTTTGACTTTTATGACATACTTCTTGGACTCCTTTGCCATATTTTGTTTGTTTGTTTATTTTGCTTTGTATGATTTTTACACACAGAAGTTTATCTGCATTCATAGCTCCAACATCTACCTATATGTGTGTGATCCTGTAATCTGTATGTCTCATGAAAATTTGTCTCCTAAATTCAATATATGTAGAATGTTGGATAGCCTATGTGAATATCCCAAAAAAATCTAAGAGAACACATGTAAAACTGAATTCATTGCCTTGCTTTAGTTGTATTTGATTCAGATTTCTAAATAGCACCTGAAAGCCTTTGTTATATCTATTAGATTCTAGGTTGGTTTCTTTCTACTAGATCAATTGTATTCAAATGAGAATCTAAATGATATGAGGATCCATAGTGTGCCAGACTCTATTTATTTATTTATTTATTTTTGAGAAAGGGAGAGAGAGAACACCTGAGTGAGTGACAGGAGGAGGGGCAGAGGGAGAGGGAGAGAGAATCCCAGGCAGAGAGAGAGGGAGAGAGAATCCATGCAGGGCTTTATCTCACAACCGTGAGATCATGACCTGAGTCAAAATCAAGAGTCAGTTGCTTAACCGACTGAGCTACCTGGCATCCCCATAGTGTGTCAGACTCTTAAGAACGTTATACCTCTAAATTAGAATTCACTTTTAGAATGTCTTGCCCATGTGATAAATGTGGAAACAGCAAAAGTAATGTGGAGAACTAATGTCTTGGGTTGTAAATCCTTAAAGGTAGGAACTAAGTGTTATTAACCTTTCGAAACCAGAATAGTACCTGGAGCATATTAAGTAGCCAATATATGATTAAACCAATTTGAACTCACTCTTTGTTGAGACTTACTTACAGCTGGAGACTTGGTTGAATAGTAGAAGAAAGAGGCCAACATTTGTCATGGATAATCCTAACTCTACACCTCAGTAAGCTGGAAGTTTTCTATAAAATAGAAATTTTTATGCTAACTTGGGTGACTGCAGGATGAAAATATTGAAAGCCAAGAAAAAGTTAAAATTACCATTAATTTATATAATTTTTCTTTGGCAAAGAATCAAATTTATTGGCATTTTTAACTTATAGATATGTTAACTTTATTATTTGGCATGCAAAAATATGTCATGTTTTTGACCCTAGTGTTTCTGCTTCCTCTTTAAAACTGTTGATTCTTTTATTGAATGCCCTAAAAGGTTCTGCCAGTTTTAAACCCAGGAGGCTGGTACCCCATCTGTTTAACTGGAAACCATCTAATTCTAACAGACACTTCTCTTCTTAGGAGGTATTTCCAATGCGCTATGAAACCAAAACTTTCCATTCTGTGATACATATATATATCTCGATCTGACAATGTGTTGAACACAGTGAGGTAAATGCCCAGATGTCCTTGCCACCATAGAGTTGGCTAAATTCTGGCCAACCCCAACAATAGAATTCTAGAAAAGAGCAAGTCACCCACAAAGAAAGAGGCTATCTGGAATCTGATTTGGTTCAAATCCACAGCATCACTTACAACTTACTGTGAGCTAACGGGAATCTTATAGGTTTAGATCACATACAAACCAGCCTATAATATGAGACTAGATTGACTTGTTTCAGAGCCCTAGGCTCTTAAATGTAGTAATCACAATAAAAATTCACGTACCGAATGATACAGAACTTGACTGATTTTTCAGAATTACAGTATGTTGGATATTCTCTTTGCCATGTGAAACTTCTGGAGAACTTCTACTTTAAGATTATTTACTTTAATCCACTAATATTCACAGACTACCAAAAAATATTTGTTTTTCATAGAGATTATGATTATTGCATATAATTCTTTTATTTTTTTATTTTAATAGATTATCTATGGTGTCTGACATTGCTTCATTATTTTTGAACTGAATATTATGTGCCAAAATATACTATGTCTAAATGCTCCAGTTCCTCTGGAAGTCTGCTACTACTTAATTCAATTCCTTGATTTGCGATTTGTTACTGGAGAAGAGAACAATGTTTAGTCATTACTAGTTTCATAGAAATATGACTTCTTACTGTCAAAACATACTTGCTTCCTGTCCATTTTTATTGCTTCTTATCATTACATTAAGCTTCCCCTTCACCATAAAGTCACTTTTTTAATAAATGGAAAGAAAGAGTCCAAAAATAATCTCCTAATCTTTTCCTCCTTTATTTTTCTTAATACATTCTATATCCTTTGTATTTTTCTCTAGTCTTCATTTTATGCAATTCTAACATTTTTTTCTTTTTTAAAAATATTTTATTTATTTATTTATTTGTCAGAGAGAGAGAGAGAGAGAGCGTGCATGCAAACAGGGGGAGCGACAGACAGGGAGAAGCAAGTTCCTCCCTGAGCAAGGAGCCCGATGCGGAACTTGATCCCAGGACACTGGGATCATGACCTGAGTCGAAGGCAGATGCTTAACCAACTGAGCCAGACAGGTGTCCCTAACATTTTGTTTTCTTAATGCTCATTTCAGCCAACACTTCATTTACACATTTCCTAAATATCGTCACCTTAAAAATTATTTTTCTAATGCCTTGTTCTTCACTTATCTTCTCCAGGTCTTTTTCTGTGAGAAAAAGAATTTTTTTTCTCTATTTTTTTCTCCATGGTTTTCAGTTTTTTGTCCAGTAAGTGGTACATGTTAGATTCCTTAGAGGCCAAGTAGATAAGTTTTTATTTTTAAAAACACTTATTTTAATAAGAGGGATCTGTGACTTTCCAGGTCATGCTACTGTTTTTTCATCTTTAAGTGCGACCTGAATGTCGCAGTAGTTTAGATAATTTGCCTTACCGTCTGGAATTCCTAAACTTATAGAAGAGATCAAGAAGATGTGTGAATACCAAAGTGAAGATCAGTACCACATTCACCAAGACATAAGCAGTTGGGTATTTCTGAATAGAGACATAACAGGTGGAGTAAAACAGCAATTTATATAGACCTGCCTCCTCCCCTCACCACGGTACTGCAAAAAATTTGATATCCTATCATTAAGCTCTCAAACATTTAAGTTTGTCCACCATGGGTTATGCCTAAAAATCCAAACTGCTCTTTTGTCTTTTTGTTTTGTCCAACTCTCATGGCATCATTCACTTTAAAAAGATGTTCTTAACAAACTCTGGTAACTTTTATCAGCAATGAAATTCAATTTTATTAAGTGGCAAATAACCTGTATAAAAAAGAATTAAGCATGAGTATTATGATACCAACAGTCATCTCCTTCCTTCTCTCAATGTCTCTCTCAAGCACACACGCACACACACACACACACACACAGAAAAATTAAAATATCTCTGAATACATGACTTATTCATTCATCTTTTTCAATAATGGAGCACCTTCATTTGCTCAGCACTGTTTAAGCATTGGGCACAAAATTATAAATATAACCGAGGGTAAAAGTATTGTCTATGTGTGTTATGTTTTTCTTTAAATTAAAAAAATATTTATCACTATGACTTGTAATATTTCATCATATCCATTCTTATGTACATAAAATAAAATAAATTAAATTAACAATATGAAAACACAGATCTTACCTGGAAAGGAAGCCCAAATTTTTAATTTAATAAAACCACTAAAATATAATTGAATATTAGAAGTGAATAAAAGACGGGCATCTCCGTGGCTCAGTCAGGTAAGCATCCAACTTTTGATCTCAGCTCAGGGTCTTGATCTTGGGATTGTGAGTTCAAGCCCCACGTTGGGCTCCATGCTGGGTTTGGAGCCTACTTAAAAAAAAAAGTGAGTAAAAAAATCTGCATTGTTCTTGATGCACAGAAAGCAGTTAATAAATATCTATTTTTTCTATTATATTATTGTGTTTGTTATAAAACCTAAACTTTTTTAAGTAAAAACGTTTAGCAACTATATTGTGTTATTCATTAATTAAAAGATTAATCTTCTCTTTTTCCAAAGATATTTAAAAATCCTAATTATAGGAAAAAGAATTAAGATTTACTGAATTTAATGCCTACTTATTCTACTAAAATAGTCGTATGTGGGTGTACAAGTTTTGAAAGTTTTGGAACTGCATTACATAGTTTGAAGCAGCTGACATCTTGAATAACTCTGTTTCAGAGGTTTGGATGAGATTGTAATTCGCAAGAAAAGATGTAGAAATGAATATTCTAGTTTCACGAACCTCTAAACTCCACATCTTTCTTAAATTATCTGCGCTTAAAATATTTTCATCACCTTAAAAAATGGCCTTATATGACCACTTCAGTCTTCTGAAACCTTTCGTATGCTTTCATAGAATACAGTATTGTTTTCAAGGCACTTATCACGTTTTCTGAATTATATACTGGTATGATTACTAGATTAATATCTGATTCCCTTTAAGACTACAAACTCAAGGTAGGAACCAAATCTATCTTTTAATCACTGTTATCTTCAATTCTTGTACGATGCATGACATCTGGTAGGTTTTATATTAATACTTGTTGAATGACAATTTTATAGGTCTTATTTCTTGTGCCATGCATTAGACACTGATAGCAAATGTCTACTTCTAAAAACAAAGGATGTCTTTAAGTACCTGTCAGTTGCCAAGGGAATTACGAGCAGAATTAAGATATTCTCTTACCAATGTCTATTACTTTAATCATTAGTCATTTAATCATTCATTCAACAGCTATTTTTTGAGCACTAATGTACCAGGCACTGTTTTAGGAGCTGGGAATAGTCAGAGAACAAAGACATGTACCTGACTCTGAGGAGCTTACATTCTGTGGACAAGAAGTTGATGCCTTTAAACACCAAGATGTAGCAACTTTATTATAAGGCTTAAGTATCTTTTAGGTGTCTTAGTTTTAATAAGGCCTGTTGCCCAAAATAAGTGTTTATGTCTTCCTTACCATTCTCACGCAGCACCACCACTTGCTTCTGAGGCATTCTCCCAGCCTTGCTCTCCCCTCTAAACTCCCGCAGTTAAACCAGACCCAGGGAAGAAGCCCCCACACTTTATGTGCCATCTCAGGACTTGTGGTTTGGAAAACAATGCTACAGTATAAGGATTTTTCTGCAGACTTGTTCAGCGCTCTTTCAGACTTGGTTCCTGTTTTTGTTTACTCTCTGGTACCTTCACTCTGTACCGCAGGCTACTGGCAGGAATAAGCATCACTTAAAAAGTAATTTAGGAAATAAGTGTACTTCCCCAAGGGTGCAAATAAAAGGAAAAGTTGTGGTAAATAGCTAATGTAAGCAAAAGGTGCCTTGAGGGAACCCTAAGAGTCACTTCTTTCAAACCAGCAATAACTTCTGGTGCTATCGGTCCTGAGGCAGCAGCCGTCAACATTGTTTAAAAAAGCTCCCTTATGGTGTTCTCATTAATTAACTGCACTGTTTGTTGATTCTAGATTGATTCGGTTTGTTCTCTGGAGAGTGTTTTTGGAAACTCAGTAATGCCTTGATGCAGAATTTCATCTTCAGGCCCTAAATTCCCAGGATGGTGGTTTACTGGGACATATAGAAGATGAAGTGAAAAAGAGAATTTGTAAGATAAAAATGATAATCAAAATATTTTAAATTCAGATGTAATTTTTGAAGATTTTCCCCACAGAGCAAAAAAATTACCTGAAGCAAAGTTTGACTGACAGGCAGGTTTAACAAACACAAGACAAATGGCATGCAAAACGGATAGGGAAGTATTTGTTGCTAATTACTTGAGAAAGCATTTTAATTAAGTTGTTTGCCAATTAATGCCTCATTTTTAACATTCCATAAATATTTAAACATGTTTCATAAACTTTCTTCTTATGGAAACGTTTGCAAATGTTATTATGGAGTTTCTTTGGGAATCTCATAAGAAAAAACTACAATTTGGAAGATCCTACTTGCCATTTTCATAAGTAAATAAGTAAATTGTTGTCTTTTTTATCTTGGTAGCTATTATACTTTAAAATGCTCTATCTGCATAAACTTTTCTTTCACGATCTGCTATGAAGAGTGAATAAATACAAGCTACATATTATTTTGATCTGCCATAAAAATTGAAAATAACATAGAGCATAGAGGATAGTATTTTTAATTTCAATCTTTCCGTTAAATGCAAGAAAATGATTTTGGATGATTTTAAGAAATTCAACAACTAGCAATTGTTAATGTGTCAGTCATCTTCAACCTAAAACCTCCATAATGCCACCTACCTAACTGAAACAAAATGAAAGACAATATGTACAAGCAAAACAGAATGTTTCACTGTTACCAAGTGGAGCTTAATTGTAATATAAACTATCATGAACTTAACCAAAAACATCTCAAGCATTTAGCTTCTCTTTCCCTATTTACTCTTTCATTGGAACAGTCATGCTTATGCTTGTTGTCTACTTTAAATGGTTTTAATGGAACTAAGAGATTAGAAGAGATTATGTTTAGAATTTAGCTAGAGGACTAAGGACACTCACTTCTTCACCAGCCCATGGCATTTTCTCATCTAAACGAAACACTGGTTTTAGTGTTCTTGGATCCAAATTCAGTGTGAGGAGCGGAAGGAGGTTTCCCCACACCTCCAATAAGCAAGGCTGCAGACAGCAACTGGGTGTCCTACTCAATTCTGACACAATCTACCCAGATATAGCATCAGTTCCACGGGTTAAGGGCTCAGTCCTACAAGACTGCATGCCCAAGTCCATCCCAACCTTCACAAACCCAAGGGTTTGCCTGTGCTTCTGGCCATCTGTCTATAAATCAGAGGTTCTCAACTCCTTGGGTTGGATTAATTTGCTAGAGTGGCTCACAGAACTCAAAGAAACATTTTACTTATTAGATTATCAGCTTATTAGAAAAGGACATTACTCAGGAACAGCTAGATGGAAGAGATGTATAAGGCAAGGTATGGGGAAAGGGCACCTAGCTTCCAAGCACACCACCCTCTCAGGTGTGTTACCTTTCCCTGCCCTTGAACCCTGTCCTCTTAGGTTTTTATGGAGGCTTCATTCATGCATTACATACATACATTCATGATTGAGTAAATCATTGACCATTGATGATTAATTCAACACATGGCTCCTCTCCCTCAAATGAGGCCACTGTACCTCTTATCACAGGGTTGGTTTCCCTAGCAAATAGCCCCATCTGTAGGTGGGGTCCAAAATTTACCTTATTAACATAACAAGAGATACTTCTAAGTGTCAACACTTAGTAAATGTCAAGCGTTTTGGAAACTATGAGCTAGAAACTATGGACAAAGATCAAATATATTTTGGTCACCTGAGTGACAAATATATATTTCTTATAAACAATTGACTGTGCAGTAGATCATCAAAAGGAAAGGTCTGACCTACCTGGAATGCTAGCCATCAGCACATTTGCTAACTGGCCTTCTGTGCCATAATGTGTGAGGCAGAAGTAAAGGAAAGATCTCCCAATGCTGGTGCCTTTTATTCAGTGGAAATTAAAAGGAAAGGAAAGAAGCTTCACGGAGGTTTTCCTAATCCTGAAGTGTCTGATCCTTCAGGTGCAATGGGAGTAAGTGGGGCTGGTTAAAGGAAGAGAAAGGGGGCAGTTATGGAGCACCCGGAAGGAAATTTGCATTTGTGTGAGCACTTGGAGATAGTAGCACAGCATGAAAGGGCCCAACAATAGAGTACTGCCCAGCATGAGGAAAGCCAAATTATACCTATCCCAAATGAGAGAGTCGAACAGTAATAACACAATGACCAAGGTATTATAACAATTCAGCTGTGAAAATTATAGTAACTTAATTTGGTTCAGTTAATTCTGTGACCACGTAAGTCTTTTTTGTCACTATCTAGATGAAAACTAAAAGTAAAGATAACTGTGAGTACAGTCTCATGGAGAAGGTTATCCCCTTGCTACTACTTGTGACTTGGAATGGGTATCACATAATGGGGAGGAGAGGCAAAAGAATTATGAGGCCTCTGTACCACTGCCATGGCCCTCCCAGAATTTCTATTTGCTTTGTTAGTGGCGATGAAAGTAGGTCTTTGGTGTTATGTTAACAGACGTCAAGACTCTGTACTCATCTTAAATGAGTTAAATGGCATTATCTCCTACTTTGGGTTTGTTTGGTGTCTAAATTTTAAATATTTCTGTCATCCTGGACTTATGGTTTAACTAGAGTTAACTTAGAAACCAAACTTCAAATTGTTTTGAAACTATGGGGAAAAAATGAGAAAGAAGCAAAAGGGAAAGGCTCACATAAGGGGCATTTTCATATTCAAATAGTGAATGGGAAGAAAATGCTAAAATCATATGGGTCACACTGCTGCTTCCAGCTATGAGGGAGTAACTGGTGCTGGACTTGCCTTCCTGCTGTAAATAACTAGAAACTGGAAAAAAAAAATGGGACTATTTTCAGACATTGCACAACAGGACTGTGTGATCCCTGAGAATGGCTGCCCTGGCTTTCTGCCCAGAGGCATTTTCCTGACCAGTGTGCAGAGCAGGGATCCCACAAGGGACTAGCTGGGTCAGGGTGACAGAGGCTGGAGTTAGAGGAAGCTCAGGCATCTGGAATCTGTGGAGCAGAGAACCAGAGGAGGCAGGGGGCAGGTCACAGAGAAAGAGCTCCAGAGATTCACAGGGTCTTAGGTTTGGTTGTTGTACACTAATCTGGGCACAGGGAGAGCCAACCTCTGCTGGGTGGGGCAAATGATGACAGGAGCTGTAAAGGGAACAAACTCCAGAGCTCTCACAGGGCTCAGAGAAACTGAGGACATAGCCTGGATGGGGTGTCAGGATTTGGGAAGAGGCACTGAGATGCAGAATAAACTGAAACTCAGGAAGGCAGTGAGCTTTTAAAATAACCATGTACAATGACATAGTGTGAATATTTTGAAATTTCGATTATGATTCCCCCCCCTTAACTCTGACTTATTTAGACTCACTTTGGTTTCCGAATATATAAATTTGGGGGAATATATTTTTATTATAGATTTCTAGTTTTTTAGACTTTGCAACATCCTTTTAGGGCCTAATACGTGGTCAATTTTTGTGATTATTCCAACTCTCTTTGAAGAATAAAAGTGTTATCTCTATTTTGCGAATGCAGCAGTATCTTCAGAATAATCCTTTGGACTAAATTTACTAATGGAGCTGTTCAAATCTATGCCCTCACTGATTCTGGCTCTAGATATATGGTAAGGTATACCACTATGATTGTATATTTGCTGACCTCCATATTATTTTGATAATTTTTGCTTGGTATATGAGGCAAGGTTGCAATGAATGCAGGTTATAATTGTCATATTTTATTGATGAACTATTTCTATTATCATATCACATTAAGTGATATTAGCTCTGATATTATCGACCCATCAGTTTCCTTTTGTCTAGTATTTAAATTTATCTTATCCTATTACTTTTCCTTTAAACATCCCATTTATTTATTTATTTTTTATGTGTATTGTAAAAATTAACAGCTGAATTTGAGTTTCTTTTTTTTTTTTAAGATTTATTTATTTGAGAGGGAGAGAGAGAGCATGTGCATACTGGAAGTTTGTATCTCCCACTCCCCAATGCAACCATAAGTTTATTCTCTGTGTCTGCAGGTCTGATTCTGCCTTTTGTTTGTTCATTTGTTTTGTTCTTTAGACAACGTCGTGACAAATGGCAAGAGCTCATCTTTTTTATGGCTCAGTAATATTCCATATATATATATACACCACCTTTCCTTTATCCATTCATCTATTGATGGACATGGGTTGCTTCCACATCTTAGCTATTGTAAACAATGCTGCAATAAGCATAGGGGTACATGTATCTTTTGAAATTAGTGTTTTCATTTTCTTTGGATAGGTACCTGCCAGTGGACTTACTGGATCACATGGTATTTCTATTTTTTATTTGTGAGGAACCTCCATGCTATTTTCCACAGTGATTGTACCAATTTACATTCCCACCAACAATGCACAAGTGTTCCTTCTTCTCCATATCTTCACCAACGCTTGTTATTTCTTGTCTTTTTGATTCTAGCCATTCTGACAGGTGTGAGGTGATCTTATTATGGTTTTGATTTGCATTTTCCAGATGATTAGGGATGTTGAGCCTCTATTCCTAAGCATTTTAACATTTTTGATGCTATTATAGATGAGATTGTTTTCCTAATTTCTTTTTTCAGATAGTTTATTATTAGTGCATGAAATTACAATTGATTTTTGTATGTTGATTTTGTATCTTGTGACTTCATTGAATTCTTTTATTAGTTTTAATAGGTTTGTTTGTGTTTTTAAGTCTTTAGGGATAATTTTCTTCCTTTCCAGTTTGGATGCCTTTTATTTCTTTTTCTTGCCCGATTTCTGTGGTGAGGACTTCCAGTACTATATTATATAAAAGTGATGAGAGTGAGAATCCTTGCTTTGTTCCTAAATTTGGTGGAAAGCTTTCAGTCATTCACTGTTGAGTATGATGTTGACTATGGGCTTCTCAAATATAGCTTTTATTATCTTTTCAAAATGTTTATTTAGGGGCTCCTGGGTGGCTTAGTCAGTTAAGCATCTGCCTTTGGCTCAGGTCATGCCTTTGGCTCAGGACTCCCCAGAGTCCTGGGATCAAGTCCCGCATCGGGCTCCTTGCTCCGCAGGGAGACTGCTTCTCCCCCTGCGGCTCTCCTGCTTGTGCTCTCTCTCTTTCTCGCCGACAAATAAATAAATAAATAAAATCTTAAAAAAATTAAAAGATTAATTATTTATCTGAGAGGGAGAGCATAAAAGTGAGTAGAGTGATGGGCAGAGGGGGAGAATCTCAAGCAGACTTCTCCCTGAGCATGAAGCCTGATGTGGGGCTGGATCCCATGACTTCTGAGATCATGACCTGAGCCAGAACCAAGACTCAGATGCTTAACCAACTGAGCCACCCAGGTGCCTCAAGTTTTTATTATATTGAGGTGATATCTCTCTATTCCCAATCTTTTCAGAGTTTTTATCATGAAAAGATGTTGGATTTGTCAATTTTTTTTTTCTGAGTTCATGGCTTCTCACTGATTTTTGCAAAGAACCTCTGTGCCTTTCAAAATCTACATCACTAGGTCTTTTGTGAGCTCATCAAAATTTTCTGAAATTTTGTCTTTGAATTCTTGATTTTGTTACGGTTGTTTTGGTTTATTCTTAAGCAGTAATATAATTTTGAGGTTATACTGCAATTTCTGGTCCACCATCACCTCTCATTTGTTTTAGTTCTTTGTTATTTTATCCTTCTTTCTAAGGGACAATCTGGTTTATCCTCCTTATTACTGAATTGATTTTATGTGGTGTCAACTATACTTTTTATTATAATTTTGTGATGTGTTTTAGTTTAGTTTTAGTTTTCCTTAGCATACTCATATTTTTATTTCACCTTTTTTCTTTCCTCTGTCTTCTCTATGTATGAATTCCCATTTCATAAAAGTTATATTTTATTGTATCCTACTGTGTTTTCAACAGTTTTATGGTTGTTTTATAGTTATAGTAAACCACTTTAGGAGTTCTCTTCTTCCTCTGAGTCTTTTCAGTCCCTTTGTTCTATGAAGTTCTTTTCAGCTTCTTGCCCTTGAGTTATTTATTTCATGTTAGTGTGCGTGTGTGTGTTTACGTACTTCTTTTCTTTTTCACTTATACCGAAATAGCTATGCAGATCTGATCTTTTACCAGTAAGGAATTGATTATCTAAGTTTGCAATGGTTTTATTCCCTGCCCATTGGAGGTCTGTTAAATCCAAATCTCAGATCTATTGTTGGAAATAGATTCATATGTCCAGGCTCTATATTACCTCACTCTGAAAGTTCCCCATGCCTTCCTCTAGTATAGTTCTGTTGCATTGAGATAGAACCCTGTATTCTATTCTCTTGGCTCTCATGCTCTCAATAGACAGACCATATGAAAAGACAGACCTTAAATTAAGTAAAAGCCCTCCAATTCTTCCTGCCTTTGGTCCCCCAACACATAAAAGACTCAAACTCCAATATGTACCACTACCTGAGGGTCTTCTTTCTCTTCTTCTAAATGTTTGTGTAGAACAAATTTCCTTGGATTAAAGATAGATCACCTATAATATGTAGTTTCTGCTTCTTGTATGATTGTTCTATAGAAGCTGGCAACCTACTTCTGTTATAGAAAAAGAAGTATTGATGGTGACAAGGGAAGGGAGGCAGTTTTCAGGCTGACTCCCAAAGAAGCATCCATTCAGTTGATATATAGCTACTCAGTCTCCTGAGTGGTTCACACTTCGCATTTCCAAGTCTGGGAGGCCAAGTACAGGAATTGTGGGAGCATTTTCTTCTTAATTCCAGTGGTCTGCCCATTATATTTTTTCAATCCATATTTTCTAACCATATACATTAAGATTGGAGTCACTCTGATACAGTTTGAAGCACGAGAATATTTTCCCCAAAATATGGGTTCAGAGGTCTGGAAAAATGGTAAATTGTTCTATGGGAATCATTTTAGATTACTTGGAAAATATTTGGGGAATTTTCTCTGGTAGAAAAATAGTTAATGTCCTCTTCCCTGGGAGATCGTGAGTGAGGATGGGAGGCAGATGGTGTCCACATTTCTATTCAAGAAAGCTATTGGGCCTGAAAAAGCAGAAAGGGAAAGCATATTTCCTAATTTCCTAATGTTTTAAAAATTGCTCTAGCTACACGAATGTCATATAGTTCCCTAAACATGCCACATGCTCTCTTCTTCAAGTCTTGATATATGTTCTGCTTTTGCCTAGAGTACCCTTGCTCCTCTCTCCCTCCTAACCTGGGTAATTCCTACTTACTATTCAGTTCTCATATTAATATTCCCTTCCCAGGGAGACATCCCTGACTCTATTACCTTAAAAGCTAGAATGGATACCCTTTCATTTTGCTCCTAAAGTATCTTGGCATACTTTTATCATAATACTTATTCTCTTTAACTGTTACCGCTTATCTGTGCCATCTTGGAAAACCAACCAAGCTTGATTAATTACAGTATTCCTAGGATCGTATAAGTGGCACACAGTAAATGCTCTTGAAATATCAAATAAGTTAATATATGGGCAAATTATGAATGGAATTGAATAGAATGAAGGAGAGTGGAATAAAGATGATACAACAAGAACTTTATTTTACTATTTTCCACTTCCCCATGATGCTCCTATATTAAGGAAATAGATTTGTATTGCCTAGTCATTTTTTATCATATATCTGAAACAATCCCCCATGTAATTTATTAGAATGACTATAGTTTCCTGCAATCTTGCATCTACACTTACATGATGAGATTTGACAAATAGCTGGAAGATGCTCACCTGGAAACACCTCTGCATCTGTCATAATACTCAAAATTCCAAATTTTTAGGTTTTTTGGTTTTACCTATGTTAAACATTGTCAAATAAAAATTTCCCCTCTTGTTTTTTTAATGCGCAGATACCCCTAACTTGGATCTATGACTCAGCTATTCTTTTCTATGAGCGATAAGAAAGAAGAAGGGGGAAAAAAAACCCATATGTCCAACATTCCACATGGCAGCACGGTACTATCATATGTCATTCTTTTTAATCTATAACAGCTATGACATGTTATCACCCCTTTGAAGAAAAAGGTATTGAGGCTCAGAGACGCACAAAGTAATCTGGCCAAGGTTACCTGGATTGCAAAGATATATTGAGATTCGAATCCGGGCCTCACTACTGCACTGTTGGAATTGTAATGTCACTGTGTACTTCCAGTCTACCAAAGAGTGCCACTAATGTTGTGTCCCATAAGTAATATTTGTTTTTAAGATTCTTATTGATCCGAAATGATGAGTTCTTTCAGAGCATCAGTGCTTCCTGGAGGATAGGCTTAAAAAGAAGAGTAGATGGTAGGATTAAGAAAGGGAAGTGAAAGATATAGTCTGTTAAACCCAGCTTCAGAATCCAAGGAAAGCAGAGATACAAGCTGTGAGAGGCTGACATCGGAAAGAATTTGGCTAGATGCAATATCGTCAAGTGGGACCACGTCCTCTCTGCATGCCTTTGTGGTAGCCCAGTTCTCCTCATACAGGTACAAAAGTAGAGTGAAAATAAATAAATAAATAAGTGATGTGTTTTACATTCCTTTTACAATCCAGGACATACAATTCTGCCTAAAGCAGTGTGGAGTTGGGCAAGCCACATCCATTTCCTCACTCATATGTGGGAGAGAGAGTCCTCCCTGCCATCACTACCTCTGAAAGTTGTAAAGGGGAAAAAGGCAATGGACACAGAAAGCATTACTATAAGTTAGGTATGGAAAGCATCTTTGAAGTCCTTGGAACATGTCCACAGTCTAATCCCCAGAACTTGTGATTATGTTTCTTTATCCAAAAAAGGAGACTTTGCAGATATGATTAAGTTAAGGGTTTTGGATGGGGAGATTATCCAAATTGGCCCAATGTAATCACAGGAATCCTTGTAAGGGGGAGAGGGAGGCAGGAGGATCAGAGTTAGAGAGGAATATTGAACTGCTGGTTTTGAAGATGAAGGAAGGGGCTACAAACCAAAGTATGTAGGTGGCCTCCAGAAACTGGAAAAGACAAGGAATGGATTCTGCTCTAAAGCCTCCAGAAAAACATAATTCTTCTGACACCTTGACTTTAGGTAAACCCCATTTTTGTGATCTGATCTTCAGAACTATAAGGTAATAGGTTTGTATTGCTTTAAGCCACTAAATTTGGGGTAGGTTGTTAGCAACAATAGGAATAGAAATAGGAATTAAGAACAGGCCCGAGTTAATAGAAAGGCAAAAGTAAGTCATTCAATGGAAGCTTTGGTGTTTGCAGCCCATTTGTTTTTTGGGAGGGGCTCCAGAAACATGCTAATTTGCATGGCTGCCTTAAAGCCTATGTCTGCCAGCAGCTAGACAGCTGCTGGTGATTTCCTTCAGCTATTTATTGGCTGGAAGCTACCAAAAGACTCAATTAAGGCAGTTTCACTGAAAGTGAAAGTCGCCCACAGTATCGCCTCTGCTTTGATACACACAGGCCTGTTAGAACTCACCTCACATAAATTTTCTGGATTGAGCCAGCATTAGCTGCCAAACGCCCAAGAGCCAATCACAACAAATGATTTCGTGAATTTATGGTCTCTGGAATACATGCATATATTCATACTCATAGGAACATGTTTGGAATTGTTATTTACAGGAATATGCTTCTGAAGCAAATTTAGTAAAATCTTTCAGTATACATCAGAGACTAGTGATAACATCCACCTCTTTTTTCTTTTTTTGGCAAAGTAGAATGTAAAACAAACAAAAACCTTGTTTTCCTTGATAGTTTTAGAATTCCAGAGCAGTTGGGCTAGCATGAGGATGTTGCAAGCCTTGATTCCCAAGCTCACTAAGGACTTTAAACCCACTTTGATCTGAAGCAGAAGTAGAAATGCTAGACATAAAAAATATATGATTTTAGCAATAAAGTGAAAATCACAGAATTAGATACTAGGGTGGTTGTGCATTGATAATCAGCTGCAGGGATCTTGGATACATAGTCATAAGAGCAAGTGCATTGGATATTTGAAGATATCATTGTGCTAAATTCTTTTCTCCTACTTGAGTTGCAAAGAATTAAATTATTATGAATTGTTTCCTCATCAGCGACTAACCCGAGGAACCCAAAGGATCCCATGTTTGTGAAAGGAAAGAGACACATAACAGCTTTCGAACACTTACTGAGGAAAACGAATCTGTCCTCTTTTCAAAAACAAATGTGTAATGACTGGTAAAGTTGATTATAACTTGTAAGGCACTTGATTTCTATAGACATACCAGCTTTGGCAGTTGCCCATGGACTTTACACTGTTGAGTAGTTCATCAGATTGAAAATGAGAAGGGGGAGGAAAAACTACATCAGTTACTTATTTTTCTTTAGATTTGACTAAATATTGTTCTAGAGCTGCAGATGCCATGGTTTAGGGCAACAATTTTATGGAAAGAGTAGCCAGGTATTTAATCTACTCTTATTCATAATAAATGGTACATTGCTTTCCGAAAGTGCCTCCAGAACTTGATATAGAATTTTCCAGCAAAGAGACTGGAATTCCACATATTGCTTAGACAAAACAATCAGTACTTTACTCATGAGATATCATAATATTTCATCTAGTGGAAATTTTTTAAGGGAGGGGGAATTCAATGTACTGAATCAACTGAGAAGAATAAATACAGAAATTAACTTCTGGCACATCTTTTGTTCTGGGCCATTATACACTGTGTTGCAATTGCCCCTGTTGAATCACTTCTGAAAAATATTTCTTGCATAATGGCATTTTAGTCATCCCTATAATGTCAACAAACAAGGCAGATTAATGCTTCCAGTCCTGAGATGTCTTGCACTCTGCTTATTAGAATTGTAGTCAGATCTTCATTAGAATGAATGACATCTGATTCCATAAGGCAGTCACAACAGAGGCACCTTCTTGCTATGGTGTCACCCTGCAGATGATAATGTAGGCCATTATGAATGACACTCCACAATTCGTTACTTCCTGCCTCAAATTGTAGTTAATCTTTCATCCAAACTGTACACATGTGCAGCTTTAAGTGGCCTATCACAGTGAGTACCCAGTAATGCTGCAAGCACATGGAGACTGACAGAAGGTAAATTGCTTGTCAGGAGGTCTGTATTTCAATTCACAGCATATTCCAAACACGTCGTGGTGAGAGCACGCCACAACAGCTGCTTTCATTGCTAACTATTTTTGATGTAAATGTCAATAAAGCTCCAGGCCCTTTCATATTTTTGGCCAAGAATGTCCATCTTTCCCTATGCAGGCTGGCAGGTGGAGTTCCATTTATCTACTCTTAGGAACATGTCCTATAATAATGATGGCCTCTGGAGGCCGTTTAGGGTGATCGAGAGCAGTGATTGGGACAATAGGCTGCTGAATTTCATTGCTAGAGTGGGTTGACAGGTGACTGCTTTTATACCCTCTCATCTGGTGGGGAAGGAAATAAAACACACACTTCCATCCAGTCCACAGACAATCACCTCCAGGTTGAAGATCTACACCTATAGTTCATTCCATTCATTGAAAAAAAAATTGAGAGCCATGGTTATTAAACAAGCACAAATTCCCCAGCAGATCCAGGGTTTTTAAAGAGACAATAGCATTTATTTTCTGTAGGATTACAGATAGGAGAATTAAGCAAACAATTTTGAATGGAATATGTATGCCTTTGAGGACCTTCCTCCTTCTCCTTGCAAATGTCCCTTTTGGGATACCAGCTGTTCATGCTATATAACAAACTCTCTCTTTTAACTAATGCTCTGAGGAAGATGACTGAAGCTTGACCTTTAGCAGCTGAAAGCTAGCAGATATATTAAAAATCAATTCAAGGACGCTGCTTTTGAGCACGTTTGCATTCAAATATGTCAATATGTTACAGCATGGAGTATAGAGTATAACAGCATAGAAGAAAACGTCATAATCTTTTATTCACATTTATTGAGTATCTGCTATAGGCGAGATAATATATTTTACACTAGAATTAGGAATATAAATTGTAAATAGACAAACACATAGAGGTAGTAAAAATAACAATTGGAAGTAAGATAAAGTATAGTATAACTTGTTCCATTTTTATAACACTTCTTTGATTTTTATTTTTGTGCACTATTTATAATGTACATATTATATATTATATACTATTGCAGATAAAATTTATAATAAATATTTGTAGTCCATGCTGTTTTTTTTCCTGTTGATATGAGTATGTAACTAAAAGTTTGGGGAAAGTTTTTCTCAAGAAAGCATAGTTCTAAGGCTGGAGTTAGACTGATTTGTTTTAAATCAGATCTCCAGCACTTACGAACCTAATAGCCTTGGAAGGGTTAAATAAACTTTATTTAAACTTTATTAGACTTCCAGGGAAGACGGTGCAGTGGGATGACCCTAAGCTCACTTTGTCCCACAGATACAACTAGATAACACCCACATTAGTGTAAATAACCCAGAAATGACCCAAAGACTTGCAGAACATATTCTCCACAGCTAAATGTAGAGAAGGGGCCACAATGAAGAGGGTAGGAAGTGTGGAGACATGGTTGTGAACTCAACAGACCCATCGGACTGTCCATGGGAGGTAGAGCTGCTGCAAGTGCAGAGAGCAGAGAGAAAAAGACCCTCATACCAGGTACCCAGGCACAGGAAACCCACATGGGGAAGATGAATCCCCACAACATTTGGCTTTGAAAATAGGAGGGACCTAATTTCATGAGTTCTTACAATCAGTGGGGCATAACACCTGGAACTTTAAAAATCAGCAGGCTTAGTTTGGGGAGATCAGGAGGGCAGAGTCCCAGTCCTTAAAGAGACAGCACAACAAACAGCCCTCCAGAAATACAGCATAGAAGCAGCAGTTTGAAAAAATCCTGGGGTATAAAGGAGAGAGATTTGTTTACTAATCTCAGCATGCACTGTGGGAGCATGGATCATTGGGAGACTTCTCCAAGAAAAAAATTGCTGGCAGGTGACATTTTCCTCCTTCACCCCAACCTAGACACACGGACACCTACAGAAACCAGCACAGTGCCAATATTAGCTACCTAACTTACTAACAGCAGACCCCAAACCTGTGCTCTCTTGCAAACACACCCCCTCTGCCAGGGCTCAGATCCAGGTTCCCTCCCACAGCAGATCTGCCCAAACCTTACTAATACCACATGCCCCACCCCCTGTGATCTCCTATAGGCCTGCCCCCTCCAATACACCATTGGCCAGAACCCATCCAAAGAGGTACCACAAGCCTGGTGGTATCCAAGCATCCCTGACAGGGACCAGCACCACTCCATAGTAATTTCTGCCTCAAAAAGGGTGGAAAGTAATGCCACACACTAGTCCAAAAGTGGCCCCAGCTGTGGGTTCAGGGCAGACATCTGGTTGACGGCAGGCCCTGCCCACCCACTAAAGCTTCTCAGGGGACAATACAGGGAAATTGCCCTGTAGTACAGTGCTTTCACATCTCTAGAATATGCTTGATCTGATCCAACTCAAGCCCAAGGCAGCCCTAGACTGACCCACTAACAACACAGGGACCAAACCCTCCCCACAACAGGCAGAGAGCCATTACAGATTACTGGATTGAAGGCAAAAGTGGCTCAGACACAATAGTAGGGCACAAACAACATACATAAGACACACCCCTGTAGTGCCAGGTTCTGGTGAACAGGGAACATTGCACTACAGGGCACTATAGGATCTCTTCTTCATAAGGCAAATACTTTTAAGAGCATGAGATTTAGCTGACTTTTCTAATACATAGAAACAGACACAAAGAGTTAGAAAAATTTAGGAGACAAAGAGATATGTCCCAAATAAAAGGACAGGACAAAAATCATAAGAACAGAGGTAAAAGAAATGGAGAAAAGTAATATGCTTGATAGAAACTTAAAGTAATGGTCATAAAGATATTCACTGGACTTGAGAAAAGAGTGGATGACCTCAGTGAGACCCTTAACAAAGAGATAGAAAACATAAGAAAGAACCAATCAGAGATGAAGAACTCAGTAACTGTATTAAAAATACACTAGATGGAATAAATAGTAGATTAGAGGAAGCAGAAGAATAGATCAGCAACCTGGAGGACAGAATAATGGAAAGCAATCAAGCTGAACAGGACAGAAAAGAAAGAAATGCAAAAAAATGAAAATAGACTAAGGGAATTCAGTGATGCAATGAAGCATAATAACATTTGCATTATTGGGATCCCAGAAGGAGAACAGAGATAAAAGGGGGCAGAAAATTTATTTGAAGAAATAATAGCTGAAATATTCCTGGATCTGGGAAAGAAAACAGAAACCCAGAACCAGGAGTCACAGAGCCCCCAACAAAATCAACCCAAGGAAGTCCATACCAAAACACATAGTAATTAAAATAGTAAAAAAGGTGGGGCGTCTGGGTGGCTCAGTTGGTTAAGTGCCTGACTTTGGCTCAAGTCTTGATTCCAGGGTCCTGGGATCAAGCCCTATGATGGGCTCCCTGCTCAGAGGGGAGTTTACTTCTCCATCTCCCACTCCCCTTGCTCGTGTTCCCTCTCTTGCTGTCTCTCTCTCTCTCTGTTAATAAATAAATAAATAAATAAATAAATAAGTAAGTAAATAAAATCTTTTTTTAAAAAGGTAAAAAAAAGTAGTGATAAAGAGAATTTTATAAGTAGCAAGAGAAAGGAAAACAGTTATGTGCAAGGGAAACCCTTATAAGGCTATCAGCTGATTTTTCAGGAGAAATTTTGCAGGCCAGAAGAACGTGTCATGATATATTCAAAGTGCTGGAAGAAACCAAAAAAACTAAAACCAAGAATGCTCTATCCAGCAAGGCTACCACTCAGAATAAAAGGAGAGATAAAGAGTTCCTTGGACAAGCAAAAGTTAAACAAATTCATGACCACTAAACCATCCCTACAAAAATGTTGAAGGGAACTCTGAGTGGAAAGGAAAGACCATAAGCAGGAGTAAGGAAAGTAGGAAGCACAAAAACAGTAAAATTTAGTATATCTATAAAACACAGTCAAAGGATTCACAAAATAAAAGGATATAAAATATGACACCATTTACATAAAACATGAGGTTGGGAAGAGGAGTAAAGAATGGGTTCAAACCTAAGCAACCATCAACTTAATGTAGACTACTATATGCTAAGATGTTATTTACAAGCCTAATGTTAACCACAAATTAAATCAGGAATAGGTATCCAAAAAATACAGAGAAAGGAATCCAAGTTACATAACCAAAAATCTGTGAGAGAAGAGAGCAAGACAAGAAAAGAACAGAGAAGAACTACAAAAACAACTATAAAACAGGTAACACAATGGCAATAAGTACATATCTATCACTAGTTACTTTGAATGTAAATGGACTAAAAGCTCCAATCAAAAGACAGGGTGACAGAATGGATAAAAAAGCAAGACGACCCCTCTACCTGCTGCCTACAAAAGATTCATTTCAGACCTAAAGATATATGCAGATTGAAAGTGAAGGGACAGAAAAGCATTTATTATGCACGGAAGCAAAAAGAAAGCCGGGGTAGTAATACTTATATTGGATAAAATGACTTTAAAACAAAGACCATAACAATAGGCAAAAAAAGGACACTATAAAATTAAAAAGAAAACAATGCAATGAGAAGATATAACAATTGTAAATATTTATGCACCCAACAAGGGAGCAGCCAAATACATAAAGCAGTTAATAATAAACATAAAGGAAGTAATATAATAATAGAAGATTTTAACACCCAACTTTCATTAATGGATAGATCATTCAACAGAAAATCAACAAGGAAACAATGGCTCTGAATTTCACATTGGACCAGATGGATTTAATGGTTATATTCAGAACATTCCATCCTAAACAGAGGAATACATATTCTTTTCAAGTGTCCATGGAACATTCTCCAGAATATATCACAAATCTCAACAAATTCCTAAAGATTGAAGTCATATTATGTTCTGACCACAACACTACAAAACTAGAAATCAACAATAAGGAAAAAAAATCTGGAAAGAAGGCAGATACATGGAGGTTAAATAACATGCTACAGTAAAACCATGAATGGGTCAAACAAGAAATCGAAGGAGAAATCCAAAAATACATGGATATGGATGAAAATGTAACATAATGGTCCAAAATCCTTGGGATGCAGCAAAAGCTATTCTAACAGGGAAGTTTTCAGCAATACAGGCCTACCTCAAGAAATAAGAAAAATCTCAAACAACCTAACCTTACCCATAAGGGAGCTAGAAAAAGAAGAACAAACAAAACCCCAAACCAGTAGAAGGAATGAAATAATAAAGATGAAAGCAGAAATAAACAAAAAACAATAGAACAGATCAATGGAACCAGAAACTAGTTGTTTGAAAAGATCAACAGATTGATAAACCTTTAGCCAGACTTATCAAAAATAAAGAAAAAGAGAGAGGGCCCATGTAAAATAAAAAATGAAAAGGAGAAATAAAAGCCAACCCACAGAAATACAAAGGATTATAAGAGAATGTTATGAAAAATTATATGCCAACAAACTGGACAATCTAGAAGAAATGGATAAATTCCCAGAAACATATAATCTCTCAAAACTGAATCAGGAAGAAATAGAAAACTTGAACAGACTGACTACCAGCAAAGAAACTGAACAGTAATCAAGCAACAAACAAAAGTCCAGGACCAGATAGTCTCACAGATGAATTCTACCAAATACTTAAATTAGAGTTAATGCCTATTCTTTTTTAAAAATAGAAGAGGAAGAAAAGCTTCCAAATTCACTTATGAGTGAATACCAAATACAAAACCAAATAAAGACAATACCAAAACCAATACCAGATAAAGATACTCAATTCCAAAACTAGATACCCTCAATACCAAAACCAGATAAAGACACTATCAAAAAACAAAAAACAAAAAAAAAAAAGAAGTAACTACAGGCCAATATCTCTGATGAACATAGATGCAAAAATCCTCAACAAAATGAACAAAATGTAAGAAAACTGAATTTAACAATACATTAAAAAAATCATTCACCATGATCAGGTAGGTTTATTCCTGTGATGCAAAAGAGGTTCAATATTTGCAAATCAATCAACATGATACATCACATTGATAAGAGAAAGGATAAAAACCATATGATCATTCCAATAGATGCAGAAAAAGCATTTGACAAAGTAGAACATCCATTTGTGATAAAACTCTCAACAAAGTAGTCTTTGAGGGAGTATGCCTCAACACAATAAAGGCCCTATATGAAAACCCAGAGATAATATCATTGGTGAAAAGCAGAGCTTTTCCTCTAAGATCAAGAACAAGCTAGGAATGTCCACCCTCACCATTTTTATTCAACATAGTACTGGAAATCCTAGCCACAGTAATCAGACAAGAAAAAAAATAAATAAAAAGCATCCAAATTGGTAAGGAAGAAGTAAAGCTTTCACTATTTTCAGATGACATGATACTCTATGTAGAAAACCCTAAAGATGCCACCAAAAAACTACTAGAACTGATAAATGAATTCAGTAAGATCATAGGATACAAAATCAATGTATAGAAATCTGTTGCATTTCTATACACAAATAATGAAGCAACAGAAAGAGAAATTAAGAAAACAATTTCATTTACAATTGCACCAAAAAATTTAAATACCTACAAATAAACTTAGCCAAGGAAGTAAAAGACCTGTATCTGAAAACTATAAAATGTTGATGAAAGAAATTGAAGACAAGACAAACAAATGGAAAAATACTCCATGCTGATGGATTAAAAGAACAAATATTGTTAAAATGTCCATACTACCCAAAGCAATCTACAGATTTAATGCAATCCCTATCCAAATACCAACAGCAGTTTTCACAGAACTTGAACAAATAAACCTAAAATTTGTATGGAACCACAAAAGACCCTGAATAACCAAAGAAATCTTGAAAAAGAACAAAACTGGAGGTATCAAAATTCCAGATTTCGAGATATGCTAAAAAGCTGTAGTAATCAAAACAGTATGGTATTGGCACAAAAATAGACAATAGAACAGGGTAGAGAGCCTGGAAATAAACCAATGATTACATGGTCAGTAAATCTTCTACAAAGAAGGCAAGAATATGCAATGGGCAAAAGACAGTTTCTTCAACAAATGGTATTGGGAAAACTAGGTAGCTACATGCAAAAGAATGAAACTAGACCACTTTCCTAAACCATATACAAAAATAAATTCAAAATGGATTAAGAACCTAAATGTGAGATCTGAAGCTGTAAAAATCCTAGAAGAGAACATAGACAATAATTTCTCTGACATTGGCCATAGCAACATTTTTCTAGATACATCTCCTGAGGTAAGGGAAACAAAAGCAAAAATAAACTGTTGGGACTACATCAAAATAAAAAGCTTCTGTACAGCAAAGGAAACAGTCAACAAAACAAAAAGACCACTTAGTGCATGGGAGAAGATATTTGTAAATGACATATCTGATAAAGGCTTAGTATCCAAAACAAAGAAAGAACTTCTACAACTAAACACCCTTGAAACAAATAATTCAGTTAAAAAATGGGCAGAAGACATGAACAGACATTTCTCAAAAAAAAAAAAAAAAAAAATACAGATGGCCAGGAGAAAGATGAAAAGTTTCTGAGTATCACTAATCATCAGGGAAATGCAAATCAAAAACCACAATGAAGTATCACCTCATACCTGTCAGAATGGCTAAAACCCAAAGCACAAAAAACAACAAGTGTTGGCAAGGATGTGGCGAAAAAGAAACCCTAGTGTACTGTTGATGGGAATGCAAACTGGTGCAGCCATTGCAGAAAGCAGTATGGAGTCTTCTTAAAAAGTTAAAAATAGAACTACTCTACAATCCAGTAATCATGCTACTGTGTATTTACCCCTCAAATACAAAAACACTAATTCGATGGTTTATGTGTAACCCCTATATTTATAGCAGCATTAACTATTTACAATAGTTAAATTATGGAAGCAGTCCAATGTCCATCAATAGGTGAATGGATAAAGCTGAGTGGATACACAGTAGAATATTACTCAGCCATAAAATGGATGAAATCTTGCCATTTGCAATGACATGGGTGGAGCTAGAGGATATAAGGCTAAGTGAAATAAGTCAGTCAGAGAAAGATAAATACCATATGATTTCACTCATATGTAGAATTTAAGAAACAAAACAAATGAACATAGGGGGAAAAGAAAAGAGGGCAAAACCATGAAACAGTCTCTTAATTAAAGAGAATAAACTGGTTACCAGAGGGGTTACCAGAGGGGAGGTGGGCAGGGGGTATAGGTTAAAAAGGAGATGTTGATTAAGGAGGGCACCATTTGTGATGAACAGTGGGTATTGTATGTAAGTGTTGAAGTAAGTGTTGAATTGCTAAAATCTACATCTGAAACTAATATTGCACTGTATGTTAACTAACTGGAATGTAAATAAAAACTTGGAAAAAAATAAAAGTGTTGGTGAAGGTATGGAGAAAAGGAAATATATTTTCCTATATCTTCTTTAAAAAATACTATGGTTTTGCTTTTCACATCAAGACCACTTTTATACATGGTATGGGAAGGGAATCCTCCCTGCCCCAGCTGAATGTGGATAGACACTTTTACCAGAACTTTTTTTGATCTGATTTGTACACTACCTCTATCACAGTTTCCACATATTCCTGGGTATTTATCTGTGTCCTTAATTCTGTTTAGTCAGCTTTATGTATGAGATTTCTCTAAATTTATCATCTACACTGGGGCATTTCTGAGAGTGAAAGTGGGGCTATTAACAATCATACTAGGGCAATGAGCATAAACTGGGACATGGTAGGTAAACTAAGACAAATGCTCACTCTGTCTCACTCCAGAGCCTCTTGTTCTCACCTGCATGGGGGACTTTATCTACTTGTATCTCCTGCTGCTGTTGCTGGGGTGATTAGGTCTACATAGGCTCTGAACAGCCTCATTCACCCAAAACCTAACAGCACCTCACTTCTTGCCCACACTACACATCTCTCACCCCTGGGGCTTCCTATTAATGCAAGAGCCTGAGATGCCACTGGATTTCTCTAACCCTGTAGAGTCTGGAAGTACAGAGAAATTCATGCCCTGTGGGACATTGGTCAGTGAGACTGGGACCTGAGGATAAATTCTTCCTCTTCTTCTGAAGAGGTTCTCTTGAGACACAGTAATTCATTCAGCCTTTTCAAAGACAGTTCTGCAAATTTCGCGCTTTACACAAGTAGTGGTGAGCTCAGCAATGCATCTTGCAAAGACTTTCTCCTTGCTTCACTCCATTTTCAGTCACTGCTGTTTCCCTTGGGTTACCCTCCTTAATAAGCAGTCAAAATAATCTTTTGCCTTCAGTACTACTACTTGAGGAACCCAAGCTAAAGCAGGTTATTTACCTGTTCCTAGGCCATACCACTCTGTTTTAATTACTATATCTTTGTGGTACCTCATGGAGCATAGTCCTTTTGCCATCTTCTCCCTCAAAATGTTCTTGGTTGTTCTTCATTCTTTGCTCTTCCACTTAAATTTTGGCATCTGATTGTCAAGTTCCAAAAAGTTTCCTACTGGGATTTTGATTAGAGTTGGATTAAATAAATAGATTACTTGAGAAAAATTGATTTACTATTTTTTATTTAAATTCAATTGGCCAACATATAGAACATCATTAGTGTCAGATGTAAAGTTCAATAATTCATCAGTTGCATAACATGAGAATAATTGATTTAAATATCGAATCTTCCTACTCATGAACTAGATCTCTCTCCACTTGTAAGTCTTTAATGCTTTTCAATAGTTTGAAATTTTTTCCATAAATATCTCATACATCTTTGTTAGAACTTTCCCCAGATATCTTTTATTTTTATGCTAAAATTTTAAATGATACTTTTTAAAAGTAAAAGTAGCTAACATTTTTTTGAGCCACTGGCAAATTCCAGGCTCTTTAGCTATGTATTTTATTTAGTATTTGCAACATCCTTCTGAGTTAAATAGGTTTATTTATTTGTTTGTTTTCATATGTTCTCACTGTGACTTAAGTCCATGAACAAGAAGTACGATTAACATATGTGATAGACACAAATAAAGGAATGGATTCAAGCTTTTGGTACCTCCCAGTCCTTCCTGAGGACATACCTATTAGGGAAATGAATCTTCCAGGTTAGAGAAACCCAAAGCTATGGGCTCACTGATTTTTGAACTGTTAGACTGCTAGAAGGCACTTACCAACATTTAAGGCCTACTATCTAGTACGCTAAGAGGTAATTTCTCCTAGACCATAGTAATGTACTTTCTCGTACTATTTTCTATAGGGCAACCAGGCCTCTAGACTATGGTTACCACATAGCCCCATACATACATGAGCTAATATTTTCTGGCTTTTTGTCTAAGCTACTTGTCAGAAGTAATGGTTATAGGGAATGATGTCAGTGACATTGCCCTTTTGTTTCTCTAGGTCTGGATTTCTCAACCTCAGCACAATTCACAGTTTGGAACAGAAAATTCTTTCTTGCCGGAGACCATCCTGTGCATTGCAGGTTGTTAAGAATCATCATTGTCCTCCACCCACAAGAAGCCAGTTGAATCCCCTGTCCCCCAATTTGTGACAAACAAAAATGTTTTCAGACATTTTTAAATGTACTCTGAGGGCAAAATTAACCCCAGTTGAGAACCACTGCTATAGAGCCTCTAAATTTTCTTCTTGGATTAAGCTAGAATTATCAGAAAGCTACACAATTAAGCCATGTAAGAGTCTTTTTTAAAAAGCTATGTTAAGATATAACTCACATGCCAAATAATTTACTCATTTAAAGTACACAGTTCAATGTTTTTAGTATATTCGGCTTTGTACAACCATCACCACAACCTAATTTTAGGACAGTTTCATCATCTCCAAAAGAAACCTTACATCCCTAAGCTGCCTTTCCTTCCAAATCTTTCTTTCTCTCTTACTTCCTCAGACTTAGGCAACTACTAATCTACTTTCTGTCTCAGTAGATTTGGTTATTTGTAACATTTCATATAAATTAATTCATGCACTGTGTTGTAGGTTGTGACTGGCTTCTTAGCATATTTCTGAGGTTCCATGTATCAATACTTTATTTTTTCAATTGCTGAATAGAATTACATTGTATGGATATACCATATTTTATTTACTCATTCATCAGTTGAAAGACATTTGGGTTGTTTCTACTCTTTGGCTATTATGAACAATGTTGGTATGAACATTATCATACCAGTTTTTGTGTAGACATGTGTCTTCATTTCTCTTGAGTATATACTGCTGGATCGTTTGGCAATTTTATGTATAACCACTTGAGGAAGTGCCAGACTATTTGCAAATCCCACCAGCAATGTATGAGAGTTCCAATTTCTCTATATCCTCTTCAACACTCATTATTTTTGTTCTTTTTCATTATAGTCTTCCTTGTGGGGAGAAGTTAGTATCTCATTGTGGTTTTGATTTGCATTTCTCTAGTGACTAACAATGTTAAGCATATTTTTATTGGTTTTTTGGCTATTTGTGCCTCCCTTGGAAGAATTATGTATGAGATCTTTTACCCATGTTAAATTTTGATGATTTTATTTATTGAATTGGAAAGGTCTTATATCTTCTGGATAAAAGACTTATCAAATAGAAGATTTGTATATATTATTTCTTATTGCATCAGTTGTCTTTTAATTTTCTTGAGAGTATTTTTGCAGCACAAACTTTTAATTTTTTGAGAGATTCAGTTGATGAAATTTTTCCTTTGTCACTTATGATTTTGGTATTGTAGCTAAAAAGACTTTTCCTAATCCAACCTCCTAAAGATTTGCTCCTATGTTTTTTCTAAAAGTTTTATACTTTTACCTCTTACATTTAGGTCCATGAAACATTTTTTCCTTTTTTAACCAAAAACTGAAGTGAAAATCACATATATAAAATTTACTATTTAAAAGTATATAATTCTGTGGCATTCATTATATTTGAAATGTTGTGTAGCTGTTATTTCTATTTCAAAATATTTTTTATACCCCTAAAGGGAACCTACTACCCATAAAACAGTCATTCCCCACTACCCTTCGAGCCCCTGGTAACTACTAATCTGCCTTCTATCTCTATGGATTTACCAATTCTGGATATTTATATAAAAGGAATTGTATAATATGCGAGCTTTTGCGACTGGCTTCTTTCACTTAGCATATTGTCTTTGAGGTTCATCTATGTTGTAACATATGTTAGTATTTCATTTCTTTTTATGGCTGAATAATATTTTATTATATTCAGTTTATGTACATTTAGGTTGTTTCTACTTTTTGACTATTATGAATAATGCTGATAGGAATATTTGTGTGCAAGTTTTTGTATGGATGTATGTTTTCCTTTCTGTTGGGTATTACCAGGTCATATGGTAATTCTACGTTTAACATTTTTATGCTACTCCTAAACTGTTTTCCATAGTGGCTGTACCATTTTATACTCCCAGCAGCGATGTACAAGGCGCCAAATTTCTTTCTATGCTTGCTAACACTTGTAATATTTTAAACATTTTTTAAAAATTAAAGGCATTCAAAAAAAAATTAAAGGCATTCTGCTGGGCGTGAAGCTGTATCTCCTTGTGGTTTTGAACTAATGATGTTAGACATCTTTTCATGCTCTTGCTGGGCTTTTGTATATCATCTTTGGAGAAATATTTATTCAACTCTATTGCCCAATGGTTAAATGGGTTTTTGACTTTTGCTCTTGTATTGTAAGAGCTCCTTATTTATTCTGGATACTAGACTAATCAGATATATGATTTGCAAATATTCTCTCCTACTTTGTAAATTTGTCTTTCACTTTCTTGTTTGTGTCCTTTGCATAAAACCTTCACATTTTGATTAAGTCTAATATATCTACTTTTTCTTTTGTCATTCACCAAATTCAAGGTCACAAATTTTACTTCTGTATTTTTCCAAAGATTTTATACTTTTAGCTCTTTTATTTAGGTATTTGACTCATTTTGAGTTAATTTTGTTACATGATATGATGTGAGGGTCCAAATTCATTCTTTTGCAGGTGGCTATCCAGTTGACCCAGCACCATTTTTCAAGAGACTATTCTTGGGGCGCCTGGGTGGCTCAATGGATTAAAGCCTCTGTCTTTGGTTCAGGTCATGATGTCAGGGTCCTGGGATCGAGCCCTGCATCAGACTCTCTGCTCTGTGGGGAGCCTGCTTCCCCCTCTCTCTCTGCCTGCCTTTCTGTCTACTTGTGATCTCTCTCTCTCTGTCAAATAAATAAATAAAATCTTAAAAAAAAAAAGGAGAGACTATTCTTTCCCGCATTGAAAGATCTTAACACCATTGTTGACAATTACATGAACACAGATATATTGGTTTATTTCTGGACTCTTAAATCTACTCCATTGGTCTACATGCCTGTATTTATGCTAGCACCACACTGTTTTGATTCTGGAAGCTTTGTGGCATGTTATGAAATCAGGAACTATGAGTTCAATTTAGTTCTTTTTCACATTTTCTTTTTTTTTTCTTTTCTTTCTTTCTTTCTTTCTTTCTTTCTTTCTTTTCTTTTCTTTTCTTTTTTTTTTTTTTTTTGAGAGAGAGAGCATGAGCCAGTGGGGGAAGGGCAGCAGGAGACGGAGAGAGAGAATCTTAAACAGGCTCCATCCCAGCACAGAGCCCGATGTGGGGGCTCTATTTCATAACCTGAGCTGAAATCAAGAGTAGGACGCTTAACTGACTGAGTCACCTAGGTCCTCTTGTATTTTTTTTTTTTTCAAGATTATTTTGGCTATTTGGGATCCCTTATAATTTCATATGTAGGATCAGTTCATCAATCTCTATAAAGAACCAGATGGAATTTTGATAGGGAATGTATGTATGATAGGGAATCTGTAGATTGATTTGGGACATATTGCCATCTAAAATATATTAGGCATTCCAGGGACACCTGGTTGGCTCAGTTGGTTAAGTGGCTGTCTTTGGCTCAGGTCATGATCCCAGGGTCCTGGGATGGAGCCCCATGTCAGGCTCACTGCTCAGCTGGAAGTCTACTTCTCCCTCTCCTTCTGCCCCTCTCCTTGCTCTTGCTCTCTCTCTCTCTCTCTCTGAAATAAACAAATAAAATCTTTAACAAAAAATATTAGGCATTCTAATACATGAACATGGGATATCTTTCCATTTAATTATATCTCCTTTGATTTATTTCAATGTTTTGTAGTTTTCAGAGTGGAAGTTTTTTAAATAAATGTATTCCTAAGTATATTATTCATTTTGATGCTATTATAAATAGAATTTTTTCTTTAAAGATTTTTATTTATTTGAGAGAGAAAGAGAACATGAGCAGGGGTGAGGAGCAAAGGGAAAAGCAGATTTCCAGTGAGCAGAGAGCCCCTTGTGGAGCTGGATCCTGGGACTCCAGTATGATGACTTTAGCCTAAAGCAGATGCTTAACCAACTGAGCCACCCAGATGCCACTAGAATTTTTTCTTAATAATCATCTTCAGATTATTTATTCCTAGTGTATAGGAATACAATGAATTTTTGTATATTGATCTTATATCCTGGTACTTTGCAAAGTCACTTATTAGTTCTCATAATTTTTAGAAGCTTCCTTAGAACTTTTCTTTGTACAATATCATATCATATTCAAATAGAAATAATTTAAATCTTTCTTTCCAATCTGGATGATCTTTACTTCTTTTTCTTGTTCAGTTGCCCTGGCTAGAACCTCCAGTACATATGAATAGAAGTGATGAGGGTGAGTATATTTCTTTTGTTCCTGACCTTAGGTGGAAAGCATTCAGTCTTTCATTATTAAGTATGTGTTTCTAAGAGATGCTATTTATCAAGTTGAGGGTGTTTCTTTATATTCCTAGTTTGTTGAATGTTTTCATCATGAAAGAGTTGGATATTTTCGAACATTTTTCTGTATTTGTTGAGATCATACTGTGGAGTTTCCCCCTTCATTTAATTAATATGGTATATCACATTAATGGATTATTGGATATTAAACCAACCTTACATTCCTGGTTGGCCATAGTATATAATTTTTTTTTTTTAAGATTTTTATTTACTTATTTGACAGAGAGAGACAGATTACAAGTAAAGAGGCAGGTGGGGGTGGGGAGAAGCAGGCTCCCTGCTGAGCAGAGAGACCAATGTGGGGCTCGATCCCAGCACCCTGAGATCATGACCTGAGCCGAAGGCAGAGGTTTTAACCCACTGAGCCACCCAGGCGCCCCAGTATATAATTCTTTTTATATGTTGCTGATTCAATATGCTAAAATATGCTAGCATTTTTTTTTGCATCCATATCCATAAGGAATATTGTACTTGGTTTTCTTGTGATGTCTTTGTCTAGTTTTGATATATATCATGGTTTACTGTTGGTGTTGCATATTCTACTAGTTTTGACAAATGTATAATGACATGAGCCACCATTATTGTATCATACAGAATAATTTCAGTGCCTTAAAAATCCTCTGTGCTCTGTCTATTCATCCATCTCTCTCCCATAATCCCTGACAACCACCGATCTCTTTAGAGTCTCCATATTGTACCTTTTCCAGAATGTCATACAGTGTGTAGCCATTTCTGATTGGCTTCTTTCACTTAGTAATAAGCATTTAAACTTCTTCCATATCTTTTCATGGTTTGATAACTCACTTCTTTCTAGCAGTGAGTAATATTTCATTGTATGGATATATTATCCATTTATCCATTAACCTATTGAAGGACATCTGACAGCTTACAAATTTTGGCAATCAGTAACAAAGCTATGATAAACATCCATATGCAGGTTTTTGTATGGACATAACTTTTCAACTCATTTGAGTTGGGTAAGTACCAAGAAGTATGATTGCTGGATCATATTGTTTGTTTAGTTTTGTAAGAAACTGACAAACTGTCTTCCAAAGTGACTATACTCTTTTGCATTCCCACTATAAAAGAATGGGAACTCCTGTTGCTCCATATCCTCACCAACATTTGGTGAGTCAGCGTTTTGGACTTTAACCATCCCGAAGATATTCTAATGATATCTCTAACGGCTTCTTATTGTTGTTTTCATTTGTAATTTCCCTGATGACAAATGATGTTAACCATCCTTTCATACGTTTTTTTGCCATCTGCATATCTTTTTGATGAGGTGTCTGATCAGATTTTAGCCCATTTTTAAATTATATTGTTTATTTTGATTTCGTTGAGTTTAAAGCATTCTTTATGTTTTGAATACCAGGCCTTTATCAGATATGTCTTTTGCAAATATTTTCCTCAAGTTTCCAGTCTGTTTTCTCATTCTCTTGATAATGCCTTTTACAAAGCTGATTTTTTTGTTCATTTGTTTTTTAATGAAGTCCAATTTGTTGATTATTTTTTTTCATGGATCGTGCTTTTAGTGTTTTATATAAAATGCCATAACTAGGGGGCACCTGGTGGCTCAATTGGTTGAGCACCCGACTTTTGGTTTTGACTCAGACCATGCTCTCATGGACTGTGGGATTGAGCCCCATGTTGGACTCTGTGCTCAGCAAGGAGTCTGCTTGAATTCTCTCCCTCTGCGCCTCTCCCTACTTGTGCCTGTGCTCTCTCTCTTTCTAAAATAAGTAAGTAAATCTTTAAAAAATAAAAATAAAAAAATAAAATGGCATAACCAAACACAGGATCCTCTAGAATTTTCCCTATGTTATCTTCCAGAAGTTTTATCATGTTTGTATTTTCCATTTAGGTATTTAACACATTCTGAGTTTTTGTGAAAGGAGTAAAGTCTTTGTCTAAATTCTTTTTTTTTTTCCTTGAGAATATGCAGTTATACCAGCACCATTTTAAAAAAAGACTATCTTCTCCATCCTTTTGCCTTTGCCTCCTTTATCAAGTACCAGTTAACTATATTTATGTGGGTCTATTTCTGAGCTCTCTATTCTGTTCCATTGATCTATTTGTCTGTTCTTTAACTAATTCTACACTGATTATTGGAGTTTTATAGGAAGTCTTAAAGTTGGGTAATGTTATTCCTCTAACTTTGTTCTTCTCCTTCAATATTGTGCTGGTTATTATGGGTCTTTTGTCTCACTATGCAGACCTTAGGATCAGTTTTCAATATCCACAAAATAATATACTGGGATTTTTATTGGGATTGTGTTGAATTTATAGATCAAATTGGGGAAAACTGACATTTTGACAATATTGAGTCTTCCTGTCCATGAACATGGAATACTTCTCCACTTATTTAGTTCTTTGATACCTTTCATCAGAGTTTTATACTTTTACTCATCTAGATCATGCACATATTTTGTTAGATTTATACTTGAGTATTTCATATTTGGAGTACCTATGTATTTTACTCTTTTTTTTACATTTTGTTTCTAATTTCAAATTTCTCTTATTTATTCCTAGAATAGAGGAAAGTATTTGACTTTTGTATATTAACTTTATATCCTACAACCTTGTTGTAGTCACTTAGTTCCAGGACTTTTTCATTTTTCCAAATTCTTTTGGATGTTCTACACAGACAGTCATGTCATCTGCAAACAGTGTTATTGTTTCCTTCTTTCCCTAGTTTGCTGAGAGTTTTTATTATGAATGGGTGTTGATTTTGTCAAGTGCTTTTTTTGCATTTATGGATGTGGTTATGTAATTTTTCTTCTATAGTTTATGGATGCGTGTATAAATATAGCTACTCCAGTTTTCTTTTGATTAGTGTTAACATATCTTTCTCTAGTCCTTTATTTTTTAATATGTATGTGTCTTTATATTTAAAGAAGCTTTCTTTTTTTTCTTAGATTTATTCATTTAAGAGAGAGAGAGAAAGCATGCAAGTGAGCACAAGTGGGGGGAGGGATGGAGGGAGAGGGAAAAAGAGAATCTCAAGCATTCTCCACACCCAGCACAGAACCTGACTTGACTCTCCATCCCACAACCCATGAGATCATGTCCTGAGATGAAATCAAGAGTCAGACGCTCAAGCAACTGAGCCACCCAGGCATCCCTAAAGGTTTCTTTTAAACAACATATGCTTGAGTCTTGTCTTTTTGATCCCCTCTGACAATCTCTGCTCTTTAGTTGGTATATTTAGATAATTGACATTTAAAATGATTTTTTTGTGTAGTAGCATTACTGTCAAACATATTTGTTAACCATTTATTACTTGTTGCCCTTGTTCTTGTTCCTGATATTGTCTGTCACTCTTTTTCTGCCTTTTGTGTTTTAATTGAACATTTTAAATGATTCTATTTTCTCCCTTGCTTAGCATATTTATTATACCTCTTTTAAATATTTTAAGTAGTTGCTCTAGAGTTTGCAATATACATTTATGCCTAATTCAATTCTAATTTTTAATAACACTATATCATTTCAAGGTAGTGTGTCTTTTAATAACAAAGTGTTCCTAATTTCTCCCTCCTATCCCTTATATCATCTCTGTCATCCACTTTAATGATCCATAAGCCATAATCATTGTATACTACAGTATATTATATAGCACTGTATAACAACATAAAATATTGCATTATAGAATACTGTTGCTTTTTTATTTTGAACGAACTATTAACTCTCAGACCAATTAAAATAATAAAAACAGTTTTTATTTTATCTTTACTTATTCTTTCACCAAGGTTCCTTTTTTAATGCAAATCTAAGTTTCTGCAGTATAATTTTCCTTCTCTCTGACAAACTTTTTTAATATTTCCTACAAGCCAGGTCCACTGGCAATTTTTTGTTTGAGAGTCTTTAATTTTTGTCTGAGAAGTCTTTCAATTTTTGTCTGAGAAGTCTTTATTTCTCCTATGCTTTTGAAGGATAATTTTGTAAGATACAAGATTTTAGAGATTTTTTTTTTCTTTCAACACTTTAAATATTTCACTCAACCTTCTTGCTTGCATGTTTTCTGGGGAGAAATCCAGTGTATTTCTTTTTCTTTTTTCTCTATAGGTAAGGTGTTTCTTTTTCCTGTATCTGTGGCCTAGAGCCTGATACTAATTTTGGGATATTCTCAGTCATTGCTTCAAATAGTTCTGACATTCCTTTATCTCTTTTCTTTTCCTTCTGGTATTCCTATCATGCCTAGGTTACACCTTCTGTAAATGTCCTACAGTTCTTAGATTTTTTGTTCCATTTTTTTGTTCCTTTTTTTTTTCACTTTTTTTATTTTTTGAGTCTTTTTTCTCTTTACTTTTCAGTTGTAGGAGCGTCTATTGACATATTTTCAAGTTCACTGTTCTTTTCTCAGCCATGCCCATTCTATTAATGAGCCCATCAAAGGTATTCTTCATTTCTGTTGTGGTATTTTTTTATTTCTAACATTTCTTTGGTCTCTTATTAGAATTTCCATTTCTCTGTCTACATTGCCCAATAATTTTTGTAATTTGTCTACTATTTCCATTGGAGCATATGAATCATAGTTATTTTAAGTTCCCAGTCTGATAATTCCAATATCTTTTTTTTTTTTAAAGATTTTATTTATTTATTTGACGGAGAGATCACAAGCAGGCATAGAGGCAGGCAGACAGAGAGGAGGAAGCAGGCTCCCTGCTGAGCAGAGAGTCCGATGCGGGGCTCGATCCCAGGACCCTGAGATCATGACCTGAGCCGAAGGCAGAGGCTTTAACCCACTGAGCCACCCAGGCGCCCTGATAATTCCAATATCTAAGAAAAGTTGTTGGTTTTCCATTTGTTCAGCTTTTTACTTGTTGCTAAGATGCACTGACAACTTCCAAGCTCTTTACGTGCTGGCCCAGAAATTGGAAGTAGATTCCTTCTGTTTTAGATTTCTAATTTTATTCTATCGTGGTAAGAGAAAATACTTTGGATGATTTCAATCCTTTTAAATTTAATGAGATATATTTTATGGCCTATCATATGTTCTATTCTGGAGAATGTTGCATGTGCACTTGAGAAGATTCAGTAGAATGTGTATTCTGCTATTGTTGGCTAGGTGTTCTACAGAAGTTTGTTAGGGGTAGTTGGTTTATGGTGTTCAAGTCTTCTAGACTGATATTGGTGCTATGCCTATTTGTATTATTTATTACTGAGAATGTAGTACTGATGTTTCCATTATAGATGAAATGTCTGTTTCTCTCTTCATTGTATCATATTTTGCTTCACATATTTGGGGCTGTTTTTAGGTGCATCTCTTTATATTGTTATATCTTCTTGATGAATGAGCATTTTTATCATTATAAAGTGCATGTCTTTAGCTCTCATAACTTTTGTTATTAAAGTTTTTTATATTAGTGTTGTCATTCTGACTCTCTTGTGGTTGTTGTTCACATATTTTCCCATCCTTTATTTTCAAACCTATTTGTATATTTGCATCTAAGATTTATTTCTTGTAGACAGTGTATAGTTGGATTTTGCTTTTTTTAATCCAGTATAACAATTTATGCCTTTTGATTATATTGCTTAATTCACTTACATTTAATGTTATCATTGATATTGTTGGATTCCTGTCTGCAATTTTATTTTTTGTTTTGTCTCATTCGTTTTTTTCTTTTGTCCCCTCTTCCCACTTTACTATTTTATTTTGCATTAAGTAAATATTTCAATTTCTTTGAAGATCATTTATTTTATATTTTTACATTTTATTAACATATTAACTTACCTCTTAACTTATTAGAATTTATCTCTGGTTTACAGTAACTTATCTCCAATGAGGCATAGAAATGTTATTCATATAGCTCTATGCTTTCCTTACCTTCTTTGTACTATTATTGTTATATATGTTATGTCCATATGTTACAAACCCAGCAGAATATTGTTATAATTGTTACTTTATATGCTGTTATATTTCTAAAGAACCTGAAAAAAGAGAGAACAAATATAAATTTTTAAAATTAACTATTTTACTATAGGCAAATAACCAATCCTGTTTGTGCTTCAATTTTTTATCTGTAAAACAGGAAGAGTTAATAGTACTTAACTCAAATAGGTAGACAAAGAACTGAAAAATAGGCACAAAATGCCTGGTCATTTTGGTCATTTTGGACCACAAAATGGAATGGTCCCTGGAACATATACATTTAATAAATTTTAATAGTTGTTGCAAAGATTATTTAACAAAAGCAATAATAATATAGCTTAAAATTAAAAATAAAATAAAGTTAACTTTTTTATTTACCATTCTTTTAGTTTTCTTTATTTACGTGTATGGATTTGAGTTGCCATTTATTTTTTTTTTATTTTATTTTTTTTTAAGATTTTATTTTATTTATTTGACAGAGAGAGAGAGATCACAAGTAGGCAGAGAGGCAGGCAGAGAGAGAGGGGGAAGCAGGCTCCCTGCTGAGCAGAGAGCCTGATGTGGGGCTCGATCCCAGGACCCTGAGATCATGACCTGAGCCAAAGGCAGAGGCTTAACCCACTGAGCCACCCAGGTGCCCCATTGAGTTGCCATTTATATAGCTTCCTTAGTTCAAGCTGGTTTTCCTCCACCGACTTTCTTTGTGGGATATATTTTCAAATACATTACATTTCTATGCATATAGTCCCCAAATAAATAAAATTATATGCATTATATATTATATACTGTTTGCAATTTATTTTAAATCATTTAAAGGAAGAAAGGGGAAGAAATATACATTTGTACTCTTTTATAATTACATAGTTATCTTTGCTAATGCTCTTTGTTTTCTATGCTTTTTATTTTTTGTTTTATGTGAATTGGAATTTACTGATAAAACTTACTCTCAGTCTAAAGAATTTCCCTTCATATATCTTGTAAGATGAGTCTGCTAACAATGAAATATCTCAGTTTTTGTTTATATGGTAATTTCTTTATTTTATGTTCTTTTCCAAAGTTAGTTTTCCTAAATATGTAATTCTTAGTTAATAGGTTTGTTTTTCTTTCAGCATTTTGAGCTTGTCTTGCTACTGCCTCTGTCCTCCATTGTTTCTGATGAGATGTTAGCTGTTGATCTTACTGAAGTTTTCTTGTACGTGATTCAATGTTCTCTTGGATTTTCAAGATTTTTCTCTTTGTCTTTGAGTTTGAGGGTGAGCACAGAATCTACTCCTCTCAGACACCTCTGCTGTACAAGTGTTGTATTGAGTCTGAGTAGTAGCCCCTGGTCTTCTCTGCTTGGCTCCCCTGGCATGGAACCTAGGCCCTATGAGTAAGCTGGACGGTGGCAATCAAGGCCCAGTATTCTGCCAAACCTGGAGTAGAGCTTCTGTCCTACAAACGGAACTGGGTGGAGAAGAAAGCTCCAGACATCTCGGCCATATTTGTCTACTTTACAGTTTCTACAAGATGGAGTCTGAGGAATGAGAAATCCTGTTGGCCTACCCTTCTGGGGAGAAATTATTGTCCTAGTCTGGAAACTGCAAGAGAATACAACTCCATCTTCTTGGCCACATTAGTGAGGAGTAGAGATTACATCATTTTGAGTTGCAGGAGTGGGGAGGAGTGGCATGTCATAGCTCAAGTGCCATAAACTCTCACTGCTCTTATTGAGATTCAGTACTTTTTCTTGATTAACTTTATCTCCATATGCTTTATACCCTTAGGATAATTTCCAGAGTCTATAAATTGTTGCATTTTTGGTTTTTTAATATAGTTTATACCAGTTATAGTTACTTCACTTCAGAGAGGATCCATGGAGCTCCTCACATTTCTATTATGGAGTGCATCTAAATAATACTTTTTAAAACAATCTTTCTTTCTTTCTCTTTCTTTCTTCTTTCTTTCTTTCTTTCTTTCTTTCTTTCTTTCTTTCTTTCTTTCTTTCTTTCTTTCTTTCTTCCTTCCTTCCTTCCTTCCTTCCTTCCTTCCTTCCTTCCTTCCTTCCTTTTGAGAGATACCATGAACATGAGGGGAGAGAAGAGGCATAGAGGAAGAGAGAGAGAGAAAGAGACAGAAAGTTAAGCAGGCTCCACTTTCAGGGCAGAGATCTTGAGATCATGACCTAAGCTGAAATCAAGAGTAAGAGGCTTAACCAACTGAGCCACCCAGGCACCCCTAAATAGTATTTTTTTTATAATAAAATATGACATGTAGACAGGAAAATACCCCATAATACATTCTTAGATAACAATTTTAAAACTTTTCCATAAGCCTAGAAATTTCCCTTATGCCCTCATTTCTGGCATATTCTTCTTCATTTGTAGCTCCCAGCAACTATTGTACTTTTGGTCACTTGGTTGACTATGATCAAATTTCATATAAATGGAATCCATAATGTATTTTTTATACTAGTCTCATAGAATGAGATAGATTCATGTATTCTTTGAACATTTAGTGGAAAGCATACATGGAACTATTAGAATCAATGTATTTTTTTAATGAATAAAGTTTAACCATTGATTCAATTTTTTAAATGATCATAAAATTATTCTGACCTTTTTTCTTGAGTCAGAAGAAGTTACATTTTTCAGAAAAGTTTCCCATTTTGCCCACATTTTCTTGTCTTATTCTACTATGTAGGAGTTTTGTATAATGCCAAATAGGAGATGATAACACTTTTGTCAACTTTTGCTGTTAGTGCTGTCAACTTTTACATATCATTTTTTCTGTCATTTTCTCCATTTTCTTCATCTCCATTTTCCAATCTCAGGAGAATACATGTTGTATCTTCTGAAGTTTATTCTACATGTTTTAACTACTCTTTTACATTTTTAATCTGATTTTTCTCCTTATGTTGTATTATGAGTTAATTTCTTAATATTAACTTCTCTTCAACTGTTCTCAATAAATGTTGATTGCTTTTGATTTTTTAATTTCAAAAAATCTAATTATATCATTCTATTCTGTACTTATTTATTTGTTTTATTTCTATAAATTTTAGTTTTATAACTGTTAATTGTTTTTAATGGTTACTGGCCCTATTTTAACTCTTAAAATTCTATGCATTTGAAAGTTTTTTTTTTAAAGATGCTGTTATTATTTTTATTTGTGTGGCATATTCTTCCAAGTTCACATTTAGTTAGGCTATCTTTTAAAGCATGACTCTGGGGACAAATAATTATTTGGAGATTCTTCTTGAGTTGGCAATTTTGATTTCCCTCCCTCCCCAGCATACTTTTCTTTTTCAGAAGTTTTGTGGTAATTCTCACTTGGTTTCTAGGGTCCCACCTCATAAATAGATCTTACCCTGGCTGCTCAGGGTTTCTACCTTGTGTCAATATTAAACATAATCATGATCCATACAATCAGCATATTAGTGAGTACATGGCCTATCTGCTGGTGTCAAGGTTGTCAAAGTATAAAGCTTCATGATAGTCCCAGGTAATATTCAATAGCAGCTCCTTGACACATGCCCCACTCCCCTAAACCTGACCTCTGCTTATGAGCAGAAAAACTTCCCCCTACTTCCTGATTTTGAGCAGTAATGGCTTTAGTTCTCTATCTCATATAGTTTACTATTGTTACTCAATAGAAGATAGAAGTCCTGGCCTAGAACCCAGACCTCCCTACCACCCTACTTGCTGCTTCCTGTAAGCTACTTTATTTCTGGTCTACAGAATTGCCTTATTTTAGGAGCAATGATTTTTTAAAATCTTTATGTTTTACCTGCTATTGATAGGTATTTATATGGTGGAGATTGAGGATTTAAAGTATGAATTTAAAATGCCATTTTAGGGGTGCCTGAGTGGCTCAGTTGGTTACGTGTCCAACTCTTGATTTCAACTCAGATCATGATCTCAGGGCTGTGAGATCAAGCCCAGTGCTGGGCTCTGTACTGAGCATGGAGCCTGCTTAATATTCTCTCTCCCCCTTCCCTCTGCCCCTCCTTCCCTGCACTGGTGTGCACTCTCTCTCTAAAAAAAAATTAAAAAATAAAAAGCCATTTAAAAATTTTAATAGTTTTATTGAGATATAACTTATATGCCATAAAATTTATCCATTTTAAGTGTGCAATTGATGACTTTTGGTAAATGTTTATTATTGTGTAATTATTACCACAATCTGGTTTTAGGACATTTCCATCACCCCCAAAAGTTTTCTCATGCCCAACTCCATTAATCTGTGCTCCTACTGGCCCCACCCCACCAAGGAACTAATGATCCTATTTCTGTCTCAAAATTTTAGCTTTTTAAGAAATGCCATATTAATGAAATAATTAAAAATGTAGTCTGCGGTCTTTTTTTTTTTTCATTTGGCATAATGTTTTTTGCATATATTGAGGTTTTTTTCTTTTTATTATGGATTCCGTTGTAATGCATATATTGCATTTTGTTTATCCACTCTCTAGTTGATGGATATTTATGTTATTTTCAGTTTTGGCTATTATAAATAATGCTGTAATAGACATTCTTGTATAGAAACATTCATGTGAACTAAATGTTTTAATTCTGAGTAAATACCTAGGAATGGAATTGTTGAGTCCTGTGGAAAGTATACGGGTCATTTTAAGGAACTTTAATCTGTTTTCCAAAGTGACTGTACCATTTTACATTTAAAACAGCAATGTGTGAAAGATTCTGTTTCTCTACATTCTCATCAATATTTGTTATTGTATGTCTTTTTTATTACAGTCTTTCTAGTGTGTTAAATGTTATCTCATTTCCTAATAATTAATGATGCTATGTATCTTTTCAAATGTTTATATGACATTGTGTATCTTCTTGAAATGTTTATTCAAATTTTTTGCTTGTTCTTGGGGCGTCTGGGTGGTACAGTCAGTTAAGCATCTGATTGTTGGTTTTGGTTCAGGTTGTGATCTCAGGATCATGAGATGGAGCCCTGTTTGGGCTCCATGCTCAGTGCAGAGTCTGTTTGAGATTATTTCTCCCTCTCCTGCTGCCCCTCCCATTCATTCACTCTCTCTCTCTTTAAAAAAAAATAAAAATAAATAACACTTAAAATTTTTTTTTTGCTTATTCTTTAAATTGTCTGTCTTACTGACTACAACACCATCTTGACTGGGAAACTCTTCTTAATTTTCTTTCTTTTTTTTTTAAGATTTTATTTATTTATTTGACAGAGAGAGAGATCACAAGTAGGCAGAGAGGCAGGCAGAAGGAGAGGGGGAGCAGGCTCCCCGCTGAGCAGAGAGCCCAATGTAGAGCTTGATCCCAGGACCCCGAGATCATGTCCTGAGCCAAAGGCAGAGGCTTAACCCACTGAGCCACCCAGGCGCCCCTCTTCTTAATTTTCTAATAACTTACTGTTCTCAACTAGATCATGCACACTATTTTCTTCAAGCTAAATTGATTTCTTGTTTTCTTATCCAGGGGTGCTATCCTCATTCAAAGATAAATTCATCACTGAAACTCCTGGGTGACCCAAGTAGTGAATCTGAATGTGTTTATTCAATATGGCATGTTCATTTTGCCAATAAATTTTTTGTGGGAAGACCCTTACTTTTTATTAGTTTTAGAAGGTACAAAATTGGATAGTAGTACACATTTTTCAGGGAAACAAAACCAATTTCAAATTTAATTCATTGTGGGTTTTTTTTTTTTTTCTGTCAGAAATGGCAAGCTAGTGAACAAGGAAGTTAATTTCGAGCCACACAAAAATATTCCTGAAATGAGTTAATAATTTAAGAGAACCGAAAGAATCTTAGTTAATGCTAATATCAAATGGAAAATAATAGTTTGGGGCCACTTCAAATTTTCTATAAATTAGTTTCATTTCTGTTTGGCTTTGAGGTCTCTCTACCTGGCTTCCCAAGGCCCAGTTTATAGCTAGATTTTTTTCTCCTTTGTTTTCTTTTGCTTTTCCTTTGTAATTAAATGGTTTTTAGTATTTCACAAAGTTGTACATCCATCCCTGGAATCAATTTTAAAGCATTTTAAATATTTCAAAAGATACCTGTTGCTCTTGGTCATCATCCCCAATCTCTCCAGTTCCCCTACCCATAGACAACCACTAATATATATTTGTTATTTCTTTTAAGATTTTTATTTTTTAAGATTTTATTTTATTTTATTTTAAAGTGTTATTGCTTTATTTGACAGAAAATGAGAGGAGGGAGGGACAGAGGGAGAAGGAGAAGCAGACTCCCCGCTGAGCAGGGAGCCCAACTCAGGGCTCAAACCCAGGACTCCAGGATCATGACTTGAGCCAAAGGCAGATGCTTAACTGAATGAGCCACCCAGGTGCCCCTTTTTGTTTGTTTTTTATAGATTTATCTATTCTGGACATTTCATATAAATGGAATCATAAAATTTGTGGTCCTTTGTGGCTGGTTATTTTACTTACCATAATGTTTTCAAAGTCCATCCATGTTGGGGTATACATAGTTTGCATACCTCATAGTGTGAAGTAGGAGTACAACTTTATCTTTTGCAGGTGGATATCTAGTTGTCCCAGCATGATCTGTTGAATACTATTCTTTCCTCATTTAATTGCCTTGGCACCCTTGGTGAAAATCAATTGCCTGTAAATGTGAAATATTTCTGGACTCTTTATTCTGTTCTGTTGATCTGTATGTCCTATCCTTATGCCAGCACTGCATTGTCTTGACTACTGCAGCTTTGTTGGAAATTTTGAAATCAGAAACTGTGAACTATCCAACTTTGTCCTTTTTCAAGACTGTTGTGTTTATTCTGGATTTCATGCCTTCACATATAAATTGTAGGTCAGTTTATCAATTTTTTCAAAGAAGCCAGCTGGGGTTTTGATGGGGATTGTGTTGAATCTGTAAGTCAATTTAGATAGTATCCACTAAACAATAACAAACCTTCTAACCTATGGATACAGAAGTCTTTAATTTATTTAGATCTTTTTAAAATTTCTTTCAAAAATATTTTGTAGTTTCTAGAGTATAAGTTTTCTATTACTTTTATTAAATTAATTCCTAAATGGTTTGTTCTTTTTTTAAATAATTTTTATTGTAAATGGAATTGTGTTGTACCGCATAGAAATGTAATTGGTATTTTATGTAGCTCTTATGTCCTATAAACTTACTGAACTTGATTATTAGTTCTAATAGTTTTAGTTTATTCTTAAGGTTTTCCTATATGCAAGATTATGTCATCTTTAAAGACACTTTTATTTCTTTTCCTATCTGAATGCCTTTATTTCTTTTTCTTGCCTAATTTCCCCATCTAGAATCCCCAGTACAATATTGAATAGGAACCTTGAAGGTGCTATCCTTTACCATCCCTTGATCTTAGGGCAAAAGCATTTTCAGTCTTTAACCACTAAGTGTGATGTTAGTTGTGGGTTGTTCCTAGATATTCGTTATTACATTGATAACTTCTGTTCCATGTCTAGTTTGCTTAATGTTTTTGTCATGGAGGAATGTTGAGTTATTTTTTCAAATTCTTTTTTGTAACTATTGAGATAATCATGTGGATTTTGTCCTTTATTCTGTTAATTTAGTGTATGGTAGTAATTGATTTTCATTATAATCATTTCTTATGGTGCTGGCTTAGAGCTTCTGACTAAAAATTTGGTCAAGCAACAAATGATTTGAACCTCATTTTTTTACTCAAAAAGAAAATATATATTTTGTAATATCTTTCAGCTGAACACAAATTTTTGTTTCTTAAAAGGAATTACTATTCACAGAATAATGTGCTAGTCTTGACATCACTCATTTATAGGGCTTAATTAGTGATATAACTATAAAGAAGATTTGTGCACCAAGATTTGAACAGGTAATTAAATGTTCTATTGATAAATTGGCAAAGTATTATTGCATTCATTTACATTCTGTTAAATTCATTTATACATTTGTCAACCAACATTTACTTAATACCTGTTATAGGCCAGGCACTACTGTCTTGACAAGGGATACAGAGATGAACACAATACAGGCCCCGTCTTAGTTCACATCAGGTGGAAGAGAAGGGCATATAAAGAGAGCAAATAATGTAAGTACAAATGTAAATCATACTTTAAAATGAATAACAAATGTAACTTTAAAATCATATTTTAAAATAAATAGGCAACTGTGTATTGGGAACAAATAGTGGTTTAAATTCAGTTTAGGACCAATGACCCTCAAAGAGATAATGTAACTCAAAAACTTAGTGGGTGAGGATAAATTGCTTTACTTTCTTAGATGTAGGTGCAGCTCAGATGAGTAAGAGAGATAGGGAACAAGCGGAAACTTTTCCCTATCTTTTCCTAGTTTCTGAATTCCTATCCATAATTATATTTCAAATTTTGACTTTCAATTTTGGGAGAATCCCTTAGGTTAGAGAGTAAATGGAGCTACTTTATTGGTTGCCGTCTCTATTCCAACCTAAAGAAACTGAGGGGAAAAAATTATTGTAAGTGTGGGATCAGTAAATTCTATTGACTCATTCCCAAATTCTTAGTACATCTATAGGGGTAGGTGTCATTGTAGGTGGGTAGAATAACTAATTATCAAGAACTTTCAGTTCATATTTTGTAGCCCAACTCATTTTTCATGGGAGTGTAGGCCTCTCATGAACTCTTCCATGGTAAGACCTAGTTGGTTTACTCCTTTCTCTAAACTCCTGTTTGTCTTTTTGTCTTGTCTACCCCATATGGTTAGTTATCTTCTTTAAAGTGTGAACTATGTCTTGTCATTATTTATAGTCTTCTCAGTACCTACTATAGCATTTTTTAGAGTAGTCTCCTAAGAATTGGTTGAATGATTATAGACTTAGTCTGAAAGTCTTATCACCTTGTCTTTACTTGCTAGTGACTTAACACATGCCTTGGAGAGGTAGTATAGCATAGTGGTTAAGAAATTGGACCCTAGAGTCAGATTGTGTAATTCATAACACATCTATACTATTTATTAGTGTGGGTTCAGAAAGTTAGTTAACTTCTCAATACCTAACTTTCTACATCAGTATAATGGCGATAATAATAATAATACCTACCATTTAGATTTGTGTGTGGATTAAATACGTGAAAGCCCTTGTAATAGTGTGAATCACACAACACTCGATAAAAATTATTATTACTATTAATGTTCAGCAATGCATCTTTCTCATTTCCAAGAAGAAGAAAATGATGCCAAACTGACTTCAAAAGTCATAAAAAAATATTCAGTGAACCAAATGGACAAAGATACCCAGGAACACAAGCCATAAGGATCAATAAATGTGATACACCATATTAATGGAATGAAAGACAAATATCACATGATGATCTAAGTAGATGCAGGAAAAGATCTGACAAAATTCAACATCCTTCCATGATAAAAAATAAAAAATTCAACAAATTAGATATAGAAGGAATGTAACTCAATAGAAGCCATATGCAACAAAACCACATCAAACATAACACTCAGTGATAGAAGCTAAGAACTTTCCCTTTAGAAACAGGAACAAGACAAGGATGCTCAATCTCTAATCAACTTAGTTTGATCAATACAATGTTGGAAAACATGATGCGAGCAGAAAATTAAAAAGCACCTTAGCAATTGGGTTTTGTCTTTGCTCCTGCACCTGTGCCATTGCCATGGAAGAACATGTCTGGGCTATCTTGCTAGAGGATGGGAAGCACATGAAGCAGAACTAACTCACCTCAGTGAGCTGTACACCTAAAACTAAGGTAACATTTTGTATCAACTCTACTTCAATAAAAAAAAAATACAACTTAGGGGCACCTGGGTGGCTCAGTAGGTTAAAGCCTCTGCCTTCGGCTCAGGTCATGATCTCAGGGTCCTGGGATCAAGCCCCGCATCCGGCTCTCTGCTTAGCAGGGAGCCTGCTTCCTCCTCTCTCTCTGCCTACCTCTCTGCCTACTTGTGATCTCTCTCTCTGTGTCAAATAAATAAATAAAATATTTCAAAAAAATACAACTTAAAGATCTTACCTAATGATCTTTTAATATTATTTATATGTATATCAAGTCCCTCCTTCCACCTACTTCAGATCTCTCATAGAGTGGTACGGTTGCTTCAAACAAGAAGCACTATGGAAGAGAAATCTGGCTTTTGGTTTCAGCAGTTCAATAACGTAAATTTGATAATTTACTTAAAAACCAAATAGACATCTACCCGTAATAGTAACACTATAGGACAGTTTTCTCACAACCATTTCGTCAATATAACTGGACATTAATCACTAAATGCCACACCCAGAACACAGATGCATTAACAGTTGTTTGAAAGAACAAAGACCTGAATGTGTTCATGTTTTACTCACAATTCATGTTCAGGAGAGTTTCTTAATTCTTAGTGATGAGACGAGAACAGGACCCTGAATTGAGGTTGGCTTTACCTCCTGAAGGCTAGACTAGGCAGTGTGACAGATTTAAGCCAAAAAGGGTAAGCCATAACCTTACAAAAAGAATCCCTGAAAACCACAGACTCAGGAACTTCTAGAGTTTCTTATAAAGGAAATATTTAAATTTTATATAACTTATTTAAATTATGTATGTTCTGTATGTGCTTCAGAAAATTATATATTCTGGTACTACTGTTGGATGGAATGTTATCTATGTTTGTTAGGTCCATTTAATCTGTAGTTGTTCAACTCCTCTGCTTCCTTATTGATTTTCTGTCTGTATCTTTTATCTATTGTCAAAAGTAGGATTTTGAAATCCCCAATTATTATTATGTTGGTGTCTATTTCTCACTTCAGATCTGTTAATATTTAATTAATACAGTTAGGTTACCAGTGTTGAGTGCATATATATCTACAACTGTTATGTTCTCCTGATGAACTGACCCATTTACATTATATAATTACCTTCTTGTCTCTTATTACAGTTCTTGACCTAGTCTATTTATTTTCTGATATAAATTTAGCCACTCTATTCCCTTTTTGGTTACCATTTGCATGGAAATCTTTTTCCATCCCTTCAATTTCAATCTATGTGTGTTCTTCTTTTAAAATATTTATTTATTTATTTATTTATTTATGTATGTATGTATGTATGTATGTATGTATTTATTTATTTTAGAGAGAAAGAGGGTGTGGTGCAAAGAGGGGCAAAAGGAGAGGGAGAGAGAGAATCTCAAGGAGAGTCCCTATTGCGGATAGAGCCCAACAGGAGGCTTGATCTCAAGACCCTGAGATCATGACCTGAGCCAAAACCAAGAGTCCAGCATTTAACAACTGAGCCACCGAGGTGCCCCTCAATCTGTGTGTTCTTAAAGCTGAAGTGATCTCTTGTAGGCAGCATGTAATTGGGTCTTGGTTTTTTTTTTTTTAATACATTCAGTCATTCTTTGCCTTTTGATTAGAGAATGTAATCTCTTTAGGTAAGGACTTAATATTGCTATCTTATTAGTTGTTTCCTGGCTGTTCTGTAGTTCCTTTGTTCCTTTCTTCATCTCTTGTCTTCATTTGTGATTTCATGTTTGTTTGCTTTTTTATAGTGGTATGTTTTGATTTTTTTATATTTTGTGTATCAACTGCAGGTTTTTTCTTTATTTACCAAGAGGCTTACATAAAACATCCTATAGTTATAACAAGTCTATTTTAAGCTGATATGAATTTAAATTTGTTTGTAAACAAAGCTCTACCCATTTACTTCTTCCCTCTGAATTGTATATTATCGATATCATAATTTTCATATTTTTATACTGCATATCCATTAACAAATCATAGCTACAGTTATTTTTAAACACTTCTGTCTTTTAACTTTTATGCTAGAGTTATAAGTGCTTTATACACCACCTTTACAACAACAGAGTATTCTGTATTTGTATAGCTACCTTTACAAGTGAGTTTTATACTTTTATAAGTTCATGGTGCTAATTAGCATCTTTTCATTTCAACTTAAGGAACTGTTTTTAGCATTTTTATAAGGCAGGTCATGTGGTGGTGAACTGCCTCATTTGTCTACAGAAGTCTTTATAGCTCCTTTATTTCTGAAGGTCAGCTTTGCCAGGTATAGTGTTCTTGGTTGGCATTTTTTTTTTTTCTTTCAGCATTTTGAATACATCTTGCCACTTTCTCCTAACCTACAAAGTCACTACTGAAAAATCTGCTTATAGTCTTTTAGGAGTTTCCTTATATATGAAGAGTTACTTTTCTCTTGCCACCTTCAAAATTTTTTGTCCTTGACTTTTGACAATTTAATTTTAATGTGTTTTGGTGACAACCTCTTAATGTTCAACCTATTTGGGATTTTTTTGAGCATCATGGATCTGAGTGTTCACTTCCCATTTTGGCTTCAGGAAGTTTTCTGCCATTATTCTTTGAATAAACTTCCTGTCCCTTTCTCTTTCTCTGCTCACTTTGAGATTCCTATAATGCATATATTATTTCCTCTGATAATGTCCCATAAGGCACATAGGCATCATAGTTTCTCATTCTTTTTCTTTTAGTTCCTCTAACTGGATAATTTCAAATCAGCTGTCTTTGAGTTCATGGATTCTTCCAAATGATCAAGTCTTCTGTTGAAACTCTCTATTGAATTTTTCCCCTCTGTCATTATATTCTTCAGTTTGGTTCTTTTTTATGGTTACTTTTTCTTTATTAAACTTCTTATTTTGTTCATACATTATATTCTAGTTTTCTTGAGTTGTCTGTGCTTTCTTATCACTCATTGAACTTCTTTAAGATAATTACTTTGATATCCTTTCAAGTAGCTCCTGGATCTTCATTTCTTCATGTTCAGTTACTGGAGTTTTATTAGTTTCTTTTGGTGGTACCATGTTTGCCTAATGTTTCATGAGCCATATAAACTTATATTGGTTTCTGTGCATTTGAAGGAGTAGACACTTCTTCCAGTCTTTACAGACTGATTTTGACAGGTAATGACCTTCCCTTATAGGTGCCCAGACTAATGGAACTGCTTCCTGTACTATAGTTAAACAGGGTTGAAGTAATTTCTGTAACTGTTGCTGGTTCCACAGTTGGGTTTGTGATTTGCAGTCCTGACACTGGGAGTACAGATAGGTGTGACTTCTACTGGCTTCCTAAGCATGCTCCCTCTGGGTTGCTGGGCTGGTCTTTGGCTGAATGGGAATGTCTCCAAACCATAATAGAGCAGGACTAGACCTGGGTCATGGAACTGCTTCACAGACCACAGTCAGGTTCATGGTTGCCACATCCATTATTGAGGGAATGGATGAGAGTGTCTCTTCCTAGATCTATTGGCAGAAGAGGGTGGAACCAAGTCCACATGAAAAGAGTGCTGCTTCTGGTGCATAGCCAGGACTACAGTCAGCAGGCCTGCCACTGGTGCATGAGGCCACCTTCTCAAAACAGCCTTCCTTGGTTTGAGGATCCAGCAGGGTTTCACAACTGGCTACCTGAATCTCAAAGCTCTCAAAAGCACTTATGTCTGTGAATGGTTGCCAATATTTGTTTTTGTGGAGGGCCATGGGGTGGGAACCTCATATTCTGACATCATGCTGATGTCATGCACTCTTCTGCTTACTCTTAAATTTATTACTTTTTTTATTACAATTAGTTATGAGAATTCTTTATGTACTCTACATGCTAGTTCTTTGTTGGACAAATGGTTTGCAAATGTTTTGTTCTAGTCTGTAACTTGTCTTTTCATCCTCTTAACTGGATCTTTCACAGAACAGAATTTTAAAATTTTGAAGTCAAATTTACTCATTTTTCATTTTATGTATTCATTTGGTATCAAGTCTAAATTTTTTTGTGTAACCCTAAATCACAAAGATTATCTCCTTTGTTATTTTCAGCATATAAGTTTTGTACATGAATTATTAGATTTATATCTCAAGATTTCATATTTTTAGTGATTATAAATGATATTGTATTTTAATTTTTTTCAGTTTTTAAAAAAGTTCCAGCTATTTAAAATACAGTGTCATATTAGTTTCAGGTGTACAATGTAGTGATTCAACACTTCCATATAATACCCAGTGCTTAAAATAAGAGTACTCCTTAATCCCCACCACCTAATTAACCCATTCCCCTACCTGCCATCTGGTAACCATCAGTTTGTTCTCTGTAGTTAAAAGTCTGTTTCTTGGTTTGCCTCTCTCTTTTCTTCTGCTATGATCATTTGTTTTGTTTCTTAAATTCCACATATGAGTGGAATCATAAGGTATTTGTCTTTCTCTGACTTATTTCTCTTAGCATAATACCCTCTAGCTCTAACCACGTCATTGCAAATGGCAAGATTTCATTCCTTTTTATGGCTGAGTAATCTTCCATTGTATATAAATACCATACTGATGAATGGATTGTATTTTAAATTTTTTGTCCCTGTGTTCAATACTGGTATATAGAAATATAATAGATTTTTTATGTTTGTCTTACATCTCATGACCTTGCTAGTCTTGCTTATTGGTTCTAGAATTTTTGGATGTGTTCTCAGGATTTTGTATGTAGACAACTATGTCACCTGCAAATTTAGATTAAGTATAATAATAGCTATAGTTATTTTGAAGATACTTTTTATCAAATTGAGGAATTTCTCTTTCACTTGTATTTTTGGGTAGTTTTTATTATAAAATGGGGTAAAATGTTGCCAAATGATTTTCTGCATATTTGATATATTTCTTTTTAGCTGTTAATAAATATGGTAGATTTTTTAAAAAATCACTACAATCTTGAACCAGCATTATATCCCTGGATTATTTGGTCATGGTACATTTTAAAAATATGTATTGCTGAATTCTATTTCTTAATATTTTGTCAAGGTTTTTTGTGTCTATATTTACATGTGACATTTGCCTATTTTTTTCTTTTTGTGTATTGTCATTGGTTTTCATATCAGGATAATACTAATTCATAAATTGAAATATTTATAAATATTATAAAAATTTATAAATATAATACATAAATATAACTTCATAAAATGAAGTATTTATTTTCTGGAAGAGATTTGTAGGATTGATTTACTTCATCTTAACTCATTCAGTCATTCCTCTTAGGAAGGTGCCCTACATTATTTATTATTCTTGTGTTCATTAAGTAAGGTATTAGTGATTGTGATAAACATGGCTAACATTCCTCAGCATCTTATCTCTTTCTTTCTAAGTATGTAAGTTTCTATACTTCCCAGCCCTCTTTCAAATAATAAAGTCCACATGACTATGTCTGGCCAAGGAAATGTGACCAGAAGTGATCTGTTATATTTCTGAGCTGAGCTAGTGGAAAACTCTGGCATAGTCTTCAATTTATTTTGCCCTCTTGTATGATAAACTTGGGGTGCATGTTTTGAAGTAGAAGAGCCTCAAATTGAAACATGTTGGTTCACTGAGTCATTTCACTGGATATACTTGCCCAATCTATAGCAGACTGAGTGAAAAATAAACTTTTGCTGGGTGATGACCCTGATCTTTAGTAGCTATTTATTACTTAAGCGTATCTTATCCTATCTTGACTAATGCAGCGCTTAAAACATAATGTCTAACTTAGACAACACAGAGTTGGAAACCTGGTTTCACATTTCCCTTGTTATTTCCTGTCACTCCCTAAGCCTATTCTGTCAGCAGTTTCCTCTGCTTCAATAAAGTGATATAACAACAAGTTGAATTAAAATATTCTATCCCTGTGAAAGTCCTTAGGATTTGGGCAGGAGGGAAGCTTATGAATAAAAGCAAAACTGTTCTCCTCCCTGAGGTTTAAAAACTCTAAGCTGGAGGATAGAAAAAGGGAGAATGATGGAATTATGAACAGAACTAGATAGTGCTTGGACCAGCCCAGACCTATACAGGCTTTGTGGCAAGTAACTAAATCAATAAAAAAACCCTAAGTAGCACAATAAGAACCAAGGTTGTCTTTTTTCTGAGAACCCAGCTTGAGTAAACATTTTCAGTCAGCAGTATTCAAAAGCTGGGAGTCCACAGACTGATGTTTCTATTTGACCAAAGTACTTAGCCTGAATTCAGAGGTTATGTTAACTTTCTTGATGACTTTGAGAATAGTTAGGATTGATGCCCACTTGTGCCCTGATATGTTCCTAGGTATTACTTTATCTCCACAAATTTTGACATGATATGCTTTCACTAACATTTAGTTCAAAATATTTTTGGTTTCCCATTTGCTTTATTAGTTATTTTGATGTATAGTATTTAATTTTCAAATATTTGGTAATATTTTTGAATATCTCATTGTTAGTGACTTATAATTCAGTATCGTTAGAGAAGATCATGTGTGTAATTCAGTCCTTTGATACTTAGTGAAACTTGTTTTATGGCCCAACATAGGGTCTATTTTGTTGAATATTACATGTAATTTTGTAACAAATGTGCATTGGGTATTGTTGGATAGAGTATGCTATAAATGCCAATTAGTTCAAGGCAGTTGTTTAAGGTCATTCAGGTTTCCCATATCCTTTACTGACTTTTTTTGGTTTGTTTTGGTTACTTGTTCTATCAATTACTGAAAAGAGTACTAAAATATCCAATTATGGGTTTTGATTTTATTTCTCTAATTAGTTCTTTCAGTTTTTGTTTAAATGTATTTTGAAACTCATGCTTTGGACTGTTTGCCTTCTGCATAAATTGTTTTCTGTTGTTATTATGGTATGTTCCTCCTTATCTATTATGATATTCTTTTTTTTAAAGATTTTTTTTTTTATTTGATAGAGAGAGAGGGTGAGAGAGAGCATAAGCTGGGAGGAGGGGTAGAGGGAGAAGCAGACTTCCTGCTGAACAGGGAGCCTGATGCGGGGCTTGATTCCAGGACACTGAGATTATGACTCGAGCCGAAGACAGCCATTTAACTGACTGAGCGACCCAGATGCCCCAACTCTTATGATATTCTTTATCTAAGGTCCAGTTTTTTAATATTATAGTCATGCTAGCTTTATTATATTCTAAGTTAGCATAGTATATATCCTTCTGCCCTTTTATGTTCTGTTTTCATATTTAAAGTGTAGTTCAGTGGGATTTTTGAGCAACTCTATATTGCAAAATTATGTTTGATGTTTGAAAAAATATATTGCATAATGCTAATGAATGGAATTTGTCCCTTTTAGGATGGAATTTGGATTGAAAGTATAACGAAATGTAAAAAAAAGATATAGAAATATATTTAGTATTACCAACACTCTTCTGCTATCTGAGATAAAATGGATCTGCTGAAGATTTACACAGTATTCTTTTTTAAGATTTAATTATTTATTTGAGAGAGAGAGAGTGAGCATGTGACTGGGGGAAGGGGCAGAAAGAGAGAATCTTCAAGCAAACTCCCCACTGAGCACAGAGCCTGATGTGGGGCTTGATCTCATGATCCATGAGATTATGACCTGAGCCAAAATCAAGAGTCTATGCTTAACTGACTGAGACATCCAGGGGCCCCAACCTACACAATACTTTATTATTATTGAAAATAAAATAAACTGTCGTTGAGTTTTTAAAACTAAAATAATATAATTCTTTTAAGTAATATATAAGATGATATTAAATTGTTATTTTATCATCTCTGTCTCTTAACTGGACCATTTTGGCCATTTACATTTAATATTATTTTCAATATGTTGGGTTTAAGTCTACCATTTGGTACTTATTTTCTATTTGTTCTATTTGTTTTTTATTCCTTTGTTCCTACTTTCTTTTGTTGAGTGGTAAAGTTTTTAATATTCATGGTTATCTTCTAGAGTGACTTTTTTTGCTATACTTCTTTGTCTTTCTTATGGTCATGCTAGACATTAAATTATCATAATACAAATTAGATGTTACATCAATAATTGTGTGTGTGTGTGTATTCAGACATTTTTTATTTTGGGAAAGTTTTTTTTGTGTAGATTATAGTTTTAAATTTTTGTTTTATTTCATTGTTTTTACTTCTTTAGAGATTCCAGAAATGCATAGATAAATGCGTGGAATTTTTGTTTTCTAGCTCTTTTATCTATCATTTTCTTCCTAGTCATTTTTTTTTAAAGATTTTATTTGTCAGATACAGAGAGAGAGAGAGAGAGAGCACAAGCAGGCAGAGTGGCAGGCAGAGGCAGAGGGAGAGGGAGAAGCAGGCTCCCCGCTCAGCAAGGAGCCTGATGTGGGACTCGATCCCAGGACCCTGGGATCATGACCTGAGCCAAAGGCAGCTGTTTAACCAACCGAGCCACCGAGGCGTCCCTTCTTCCTAGTCATTTTACCTCTTTTGTTTTCATTCATTTGGCTATTTTTATTCCTATTGTGAGTGTTCTTTAGTATAGTTTGGTGAGTCCATTCCACTTTTTATTTCTAATTAATCTTCATTTTCTTTTTCTTTATTTTGCTTCCTAAGTCTAGTGAACTCTCATTCCATATCTTCCTCTTTTTATCTATTTATTGTCAGTTTTGAGTTTTTGATCTATGATCTTTTATATCACAACATTTTGTTTAATAATAATTCATTTTGGGGTGTTATGTTTTTCTCAACTTCATGGCTTTTATTACTGAGGACTATTTTTTTTAAAGATTTTATTCATTTATTAGAGAGAGAGAGAGAGAGACAGCATGAGAGGGGAGAAGTCAGAGGGAGAAGCAGACTCCCCGTGGAGCTGGGAGCCCGATGTGGGACTCGATCCTGGGACTCCGGGATCATGACCTGAGCCGAAGGCAGTCACTTAACCAACTGAGCCACCCAGGCGCCCGAGGACTATTTTCTTAAACTGAAAGATTCAATTCTCACTTTCTGATTTCTTCTTATAGTAGCTTCTTACGGATGTTGCTTGTTATTTTCTACTCCTTTAAGTTGTATTGTATTCCACCAGCAATATAAGTGAGATGTTTGGATAACTTACTCAACTTCATAATTCCAGAATGTCTTCTTTCACTGAATTCAGGGTTTATTCTCTAATAAATGACACCTTTGGGGAATGGGTTTGTGTGTCTTCTCATGTAGTAATACTCTTTTGTTTCTGTAGGACCCTATATTCTGGGTTTAACTTATTAATAACCCTTATTCTCTAAATCTCCAAAAGATTCTTCTTTCCAAGTTGTTCTCCTCCCTGCAAGAAGAGCAATAACTTCTGCTCTTGTACAGTTTCAAAAACTTTCTTCTTAATTTTCTACTTGTGTTCATTTGCTAGAATTGCCATAACAAAGTACCACAAACTGAGTGGCTAAAACAACACAAATCTACTTTCTCACAGCTGTGGAGGCTAGAAAACAGATCAAGGTGTCAGCAGGGACACACTACCTCTGAAGGCATTAGGAATAGATCTGTTCCAGACTGCTTTCCTAGTTTCTGAAAGTTACTTGGCTTGTGGCAACATAACCCCAATCATCACATGGTATTCTGTGTGTGTGCTTGTCTCATCCCAATTTCCCCTTATTATAAGGATACCGGTCCTATTGGATTAGGGTCCAATTTCATGACATCTTAACTTAATCACCTACAAAGACCCTGTTTCTAAATAAGATCATATTCCTAGGCACTAGAAGTCAGACATCCATATCATTTGGGGTCTCAGTTTTTTGGGGGTGTTATTTCTCCATTCATAATACAAGACTTTCCTTCTGAAGATGATCTTTAGATAACATTTTTTGCATTACACTATGGCTATTACTATGCTGGACTCTCTTATCATTGATAAAATGTTATGTTCTAAGCTAGACTTGCTAATTTTTTAAATTTTCCCCCATATGTATAGAAACTGAGTTTATTGTACTATTTCCTAGTTGTACTGTAGGCATGAGTTGTGTTTGGTCCCATTTGCTCTTTTTATTGATCTGCGTGATTTTTGAAGGGTGTGTAGAGAAATTAAAATTTGAGTATCCACTGTTATCTTATGGGATGGAGAAATCTCTATTGTGATGTACTCCAAGATTAATATAAAGATTCCAAGCTTCTTTTAAAATTTATTTCAGCCAGGTAATATTGAATCATTGCATTCTGTTCAATAAACTGAGTATTTGTTTTTATTTGAAATGTAGTAGCTGTGGTAACAAATTATAAAACATTTGGTGGTCAGATTCAAGTCAATGCAGATGATTCAAGTAGCTCAATTAAACATATCCCTAGCATGTAATTGATTTCTAGCTTTTCCTATTTATTAGAAACCCAAGTGTGTATATGATTAATTATTCAGTTTCCTATCCATTCAGATATAGCAATATATTCAGAGAACTAGGACAGAGGAGATGGTTTCACAATGCCTAGGGATTAATAATTTATAAGTTAACTAAAATAGCATCACTTCCAGGTTATCCCACTGCTTAATCTGAACTGATATTGGACTAACTAAATTGTTGGGAGATCAGTGGAGATAGTATCCGTTTTCCTCATGGCTCTTTTTGGTGCCTGGATCAGACTTTCTCTTGGACCAACAGACTCTAACACCTCTTCTGGAATTGGTTCCAACCGATGATGAGCTACATCTGGCCTGTGAAATGAAAATAGCAAAACCTTTGATTGAGTCCAAGTTAAGTGGATCTACATCATCTGCTCAGTCAACTTTTGCCAAGATGAATGATGCTGTGTCAGTGTTCCATAATTTCAGAGGTGGATTTCCCTTTTTTAAAAACAAAGTGTTTTCCTTTACATAGGCAATGAAAGAAAAAAAAAACTGCTGTGTGTGAAAATGCGTTTTGGCTCCTCTATATATTTGGAAACAAAACCCCTAAAATAATCCCATTTTAGCCTTTTTTTCCCTCTTGGATCTCTGCCACCCTGGCCCTTATCAAGTTGCACAAGGGGGCACTGTAGCCATGAAAGTTCTGGAGTACAGTTTCCTTTCCTTGCTCTTTAGTATCAAAAGAGTTTAAAACAGGAACGACAATGTGATAAAAGAAAGAGAGAGCACCAATAACTTTCAGAAGCTATGAGTGTTTCCCGGTTGTTTTGACTCCCAGCTCAGATACCAAAATATTTACTCCAGAAAGAACACAAATGAGAGAAAGATAAGATACTTGAAGTTTATTTTACAAAGTTGTCCAGTTTCCCACGAAGAAGAGCAATAAATATAGATAAGAGAATGAACTGAACACGGATATTTTTGAAACTTGGGAAATTACCCAGCTGTGAGACTAGCAGAGATGGTAGAGGTAGCACTTCACATCTCAATGTCTACAGCCCAATCCAGGCTTGGATGATCTCCATAGTGAGAAACAGAAATTGGAAATTTTGAGATTAGAGTTGCTAAAGCATCATAGTAAGTCAGAGTATTTGGGATAATTCAATAAAACATGTTGTAGCATCAGGATTATTGATATAACCCCTGTAACCTTAGGTCCTGCCAACCTACAATTCAAGTGATGTCATATTTACATTAATTTTCAAGTTCTGTCTGCATGGTGACCTATCAAGCTAATTTTAGGTTTCTATCTCTGTAAGAGTTTTTCTAGGTTATTTATAGGATGTTGGGCATAACCACATCAATTTTCTACTGTCAAAGAATGATCTAGGTTTTTACTTTCTGACTGTGTTCTTGTACAGTTCTTTAAAAACATCTAATGTCATTTTTCTCTACTCTTCCTCTTCAATTAACTTTACCATTATCCAGAATACAAAGGATTCTTCAATTGTCATGTAAAGACTGAGCTGCCACAATAACATTTAACTCCAAATGTCTTCTTCTGTTATTTGACCTAATTTAACTGAGTTTACTAGAATCCACTTCCTTAATTCCTACCTGTACTGCAATAAATTATAGTAGACCTGAGAAATCAATGGCTGAGCTTCAAAGGAAATTAGCTAATGAGCTGCAGGTTGAGATTAATTAGGCTTTGGAAATTTTTTTTAAATGTATAAATTATATGTATATAAACTATAACATATTGCTAAATTCATATACAAATTGCATAAATTTATTTTTTAAGTAGTGCTTAAGTTGAAGAATTACAGAATCATTATTGGTGCCAATAAAGAGCAGAATTATCAGTGCAGAAAATAGGCCCAGTAATATGGAGGATAAACCTGAAAAGCTTTCTCAGAACTCAGTGGAAAAAGTCCAAAAAAAAAAAAAAATGAGGGAACATTTTTTAAAGATGTACACTGGAGATTCAGTATACAAATAATGTTTCTGAAGAAGAAAAAAATGAACTAAGTATCAGTAATTATGGCATAATACTAGAAGTTTCCTGAAGATAAGAATATGCACATTGAAAGTTCATATCATGAAATAGGTAAAATTAATGAGAAGTGATATATACCAAAATATTCCCTACTGAATTTTTGGACCACAGAGGAAGTGAAAATATTCTCTAACTATTCTTTACTCATAAGTAAAATCAGTTTACCATAAAACAGTTTAATCAAGTTAACCTTGAAAACTCACCCTCAATATATGGGTGGAAAAAAATCAATAGATATTTATAGAGTGTTGGTTGGTAAAAATTAACTCCAAAAATTAAATAAACATATATAGCAGCAAAGACTTTATCAGGTGTATATGAATTCAGAAAATAAATATCCAAGTATTCTTCTTAAAAATATTATGTGAAGGTTACTCCAACTTACCCAAATATGAATAAAAATTAAATAATAAAAGTGTGGAGTTGTGGCAAATAAAAAAGCCTTGAAATTAAATGTAAAAAAGTTAAACAGGTTGTAGTAATAATTACTGTAAATATAATTTAAAACTTAATTTAAATATTAGATATACACTTAAGAAATAGAACACATGGCTTTTTAAAAGTGAATAATTTCTGGTGTTAGAAATTGGAAGTAGATAAGAGTAGTGGGTTAAGCTGAAAGAGAAAAATGTTCTCTTTAATGGACATTTATTTTAAAAATATAAGTGTTAGTATATTTTTAATTGTTTAATGAATCTAGTTTAATTCAAGACAGAATTTATTTCTCATAAAGTCTAAGAGAAAAATTAAAGATGAAAAGTATCAAAGAAAATATAATCAAACCATATGAAACAGAAATGTCTGGAAAAATTAACTTAGTGAAAGGCAGACCAGAAAAGTAATACAAGGCAAGCACACATGCATGTGCGAGCACACATACACACACACAAAGAACAAAAAGTAAAAGTAAAAAAAATCAGTGACAAAATAAGACAAAAATAAAACCAAAGATACCTACTACTACATAAAATATAAATAAGTTAAATTCCCTTTTTAAAATACAAAGTTTATAAATTGAGTAAAAAAAATTCATGTTTAAATGACAAACTCTGCATTTAGACAATTCTTTTGTGTCTCAAATTTCATGCATAAAGTTAGAATTAAGAAGTAAGTAAATCAAAGGTTCAGTTTCTGGAGCATGAGCAATGAAAATTGGTTAGTATTTTTATTAATGATTTTATAACATTATATCTTTTATAAGAGAATCACATAAAGTAAGAGTAAAACTATTTAAATTGTGTATTATTTTATATATCAGGCAAATAAATATAAATAAATATACAGAGAACTAGTAGCTGGGAAATGCAAATTAAAATGAGATACCACTATTTTAATGGCCAAAATTCAGAACACTGACACCACCAAATGCTGACAAGGATGTGGAAGAACAGGAATTCTTATACATTGCTGGTGGGAATTAAAAATGGTATAGCCAGTCCGGAACACAATTTGGTGCTTTCTTACAAAACTAACCAACTCTCACCATGTTTAGTAATGGTGCTCCTTAGTATTTACCCAAAGGAATTGAAAACTTATGTCCACACAAAAAAACTGTACAAGAATGCTATAAACAGCTTTATTTATAATTACCAAAACCTGGAGGCAACCAAGATGTCCTTCAGTAAGTGAAAGAATAAATAAGCTGTGGTACATCCAGATAATGGATATTATTCAGCACTAAAAAGAAATGAGCTGTCAAGCATGAAAAGACATGCAGAAATCTTAAATACATATTACTAAGTGAAAGAAGCCAATCTGAAAATGCTACATACTGGATGATAATAGCTATATGACATTCTGGAAAAGGCAAAACTATAGAAATAATAAAAAAAGATCTATGGTTGCTAGGGAGAAACGGAGGGTAGAGACGAATAAGCAAAGCGCAAGGATTTTTAGGACATAAATACTCTGTATGATATTATAATGTTGTATATATGTCAGTATGCCTTCGTTCAAGTCTGTAGAATGTACAACACCAAAAAAGAATCTTAATGTAGGGCACCTGGGTGGCTCAGTGGGTTAAAGCCTCTGCCTTCGACTCAGGTCATGATCTCAGGGTCCTGGGATCGAGCCCCGCATCAGGCTCTCTGCTTGGCGGGGAGCCTGCTTCCCCCTCTCTCTCTGCCTGCCTCTCTGCCTACTTGTGATCTCTCTCTCTATGTCAAATAAATAAATAAAACCTTAAAAAAAAAAAAAGAATCTTAATGTAAACTATGGACTTTGGGTGACTCTGATGTGTAGGTTGATCCTTGGTAAAAAAAAAAAAAAAATGCACCATTCTGGACAGTGATGTTGACAATAGGAGAGATTATGCATGTCTGGGGGTAAGGGGTATGTGGGAAATATCTATACCTCTCTCTCAATTTTGTGGTAAACCTAAAACTACTCTAAATCTTAAAAACAAGTTTTAAGAATAGTGGTAGAGATACTTTTATTAGAGAAACAGAAAGGTCTGAAATAGTAGTTTTCAACTCTCTTCCTTGGAGCCCACCTTGGGGCTTCACAAGGCCACTCTGAGACAATTTTGGACTTGAAAGACAAAAGGATATAGAAGATAAAGGCATAGAGCTCAACACCTTGTAACTCAGCAATACAACAATAATCCAAAAACAAAAGAAAATACCTCATTGACATAAGGTCTGAAAAGTAGTAGAAGTAAATTAATTGAACTTCCTGAAAATCATTTTTCTCTTCCACAAAATGGGTTAATATTACCTAGGGTTATCTTGTGGATTTTCTGATATATTAAATTTAAAATTTGTGCTGTAAGTAGATATCTTATATCTATTAGATATCTAATAATTGCTGGCATCCTATCTTCCCTACATCAAAGATTAATTGGTTTACTTTAACAGTGACCAAATTATATGCTTTGAATCATCCTCCTTCAACTTGTTATTCGTATGCATCATTCCTGTATGCTCAAGAAATGATACATTTTCATTTTTGCCTAAACTAGAAGAAAAATGTCTGGCAACACTAAGTCACAAAAGCATATCAATGCCAAGCACAAATGGCTGTTAGATCATCCAGTTTGTGATAGTCTACATCATCCATTGGCACAAAGGATTGGTAATTGACTCTTTGCATATTGTTGTCTGATGTATACAAATTCTCCTTAGTTTTGAAATTATGTGCCAGTAAAATGTCTGAATACTCTTTTTCTTTTTTTTCAGGACAATATTCAAATACGCTAAAAAATTTTTTACTGCATCTGGTTTAATTGATGGGGAAAAGCTCACATGCAAATGCATATGTTGATCTTCAATATCCCTGTACCCCTCCCCCCCAAAAAATATGAATATGACACCAGGCACTTAGAAGTAATGAGGAGACCTCTAACTCTCTGCCACTAGTAGCACACCTGACATTCTTGTATTATGCGTGTTTCATGCTATGATGGTAGAAAGAATGAGACAGAGGAGAGATGGACATCAGGGGAGGAAAGAGAGGAATCTTACTATTTTTCCTAGAACTTCCCTTTTTTCCCCCCAAAGAAACCCTCCTTTAAAATAGAGATGCCAGTCCTAATATTCATGTATATGTATATTAAGCTTTGAACATTAATGTAGAACCAGCCATTCTTTTGTACATTCATGTTTATATGTAAATATTATCTTTTTTATAGCCCTTGTCAGTAAATTAGAAAGTTATTTTACTATTTATGCTTCACTAAAAAAGAAACTCCATTTTTACAAGAGCCTTCTCTGCAAGCCTTTACCTAAATGTCTGGTTCTTCAATCTGCATGTGGAGTTTATTTGATTAACAAATATACATGGCAATAGTACATTATAAGTATGAGTGAAATAGGAATACCGAGTATTCAAGGAAGATTCATCAGTGCAGGAAAAGCACAACTAAGAGTGAAAAATGATGCTAACAGGTGCACATTGGTTTTGATTTGGAAGTTTCTCCATGGTATTTATCTGTAAAACAAGGATTTAAAAAAAAAACCCTTCGCCATTTCTTCAGTGAGTCGCTGCTCTGCTTTTCAATTTGCTAATATGATACTCTTTAAATTGAGTATTTATCTACATGACACCAAACATACAGATGAAACCCAAAACATTCAGTCAATCATTGAGCTATTTGTTAATATACATTTGGCATCACTTAGAAAAGAGTAATTAGAAATCATTAACTAGATTTTTCTATTTTTATTTATATATTTGGCAATATTTAGGTATAGTCATATCTACTAGTAAGTTTTGGTCTGATTAGTCATTGCCTTTTCTTTTATTTGATTTTTGTATTCTGGTAATGAAAGCTTTTTGTCCTGATTTATTTATTTTTCCCTGTTTGTTACATTACAAGCTTCACTTCTCTTCGACTGTTGAGCTCTCACTCAAATTTATTTTCATTAATATTTTGATTTTTTTCTTACTCTCATTTCAATCTTCTTAATAGGAAGCACGAATATATTTTTCTATACATTTTATGACTTTCTTATCTATTTCATTCATTCTTATTTAAAAGGAATTTATGTGATTTAAATTTATGGAATAAGTATGAAATATGACAGTCCAAAATTTTAAATTTTAATTTAGAGTAAGATACATTAGAGAAAGGAGAAAGAGAAATGAACCAAGGATCTGGGGTGAATGAGTTACTATAGGGCACCAAGTTTCCTAAGTGTGGAAAATAAAAACAAAGAATGGATTGAGGGTGAAAAATTGGATGATACTGTCCAAAAAAAAAATCATACAAGTTCATTTAGGACTATGGTACTCAACCTTTTGGTTTTTTGTCTTAACCCAACAAAAGGCATCAACGCCAATTACTGTGCTTTGCTTATTACAGAAGGATGGGAGTCCTCCCTATCCACCTCCAGCCCTACCTCATGAAAGGTTTATGGTCAGCAAAAAAAGTTATCTGGACATTCACTTCTCTGTGGAATTCAATAATGTACCCATTGAATTAGTACCATCCAGATATGTTTTCTGTGCTTCCTGATGACTTAATTCAATACAAGGGCAAAGCTTAAAGAAGCTAATACCTATCAGGTATCAAACATTTTCTCTGTGCCAGACTAGTTGAACATTTTCCATGTCTCATTTAATTTCCACAATGTGGGGGTGCTTAGGTGGCTCAGTTGATTATGCATCTGCTTTAGGCTCAGGTCATTGTCCCAGGGTCCGGGGATTGAGCCCTGTATGGGGATTCCTGCTCAGTGGGGAATCTGCTTCTCCCCTCTCCTTTCTGCCTGTGTTCTCTCTCGCTATCTCTCTTGCTATCTCTGTCTCTGTCTCTGTCTCTCAAATAAATAAAATTTTTAAAGAAAAAAAATTATTTCCACAGTGTGTTTGTCAGTGATTACCCTCATTTATAGGTGAGGAAATAGGTTTTGAAGAGATCAACCCTACCAAGGTCACAAGCAAGAACCAAGTACATGGCCGAGCTGGTGCCTAAACCCTGGATGGCTAAATGTGCATAAGACCCTGCTATGAGTATAAACCTCCTGGGCCGCAACACCAGAGATTCTGACTCTGGAGGTTTGAGATGAGGCCTTGAAATCTATTTTACAGTATCTCTGGTGATTCTTGAGTGTGATCGAAGTGGGGCCAATATTCAAGTATATTGACTCCCAAGCTCTTGCTATTTCTCACTGTGAAAAGGTCACTTTTCCCAAGAGGAACCCGTAACTGTATCATTATGTTTCCTAAGTCAGATATGAAAAATCTTCCATGTAGACATCATGCCTCTTATTGAGCTTGCTGAGATTTAAAAAAAAATAATTGATAGTAACAGTAGCTGCTGCTTATAGAGCTCTCTTAAGTGCAGTAGCATTCTTAAGTGTTTTACATCTATTATATCTTCAAACAGGCTATCAGGTAGCCACTATTGTTACCTCTACTTCTCAGATTAGGAAACTAGAGAACTAGAACTTGGAGCATATTTTGGCTTCTGAAGCTATGCTTTTATATCAGTATATGATACTGTTTCTGGGAGTTATTTGGCTGAAAAACGGGTAATCTCTCAGGACTTAATGGAACTGATAAGCTTTTCTTTGGGGTACACTGAGTGATGCAATTTAGCTACCAGACATTGGACAGACAGTTGTTCAGAGCATGCTTCAAGGCTGAGTTCAAGAGGAACAACAGGAAAGTAGCTCAGCAGCCTGAAGAACACTGTAAATATCAAAACTTCTCCCTAATTAATCCATAAATTTTGTGACTCGTTAGGGGTCAGATACTACTTCACAGTCTCAGCTGTGAAAGTTATTCTTTTGCAGGGTGGAAGAAAACACTTGGGACTTTTATTAAGTTTGAAAAAGCCAAGAAAGGAAAATTTTCCTCAAGTAAAATCAATATAGTCAATCTCATTCAGGTTTTAATGTCCATTGAAACAGATAAATAATAAAATACATTATACCATTAAATAGGTTGCAAATCTATATCTTATGTCAATTTTGCTAAAATTTTGCTCTGGAGTTTCCCTCTTTTTTTGTTCTATTCATGTCTTCATCCTGCCAACATTCAACCACCGCATCTGTTAAAGAATACCTAATTTGTCTTTAGAATCCCAGAAACAAGAGTGTTGATATAAAATAGTCACTCCATAAGTGTTTATTGAATTATATTAAGTGTCTGCAGTACAGTTTACTTTATGATAAAAATATATATATGCAGGATACTAAAATGTATGTTCTCCACTCTCGAGTTGTTTCCAATCCACCTTGATCCCAGGCATTTTCATCAGGCAATGTTGCATAATGCTAGATTATCAATTTTTCAAATGAAGATTGATTATGAGAATAAATGATAGGACAAAGGGCTAAATTGTTGGATCTGAAATGGAATTCGGTGACCCTGTAGTTCAGAAGTTTGCAAACTCTTTTAGTGACCAAGCCTTTTCTCAAGCAAAATTTTATACAGAAATTCAAAATGTTACACAGCTAAAGCTGGCTGAAGGAATACATGGGAGCTATTCTTTCCCTGGGTCCCTGAGGAGCTTCACTATTCAAGCCAAATTTCTTTGTTGTACAGTCAAAAAGAGTGAGGCCAAGAGAGATTAAGAAATTGACTTCCCAAGGTTACATTACTAGTTAGGGACAGAGTTAAAAATAGAATCTATGTATATTACCTCCTAATATTTTTCTGTCAGAACTGAGACTGGTTAGGACAATAGCAAAGCCCAAAATAGGCTTTGACCAAACCCAGTAAAGTAGACATAGGCAAATCACCTGGGTCAAGCATGAGAAATTAAGGGTAACATCTGGGTAACATGGGCCATTAGCATGAAGAGACCAAACTGATGAAGTGATGATTCCCAGAGCAAGAGGCTCAGGTGTGATCTGAGAAGAGAGTTGGCCAGGCTTATAGACTTTTCTCACAACTTTACAACACATGTAGAAGGCTCATGGGTGAACATTGCTTTTGATAAATGGTCTAATTCCGTGACCAGCCTGCTGGTCACAGAATCACATAAAAATCCAACAAGCAATACAACTTTTTAGATTGTATACTTCAGAGGTACAGTCCTAAGGTGTATAAGTTTCTAAATTATAAGTTATAAAAAACTTATCTCCAGACAGGTGTCCCTCCTTTTGATCTGCATGTGGGAATCCAGTTTTGCACTTTCTGCTAAGAATCGGTGGCTTCCACTCTCTTCTTTCTGATGTCTTTTAACCTGTATTCTCCTTTTAGCCTTTAACCTGATATGTATCTTCTAACTTGCCTTCAATTTCTACCTTTGCCCTCTATCTTCCTGATTTTCACATCAAAAGAGAGTTACTGCTTAACATTGCAAAATTTCCCAACTCATCAGTACCTTGCTGGGTATTTTTCAGAAGAAAGTTGATCTCAGGGGAAAAAAAATATATGGGTAAGTTAGGAATCCTGGCTTTCATTTTAATAGTTAAAGATTAGAGCTGGAAAATCTGAAGTGTTTGTTCTATTATGACCCAGTGATAGAAACCTGATGCACAAACAGCCCCTGATAAACAACAATTTGTTTAATGATAGTGATATTTAGGAGAAACCTAAGACTGCTCCAGAATCACTGAGGACTTTTCTTTCTGTGATTGATTGAGTTGTCCTTCCAAATCAAGGGTAAGGCCACTGGCATGGCAATTTCAGAAAAAGAGCATCTGCTTGTAGTATACCTGGCTGCTGGATGTATTCGGAAATTTAATTTCTACTGCTGCCAATCTCTTGACCTTCAGAACACAAACATTGATCCTGGAAAAAAGGGTTTTATGGTTCAGTTTCAAGACTTTTTGCCCCCCAAATGGGCCACTGATTAGGGAATCTTATTTATCTACATTGAAGATTTTAAAATATAATCCAAGCATCCAGTAAGACAGAGACCACCCCTTAATGAAATTTTAGGGAGATCTGGTCTTTTTATGTGCAGAATATATTTCCCTCTCTGTCCAACACTGATTCTCTTTCTTCATTCTTTGTTGCTGGCTAATGTGACAAAGGCTTATTTCTCCTAACAGGTACTACCCTTCTTCCTGCATATATACAATCATTTCAACTCCTTTCCATCTGCAAGCCACTGGCTGATTTTTTTTTTAAGTACTTAGACTAGGAGAATGTGGCATGAAGTACACCTATTCAAATTAGCCACAGCAAATACAAATAGAGAGGTTCTAAATATTGCATTTGATCATTTTTTCTGTAATTTGCTGTTCATACGGATGTTTTGCGTATGTTGATTAAATATGCACTTTCCACTGCCTGGGGAGCCAGAGCCCCTCACAGCAGACCAGTGTTATCTGGTCCCAGGAGACTGCAGCACTCCAGAGGGGCACTGTCACACGGACTACCTGCTTCAGCTTGTCTTAGCAACAATGATCGCCATATGTGAAGCTGCAGGAAAACAGATGCTGTTTTTCCATTTGTGAAATCAAGTTGTTGGAAAGTAGTCAGGTTTCCAATGTACAAAAGCTCATCTAATCAACCTACGGAGACTCTGTGAGCTTTCTCAGAAATATTTGACAACATTCCCCTAGTATTGGTGACTAGAAACATATATGAAATCAGATTTCCAGAATAATAATCCTTTCCCATACTTGGGTTGATAATATGTGTTTTGATGGATGAAAATGGAGTCCCTAACTTTCTTAAACAAAGGAAATACATAACCCAGTTTTCAGTTACAAAAGGGCTTCAAGGCGCAGTCTCTAGGAATTGGGTAGATTTTCTGTAGTATTTTACTTTATTGTATCAGTCATAAGTATCAGTAATTATTTCTTCCTGATGACCAGAACAAGAATGTGATTCATAATCCCCTTCTTATCGATTCAAAAGTAAATCTCCACAAAAGCCCAGTAAATGTTCTGTTATGTCCTTCTGTCTCACTCTTGCCCATATAGCAAGGACTTAAAAATCATCTGTCATTGGTGTAAGAAAATATTTTACTCTTGCTGTTTGCAAAGTTCCTTTTCACTCATAAAATGTGACCTGCTTCTCAGAGTCACTGCCCTTAGCAAAGTATAGTTTAAAACTGATTAGCTAGAATACATACCATACCATGTCAGGAAGGAAAGAAATGTTGGAGAAATACAGTCATTTGCAACCAGATCAACTGCAGATATTCATTTATATGCAATTATTACTATGTTAAAAGTTTTTTTAACTTAAGAAGGAAGTAGACAAAATCCGAACAGGAACAACACAAAGTTCACATCTAAGGAATCTGACTTGTAATTCTGTTTCTAACCTGATTTTATTACAGTCTGACTTTTAACTTTTCTGTATATGAAATGTAAGTAATAATGCATCAGAAAGTTGTCATAATAAGAACTACAACAAGCTTAAAGAACTAAAAATCTGTAACCTCCACTTTTCCTCATTCATTGGTTTGTCCTGGACACCCTAGATATCCTGAGCCAGGAGAGGCAACTTCCTGGAATAGTCGTCTCTCTGACATGACTAAGAAACCAATGAATGATGACTTCATCATAGTAAAAACTGTTGTTTCTTCGGAAGACAAAGACATTGTGCGTAATTAGACTAATTTAGGAGTTAGCATTTGAGCTGGACTTTGAAATGTAGGGATTCAATAGGATGGGTGTTTCCCACAGGAAAGAAACATCAGGAGTAGGACAAACTTGCTGACAGGAGAGCACAGGCCATTTGCAGGGGTGAGGGGTTTTAGGTTAATTTGGTCAAAGAAAGTTGAAGTTTAGTGAAGGAGAGCAAGAGAAAAGACAAGTAAATTAAGGCCAGATCATGAATGGTCCTAAATAATGGTATAAAGAATTCAGATGTGACTCTGAGCAGTGGAAGAATTAGACAGCTTTTTGCAGCTGAGAATCAAGATCAGAGCTGCACTTCGTGCAGATCAACCTGGGATTTCGGTGTGTAGAGCTTACTATGGGCTAACACTCTCTTTATTAAAAGAGGAATGAACTATGGTAAAGAATCTTGCAGTTCAAGAGGAAAGACCAGAAATATGAAACAGTTATAAATAAATGCCAGGATATAATTAAAACTGTGTGGTAACAACAATTGTCACTGAACTTTGTAGTCTACAAATCACTTTCACAGTAATCTCCGCCCCCCAATAAATACTTCCTGAATGAATGAAGAGTCACTCTTTGAGGTAAATAGGAAAGGTAAGGAATCTGAGAATTGAAGTCACATAGGTCGTAGGTGTTGATCTGGGACTCAAAGCCAGATCTCATGGTACCTAATCTGCTTCTTATAGACTGATATGCAGGAGTTAAAGGAGAAAGGCATATCATTAAGTTCTTCTGCCTGTCAGTTTACTAAGTACTACGGAGTGAAGGAAGACAAAATATAGATTATCCTAGGCTGTTGACCCATGAATAATAGTTAAATATTTCCGTGAACAAAGCATTCCTTAAGTGGACATTTAATGACCAGGGAGTATGACTGCTCATGGATATGACAAAAGTCTCTTTCATCAAAGATTTTGGGCACATAAATGGGACCATTTCTCAGCCCTCTTGGCAATTCTGAAAGCTATGCAAGAACCTTTGAATAAATTGGATTTCTGTTTAAATTGGCCAAAACTGATTTGGTCTACTAAAAACTCTGACCGATACAGTAATTTTAGTAAATAGATGTTACAAAGCCTTGCAAAGTTTCTGTACCTACTCAAGTATGAGGACCCACATCAGAATCCTGGCTCATTACATTCTATGCATTTTGGGACATGTCCCTTGACCTGGATGAGTGTATTTTATATCCATAAAATTGCAGAAACAATTTCTATTCTATCTACCCTTATCAAACAAATAAATGTTTGCAAAATTACTCTGTCAAAGGTAGAGTGATTTATGTTAAAGAAGTGAAAGATATCATTTGTCTAGAGTATTAGAATCATTTTGATATCATATTTACCAATTGATGAGAAACTAATAAATATATTATTTTGGATATTATTCTAAAGGGAAAAGTTATTTTATTCCTGACTTTTATACTCTGTTATCCTCTTCTGTATTCTCAAGACACAATGACTTAATACTGTTCAAGGAAAGGGAGAGAACTCTCTCAGTCTACAAAGTTCTCAGAAAACTACTCAGCCATTCAACTGTGTGACGGAGAAGCTAAAGTGTTTCTGGGAGCTTAAAGCTCAATATAGGAGAGTATCAGAGGTTGGGATACACTGTATGGGTAACAAGGAGCAGAAATCTTCCACTCAGCAGTCTGATTCCATTTGGAAGATAGACCGGTCAGCCTAAGATGCACATGTGTGGCAGCCAAGTTCATGACCACCCCCTCATGTCATGAAGGGAAGACACTCTCCTCCCTCTAGTAAATCTTTCTAGCCTATCTTCTTTCCTTGGGGTTACAACCTCATGCTCTTCACTTTTGACAGATGGCCAGGATTATTATAATGGAAACCATGTGCTGGAGATGTTTGTGGCATGGAGGGTTCAAGTTACTCTGTGGGCAAGTGTCACTTGCATTGGCTTTTGGCCACAGTGAGAGACATGGAAACTAGGCATCCAGCTTGATTGGCAGCAGTTCCAAATTGTGCAAGCATCCAGGTTATAATATGACAGAAGGATGTTTTATTGAGAGGAATAAAAAGACCACAAATATTTTGTATCTGTAACTGGTAAATGGCAATTTCCTCAAGTCTCACAGTGACCCAAAATGTTGCTTGTAGAGGCTAGATATTTGAAAGTTGTTTAATGAGCTATTCCTAAAAAGTTTTTATATTTTTCACCTGTGTGCATTCCAATAAATATTAAATGACCATCAAGCATGAAGTAGATCCTAATGGTAGGAAGAAGAAAAATACACAGGCTTGTATTTTTGGGATTTATAACATGGAAGATTATCCTCTGTTGGTGTGAAAACTCCACTGAGCTGGTCTGACCTCTTAATTCTTCCTGAGTAGTAGAGAAGAGTAGCCCACCATAACATTTATTTCATGATATTGCCTTTACTTTTAGATGGCTCCTTTTTGTTGTTGTTCAGAGTCCCACATTGTGTATGTGTGTGTATATGTGTTTATGTGTGTGTATGTGTTTGTGTGTGTGTGGGTGGGTGTGTGTGTGTATCTCTGTAAGGATTTCATTGTACTTTAGGATTTTAACACAGTTAACAAAGGCTGGGGCTTTTTATCACCTTGATACCACAGTGGCATTGTGGTAAGTCCTGTGTGATATCCAGCCATACTGTTGTTGAGAAGCCTTGCTTGTTTTCTACATTTCTGAAACTATTTGGTTTTTTATTGGTTTATTTTGTTGTACAATGACCTTGAGTAAAATATTCTTTATTTGTTTAGTTTGTTCAAGAGGAACAGGATCCAATCCATTAGCAAATCCTGTCAGTTCTATCTTCAAAATATGTCCTGTATCTGATCACTTTTATCTCCTCCATTCTTATTACCACAATCCAAGCCACCATAATGTCTTGCCTAGAAAACAGCAATCATCTCTTACATCTTCCTTGTTCTCCCCCTGCCTTATGACAAGTCTATGCTGCACATAGCAGCCAGAGTGATGTTGTAAAATGCAGTCCAGATCCTGTATCTTCCCCACCATTAGGCCTTCAGTGGTATTCCATCCCAGAGTCAAACTAAAGCCTTCAGGTTCCCATGAATTATAAGAGGGTTGGTGGTCAGAAATGGTGAGAAAGTCAACCTGGAGCCAGGTCTGGTTTTTTCATTTCCTCCCATTCAAGCCTTACCCTCTGCTGGCCTATTATTTGAGTAAGCAAAATCAGGAATTTGAGCCTACTGCTCCCTCTACCTGGAACTCTCTTCCCCCATAATTCTTAGGCTTTGCTTTCTCATTTCATTCTAGTCTGCTCAAATGTCCCTTTCTCAGAGAGACCTCTGCCCACCCCCATGTATATATCATCTTCCCACTGCCACCACCCTTTATCCTCTTATTCTGTGGTGTAGCTTCATAGAACTTAAAACCGCCTGACTTTATAGAATCCCTTTATTCCTGTTTTCTGCACTAGAATGTAAGCTCCATGAAGGCAGGTGCATTACTTTGTTCACTATTGCCCACAAGAAGGACTGGCATAAAGAAAGTATCTCAAAGATATTTATCTAATGAACGAATCATCATATTTCATCCTTACCCAAACTATGAGATGCTCTTAACCTCAGTTAACAGAAGAGGAGCCTGAGGTTCACAAGGGTTAAATTATTTGCAGTTCAGTCTGAAACAGATCCAAAGTATAAATTCAGTGCCTCCTCATGTTGAGGCTGCTCATTCCTCCATTGTTCTTGTTCATATACATTATTTGAGCTAGTTCTTTGGATAAATAGTTTGGATGTTTATTCAAATATTTATTAAAGAATAGATTTTAAATATATTTGAGAAAAATATCTCTAGCAAATTTAATTCTATCATTTAAAGTCTAAAGCAAAGAAATAACTTTTACAAGTCATCAGCATCTTTCATGGAATTTCTTCAGGATCATGGGAACCAGGAGCAATGCATTGGCAGCCAGCTCTCTCCTTCGCTGCATATCCCTCCATCTGCACTGGTCTTACCACCCTCTGCCCCATGCTCTTGTCCTAAACCATAGTTTTGCATCATAATTGGAAGTGGGTATTTTAAGATAAAAGCTGTACCTGGCAAATAAAGAAACATATTTGTTCTAAGTTTAATTAAATAAGTCTGGGCAGCCTTTTTGCAATATGGAGATTAACTGTCAAATTTATGTTAATATGATCTCAGAGAACGAATCTGCTATAAAAAGTTTCTCCCCTCACCCCTCGCTTAAGCTCCTCATGTTGCCTTATTGAAGTTTCTTTAAACTGGTAGTGTTTTATTAAAATATCACCAGGTCAGTTCTGCAAGAACAAGGTAGTTAAAAATATCTAACAAATTCCAAATGTTAGTTTAAAGACATCGATACAAATAAACTGAAATCATATCTATTATACAGAGAGAAAACTGTCACAATGGTTGAATTTTCAGCATCTCTTTGGAATCAGTCAATGCCAAGCTCTTCTTTATCTGATTAACACAGGATTATAAAGATCTTCTGAGCACTCTCAGTATTATACAAAGAGCCTTTCATTTCTCTGAGTATCCCCCTCCTTTTTTTTTTTTTTTTTGCTTGTGAAAAAGATGTGCCACCCAATTTTTTTATTTTGTGATTTAAGAAAAAAAATGCTAACAGTTTGAATCATGAATCCTGTTGTGGGGACTGAGTTAATTAAAAACCTGATGTATACATACAGCTGATCCTACTCACCCTAATGAAGAACATTAATTCTAGGACATGTGTGGCTGTAGTCACATTGCTACAAATTACTGGACTCTTTCCTTTATCTGTTTCCAAGAAAGTCTCCCCCTGTTAGTTAGGAAAAAAGAAAAATATGACGCCTTAGTTCTGGGTAGCATAAATTACACGCATCAATCAGAGAAAGCTTAAATTAAAATACACATTTGGCAAACAAATATGAATATGTTGATCTCATCTGTGAATCAAAATGATTTAGTGCCAGTGCTGACCCCCCACTGTTCAACATGAAGGTCACCGTGAGCAGCTTCTTTCTCATTGAGAAATGTTTTCGTGTCTTTTAAGGATACAATTTTATGTATGCCCTAATGTTCAATCTAACTAGTGATTCCTATGTAGAGGGACTGATTTATTTTATAAAGAAAATACAGGCTCATTTTTATTTATGTAATCCAAAACAGATAGCTAAATTAAAATGTAGGGAAAAAATACAGTGGTTTATGGTTTCTGGGCTGAGGATTCTCCAATGTGTTTATGATATTTTCTAATCTAGCAGAATACTATTTGTGAAATGGAATGCTACACCTTTCCGATATTGAGTGATCATAAATCAGTCTATTCTTATCACCTACTGCATACATTCTTGGGGCAGGGATAACTACTTGAGAGATGCCCATTATATGGCAAACCTTAAGTAGAGATGATCTTGGGTCTTTCAGCTTGCCATGTCTCAAAAAATATCTGTAGGCAACGCAGGCAGATTGAGTAAGGCTGTGATCTCCCTGGACAGAAGCATGTTTTATGTTACGACATTTATTTTGAATATTCATGTTGTATTTTCTTGCTAAGATTTCATTCTCATAACTACAAACCAGTATAATGATCCTGTCTGAATTAAAGGGAAGGGTATGCAATGCATGCCTTTGATAGTCAGGTTGCAACTCAATACTGAGAACCTTCACAGCTAAACGGAAGAAAGCAAATAACAAAACCAAGAAAAAACTGTACAACATGCACACTCTAGTCTGCAAAATTACCTGGGGAACTTGTTAAATTACAGATTCCCAGGCCCTACTCCTCCAAATTCCAATTCATAGGTCTGGAATGAGGCATGAGATCTGCATTTGTCTTTAGTTTTCCAGGTATTTCTTATTAAATACTACTCAGAAGAAACTTTGAGTAAGACTGCTGGAAAGATGAATAGGTGAAAAGAAGACCAAGTGATACAGAATCACTTCGTTTTTAGCAATATGACCAAAGATTATATCAAGAGATTAAATCCTGAGTTGGGATGAGCAATTTCTGTACAAACTGTCACTTTAGACAGCAGAAAGCAAGCTTCTAGAGGGATGTATTATGACAGTTGTTTTACATGGAGGTGGGTTTTTGTTTTTGTTTTTGTTTTTGTTTTTGCTGATGGGGGAGGGCAGGAGAAGTAAACATTATCAGAGAAGGGAGTTGCCCAGAATAAGGCACCTTTTAGCTAAACAGCCAAACATCTCAGATTTTTTTTTTTTTAGCAAATTCCAATTTGAAATATTCAGTTGCATTATCCTTATACTATGTGAACCAATTTTTGATTCAGGAAATGTGATCACTATGTTTCTTGGGAAAATTCTCAGACTCAGGTTTACATTCTGAGGTACAAATAAATAAGCGTGGAAACTTCTAGAAGGAAGAAATCCAGCAGGGTGAAAGAATTATCATTATGTCTCACCTATTTTGGGAGGTGGAGGAAAATAGTTTTGTCTATTCCTTCTATGATGCAATTAAGAACACTGAAGTCTTCAGAAAAGTAAAATTATGTGACAAAAAAGTTGATTGAGGAATACTGTGGCTTGAGGAGGGAAAAACCTCAAGTCAATTTTGCATAGATCCATGTTGATTGTTAAGATGGCGAAGATGAATGGATTGGTTGTGCCACAGTCTGTTCATTTGGCTCAGATAGGCACTGCCAAGAGTAACTTGGGTACAGTTTTGCTCTGTGCTAATTAGAGTTGGTCAAATGGTCCTCTGACGAATTTCCTTCCCTAGATAGAATTTGAGAGGATATACAACAACAAAGGAATTATCAGGGTTGCCAATTATCTATAAGGGCATCTATAGTGGATCCAAGAATGAAGAACCTTGTCTCAAATTCTTAGAAATTTTACTCCCCAACTAATGCAACCCCATTAAAAGTTCCTTTTTAGTGGGCACACAACCAATACTGCATATGCTGATGGCATTTTCACATACAAATCTGATAGTTAGGCACGCCATTACCCAATTTACACATGCAAATGCAGTAATTGTGTGCACTGGGTGCTCAGGGAAACCTGGCACACACCCAAAATGGAGGCCTTTTCAAAGCATGGCCAACCCACCAAATTCTTTTTCCACAGCAACTCACAGTACTGTCTTACCTCTATTATACAAAATTCTGTGGGATTCTGGGAGAAAGGATATATGCTTTGTGAATTTTCCTGAATGACTAAAACTTTTTATCTCTATTTGATTTGGACATGTTTAAAGTTCTCTTTCTTTTTCTTCAATTGACTATAGACTTTCTCCCCTTTGTAGTAATCCACCATTTCCTTTCTCTGCTCTTAAAAAATCAACTCTAATTAGAAGGTACAAATTCTCTCATTATGACTTATTCTCATCTAGACCTTGAAATGAGAATGATTATGAATTGTTGTAATAAATGATTTGTGCTTTTAAAAGAATGGAGATTACTCTTTACAGCTATGTGCGCATTAGTTTACTCCAAGATGCATTTGATTATTCTAATTTACTGTGCTGCTGCAGAAGCAGCCATTAACTATTTCCTGTTTCTTTGTTTATGTATATCAAATATTCTGGGGCCTCTTGACTACTCAGGCAGTACAATGCAGGCAAAGTAATTTAAGAAATATAAATAGGATTGAGTATATTTGTTTTGCCAGTGTTTCTCAGAGGTCTAAGAGTCTGATAGCAATCATCACAAGATTTTTAGATTAACCATTTGTAGCAGGAAAATCAGAGGAAATATTTACCTCTATTTACCAAAATTTGCCCAAAGTAGAGAAATATGGGATATTTTGAGAGGAAAACTTTCAATTAGAAATTACAACTTCTAATTGTGATTTATTCAGAAAATATTTACTGTATGCTTATTACATTTGATACATTGTTTTAAGTATCCTTTTCTTTCCTTGCTCTCATCTGGTTTCTCTGTACTTTCTTATCTCTATCGGTCCCTGAATTAAAGGGATTCTCCAGGATTCCAAATTTCAGTCCTTAACCTTTTATCCATTTTACTACTTCTTCATGAGAAGCCTCATTTTCATTTTCGACCTACATATCTTTCTCCAGACTAGACTTCTCTTCTAAATTCCAAATTTGTTTCCAGAAGCTTTTTCCTATTCCCATAGGAATGTTCAATGTACAGCAATCTTAACAGGTCCAAATAGAATGTATATCTTCCCTCTACTTCATGCTAGAATCATCTTTAGGTTCTCTCTGGTTCTTCAACCCACATATTCATCCTTTTTTTTTTTTTTTCCAAATACTTTTATTTGATTTTTTCAGTGTTACAAAATTCATTGTTCATGTACCACACCCAGTGCTCCATGCAATACGTGTCCTCCTCAATACCCACCACCAGGCTCGCCCAACCCCCCATCCCCTCCCCTCCAAAACCTTCAGTTTGTTTCTCAGAGTCCACAGTCTCTCATGGTTCATCTCCCCCTCCGATTTCCCCCAATTCACCCTTCCTTTCCTTTTCACAATGTCTTCCATGTTTTCCCTTATGCTCCCCACGTAAGTGAGACCATATGATAATTGACTCTCTCTGCTTGACTTATTTCCTATTGGCCACTGAGTGCAGTAGTACTGCAATTCAAAATATTTCATCTTGAATCTGTCCCCTCAGCTCTCTTCCTACTGCCTTCTTGAGTTCGGGATACTTGCAGTGGTTTTATAATTGTCTTTGGTCTTTCCCCTAGGCAACTCTATTCTCTCACTCTCTCACTAGGGTTGTCTTCTTAAAGTGTACTATGATTACATGCTTTGTAGTGCCTTTCATTTCTCCCAGCATATACATGCCAGAGTCCAATTTCCATTGTTGGCTGTGCCAGCTTCAGTTACATTGTACCTGACTATCTGGTGTCATGGAAAAAACCATCAAGTTTCACCCTACCATGTCACTGCTCATGCCATTTCCATCTATTAGTAAATTCCTCCCTCATTACTAGCATTATCTTTCATTCTGTTGCTTTTATTCTCTTCATCCTTCAAAGTTCACCTTAAATGCGTTTTTGTTTATGAAACTGTTATAGCACCTTCTCCAGCGATGGAAGAAACTATGTTTTCTTCTCTGTAATGATACCACATTTTAACATGTTCATTACCTATCATTTGCATAATAAATGTTGACAAATAGTTACCTGTTTCCCCATTAGATTATATACTTCTTAAACCAGGAATTATAGTTTATTGCTTGACTGCCAATGTCCTCCAGCCAAAGACCACCAAAAACACATTTACAGCTAAAGTTAAGTTTATTGCTGTTTCAAAGAAGAAGAATATTAACCATGCGGCATGTTAAAATGTTGGAAATGTCTAATTATATATAATATTCAGGTTCATATTAAGTGCTTTTAGGGAGTATTTAGGGAAGCAAAGCTTTGTTTTTGGATTTGATGCTGACTTGAAATGGAAGTAATTCTGACTGGCAATCCCAAAAAAATCTCACTAAAAGTAAGAAAATATAGACTTAAGTTAAAGCTGTAATTGCCAAAGAATCAGTAGTCATATATATTAGCCATGATAGGGGGATGCTTGGTAATTCTTGTAGTTTAAAAATGTTCATGTTTTGTTTGTGTTTAGACAAGATTATGATGTGCTCTTGCTTTTGTCTTGATCCATCATGGTCCTGGTCAGATAAGTGACCTTATCTGATATTGGTGTTCTGCGAAATTGTTTATGTTTAACTGGAGAACATCAATACCTGGCGGTGAGAATCAGGACAGCTCCTAGCAACACCAGGACCTGATAATGCTAGGAAAGTTTTTAGCTGTCAGGTCCTGCTTTTTCCTTCAGTCCTTCTTTTTGACCAAGAGCAGACAAATACAGAACATGGGATATTAATCCATGATATTCACATTTTCTTCATTGCCAGGATTTTGCTGATCAAGATCAAGAGGATGTCCAGAGAGCATAATTGATTATTATACAAAGGTTAGTTCATCCTTTTCCTTTTTTTAAGGGATGAGTTGTTAAGTCACCCTGTGGAAAAATAGCTGTACTGTAGCACTTAAGATTCTGAATAAGATACGTCAGCTAACTGTAACACAATTACCACAGAAAAATGATTACTAGTCCCTTTTATATGTCTTGAAGCCAGAAGTATAAAGATTATAAAATCTATCCAATGAAACATGTACCAGAATCCAACTATGCATATTATTTTTCTTAGTCATTGGTTGTTTTACTTGCCTTGTAATTAAAGGTCAGGCGAAGAAGTATTTACTTGAGGATTCCTCTTCCTTAGCTAGCTAAAATAAAACCAATAGCTTTTGAGTTGTCCATGACAATGCTGGGTAATAAATTTTAAAATGTTGAGTTTCCACAGCAGATTAGTGTCATTTAAGATGTTTGCCAAGATCAGAGACTAGTTTTAGACTATCTATTACAGTCATGTTATTCTTTTCTGTGAGGTAATTGCACTTCACAAAGTTTCTAATAATTAGAATAAATACACGGAATAAGTCAATGTGTAGCGAACGTATAAGTTTAATATTCATATCAGAAGTAATGTCCCACTGGGTCATGGACTATATTGAAAGTAAGGGTAATGTCTAGGATAACAGCAGTGAACCATTTGCTTTTCTCAAGCATGTAAGATTTCTTGCCTGGAGTTAAATAGTTCCTTCAAAGCGGGCCAGAGTGTCTATGAGGAAACTACTATATTAATTGTTATATAATATAATATAATATAATAATTATATTAAGGATGGCCTCAATATTAATTTTCACTTCTGATGAGCTAGATTTTGCTGATAGGATTTTAATAATTTCAGCAGGAGCTTTTAGTTAAAATGAGGTGAAGTTTCAACTTTTATAAGCCTGAAAGGTTGGAATTAAATGATGTGAGTGGGCACCAGGCTGGCTCAATTGGTTAAGCCTCTGACTCTGGATTTTGGCTCAGGTCATAATCTCAGAGTCATGAGATGCAGCCTCCAGTCCACCCCTCTCATCCTCCCCCAGGCTCCTGGCTCAACACAGAGTCTGCTTATTCCTCTCCCTCTGCTCCTCCTCCTGCTCACACACATGCTCTCACTGTCTCTAAATAAATAAATAAATAAAATCTTAAAAAAATAAAAATAAATTATGTGAGGCATACTTAAGTATCAAAAGGGGACAGTAAAAGAAACCTATTTTCTGAGCTGTTTAATAATTAATAATTATTAATTTTGTTGGCAATAAGTCAGATTATAACGGTAGCTATTAATTTAGAAAAATATGACAAAGAGTTTGGCTCCGATTTAAGTGGGAAAAGAACATAGGAAGTTAAAAGTAGCAGGACAAAGATAAGGAAGGTATTTTTGAGAAATATTTTAGTCAGTTAATAAATGATGTCAAAGTATGCTAACAGGCAACATTAGTGGTAGAGCAAATGGTAAGAAAAAGAATGCTGAAGAATCAGAAAATTAATTTTATTTCATTGTTTTGCATGGAAACTGTCTGCTTTTGCAATCACTTGTTCCAAAATTTTGGTAAGAATTATCTATGTATACAACTGTCATTTAACGAGAATTCTCTGTTTAAGATCCCTTTATGGAATGGATGTTCGAAAGTAAGAAAGAAATAATGTTGCTTTAAGTTGGTAAACATTACCCCAATTATTAACACCTTGGAGTTTCACTATTGCAAGAGTTGTTAACAGTACCTCCTAATTTTCATCAAGGTTCAAGGGAAGTTAATCTCTGGGGACTTTTTCAGAAAATCAAATCTGTAGATTTCAGGTTATGCAGAGACTACTTAGGTGGATGTTTTAGAAATGCAGCTAATACTGTCGGTGACAAAGCCTTAGGTATCACATAAGTCTATTGCCTTTATTAGTCATATCAGCTTGAAATAGGGTAGAATCTACAATTACAAGTAATTCTTAAAATCATGAGCAGCCTATTTCTCCAGAGTTTTGAGATGGTGACCCACAGCAAAGTTTGCCCAATGGTCTCTGATCTAAGGAAAACTTCTGAAATCCTCAGACCTCAAGACCTCAGACTCAAGAACAAACTTTTCATGTACGTGCTAATCTTCTCCCCTAGGTTATTGTCTTATAGATAAACAACATCCAAAACACTAACCAAGGATACAGACCATAGGAGCAGGTGTTAGAAAATTAGAAAAAAAATTTTTCTCAGGAAATAATATGAATCTGATCAGATAATAAAAACAATAGCAAAAAGTCCGAAGGGACCTTATTCCTAAGAAAACTAAATAAACTAATTGTTAAAAGACTTCAACAAATATCAGAACTCAATTTAGTGTCAACATTCCAAGCCATGGGCAGGTCAGTACTTCCAACAGAAACACAAAATATCTTACGCGTGCGGGCTGTAACTGATCTAAGTGCCCCAGTAAAAAAAAAAGTGAAGTCTTCAGCTGACTCTCAATGAAGCCTCCATTTCACGTCACTAGCATTCTCTAGTGTACATAAAGTACAATGCTTGGCATTTGTGATAGCAAGTTTTCAAAAATAGAAAATAGAAGTTCTTCCCTCAAGAGTTTGCATTTCAATTGAGAAAACAAACACACAGAGACCATATTAAGTTGTATTATGATTGTGATTTGAAGTTGTCTTTCTTTTTGGTAGAATGTGTTGCCATCAGCATAACTTTGCTCCTCAGGAATACAGCACAGGTTCTTCTCAGTATTTAACACAATGCTTTGTACATAGTGGGTGGTCATCAAACAGCTGTGGGTTTGATCTGATAAGGCAGACAAATACTGAACTGGTAACTAAACTTATGAAATACAGAAGTTATGTTCTTTTTCTTCTTACTGTTTAAATGTATTTCTCAGGACTTATTCAAATCTTACAAGAAAACGGGATTTTCATCTCTACTACCGCTGAGAAATAACTGAGACTTAATTAAATGAATAGAATATTGCAGCTACACAAGTTCTTTGAAGACAAGAAGAAAAATTATTTTGCTCATCGAGCTCTAGCCTAGAGGGGCAGCAACTTGCTCACACCTTCTTATCAGTAGCAATAAATTGGCAGCCTCAACCCATTACAATTCTCTTGGGTGGATACTGTTACACATTCAGTACTTGGATGCAAGTTTCTTCCATGGAAATGTAACAAGAGAACTGAGCTGCTATATCAGGCTCAAAATGTAGAGTCTCTCTTCAGAGATTTTAACTGTTTCATTTCATTTTTACAAATACATCAGGGAAAATTGAAGCTAATAGAAAAGAAGCATTACTTTTCTTTCTTGAAACTGAGACATGATGTGCCATTGGGGCATACTTGGGAAGATATAGACAGTGAATGAAGCTCACTGCAATTGAACAGGTTTGGTAGATGACTATGGAGGGTCTACTAAGTGGCCAAAGAAATCTTCCAAGGATAAGGGAAGTTTAGTAGTAATCCAGGCAGCAAGTAGCATTACAGTTAATAGAATTGGAACCAAGATCACAAGGAAGTGTGTTCATGGATAAGAATCAGGAGGGAGCAGCCACCATCTGTATTCACCCATAGAATAGCAAACTCCAGTTACTCAATGAGTTAATGAGTGCACAGGGAGGAGGCCTGAGATTCAAACATGCATGAAACCAAAGCTGCAAGCCTCTCCATTGTGTTTCTGTGGGTGGGGAAAATGGACTAAAATGGCAGATACCTTGATCTGATGGCTGCTTTCTATCCTACTGTGGAAAACGCAGGTTATTTTAATATGATTCTTTGCACATCATGATTAACTTGACCTGGACAGAGCAGATGTTCTCATTGTAAAGTAGAGGCTTGGAAAATGAGGTGGGGTTACTTAATATGGATCATGTAGCTAGAATTCTACCCATTTATTAAGAAAGACCTAATCTTCTAATCAACCCACTGTCCCCATACACACACAGAGCGCTACCTGTTTTCTTCGATAAGCAAATCAAGAAAACAGAATTATATCATTATTGGTTTAATATCTTCAGAGCTCAAAAACATAATCCTATGATATCCATCTCTTTTAAAGTGTGTACCCTAAAAAGTAGAAGTTGGTTTCCGTATCTCTAGAGCATTAATTGCATGTCATTTGTTCTTAAAATATGAAAGACCAAATAGTTGATGGAGAAGATTAGTTGTATTCTAGCACCACTTGGGCTTAGGAATCAAGAACCTTGGGTTTTAGGGTAGCTCTATTTTCAACTTTTTGAGGAACCTCTATACTGTTTTCCAGAGTGGCTGCACCAGCTTGCATTCCCACCAACAGTGTAGGAGGGTTCCCCTTTTTCTGCATCCTTTCCAACATCTGTCATTTCCTGACTTGTTAAGTTTAGCCATTCTGACTGGTGTGAGGTGGTATCTCATTGTGGTTTTGATTTGTATTTCCCTGATGCCGAGTGATGTTGAGCACTTTTTCATGTGTCTGTTGGCCATTTGGATGTCTTCTCTGGAGAAACATCTGTTCATATCTTCTGTCCATTTCTTGATTGGATTATTTGTTCTTTGGGGGTTGAGTTTGATAAGTTCTTTATAGATTTTGGATATTAGCCCCTTATCTGACATATGACCCAGCAATCACACTACTGGGTATTTACCCTAAAGATACAAATGTACTTATCCGAAGGGGCACATGCACCCGAATGTTTATAGCAGCAACGTCACATTAGCCAAACTATGGAAAGAACCTAGATGTCCATCAACAGTGAATGGATAAAGAAGATGTGGTATATATATACATATAAATGTATATATATATACACACACAATGGAATACTATGTAACCATTAAAAGAAATGAAATCTTTCCATTTGCAACGACGTGGATGGAACTAGAGGGTATTATGCTGAGTGAAATAAGTCAATCAGAGAAAGACAATTATCATATGGTCTCTCTGATATGAGGAATTTGACAGCCAGGGCAGGGGGTTGTGGGGGGTAGGGAAGGAAAAAATGAAACAAGATGGGATCGGGAGGGAGATAAACCATAAGAGACTCTTAATCTCACGAAACAAACTGAGGGTTGCTGGAGGATGGGGGCAGGGATAGGGTGGCTGGGTTGTGGACATTGGGGAGGATATATGCTATGGTGAGTGCTGTGAAATGTGTAAGCCTGATGATTCACAGACCCATACCCCTGGGGCAAATAATACATTATATGCTAATTTAAAAAAAGGAAAGAACCCTGGGTTTTAGATTGAACTTCTCTACTCATTTTGTGATGGTCAGTAACTCAATATCCAAATAGATAGTGAACCACCCACTAAGATCAACAGAGTTATTAGAAAATTATATATAAGATTTAAGCATTTCATGTAGTTTTAAGATGTTGGGTACATTTTGACCTATCCATAAGCTGCCAAACTTTTCTGATTAATTTACCAGACCTGTGAAAATCAGGTGATTCAGGTATCCTATAGATAGTGTTTATTTCTTAAAACCTTAATTTATAATTGGCCATGAGCTTCAGTGTTAGTCTTAATAAATGTATTCTTCCCTATCAATCCACCATTAATCCTTAATCAGATGGTGATGTCAAATGGAAAGAACCCCAATTTTCGTGCTACGTATTTGGATTTGAAATCTTGTTTTACCTCTTTCTAACTGTGCAAATCTGGACAAGAAATTGGATCTCTCTAAACCTCAATTTATTTTCCTATTGAAGACAGATTAAAATAGCTATCTCACAGGGTTGCTATAAGGATTTGTAATGATAGGTATAAAATGCCTAGCACACACAGTAGATGCTTAGTAAATGTAACGATTATTATCAGGGAGAAAAAACAGTATGGAATAGTAGGGGGGATTAAGCCCTAGGTTAAATCCTGAACTCAGCACTCAGTGGTTTAAAAAATTTAATTTTGCTGAAACTTGGTATACTCATCTGAAAAATGGAGATAATAATAGCTACCTCACTGGCTTTTTTTTTTTTTCCATTTAAACAATGTACCTGGCATAGTGTATATCATATAAAAGTAACTAAATAAGTGATCAATATCATTGACATTATTAATATTATATTAGGCTTCCCAATGGGAGCACAGGCAGAGCATATTCATAGTGACTTGCTGGCTAAAAAAAATGAGTTTTACTCTACTTTGCAGGCCTCATTTGACCTTACTTCTCTGTTTTGGTTTCCTTGTTTTATGCTTATTCTCATAGATTAAATAAATATGGAGTGAAAAGCTGGAAATTATTTTAAAAATAATGTTGAATCCAAATTGCATACATCTATTTAGTAAATTGAGCTAAGTAGTTCTGATTTCTTCTTATTTGCTTTAAAAAAAAAAAAAAGCAGGCTGTGTTTTGGCTTCAGAAAGCGAGATCCTGCAGTTGAGACAGTATAGAAATAGCCTTTAAAAGCTAAATGAAATGAATAGTCTTGCAAAGGGGGAAAAAAGGGAATTTTTCACAAGTCCCTGGAAACCAGCAAAAAAGCGTTAGAACTGTTGTTTTCAGTAATAATTGTGATTACTTGGTTAAAATACCCTGTACAAGAAGCTTTCTATGTTTTTTGTGCCTCTACAAGGAAAATTAAAACAGAACACACAGCATTGGGGCCAGTTTGTTTCCAAGAAAGTCAATTATTAATATAGTATTTAGTATTTAATGAACTAAGCCTATTTATGTGGAACACTGCAAAGAGATCTCCATACCAGCAGAGAACAGGTGTTAGTATAAGCTTTGCCCGTATGTTTACCAGCTGATTAGTACCCATTAAAATGATAATAATCTAATAAAAATCACTTTATATCTAGTGAAAGTAGAAAGTCCTCTTTGTGTTGGAAAATGATTATATTCCCATTGCCATGGCAGTGATAGGACTGGAGTGACAAGAGTCCACACCCAATGCAGCCTGAATATTCTGAATTTTTCTATACCTTAGACTTCTCTCATTCAGTATCCCTTTCTCCAATAACCTGTCCCAGGCAGTCAGGACAGTTCACTTTTTTTCATGACTTTAAGGGAAGAACTAACAGTGACCCACTCACCGACACCCTATTTGGCAATAGGAAGAGAAATCCGATTCCCAGTAAATGAGGCTGCTTTGTCTGTCTACAGAGACTGGGTGAAACTATGGATGTCCTGAAGAATGATGCTGGGCTTTACTCAACCCAGAAAGCCCTGAGTAATTGCTAAGAGAACTCTGAACCTTCCCTGAACAGGAAGCTTCCAGGAAATCCCTGATTTCAGGTTAGTTTATGGTCAAAATTGTGATGAACATGAAGTCACATTATCCCCAGCTTCAAAATTCTTACCACTCCTCTTCCTGACACAGTCTAATCCTTTCTCAATTGAACCCAACATATTTTTACTTTTGCTCTTCTCCCAAAAGCCGAGCTCAGGAAATTTTTAGGAATTTAGTTACACTATAGGGTAGAGATTGAACTAAGAATAACTAAGGGTTATTTGCATTGTAACCAGGATCTAATCCCTGAAATCTAACCAATTAAAGGTCACCTGGGGGAAATTGAGGCATGTGGCCAAGTGTAGGTCACATAGACTCATATGCATTCACCTGCCTCATTTATCTGTCAAGTTTTCAGGGCTCAGATTACTATACAATGGAGTGTATGTCATTATGCTTACTGACTTTTCCCCAAAAGTATTGATGGAAACGTAGTAAAAAGAATGATTTTTCAAAGTAGAAAGGTATTTTTAATTGATTTATTTTAATAGTGATGGAGTGCCTATTGAAATTTGGGGTATAGAAAGGAGGCATAGAGAGAAAAACCCAGATGATTTCTGGAAATAAAGATCTTATAGAAACTGAACAAGAAAGAAACATCTCAATGCTAATGCCAAAGTCTGTCTTTTGTTTATATGCTCTACGATATTGAGACTGCAATATTTTAAATTGTCTTATACTCCTGATTGACTAAAAACTACCTTGATAAATGGAAAATTCGACATTTAAAATAAAATTTACCTTGAATTGCTTGGTACAGAATACAGTTCTTTTCAAGGAAGCTTTGGGCAGGTCTCAGATGAAGGCAAAGAGCTCTGGTTATGGAAGGGGAAGGTTGGTAGAATTATTTGTTGATCTACCCTCTGCTTTTCTGGGCTGCTACAGGAAACATATGAAAGGAAGAGGTTATAAGATCACTTGGGATTGTGGGGCTTGAGGCAATCATGCAAAACCCTCATGGGCTCAGACACTTTCTCTCTCCCAAAAGACACACTGTTAATTAGTCCCCATAATTGTGTGGACTTGTGTTGTATGGCAGTCACTATGCTGACAGAAAAGCATTGCTGTTATTTCTATAAAGGAAGCTTTGAATTGCTGTGGTTTTCTTTGCCATCATTGGTGACTCTTAACATTCAGTGAAAACCTCTTGTTCTAGCCAGTGGACTTGGAAATTGGAGATTTGGATCGTGAACCAAAAAAGATATAAATCCTATGACTGTCAATTGGCCACTTTTTGGAAAAGCACACTTTAGAAAGTGTGACTAATGACTCTTTTGCATTCATGGTTCTTTATCTTGAACTCAGAGGCCTTGAGCTGGTACCAGGTTAACATTTCTTACAGTGAACTTCTACCTAATCTCAGAATAGCAGCCTGAGCAGAAGGAAGAGGAAATCTGGGGTGAATAATTACAATAGCAGGAAATGTAATATAAAATTTGATCCTATCTCAGCACACAACCAATTCAAGTCTGAACTTTTATCTATAATTTGTGATTTATGTGGCACAAATAAGTCACTAGTCTGTCTATTCTTATTTGTTATCTGTCCAATACATCTGGGTGAAAATACAATTACAGTGGTATCCCAACAATGAGTAAGCTTCAAAATCTCATTAAAAATAGACTATGTTTTCCTTAGGAAAATTTGGAAAAAGTATTAGGATTCAGTAAATATACACTGAGTTTAAGGCACCTAAGATACTTCAGGGAACTAGTGTGAACAAGTACTTTATGGATAATATATGAAAAAGAATAAAGAGGGGCTTTTATTTAAGTTCCCCAGATAAGCTGAGTGGTGACTTCTCCACTCCAAATAGGTTAGAGGAGGATTAGCAACAGGGAGCATCCCTCTAGACCGTAGGAGCTCTCCTCAAGCCCAGGGAGAGCCAGCGCATCTGTGTTTTTTCTCAGTGCACAGTGAGGGATCCGGCCAGGTGGCTACAAGTGAAACATTGTAGGACATCATTGACGATGTGCTGCTGGCCTTTCATTCAAGGCCAATCCACCCATAGGCTATCTAATGGCTGGCTCATAAAGGAATATATAACTGCATATCCTAAGAAGTGAAACCTTTCGGAGCCCATATTGCTAACTCCAGTGACCTGACTGCTGGATCTCTTGGCCTTCAAGATGTGCAGATACCACTTCTGATTTCTCAGACCTTAACATCCTTGTCCATTTTTTTTTTTAATTTATTCACTTCTTTGGTACTAGCATGTTTTGTAGTTTTAGGTAAACTCACTCAACTCCAGCCTCAGAATCCGGTCATTTCTGGAGAAGAGTTGCACAGATATGACACAGATTTTCCTCCAGGCTTAACCACAAGGCTTTGGGCAAGTTCTGGAGATAATTGGGTAACATAATGGCTATCACTAATGTTGAGTATCACACTTTCTATCATTTAGCTTCTTTTTTTTTTTAATTTTTATTTTTTTAATTAACACATAATGTATTATTTGGCCCAGGGTACATGTCTGTGAATCATCAGG